>CM056051.1:361203698-361803698 GCA_029574335.1 Rana kukunoris | reverse complement strand
GACCCTAACATGCCAGAAAAGTACAGATACCCCCCAAATGACCCCTTTATGGAAAGAAGACATTCCAAGGTATTTAGAAAGAGGCATTGTGAGTTTTTTGAAGTTGTCATTTTTTCCCACAATTCTTTGCAAAATCAAGATTTTTTTAATTTTTATTTCCTTTCCACAAAATGTTCATATTAGCAGGTTATTTCTCACACACAGCATATGCATACCACAAATTACACCCCAAAACACATTCTGCTATTCCTCCCGAGTATGGCGATACCACATGTGTGAGACTTTTACACAGTGTGGCCACATACAGAGGCCCAACATGCAGGGAACGCCATCAGACATTCTGGAGCACCCAGACCAATTCTGATATTTCTCTCCTACATGTAAAAATCATAATTTATTTGCTAGAAAATTACATAGAACCCCAAAACATTATATATGCTTTTTTAGCAAAGACCCTAGAGAATACAATGGCGGTTTTTGCAACTTTTTATCGCGCATGGTATTTGCACAGCAATTTTTCGAACACATTTTTTTTGGAAATAAAACAGTTTTGTGCTTTTAAAAAAAAAACATTAAATTTAGCCCAATGTTTTTGCATAATATGAAAGATGAAGTTACGCCGAGTAAATAGATACCCAGCATGTCACCCTTCAATATTGCACACGCTCGTGGAATTGCGCCAAACTTCGCAACTTAAAAATTCTTATAGGTGACGCTTTAAATATTTTTACTGGTTACATCATTTTAGTTGGAGAGGAGGTCTAGGGCCAAAATGATTGCTCTTGCTCTAACGTTCGCAGCGATACCTCACATGTGTGGTTTGAACACCGTTTTCATATGTGGGCAGGACTTACGCGCACGTTCGCTTCTGTATACGAGCACGTGGGAACAGGGGCGCTTTAAGTTTTTTTGTTTTTTTTTTATTGTTCATTTTACTTTATTTATTTTAGTTTGACACCTTTTTCCCCAAAAATAAATGTTTTTATTACTTTTATTCCTATTACAAGGAATGTAAACATCCCTTGTAATAGGAATATAGCGTGACAGGTCCTCTTCAGTGAGATATGGGGTCAATAAGACCCCACATCTCACCTCTAGGCTGGGAAGCCTGAAAAAAAAAACGCATAGTATTGCGCAGGGAGTATTGCACAGGGAGTATTGCGCAGGGAGTATTGCGCAAGGAGTATTGCGCAGGGGTACTTCAGAGTATTGTTCAGAGTATTGCAGAGTATTGCGCAGGGGGTTATTGCAGAGTATTGTTCAGAGTATTGCAGAGTATTGCGCAGGGGGTACTGCAGAGTATTGTTCAGAGTATTGCAGAGTATTGCGCAGGGGGTACTGCAGAGTATTGTTCAGAGTATTGCAGAGTATTGTGCAGGGGGTACTGCAGAGTATTGTTCAGAGTATTGCAGAGTATTGCGCAGGGGGTACTGCAGAGTATTGTTCAAAATATTGCAGAGTATTGCGCCGGGGTACTGCAGAGTATTGTTCAGAGTATTGCGCCGGGGTACTGCAGAGTATTGTTCAGAGTATTGCAGAGTATTGTGCCGGGGTACTGCAGAGTATTGCGCTGGGGTACGCTGAGTATTGCGCCGGGGTACGCTGAGTATTGCGCCGGGGTACTGCTGAGTATTGCGCCGGGGTACTGCTGAGTATTGCGCCGGGGTACTGCTGAGTATTGCGCCGGGGTACTGCTGAGTATTGCGCCGGGGTACTGCTGAGTATTGCGCCGGGGTACTGCTGAGTATTGCGCCGGGGTACTGCTGAGTATTGCGCCGGGGTACTGCTGAGTATTGCGCCGGGGTATGCACAGTATTGCTGGGGGGTATGCACAGTATTGCTGGGGGGGTATGCACAGTATTGCTGGGGGGGTATGCACAGTATTGCTGGGGGGGTTGCAGGGATGGATGGATCTGTGACTGCAATAGTCACAGATCCATCCACAGCGCTGCCGCCATCCGCGCTCCCCCTCTCACACTGTACCGATCGGTACAGAGAGAGGAGGGAGGAACCGGCGTCATCAAATGACGCCGGTCTGTTTACATGTGATCGCGCCGTCATTGGACGGCGCGATCACATGGTAAACTGCCGCTATCAGCGGCGATTTACTGTGATCCGTGACCCGCCGGGTCCTCTGGACCCGGCGGTCACGGACATTTCCGTGTGCGCGCCCCGGGGGGCGCGCGGGAGCGCGACTCTGGAATCACGTTATATAACGCGATCCCAGAGTTAAGCAACCACCTTGCCGCCGTTATTTTTCTGCAGGTGGTTGCTAAGTGGTTAATGTGACTTGTCACTGTCGGCAGCGCCCCCCCCTCTTAACTTTAATGTGACATGTCATTTTAGGCAAGCCCCCCCCCCCCGCTTCTGAACTTTTAATGTCACATGTCATCTTGCTTAGGGCCCCAGGGAGGTCAGGATCGGCAATGCTCTACTGGTAATGTGGACTCTGCTAATAATGGGGACTCTGCTGGGAATGGGGGACTCTGCTGATGTAAGGAGGCTGCTGGTAATGGGGACTCTACTGGTGTAAGGGGGACTCTACTGGTGTAAGGGGGACTCTACTGGTGTAAGGGGGAGGCTTCTGGTAATGGGGACTCTATTGATGTAAGGGGGCTGCTGGTAATGGGTACTCTGCTGCTGACACTGATGTAATGGGGAATCTGCTGGTGTAAGGGGGCTGCTGGTATTGGGGACTCTGCTGGTGTAATGGGGACTCTGTTGAAGTAAGGAGGCTGCTGGTAAGGGGGACCCTGCTGATGTAAGGAGGCTGCATGTAATGGGGACTCTGCTGGTGACACTGATGTAAGGGGGCTGCTGGTTTGTGGACTCTGCTGGTGTAATGGGTACGTTCTGCTGATATAAGGAGGCTGCTGGTAAGGGGAACTCTGCTGATGTAAGGAGGCTGCTGGTAAGGGGGACTATGTTGGTCATGGGGACTCTGCTGATGTAAGGAGGTTGCATGTAATGGGGACTCTAATGGTGACACTGATGTAAGGGGGTGCTGTTGGTCACACTCAAAATTAAAGTGGGCGCTCTGGATGAAGTCCATGGACAAATGTTGTCCTAGTCCAGCCCTGCCCTCCTGTCATAGCGCATCAATTAATGTCACAGGCGCGGTGATGTCACTCGTGTGTGTGCTTCCCTTCAGTCAAATGGTTTACATAGCTGACGGCATCATGGGTCAGGTAGAGGGCCCCTTAGCAGAATTTTGCTTAGGGCCCCAGAGAGGTCAGGATCGGCACTGGTGAGACCGAAGTTAAAATTTTAACTTGGGACTTGGGGCATCAGTGGCCTATACTGATTCTAGATTGAGGCCTATATTGGGATAAGATTAGGAGAGTATAGTCTGACATTAGTGTTTTTGTCTTGTGTTTTGTCTTGCAGACAATATGAAACAGTTTAAGGATCCTGACTTCATGGGCAGGTTCATAGACCTGTACAGGGAGTTGAGGAGTTTGTGGGAGGTTAAAAACCCCTTATATCATAATAAACCAGCCAGGAAGGCAAAGCTGGATAAACTGCTGGAATTAATGAAGACGCAGGTCCCCAACACAGACATCGAGTTTGTGGAAAAGAAAATTGGTAGCTTGAGGAGCTTATATAATAAGGAGCATAATAAGGTCCAAATATCCCTCAAATCAGGAGCAGCAGCAGAGGATGTGTATGTACCCAGTCTGTGGTACTACAACAGAATGCGGTTTCTGGAAGACCAGCTTGAAGGCAGGGAATCACTTCCCACCCTTCCCTCCACTCCAGCTGAGGCTTCCAAGGATCAACCTGGGCCTTCCATTGTGGAAGAAGTGGAGGAGCCCAGCTGGAGCCAGGTATAGTATTTTTCTACATATTTATTGTCCTAAAATGAATGATGTTAACTAGATGTTCTTATTGATAACAAATTAATGATTTAACAAAAAGTGTTTGACATATCAATAGACAGTAGTGGCCAAAAATGATTGGGACAAGAATGAAAACTGCTGGGTTCAGAATGATAGTTTTTTATATTTATTTACATCCAATTGGCAACAGTCATGAGCTGAAAATTGTGTGTGATTGATTAACCAAAAACTAGGATGAGGGTCTGGAATGTGGCAGGCAGGAGGTGGCAGGAGAAGTGGCAGCCAGGAGGTGGCTGGGCCCAGTAGCAGCCAGGAGGTGGCCAGGCCCAGTGGCCTGACACAATCCCAGGTGTCTCCCCTCCACCTTCCAAAAAAAAGGGCCAGGAAGGGGAGGAACTTGGATGAGGCAGCACTTGCCCTCATTTGGGATGCTAATGCGACCCTGAAAGAACTCCCCAGCATTCAAGAGGGCTATGCCAGCATAGTAGCAACCAAAATGCAGGACATGGACCAGGGCCAACGCCTCCTCTGTGAGAAACTTATTTTACAGGCCCTAAGTAAGGGGTTGATGGGCCAACTGACAGAAAATACACACCTTTGTGAGTTCGTCCATGCTCCTTCATCTCCTCCGCCTCCTGCCACAACTCGACAAGCAAAGCCAAAGCGTGCAGGGAAGGCTGCAGGGAAGACAAGAAAATTATGGCCTGGGTTCAGTCTGGTCTGACAGAAGACACAGGCTGTTGTAGTACCACAGACTGGGGACTTATATGTCATCTGCTGCTGTTCCTGATCTCAGGGAGTCCTGGAGCAGATTGTGCTCCCTATTATATGGACTTCTCAAGCTACCAATTTTTTTTCAAAATAGTTGATGTCTGCGCTGGGGTCCAAAGGCTTTGCAAATTCCAGCAGTTTCTCCAGCGTTACCCTTAGCCTCATACACACGCACGGTTTTCTCGGACAAAAACAGCAAGAAAACTGCTGGCAGAGGTTTTTGCCGAGAAAACCGTGTATATGGCTTTTTGTCGAGAAAACTGCTTACAATCTCGACGAGAGAAATAGAGAACCTACTCTCTATTTTTTTGTCGGGATTCTCATTTTTCTCGTTGTGATTCTCGTCATACTGTTTTATATCGAAAAACCTTGTTCGTAATGGAGATAGCACATTCATCACGCTGTAACGGTCTGAAAAGCACAAGAGTCCGGTCAAGCTTGACAAGAATCCCATTGAGAAAAACTTGTGTGTACATGGTTTCCCTCTTTATTTTGTTATTTTTGAGCCAGAATATATTTTTTTCTGAAAATACTTGCCTATTTATTTTTCTTCAAATAGGACAGTTTGTTTGTGAGTAGGCAGGTATATTTAAAAAATACAATGTCAAATTAACAAGGGACACCAACCAACCTCCTTGAGGTTTAAAAATACAAGGTAATAATGTTGTTGCGGTAACTTGACACACATACAAAAAAAATATGATTTTTTTTTGTAAATAATCCCAAAAAAATAAGAACGCCGCAATTGTACATTTCTGGTCGAATGTTCCGCCTACGAGCTATAGAAGAATTCTAATGTTGTATGACATAAGTAATAACTATATTTTTATAAATCATTATTACTAGTCAACCAACATTCAAATTCTTCTATAGCCTATGGGCCGAGCATTAGACCGGAAATGTACGATTGCGGCGTCGTACAGTTTAGCTGCTTGTCAAATCTTCTTAGAACTTTTGACAGACACCATAAGCCTTCAATGACAGATTCGACGATTGTATGTTTTTCACTGTTTCGTCGAATCTTCGTCGTTCATGTCGAATGGTCTACCCCAACACTGTCTCTATAATGTCAAATACTTTCTCTCTATGTCAAATCTTTCCTCTCTATGTAGAATACTCTTGGACTGATAGAGTTAAAGGAGTTGTAAAGGAAAAAAAAAATTGCCTAACATTAATGTATGCAAGGTAGACAGACAGAATAGTGTAATGATTCTGTTAACAATCGAGTAAATACCTATTAAATTCCTTCATCTATATCACCTCTGGCATTCTAGTTTCTGTTCTCTCATTCACTTCTTGGTTTGCATCACTTGTTCATGTAAGAACTACATTTCCCAGTATGCATTGCGGCACGCCCAGTAATTCACACCTCCTTGAAGTCTCTAACACGTAGAGAGCGTCCTGCCACACAGATGTAGTTCCCAGGAGGGGGCGAGCACGTTACTGACCACCGTAGTAAAGTCTCCCTTCACGGTGGTCAGTAAAATCAGACAAGCAGGAAGTAAACAGAACAGAGAAGAAATAGAGCAACTTCTAAGCAAAAACGAACAATGATTAAGTAAAAAGAGGAATGTCTGCAGGTAAAGGATGCTTATTCTGAAAGACACAGATTGCTATTGCCAGCGTCATGTCGAATCTCCTATCTATATCGAACTGTTGTAGCCATAAAAACAAAAATAAAGCATTTTTATGTTGGATCTTTCGGATTTCGGATTCTGCGTGTTCATTTTCATTTGTTAAAACGATAACGAAAATACCTGAAATTTGGACAAAAATGCATTCGGACGAAAACGAATGCTCATGTCTAATAGTTTACACCTGTCATGTTGAAATTGACAAAGGGGTTGATTTACTGAGAGCAAATCCACTGTGCACTATAAGTGCACTGCAAGTGCACTTGGAAGTGCAGTCACTGCAGATCGAGGGGAAGCTCTGAAATGTGGGAAAGCTCTGCTGATTTCTATCAATCATGTACAAACAAAAATGCTGTTTTTAATTTTCTTTATATGTCCCCCTCAGATCTACAGTGACTCCACTTCCAAGTGCACTTGTAGTGCACAGTGAATTTGCCTTTAGTAAATAAACCCCAAAGTGTCTTAACCTATATTTTTGCCATTTGGGAGTGCTATTTCTTTATCAGTGTTGATAAATGGGCAAAGTTTACATTTGCCACAATGACAGGTGTCAACCAGAGTACAGGGGACCGCTCTTTTGGCCACCATATACTCACTGTGGACTAATCTTGTTTCGAATAGACTGAGGTTGTCCAAATATGATCTGGGTTCTCTCCATCACAAATTTACCTACATTCAGGTTAGATTTTAAGAGGAGCCAACATTTTGTAATTAGTTCTTTAATGTTGATATGTTGTTCAGTGTATCGCATAATTATAGTACATGAATGTTCAGTTTTTTTTAGACTTTGATAGATAAGTTATTTGGAGAGGTAATACTCCTAGAATTAAATTTACAAGAATAAATCTGCCCAAAGATAGGGGAGGCATAGCTCTCCCTGACCCTATCATCAGGCTGCCCTCTTACCAAGGATTGTAGACTAGAACATACACCATACAGTGAAAGATTGGGTGAATCTAGAACAAACACAATCCCCTCAAAATCTAAAACATCTACCATGGATTAATCTTAAGTTTCATAAAAATTTTATCAAAACACACCCTCTTATTGGACCCACATTAGAAATCTTCCATAATACCTTTGAAATCACTAATCCTTCCCCCTGGCTTGACCCTATTACACCATTACTGAACAATCCAGATTTTCCCCCGGGTCTAGAAAAATAATTTCCAATGCACCAGTGGCCTTATGGAAACATCCTATCTAAACACTTCTTTAAAAACGGCAAATTTCTTTCCAGAGAGGATCTACTTAGGGACATCAAACCCTTTCTCTTATCGCAATGGAACTATATCCAAATCAGACACTTCTTGACCAAAAAAACAACATCCACCACTGGACAAGACCCTTGACTTTGATAGAAAAACTCTGCACCAAAACAACTCCACACAGGCATATTATCTTGTTTCTTTACAACTCATTATTTGAAGACACCAATGATTTCTCCAGCTCCTCCTGTAAAACACGGGAAAAGGATCTAGATATTAACCTGACCGCAGAAGACTGGGAAAAAATGTATCTATATGCACATAAAAGGATCACTAAATGTCGAAACACAAGAAAGTGGTTTTAAGATCATCACTAGGTGGTACAGAACCCCTACCACCCTTCACAAAAATTCACTTCTGGTATCTGACAGGTGTTGGAGGTGTAAACAAGAGGGGGGTTCAATGTTACACGTTTGGTGGTCATGCCCTCTAATCCAATCTTTCTGGATATCAGTGCACAAAACTATTAAACTAGTCACTTCAGAGAACCTGAGTTTCACGCCGATTCAGTATCTTTTACACTTCAACTCTATCCCTAAAAAACACTACTTGAAATCTCTCCCCATGTTCATGATAAATGTAGCACGTCAATGCATCCCCTGCCATTGGCAAACTACTCACGTCCCAACAAAAGCTGAATTTAGGATTTCGTTCAGGAGAATTAATAATATTGAAAGAGTTGAGGAACTCATCAGCATCTCCCAAGAGATATCTCCAGACATACTTAATCTTTTGTAAGTATGTAATCACGCTTTAAATGTCTGTATTCCCCTTTTTTCATCCCCCACCCCCTTTTTTTTAATACCCTTTTCTTCCCCTTTTCTCCTCCTTCTATAAGACTATTCGATTAAGCTAATATATTTGTTCTAGTTAAAAACGGTGGCCGTTTGGATATTTGTACTCACTTGCCAAAGATATATATATATATTTTTTTCCACTTCAGACTCCACCGACCAACACGAGACTTGCTCACATATTATTTGCTTATAACGTCTCTGCTATGGTTTCGCATCATTTGTGGTTTTCCTTTTTTCCCTTTTTGATTTTTTTCCTTTTCATTTCTTCCTTTTTTATTTTTCTTTCTTTTTTTTTCTTTTCCTTTATTTATATATATATATATATATATATATATATATATATATATATATATATATATATATATATATATATATATTCCCCTTTCTTTTTTCCTACTAGTCATACATTCCCCAGAACAGTTCCCTAGTATAATACTGTCAAACATATGACTGTATACAAACATTTAGGAGAAAAAACAAAAAACAAATAAACACTTAAAAATTAGAGTACTCCCTATTTTATCCCGTTTTTTTATTATATCCCTTAACTGTGCTTTATATTTTTTTTTTATCCAATTCCCAATTGCCAAATATATTGTATGTAATGTCTGTATTATTGTATAACATCTTTGTTTAAAAATCTTTTTTTTTTTCATTGTCTACACGATTTGTAGTTTACAATGTATAATACATTGTAAACTACAAATCGTGTAGACAATGAAAAAAAAAAGTTTAAAAACCTGATAAAACAACAAAACTCTTCTACTGCAAAACAATGTTATTAACTTTTTTTTCCCACAACGAGTCTTTATTTGGTGAACAGTAAGGCATAATGCCTTACTGTTCACCAAATAAAGACTCTTTGTGGAAAAAAAAAGTTAATAACATTGTTTTACAGTAGAAGAGTTTTGTTGTTTTATCAGTGTCACGGAAGGTCCACGCACTCAGCATTGAATGCGTCCGTCATACACCGCTTCCCATCAATCTGGACATAGGCATCATATATTCCAGCTACCTTTAACACACAACGAGACGACACTTGTATGTGTGCTAAGAATGGACTGTTTAATAGGACCAAAGATACAACCTTATATACAGCAAAGAGGAGGTAACCAGAACAATAATCAACATGAGCTAATTATCTAATCTTCTAGTGTAAATACAGAACCTCCTTGTGACAGAACCCACTGTCACTGTATGTCTTGGAAAGGATTGTGGGCGTGCCTCCTACCGACAGACTATGGGCCAGAAATATACTGGAGACCTGAAGCTGGCATTATTGTGATGTAATGTAATGTTACAGCCCTACACCCCCCACCCCCCCCTCTTGTTGCTGGACACAGACAATGGAGAGTGGACTGCAGACGTCTCTCCGCAGGGGGTGTGTATTGAGAAGCTAGGCTGCCTGCTTACCATAATCTCATTAGGTTTCTGTACACTGTTTCAATGTCCAAATGTTCTGTTCCCATTTATTGTTCCTTGTCCCCCTCCCCTCAGACAAGGCAAAGGGGAGTGTCCCTTACTGTGTGTAAAACTGTATAGTTTGGATTTTAATAAACAGTTAAGCTCTGGATGTGTAACCCTCAACATGTGTGGATTGTCTCGTGATTGAGGGGTTAAGGGCTGGTTATGGCGAATCTGCAGGCTGCGGGTGCGTTTGGAGGACAGGAGACACAGGTCTGGCGGATGTGCCCAGCAGGGGTACTTGAGGTCCGTCACAGTGGTGGCAGCGGTGGGATGTCTCCTGCAGTCCAGGACATCCAAACCACCACCAGGATTCAAGATCTGGGCAGCTGCCGAGGAGCGATACGGGGACCAGCCAGCATGAGAGCGGAGTTCGGGAGGAGGCTGCAAGGCATGCGGAAGAAACATCGGGGACCAGTGACAGAGCGCACCATGCTCGGCTGGGAGGATGTGATCCGCCGGCAACTCTGGCATGAGGCGCTAAGCTACGAGCGGCGCCAGCAGGGGAAGATCCTTCCCTCCTCCTCAGAGATGTACTGGACGCAGTACTGTGCGCGAGAGGTGTTCCTGAGGGAACGACCGCGAGATGATTGGAAGACGGAGCTCAGAAGATTGGTCCAGGAGGAGATGAAGCTAGACGCCAGCTACAGAGCCCTCCGGTGGTTCGCGGCTCAATTTTGGCCAAGTACAGCAGATGGCAGCCCAACAGAAGGCGTTGGCTATGGCGGCGTGGGGCTGCTCCATCAAAAAAATGTACGGAGACCCAGACTTTGGGAGCGATGAGGAGTGGCGGTGGGAAAACATCTTGGACTTCCGAGATGAGGTGCTGGACCTCCCAGTAGAGGCATGTGACCTGGGGGAATTGGAGTTCCTGGTTGAGCAGGAATTTGAGCTCGAAATTGCATACAAGCGGCTGTTTGATGGTGATGAGCAGCCTGGCATGGCTCCTGTTACCTGGGACTGTCCTGGAGAAATAGCAGACAGTCACAAAGATGAGCAAATGGGGCCAGGGGTGACCCTACATTTTCCTGTCCTAACCGCAATGGAAGAAGCGGCAATGATACAGAGGGCACTGCGAGCGCTAGAATGCCGGAACGCACCGGAGGTCCCCCAGGCAGTGAGACAAGCTAATAGCATCAAGGTCTCAGAAAGTGGAGTTGAGACAGGCGCTGGAAGGCTGGAAAATGGTGATCAGCAGCAAGTCCAGAGTATCTCATCTGGGGCCCCAGCAGAAGCGCTGGCTACAGGGCAGAGTGCCCCTGGCATCTGTCCAGCATCAGAAAAAGAGTTGGCTCCGGAGAGTCCGAGAGATGACCTGCGTGAGCTGTTTCCCCAACTGCAGATATCCCCACCTGGAGTAGAGGAAGCAATTCTCCCTCCCCAGCAATTGGACACTACCCCAATGTTCATCCCCCCAGCAGAAGCGTTGGCTATGGAGCAGAGTGCCACTATAATCTGCCTAGCATCAGAAAAAGAGTTGGATCCGGAGAGTCTGAGAGATGACCTGCGTGCGCTGTTTCCCCAACTGCAGATATTCCCACCGGGAGTAGAAGAAGCAATTCTCCCTCCACAGCAATTGGACACTACCCCAGTGGTTCTCTCCCCAGCAAAAGCGTTGGCTATGGAGCAGAGTTCTGATGGTCCCTGCCCAGCCCTCAGTATGTTTTTGGAGAGTTTGGGAGACAGCCCCTGTCAGAAGTCACCCCAAGGGCTGGTCACAGAACCGGCAGGGGAGAAAACCCTTCCCCCTCTCCAGCAGCTGTACCCAACATTTTCATATGTCTCCCCGGCAGAAGCGCTGGCTACAGGACAGAGCGATGATGGTCTCTGCCCAGCATCAGAACAAGAGATGAAGAACCCGGGAGATAGTCCCTGCAAGATACCTTCTCAGCGGCTGGTAACTACACCACGAGAAAAGCAAGTACCTTTGCCTCCCCAAATGCATAGCCCTACCAGCCTATGTTCCCTACCAGCTGAAGCGCTGGAAGCAGGGCAGAGGATTATTCAGCTTCCCCCAATATCTGCAACCCCCCCCAGGATCAGAGGAGTGCAAACAACTGTTCCCACTCTGCAGCGGCTGTTTTTATTCCCGGGAGACCGTCTGTGCGGTTTTGCTCCCCAGCGCAAGAGTCGTACTTTTACTTTTCCTGTTTGCCTGGGGTGGAAGTTTGTGACTAACGCAGGTCCAGACCAGTTGGGGGTCAGGAACCTGGTTAGTCTGTTTTTAAAAGGGGAGAAATGTGACAGAACCCACTGTCACTGTATGTCTTGGAAAGGATTGTGGGCGTGCCTCCTACCGACAGACTATGGGCCAGAAATATACTGGAGACCTGAAGCTGGCATTATTGTGATGTAATGTAATGTTACAGCCCTACACCCCCCACCCCCCCCCTCTTGTTGCTGGACACAGACAATGGAGAGTGGACTGCAGACGTCTCTCCGCAGGGGGTGTGTATTGAGAAGCTAGGCTGCCTGCTTACCATAATCTCATTAGGTTTCTGTACACTGTTTCAATGTCCAAATGTTCTGTTCCCATTTATTGTTCCTTGTCCCCCTCCCCTCAGACAAGGCAAAGGGGAGTGTCCCTTACTGTGTGTAAAACTGTATAGTTTGGATTTTAATAAACAGTTAAGCTCTGGATGTGTAACCCTCAACATGTGTGGATTGTCTCGTGATTGAGGGGTTAAGGGCTGGTTATGGCGAATCTGCAGGCTGCGGGTGCGTTTGGAGGACAGGAGACACAGGTCTGGCGGATGTGCCCAGCAGGGGTACTTGAGGTCCGTCACACTCCTCACACAACAATGAACTTCAATTAACCTTTAGAATACTCAATCACAGATAATCTTATCAGTAGCTAGGCATTTCGGCACCGCATCATCTATTCACCTGCAGAACATAATAGAAAGGTATTTCACAAGCCCGGTTTCACTTAGCATTTCAATAGTCGGAGCTAAGCATTGAAGAGTCATTGTCCTAGTGACCTAGTCAAGACAAATTAAGCCACTTGTAATGAACTGTCAGTAATGTCCCATCTTCTGCAATACATGATATCATTTCTTCGTCACCCTATGGCCCTATTGGACATAAGGTGACCCTAGACATAGGAGCATCTGAGTCTGTCAAATTCCTCCCCCATCAGAAGACGACTAACAGGGTCCCAGACCTCCACCTGGTCTGGACATGCGTTAGTCGGACAAAGTGAATTCCCATAGTCTGTCCGCATGACCTCCAATCTTGGCTGCAAGGAGTAGTGGGGAACCCCAAACGGTTTGACTCCGAAGTTAGTCAGTAGTTCCAGTCCTCCAATGCTGGTATCCATACCGTACCCCAAATAAATTGCTCCAAACAGAGCATTACTCACCCCCCAACCTTTGCATCTCTCAGAGAACATGTCTGCCGCTGGGGCGAGGCCTGGACTGGCTCTTCTCCCTGGAGTCCTTTCAGCCGCTGGAGATAGAACAGGGTGACTGGGCTCAGTCCATCATGCTGTTGGGGATCAGGGCCAACTGCCCCCCATTCCTGGGTTATACCAGAGGAGACTGAAGTCCCATCCACTGGTGGTAGGTGAAAATCCCCCGGTGCTTGCAAAGCAAAGCCGACATCCTCCTGCCTCAGTGCCGCACCATTTTCTAGGGTTGTGTCAGTGAAGATCGAAGTCCCATCCACTACCACAGGGACCCCCTCTTCCGTTAGTTGAGAGCAGAGGCATGTGGCACTCTGCTCTGTTGCCAGCTCTTCTGCTGAGTTGCTGTGAGTGGAGACCACAGTCCCATCCACTACCACAGGAACCCCCTCTTCCGTTAGTTGAGAGCAGAGGCTTGTGGCACTCTGCTCTGTTGCCAGCTCTTCTGCTGGGTACATCATATCATCCGCTCCGGCTAACCGTTGGGAAAGGTGGCTGGATTCCTCCACACTCAAACTTTGTAGCTGCCATTGGGGAGGTGAGCTGACTGCTTCCTTTTCCGTTCTCTCATCTGGCTGCCGGGACAACATGGTTGTGGTACTGTCTCCCAGATGCATGGATCCTTGCTGGGGAGGAAAGACCACGTTCTCCACCCTGGCCAACTGTTGAGGAGGGACGATGAACACCTCCTCTCCCTTCTCCCCCTGTATCTGCTGCTGGGAAGTGATCGCCACCTTCTCACCCTGAGCCTCTGGAACTGCCACAGGGGTGGGGCATAGGTCTTCAACCCTCTGTCCGGTGATCAGTGATTCAGATGGAGAAATTTCTTGCAACTCCACCGATACTGCCCTTGGTGCTGAGCAGAGCACAGTGAAGTTTGGCTCCAATACCCGCTCTTCTGCTGGAGGCTCCTCAGGTTGTTCTTCCTCAGCAAAAAGTCTATTAAATCCCATGACTCTACAACTGGTGTCTGGGGATAGGGGTTCACCATCTCATGTCCATGGAACACAGAAGATGCTATAGGTACTGAGCAGAGGTTAGCAGAGCTCGGCCCTGCGGTCAGTACTTCAGCTTTGGGAATGGCAATCTCCAGATATTACACTGCTGATTCACTGGCATACTGCTGGAAAGGCACATTCCTCCATTCAAGATCATCCCATGCAGAAACAAGATCATCAAGGTCAGTCAGCACTTGCTGCATCATAAGACCTCCGGGTCCATAGCTGCAGGGGCAGGTTGGCAAAGCACACTGTTACCCTGCCATATTGACGATTCTTCAGCCAGGATTTCAGCATTGTCCACTGGTTTTTCCTGATAGTCCCAGGCAAAGGGAGCCCAGCCCTGGCGCTGAGCAGAGTCTAGCAGCCATCTGTAGGCAAATTCCAGCTCCCATTCCTGAACGGCCAGGAACTCCAAATCTTCCTGTAGCCAGTGCACTTCCGAGAGATTCAGTCTTCGCTCTCTGTATTCCATTATGTCCTCCAAATGCCACTCCTGATCGCTCCCAAAGTCGGGGTCCTCGTACATCCTCCAATACAACAATCCCATGCCATCATAGTCAAAGCCTTCCGTGGGGCTGTCATCCGATGACCACAGGCACACTTGGGCTACATACCACCGAAGGGCTCTGTAGGCATTTTGGCACCGCATCATTTATTCACCTGCAGAACACAATGGAAAGGTATTTCACAAGCCTGGTTTCATTTAGCATTTCAATAGTCGGAGCTAAGCATTGAAGAGTCATTGTCCTAGTGACCTAGTCAAGACAAATTAAGCCACTTGTAATGAACTGTCAGTACTTACTGTCCCATCTTCTGCAATACATGATATAATTTCTTCGTCACCCTATGGCCCTATTGGACATAAGCTGACCCTAGACATAGGAGCATTTGAGTCTGTCACAATCAGGTTTTTGAGTACCCGTGATCTACTAGAATTCTTGTGCAAATGTTTTAATAAAAGAAAATTCAGCCAGGACAAATACAATCCAATAAGCAAAATGGCGGAAAGGCACAATGAATCCCTGTGGTGGTCTTTCTAAATAATGTGCTTTCTACTTTACCTGAATTCCCTATTTTTATTTGCACATCTAAGAAAGTTTTCATTTTAGAATAGCATGCCATGGCAAATTTTAGTTTTTAGTTATTCTTGTTCGTATATTTAAAATTATCATTATATTCCCTAGCCGAACCATCCCCGACAATAAATGTTGTTTATGTACCTGTGCCAAGAAATGATACGGCGCAGGTACATAGATGATGAACTCACAGTTCCACTCCTCCAACTACTGGTTATCATAGAATGGGGCACAACAAGTCCCCAGCACAACACCCTGCACCTGAAGGAAGCTGGAGTCATGAAAGGAGAAAACATTATGTGTCAACAGGAACATTAACAGGTTCAAAATTAAATAGTTGTACACAGAATCATGTTGTCTTTCTGTCCAAACCATTTTTTATGACCCTATATGGTGCAGAATAGTGTTGTACAAACATTTAGAGTCAAATATAACCATTAAGGCCCCGTACACACGAGGCAATCTATTTGTTCAAATCGGTCGGACCGACCGATTTGAACAAATCTGTCTGATAGGATTTTGGTTTGCTCGCGTGTACACACGAGCAAACTAAAATCCCCGCCAGCAGACGGCGCGCTGACGTGTCGGCGACGTTGACGCCGCCACGTCACCGCACCAGGAAGTAAAACACTTCCGCGCATGCGCCGAATCCATTCAGCGGCGGTGCGGGACGACATGTCTGCTGGTAAGTGTACTAACCAGCAGACATGTCGGGCGGACGGATTCCCACCCGATAGATTTCAAAGCATGCTTTGAAATCTGTCGGGTGGCCAAATCCGTCGGCTCGCCCGTACACACGATCAAATCTGTCTGCTGGGACGGTCTAGCAGACCATTTCCAGCAGACAGATTTGATCGTGTGTACGAGGCCTAAGGCCCCACTAGGTGCAACTACATTATCGATAATTTGCAAAAAAGTTAGTGCATCCTTCACATACATGGGTAGGCATATCACCAAAAATCTCAAAACTGCATCAATGAGTCTTCTAGCATTTTCTGCTAGACAGTCATTCCCTAAAATTATAGGGCAGCCAGGGGAGGTTATTGAGTTTTTATGAACCCTGGGAAGTGTATAAAATACCAGAATTTTCTGAATGATGTTCTAATGTACTACAATGTAATTCTGATTTGTATCTGTAGAATTTGCTTGGGAGTCTGGTTGTTTTGATAAGTTGTCACCTTTTGGCATCTTTTTCGCCAACATACTGTATTTTCCCTTGAGAGATCTGTGATAATGTGAAAAAAGAAGACGAACCAGATGGTGAGGATTGTGTATAGTTGCCATTATTTACATCCTATATGGTGTACATTTCTCTGTTTAATATAACTTTAAGTTTAGGTTTGCCTAGTTCACACAGCAAAGATGACAAAATGCAAACTCACCTCCAAAAACATCATGTGACGGTAGTCGAACATATCTCCGCCATCCATTCCCTTCTTCTCCCATAAAAGAAATCACCCAATATTCCCTGACTAGGAATATCCCTGGAATCGCTGAATAATCCACACATGAGCCATGGCTTAATGCTGAATGTAACAGGACACACTTTATTGAAAGTACACAGCACACTTTATACAGGATTTGGAACATCCCGCCCCCAACAACCGCTTTCCTATTGGTCCATTGTAAAGTATGCAGTCTCCATTCAGGTCCTCCTAAACCATGCAAATGAGGACTTGAAAAAGTCTCCGCAGAGATTGCTCCCAATGCTTGAATAGCCTGAATATGTGTGGCCAGGCCTGTGATGTGTTTTCAGACAAAAGCCCCAGGGGGTCAATCAATGTACACAATAGCCAGCCACAGAACAATGGAGCCGTCTGGAGAATTGAGACAGGGCAGAAGTCATTTACACCTGATAATAGAAAGGCTTTAGATAGGGTTATCACACAATGGACAATGAGTATTTCTTCTGAGTCTATTGACCTGGCTGGGGTTCAGAATTAAATCTTCTGTAATACATGAATTAGGATTTCAGTATTTCATGGTCCATGACATTACTCCCCCTGGAAAATAGTTCAACATCCGCAGTGGGACCCAAACGGGTCACTCGAGGATGTTGGGCAAGTAGTCTTAAGGTTCCAGGACTGTCTGCCAGGATAACCCATCCGCCTTCCTGGTTTGAGGCCCTGGCCCATAATCGGACGGCAAGAGGCTCGCATTCAGTCCTCTCCAAAAGCCCCTGTCCCGGCTAGGCCTGTCACACATCTCCCCTTTTGGCAGGGGACTAACCCAGTAGGAGACACCAGATGGGTTGTCTCTGAATTCAGTCAGTAGTTCCAGTCCCCCAATGCCGGTATCCATACAGTACCCCAAATCACTTGCTCCAAACCGAGCATTACTCACCCCGCCATCCTCTGCCTCTCTCAGGGAACACGTCTGCCGCTGGGGAGAGGCCTGGACTGGCCCTTCTCCCTGGAGTCCTTTCAGCCGCTGGAGAGATGACAGGGTGGCTGGGCTCAGTCCATCATGCTGTTGGGGGTCTGGGCCAACTGGCCACCATTTATGGGGTATACCAGTGGAGACTGAAGTCCCATCCACTGGTATCCACTCAAGCTGTAGTGGGGTGCAGCCGCCAGTAGCAGCCTGTCCTGCTGCCAGTGGTTCCACTGGGAGTAAGAGCTTTACCACCTCAGCTGGTTGCTGGGGAGGGGGGCCAACCGCCCCGGCTCCCTGGAACTCCACAGTTGGTCCCGGTGCAGGGCAGAGATGGCTGGCAATCTGCCCTGTTGCCAGCACTTCTGCTGGGGATGCATAATCCATAACATCCTCTGAACAGTCCATACATTCTGTAATCTGTGGCTGGGGAGTGATGGCCATCTTCTCACCCTGAGCCTCCAAAACTGCCACAGGGGTGGGGCAGAGGTCTTGAACCCTCTGTCCAGTGACCAGCGCTTCAGCTGGGGAAGTTCCTTGTAACTCCACAAATACTGCTCTTGGGGCTGGGCAGAGCACAGTGAAGTCTGGCCCTGATACCAGCTCTTCTGCTGGAGGCCCATCAGGTTGTTCTTCCTCAGCAGAGAAGTCTATCAGATCCCCTGTCTCTGCAACTGGTGTCTGGGGATAGAGGTTCACCATCTCCTGTCTTTCATTTGGTGCTGCTTCTTTAGGCGTTGTCACCGATCGTCGTATTTCTGCAATTCTCAGCTCATGTTGCCGCTCTCGTTCTTTCTCATCAAAAGCTTTAAAAGCTCTAAACGGAATCTTCCTTGTGTCTGCTGTGCTGTACTCACTGTTTGGAGAATGTGCGGCTGCTTGTTGGACTGCTGCCAGTTTTAACTGTAGCTCTGCGTTTCTTATTTGTTTAGCCTCCTCCGCTACTAGGGTCATCACTTTCAGCACCACAACCGCCGTTGGGTTCGGACCGAACCATGCTAATTTCTCTCTTATTAGCTTGTTAGCTGGTGATTCCTCCTCCTGAATCACTGGTGTCCCCATCTTCTGTACTGCTGGTGTTGCTGCAACCGAGTTCTCCTGGTCTAGCTCCATTTATTCTGCTATGATGACACGCTCGGTTTTGTTGCTAGCAATCCTTCCACAAACTTCCAGTAGTCCTTTCCGTGTATTTCTTTTAAGCAGGGTGTATCAGTCTTCCATTCACTGTTCCCAGTGTCTGCTTGGAATCCTGGTGTAAAGGAAAGTAGAAGGGAAAATCCCGCTGCTGCCAACCAGTTGTGACGGTAGTCGAACATATCTCCGCCATCCATTCCCTTCTTCTCCCATAAAAGAAATCACCCAATATTCCCCGACTAGGAATATCCCTGGAATCGCTGAATAATCCACACATGAGCCATGGCTTAATGCTGAATGTAACAGGACACACTTTATTGAAAGTACACAGCACACTTTATACAGGATTTGGAACATCCCGTCCCCAACAACCGCTTTCCTATTGGTCCATTGTAAAGTATGCAGTCTCCATTCTGGTCCTCCTAAACCATGCAAATGAGGACTTGAAAATGTCTCCGCAGAGATTGCTCCCAATGCTTGAATAGCCTGAATATGTGTGGCCAGGCCTGTGATGTGTTTTCAGACAAAAGCCCCAGGGGGTCAATCAATGTACACAATAGCCAGCCACAGAACAATGGAGCCGTCTGGAGAATTGAGACAGGGCAGAAGTCATTTACACCTGATAATAGAAAGGCTTTAGATAGGGTTATCACACAATGGACAATGAGTATTTCTTCTGAGTCTATTGACCTGGCTGGGGTTCAGAATTAAATCTTCTGTAATACATGAATTAGGATTTCAGTATTTCATGGTCCATGACACATCACTCTTGCTTTCTTAATTTTTTGCAGACAGCAGTGAAAAAAGTAAATGGAAAAGATACATTTCTTTATGCCTAGTTTCCTTTTTTTTTTTACGGTTTCATAGGGACTCCTATAGCATATGTAGTAACTAATCTGTAGGGAAAAATGTAGTTTCTCTATTTAATGTCATCCATATTAATTGCATGTATTACAGAAAATGCTAGGTCAAAACATTTATAGCAAAGGGAAGAAATAAAACCTCTGTCAGTTTATTTTTGTCCCATTCACATTCTATCCCAGGTATACAACAGAAAGCAAGAGGAGATCTCTACAAATGAGAACAATTAATCTCTTAATTGTCACCAGAAATGTCCTTATTGGACCATTTGCCCTCATGTCTTGTTCTATAACAATTTTTGGATTTCCTGTTACTCTCCGACTTATTGGCATTGGTCATCAGGACAAATACAAAAATTGAAACAGCCTAATGCCACGTACACACGATCGGTTTGTCTGATGAAACCGGTCTGGTGGGCCCCCTCCAGTGCCCCTGGTATGTGCTGCAATCTTGGCCAGATTTACATGGACCACACGCCGGAGATCATTGATCTTCTTTTGGATCCCCTGGCGTGTCCGGGTCTCCCCCCTAACGAATTTACCTCGTCAGCGATGTCCTGCAAAATCTAAAACTTCCTGGCCGGGGGGGTGTTGGCACTCTCCGGGCCGTGCAGGAATCGCCCATATAGGGTAATGGCCCTGCCAATAATTTCCTTCTCCCGCAAGGAAAAATTTAATTTTTGCTTTCTCTCACTCATGTTCACACAACACTCTCTCCAAAACAATCACCAAAACAGTCACCAAAATCACTCTCAAAAACACTATCCAAAACACTATCCAAAACAGTCACCAAATATCTCAAAGACACGTCACAAACCAACAAACGCTAACAAACAACAGAACAAAAGCACCTTGCTTTAGGAAGGGAAACAAATGGATGTACTTTTGCAAAGGAAGGGCGTTTCTCTCGGTCT
This sequence comes from Rana kukunoris, assembly GCA_029574335.1. Classification (NCBI taxonomy): domain Eukaryota; kingdom Metazoa; phylum Chordata; class Amphibia; order Anura; family Ranidae; genus Rana; species Rana kukunoris. The sequence continues at coordinate 361,783,164 of CM056051.1, read as the reverse complement.
ATTTAAGCACTGTGCGTAGCTCACTAAGTTGACCGGGCCTAATTCCAATCTCACTGATTGCGCCGTGCCGAGTTCTGAGCATGCGCAGAGAGGTGCTGACCATAGTCTGTGCAATTTGGCCGGCCCTTCATTTGCATGGGGTCACGGCTCATTTCAATGGAACACGCCCACGTCCTTCCCAATTTGAATTACACCGCCTTACGCCTCGGAAATTACGTTGCAGCGGCGCAAATTTATGCGCAAATACTACGAGGATACGGTACTTGTGCCTCTAAATTGAGCCGGTCCAATGTAAAGGAGATGCGCTACGCTGGTCAATATATGCGCCAATGTACGTGAATCTGGCCCAAAGTGTTTTCTGTTAACCACTTAAGACCTGGACCAATATGCAGGTTAAGGACCTTGCCCCTTTTTGCGATTCGGCACTGCCTCGCTTTAACTGACAATGCGCAGTCGTGCGACGTGGCTCCCTAACAAAATTGGCGTCCTTTTTTTCCCACAAATAGAGCTTTCATTTGGTGGTATTTGATCACCTCTGCGGTTTTTATTTTTTGCGCTATTAAAAAAATAGAGTGTCAATTTTGAAAAAAAAAACAATATTTTTAACATTTTGCTATATTAAATATCCCCAAAAAAGATATAAAAAAACTTTTTTTTTACTCAGTTTAGGCTGATACATATTCTTCTACCTATTGTTGGTAAAAAAAATCACAATAAGCGTTTAACGATTGGTTTGCGCAAAATTTATAGCGTTTACAAAATAGGGGATAGTTTTATGGCAGCTTTATTAATATTTTTTTTAAGTACTAATGGCCGCGATCAGCGATTTTTTTCATGACTGTGACATTATGGCGGACACATCTGACAATTTTGACTCATTTTTGGGACCATTGTCATTTTCACAGCAAAAAGTGCTATAAAAATGCATTGATTACTGTTAAAATTACAATTGCAGTTTAGGAGTTAACCACTAGGGGGTGCTGTATGGGTTAAGTGTGACCTCATATGTGTTTCTAACTGTAGGGGGGAAGGGCTGAATGTGTGACTTCATTGTTCATCTTTCCCTATATCAGGGAACAGACGATCAATGACACTGCCACTGTGAGGCCGCGTACACACGATCGAACATGTCCGCTGAAACTGGTCCACAGACCAGTTTCAGCGGACATGTTATTTACCACATGCTTACCACATGCTTGACCAGACATAGGACGACCTGTCATGCAGTCCGTTGGCAACAGCGCTTGAAAAACTAACATCAAAGAAAAAGGTTGCTCCACATCAGGGATCTCCAACCCTACTATACCTCCAGTCCTCTCAAAAACCTGCACTGAGTGGAATGAAGGTATAGCAATAGGTGTCCCAAGTACATGCAGCCAATCTGCTCGCAGTACACCACCATCTGATTTTAGTAGACAAATTTCCCTACCCTAGTTGCTGAACTGTAAAAAAAATCTGGTCCCAGCCATCTACATACTCAGCATCTAAATGCTAGCTTGGCCCAATTCCTAGCACTGCAACTGCTGCCTTTTCAGCTGGTAGACTCTGCCCCCTTTTGTGAATTTGTGGCATGTGCTGTACCTCAGTGGCAGGTTCCAAAATGCCATTTCTGGCATCTGGAAGGCAATGTTTTGGCCTCATTGGACAGGGCAGTCAGCAGTAAGGTTCATATTACCGCTGATTAATGGTCCAGCGGGCATGAGCAGGGACGTTACCTTTCCTTCACGGCGCACTGGGTAACTCTGCTGGCAGCTGGGAAGGATGCAAGACAGGGTTCAGTGTTGTTGGAGCTTGTTCCATCACCACGCCTCCAAAATGCTAGTGGCAATTCTGCCACAGATCTCTCCTCTTTTTCTTCCTCTATGGCTTCTTCTGAATATTTGTCCTCTGAACCAGCGATGCTCCATAAACGTTTAAGGGGTCTAGGGGGCAAGCAGTCAGGCTAAAAAATGCCATGTGGTTCTTGAGTTGGTCTGCCTAGGAGCCACACTGAGGCAGTGTGTCAGGCTAGGAGCAGATAATGGAGCAGATAACTGGCACACAAAGGTAACTCTATCACAAGCACTGATTGGATGATGATACAGGTGATTTAAAGGTGAGCTGTCCAATCACTTTTGTTTCCCAGGCACAGGCTGTGTCAGGTGAGTTGTGCTGGGTCCTAAAGGGATCCTAGTACTGACACAGAGATTCTGTCAGTTCTGCAGGGGCAGGCTCGGAGATGGTTGACGCCATGGCAGCTGATCTCTGCCCTCTGACAGGGACACTTAACCCATGTTCCATGTTTGGCGGAGGTCCTGAATTTGGTTGTGCAGCTGTTCTTGAGCAGGTACCTAGGCTTACAGGATCTCCCGAGGCAGGCCAGAAAAGTTTGTGGTCACTTCCTCCGGTCATACAATGCCAGTGCTCAGCTGGCTGACATTCAAGGGGAATGCAACCTGCCCACCAACCACCTCATTTGTAACATGCCCACCAGGTGGAACTCAACGTTGGCAATGCTGAAGTGGCTGCACACACAGCAGAGGGCAATCAATTAGTACCTGTGCGAGTATGGCACCAGTTCAGGGTCAGGGGAGCTTGGCTTCTTTTCACCATGCTGGTGACTACTGATCAAGGATGCATGCACTGTCCTGTCACCGTTTGAGGAGGCCACAAGGAAGGTGAGCAGCGACAATGCATGTGTCAGTGACACTGTCCCTCTAGTCTTCCTGCTGGAGCACACGCTTCGTGGAATCATGGACAGGGAATTTGAGGCAAAACAGCGGGAGAAAGAGAAGGGCTTCCTTACCTCTCAAGGCCCCCCTTATCCAGATAGCATTCCTGCAGGCCTTTCAAACACACAGGAAGAAGAGGTGGAGTATTGTGTGAGTATGGATGAAGAGGATATAACTAAGCAGCAGTATTCAGTCCCCAGAAACCCAAGGAGTTGTACCTAGCTGGGAGGAGGTAGTTAAGAATCATGTGATCCTTAGTGACCCAGAGGACTCAGAATCAAACGCTTCTGCAAACTGAAGCTGCATGGCCTCCCTGATTCTTCAAAGCCTGTAAAGGACCCTAGGATTTGTGGTATCAAGGAAAGGGATCATTACTGGCTGCCAACCCTTCTTGATCAACGTTACAAGGGTAAGGTTGCAGAACTCATCCTGCCTTCGCAGAGGGAGCAGAGGCTGAAACATCTTCAGGAGACTTTGAAGAAAGGTTTGTTTTCAGACCCTGGGAGGTTACAATTTTCGTGGTTCTGGACAACATGTTATTGAGGCTCTGTTCAGTCAGAGGACGAGCGATGGGGAAGGTGGCTGGCTGACCGATGCCTTTAAACAAATTTTCAGTCTTCAGAGCCAAGGTCTGATCGTTCCAGCAACCATTGCCAGCGTCTGCATTACATTGTGCAGGAATATCTAGGGGCAAGAGCAGACCTGGACACCTTTCCAACAGAGCATCCACTGGGTTACTGGGTCTTGAGGATGGACCACTGGCCAGAACTTGTTCAATATGCAATTGAGCAACTGACCTGTCATGTGTCCAGCGTGCTTTCTGAATGCACATTCAGTGCTGCTGGAGGGTTTGTAATGGATCAAAGAAAGCACCTGTCCACAGACTCCGTTGATAGGCTCACATACAAAAAAAATAATCAGTCTTGGATGTAACTGATTGAATTTGCTATGGATGTGCGATCCCTTGAAGACCTCCTAGGCTGACTATCCAATTCCTCCTTAATGTTGATGATGCTAGCTTCCAAGAATATTTTTGCTTTACAGCACATCCACCACCACCCAAGGCCTAATTTCTGGTCCCAGTTTTTGAGATAATATTTCACAGCAAAGCCCGTTCCTGTGCCAAACATGAGTATCTGTGAGGGATTACAGTGTTGTGGCACCAACACCACGGCCCAAGGCCCAATTTTTATGCCCCTGTTTAACAGGGGCATTTAATTACAATTCTTGATATTTCACAACATGACCCGTTCCTGCACACAAGAGTAGCTGTGAGGGCTTACAGTGTTGTGACACCACCAACACCTAAGGCCCAATTTTCTGCAGAGTATATAGGGCAGGCCATATACAGTGCCTTGTGAAAGTATTCGGCCCCCTTGAACTTTGCGACCTTTTGCCACATTTCAGGCTTCGAACATTAAGATATAAAACTGTAATTTTTTGTGAAGAATCAACAACAAGTGGGACACAATCATGAAGTGGAACGAAATTTATTGGATATTTCAAACTTTTTTAATGAATAAAAAACTGAAAAATTGGGCGTGCAAAATTATTCAGCCCCCTTAAGTTAATACTTTGTAGCGCCACCTTTTGCTGCGATTACAGCTGTAAGTCGCTTGGGGTATGTCTCTATCAGTTTTTCACATCGAGAGACTGAAATTTTTGCCCATTTCTCCTTGCAAAACAGCTTGAGCTCAGTGAGGTTGGATGGAGAGCGTTTGTGAACAGCAGTTTTCAGTTCTTTCCACAGATTCTCGATTGTATTTAGGTCTGGACTTTGACTTGGCCATTCTAACACCTGGATATGTTTATTTGTGAACCATTCCATTGTAGATTTTTCTTTATGTTTTGGATCATTGTCTTGTTGGAAGACAAATCTCCGTCCCAATTTTTAGATCTTTTGCAGACTCCATCAGGTTTTCTTCCAGAATGGTCCTGTATTTGCCTCCACCCATCTTCCCATCAATTTTAACCATCTTCCCTGTCCCGGCTAAAGAAAAGCAGGCCCAAACCATGATGCTGCCACCACCGTGTTTGACAGTGGGGATGGTGTGTTCAGGGTGATGAGCTGTGTTGCTTTTACGCCGAACATAAATTTTTGCATTGTTGCCAAAAAGTTCGATTTTGGTTTCATCTGACCAGAGCACCTTCTTCCACATGTTTGGTGTGTCTCCCAAGTGGCTTGTGGCAAACTTTAAACAACACTTTTTATGGATATCTTTAAGAAATAGCTTTCTTCTTGCCACTCTTCCATAAAGGCCAGATTTGTGCAGTATACGACTGAAAGTTCAAGGGGGCCGAACACTTTCGCAAGGCACTGTAGTATATAAACTGCTGTTCAGATTATATAGTGCCTTGGTACACCCACACAATTTAAAAAAAAAAAGTGGGTGTGGGGTTCCACTTAATATCCACACCAGACCTGAAAGGCCTGGTATGGATTTTGGGGGTGACATCCACGCAATTTTTTTGGGGGCATTTTTGGTATTTTTATTTACAGTATATTGCCAGGATCCGACAAAACATTGCAGCCGCGAGCAGTTTTGAATTTAATTTTTTCCTTTAGAAATGTAATTTTGCTGTGGCACTGTTATAAACATGGGAAAGATGCACAATCTTACAGGCATACTGAGGACACCCCAGGCACAATATTTAAATGAATATTTCATTTTTATTGTTTCACTTTAAACATTATTAAAATCACTGCTCCCAAAAAAAAAATGCAGTTTGAAAAAAAAAATGATACATGTCCCCTGGGGCAGCACCCCAGCCCCCTCACACATTTTGTATGGCAATAACTTGTATATAAGCCTTTAAACTTAGCACTTTTGATTTTTCACGTTCATGTCCCATAAACGTTAACAGTGTTTGCGTTATTGTTTGCCTGTTCGCATGTTCTGCTGAGATCCGAACCGTTTTTTTTTTTCCGGCTCATCCCTACTCACTAACAACAGTTAATCACCAGGACAATTGGAGGGGTGAATCTCCTCAGTGCAGACATAGACCGCGATAATAAAAATGCTATTACACGCACTTCCAGTGTGCTCCTGCAACCATAGGAATTGTACCAACAGAGAGTGCGTGTATTGTATCCTTCCTAGGTACATGAAGAGAAGGGCTATTTACAAACAAATTATACTTATCAAATGAAATCTCTAAAGATTACCTTTGAAAAAATGTCATTTAAGAATAGTACTGTAAGTATAGCAGTCTTAATACCTACATATTAAATGAATCCCAGTATATACAAGTGCAACCTGTTTTTATATGTTTAATATTTGCGAAAAATGAATGTTTAACTTTTATTCCATGTCCTGTCCCATTAACCCGATTGCTCAGCATCCTCTCCACCATGTTTGACTAGCTCAGTCACGTTTCTTCTCCAGAGCCCTCATGCTGCGTTTCTGCATCTTCACACAACATCAAACAAAGTAAGATTCACAGCTGGGGATTGTTTCATGATGGTGGAAGATGTAAAGTGCTTTGACAAATAGGCATATTTGCTATGTGCAGTCAGCAATCATATTTATCTACAATATTCTGTATGATTGGAAAATAACATTTAGCTTAAGGAATAATCAATACACAAATACACACAATAAATGAAGACCCTCAGTGTCCTATTTTTTCATCATTATCAAAAAACTGTAAATCTCATAAGTAGTGGTAAGTTTGTTGTGAAAGAAAAAACAGGGAACTATTAAAGAGGATCTCCACCCAAAAGGGGAAGCTCTGCTTGTCTGCCTTTTCAACCCCTCCGCTGCCACATTGTGCATCTTTTGGGAGGAGGGGGGAGCCAGTACTTGGTTTTAAAAGGACTCGGCTCCAACTTCCTGCTCAGTTTACAGCGGCAAACTGAGCCGGAAGTTCGGCCCCCCTCCTTCCCCTGCAGCTTTCTTCACAGATCTCAGAAGACTGCGGCCCATTCACAAAGGGGAATTCCTATTTAACAATACAAGAACTTATTATTCCACAGCATCCAAACATGCTTTTTAAATCAGGCATTTCAAAAATTAATGATGATAAAGGGGTGATTGTGCAGCAAGGAGAGGGGTGAACATTTTTTCAGAGAGGAGAACTAGGAGGGGAGTTGTGTACAGAGGTAAGAGCTGCAGAAGGCAGGTTGTGTAAAATGAGAGCTGTGGAGCGTGGGGGAGGTTGTGTAGAGGTGAGAGCTGTGAGGGAAGCTGGGGGTGCAGAGGTGGGTGGCAAAGGTGAAAGCTGCGGATTGGGGTGAGCTTTAGATGGGGGTGCAGAAAAGGAGCAGAGATAATATGTATGGAGGTGCAGAGGTGAGTTGTGGACTGGGGGTGTAAACTGTACTTAGAAGGGTATACAGGCATACCTCACTTTTAAGTACACAATGGGGTTTATTTACTAAAGCTGGAAAGTGCAATATAAGGCTCACTTCTGCACAGAAACCAATGAGCTTCCAGGTTTTTTTTACCAGGCATAACTGAACAAGCTAGAGTTAGAAACCCATTGGTTTCTATGCAGAAGTGAGCCTGATATTGCGATTTCCAGCATTAGTAAATAAACCCCATTGTGTACTTAAAAGCGGGGTATGCCTGTATAATTGAGTTGAGCTGTTGCAGAGGTTAGGTGTGGGTTGGGGGACACAAAGGTAAGCAAAGAGTGAGGATTTGATGGTTATTTTTGGAGGGATACTTCAGGGGGAAGACCAGGGAAGTTTGCTGCAGAACAGGGGCGGTGTGGGCATTTGTGGTAAAGCGCTAAAACTAGTGGTGCTTTGGTGCCACTAGCGGGGTGCTTTTAACCCCCCCAGAAGTGGTTAAAAATGGGTTAAAAGCACCCTCTAAGCACTGCTTTCAAAACGCTTTTAAGACGCTTGGAAATCGGTGGCCATTCATTTCAATTGGCAGGGGCAGTGAAGGAGCTATGTATACACCGTTCCCGCACCGCCCCAAAGATGCTGCTTGCAGGACTTTTTTTCCTGTTCTGCCAGCGCACTGCCCCAGTATGAAAGCACTCAGGCTTTCACACTGTGGCTGCAGAGGCAGTTTACAGGCGATATGTTTGACGCAAAAATGTCTGTAAATCTCCTCAGTGTGAAAGGGGTCTAAAGCATACAGTGTTAGTGACCAAGAGTATGTAATGTATTGCACAGCGTGCAGGGTCCACTGGTGAGAATTTTGGAACACCTTGTACATTACATACTCAGAACCGCTATACTCTGTGTGCTGTGCTGTATGTTACATATTAAAGGCCTCGGTATGGTACTCCTGAATGCTGTACTCCATACAATTGGTTTTGCTTTACATACCATATATCACATACATACATAGCGCTGCACTCTGTATGCTAGACTGCATATTACATACACTTTACCACTGCTCTCTGTGTGCTGGGCTCTATGTTACATATTCCTGACCCTGCACTCTGTACACAGGGCTACACAGGGCTACACAGGGCTCACAATGTAAGTACTCTCCTGTTTGCTGTTTATTAGTTTTTCTGAACCCTGTGTGAAATGCACTGCTCACAATTGCACAATACACACACCTGAGCCTTGTTTGTTACACATTCCTGAACCATGTGTGATACACAGTTCTAAGGCTTCACTTATTACAGTTATTTGGCGCCACTGTACTTCTCTCCTCTAAGGAAGGTGTGTCTGGGGGTGGGGTTTGGGCATGACTGGGGGTTTGGGTGTGGTTGTGGGCAGGGATTTGGGTGGGGAGGGTTTGTTCCTGCACCTATTTTCTGAGAAAAAAATCCCTGCATATAACAACCAAAGAAACATGTTTTTTTTTTTTTTTCATTTAACACTTTGAAGTGGCTCTTGCCCCCTCTTCCTTTCTTCTTTTTTTTTACCAACATGATACTTGTAGATAATCCCACTGTAGAAAATATACCAAAGTACAGTCAACTTCCACACAAAATGCCTAGGCAAGTATGATAGGAAAACAATGAACTAATGGAAGGAATGCCAGGCCAAAGGATAAAAAAAAGTCCAAACGTATTTATTAGTTTATACAGTACAAAAATAAAGCCAGTGTGTTTCAGGGGTCAGAAGAAACTCCCCATAAGAACCTTGAATAAACTCAAAATAGAGATTCCCTGTGTGAAGCTAATTTCTGGTTCAGGAGGAGATTTACTGATCAGCAGTATCTGCATGAGCAATCAAGATAAGAAAGTTTATTTTGTGCTGCAGGATCTTCTTGAGGGATTTGGGACATTAATTGTTCCCAGGATCTTGCTTGAGGGATAGCGATGTCACCCTTTCGCCCCAGTGCAGAAGCTGGGTGTAAGGTAAGTATATTTTCAATTTTTTTTTTCAATTGTTTTTTGTAAAGGTTGGGGGGCACCTGATGTAAAAAGACAACCTTGAGTTTTTGTGCAAAGTATATGGTTGGAATGTCATTAACAGCAAATTCAATTCAATAAACATATCATCTACAGTTTGTATTATTTGTTATCTCTGTTGGTATGTTGCATGCACTAGTTTTTGAAATGCAGCACACCAGACACTCAGTGGTACATTGCTGTGTATTGGTAAGGCATGTTGTGGTGCCATGAAGTATGAATGATACCACTTTGCACCAATGCACAAATTACAATTTTCGGTGCATTGCAGTAATACATTCAGTAACTTACCTGTTACCACAGTGTGAACCCATTTGATAGAAAACCTATAATGAAAATAACATGAAGGCTGTAATTGCTAACCTCTGTTTCAGAAAATACTAGTTGCTTTGTTGTTATCATCTTACCATGATCTCATGTGTCATTACCTTGCGTCGCTGACAAAGAACAAATAAGAAAATGAGGACTTCTGATTTTTCCCTGTCTTTCTTGATCTGCAACCCTTGTAGTCAGTGGCGGTACTTTTAAATCCTCCCTGCATTAGTGACCACTGGAAGTAAAATTAAACTCTTCACCTTGCATTGGACGTCCATCACAGTGCTATTAACCACCTCCCACCCTGCATTGTTGGCCAATGGCATTATTATAAAATCAGCCCTGCATTAGTGGTCACTGGCAATGGTATTAGATTTTTCTGCATTAGTGATTAGTGGCAGTGTTCCTAATCCTCCCCTCATTGGTATTCAGTGATTACTTACCTAATTATATGCTCCCATGCTTAGTAGTGTATTTAGATTTTGTGTTGCCCTAGGCTTGACTAAACTTGTGCACCCCCTAATTTAAATATGACCCATCCCTTCCTGTCAAGGACACACCCCTTGCTGTTCAAGACCCGCCCTGAAAATTTTGAGTGGGGACACTAGTTCTGAGGGCCAGGGGGGACAATGGAGTCCTTTAATCTACATAGATTTCCTCTCTCTTCCCGCTTGGTTATGGGGCAATCTCTGCAATCTCTGACCAGGGCTATAACCCTCCCTTACTCTATCCAAAATGAAAAAAAAAAAGTGTTGCCTACAGTTCTATTTTAGGCACCCATTTCTAATAATTTTATGGAGAGGACTAATTAAGAAGATATAACCATGCCAATGGTGCAGCAGACAATAGATAGCACAGTGAGGAAGGTTTGTGGTCCAGGATGATGGGACAGTCAAAATTAGAAGCACTGCCCCCCCCCCCCCCACAGTTGTGGAATGCCAGTCACCCGCATACCAGAAGCAGTGTGGCTGCCGCTTTATGGGGGCGCTAGACTAATTTGCCTCTGCCTATTCCACCCCATAAGCTTAGCACTACGCTAACAGTGTAGCACAAGCCGGCGGGGCTTCTTTCCGTGCTGCCCCCCTGCAAAGTGGAGCCTGCCCCCCTGCAAAGTGGAGCCTGGGCCTCATTGGCCTAGACCAGGATACAGTGTTTCCCATGCTGCTACTTCTTTCCAATATGACATCAGTCATGGAGATCTGTTTGCTTGACAGTACCTGCATTACTTCAGTGCATGGTGGTTTAATTCAGAAAGCATCTTGCCAGGACACTTGGCAACTATACATAAGCCAGAATGTCAACATAACAGCCAGGTAACTAGTGGAAACATCAATAGGAACCTCTATGCGCAGCCACCTTTTGAGAATGCTTCATGTGTGCTTACACTAGTATTTGGTTGCCCCTAGGAACTTAAGTGCTTGATTATTTAGTCTTATTATGGAGACTGTTTCCTAGCAAGGGAGAAGTAATTGCCAAGGAAGCATATTCAGTAGGACCCACCATTCCCAGGGGTAACCAGAGCCAAATGTTAAAAACAGAACAAGGAAAAACTTGTAGTCAGAAAAACACAGCCAAAGTCATGACAGGAGGAAGGCCCGCATAGGGGATGTCCTGTTAAAGGGGGGAGGGGGCTATAAATCAGATGAGATCAAATCAGCGCACATCAGTGAAGTAGGGAAATTACCGGTTTTTAAAATGTTATAACAAACTATGAATTTTTTTTTCTGGTCTTCTCTTGTTTGTTTAGCAAAAAATAAAAAATCCAGTGGTGTTTAAATACCACAAAAGGAAAGCTCTATTTGTATGAAAAAAATATACAAATTTGATATGGGTGCAGTGTTGCATGACCGCGCAATTCTCATTCAAAGTGTGACAGCGCTGAAAGCTTAAAATTGGCCTGGGCAGGAAGGGGGTAAAAGTGCCCAGTAGGCAAGTGGTTAAAATTAAACGTTGGGCACAATACCAGGTCCAACCTGCAGCCACTGCAGATGAATGTTGAAATTTTAATTTCTGGTTAAAATGTGGAGGTAGAGGGCAGAGTAATTTTATTTTTAAATATTAGCTAACATTGGATTCTTTAATCACCATCTTTATCTATGCTAGTATTAGCACTGGTAATATCCTCATTATTTTATTTAAAACTAGGTTAACCTACTATCTTCTAAGATCTTTGCCTCAGAATCCAAACTTTTGCTAACCTAGGTATATTATGACAACTGAAGTCCCATTCATCATAGTACTGTATATTTTTACCATTTCATTAAAAGTACCTTGACAAAAGCAACAAAAGTTGAACTTAAACAAATTGAAGCTTGCTCGTTATTTATCTTTTGTAAGCAAGAACTTCTACTTCTTCTCTGAGCAATTTGTGAATCGGGGTAATACTGCAGGTCATTGTTAAACAACTGTAGGCACTAAAAAAAAAAAAAAAAGACATAACCTATTCATAAACCACAAAAGTAAAGCCAGAGGTCAAAAAGTAGCTGAAATCAGAATTAAAGAATTTGTGAAATGTAGAGAATTATAGCAGAAAATAATATAATTTATATCCATCTGTCTATTGTTTTATCTTTCTATCCATCTATATACAGTATCTACAAACTGAAGCTTGCTCATTATCTATCATTTGTAAGCAAGAACTTCTACTTCTTTGAGCAATTTGTGATTCGAGTAATACTGCGGGTCACTGTTAAACAACTGTAGGCACGAGAGAAAGAAGGCATACAACTAGTCATAAACCACAAAAGTAAAGCCAGATGTCAAAACGTAGCTGAAATCATAATTAAATAACTCTGAAAACGAAAAGGAAAATGAAATGACCCTACCACCTTTGAGCACAGAAAAATATGTGAAATGTAGAGAATATATAGATAAAAATTGATACAAATACATGATATTTGCTGCTCTAGTACACACACACACATGTGTAACCTAGACACAAGAAGGCTTTCTGCATTGAGTGTGTAATTTACACTATATTTATCATCTATCCAATGCTGGATTTAAAGATATAGCCTGAATTAGGAGGCAAAAATCAGCCCTGACTATAGTGAAGAGTTCTTTTTCAACAAGCTCAAATTGACCTTCCTCTATAATTTAAGTGGTATTAAACCACAGCCTTTAATAATAATAAAAAAATGCAAGACAATGTCATAATGTGCTAGTATGCATGGCATACTAGCACATTGTGAAATGCTTTCTTTAGGACAGAGCCCTCTAGTGGCACACTGTCACCGCTCACAGGACTTTCATCTTCACCAAGTCTTACTTGAGGGTTTGCGTGCTCTGAGCATCTGATCGGCTAAGTCGCGATATATCGATTAGGAAAAAGGTACTTATATGTTTGCTTTTTAGATAAAATAATTGTAGTGCCATTATCCACCTACTGAAATAGAAGGGATAAATGTAAATTAACAACTTGCCCGACCAGCCACCCTCATTATATGGCGGCAGGTTGGCACGTTCCCACAAATTGCCGTACCTGCACGTCGGCTCCTTTAAGAGCCATAGCAGGCACCCGCTGCATGGCGGTGGAACCAGATGTGTGTGGCCAAAGGGCGTGATGTCCGCCGGCCACCCGCAATCGTGGGAATAAGAGCCAGAATGGGGATATGTGTGTGTAAATACACACATCCCTGTTCTGATGGCGAGGAGAGACAGATCTGCTGTTCCTAGTGATTTGGAACAGTGATACGTCTCCTCCTCCAGTCAGTCCCATCCCCCCACAGTCACAGACACATGAGGGAACACGTTTAACCCCTTGATCGCCCCCTAGTATTAACCCCTTTCCTGCCAGTGACATATACACAGTAATCAGTGCATTTTTTTTAGCACTGATTGCTGTATAAATGTCAATGGTCCCAAAAACGTGTCAAAAGTCTCCGTTCTGTCTGCCGCAATGTCACAGTTCCACTAATAATAACAGATCGCCACCATTACTAGTAAAAAAAATGATAAAAATGCCATTAATCTATCCCCTATTTTGTAGACAATTTAACTTTTGCGCAAACCAATCAATATAAGCTTATTGCGATTTTTTTTAAATTTTTTTTACCAAAAATATGTAGAAGAATACATTTTGGTCTAAACTACAGAAGAATTTATTATAGCAAAAAGTAAAAAAAAATATATTTTTTCAAAATTGTTGCTCTTTTTTTGTTTATAGCGCAAAAAAATAAAAACCGCAGAGGTGATCAAATACCACCAAATGAAAGCTCTATTTGTGGGAAAAAAGGATGTTATTTTTTTTTTTCATTAAGTAGGCAAATCCTCCCGGTCCTTAAGTGGTTAATCAGTGTGTGTTTACTGTCGCTTTGAATTCAATACCTAAAGTATCAGAACTGAAAGTCCTTACACTGAAAGCATTGTGATTTCATAATGCTGCATATGTCTACGTCAACTATATTTTCAAATTATTTGCACAATTTTCAAACTTGCCTAAGCCCATTGGTATAGTGGTAATACGGTATGTAATGCCACGTACCCACAACCGTTTTTTTTTTTAACGTCATTAAAAACGACCGTGTATGGGGTTCAAAGCATTTTTCGGGTTCTGAAAAACTGACAATTTTTTTTCCGAACATGCTCTATTTTTTCACGACGTTTTTAACATTGCCGTTTTTCGGGTTGTAAAAAATGGTCATGTGTAGGCTTTAACGATGTCAAAAACCCACGCATGCTCAGAAGCGAGTTATGAGATGGGAGCGCTCGTTCTGGTAAAACTACCGTTCGTAATGGAGTAAGCACATTCATCACGCTGTAACAGACTGAAAAGTGTGAATCGCCTTTTACTAACACAAAATCAGCTAAAGCAGCCCCAAGGGTGGCGTCATCCGAATGGAACTTCCCCTTTATTGTGCCGTCGCACGTGTTGTATGTCACCACGCTTTGCTACCGCATTTTTTTTTTCAAAAGTGTGTAGGCAAGGCCGTTTTAATGATCAAGTTGGAAAAAACATAGGGCCAGATTCACGTACATCTGCACATTATTGGACCGGCGTAGTGCACCGCCTTTACGTAAGACTGGCGCAATGTATCGGCGCAATCACCCTATTCTCGTCGCTTTTACGCAGAAATTTGCGCCTGCGCAACATTATTTCAGAGGCGCAAGGCGGAGTAATACAAATTGGGAAGGACGTGGGCGTGTTACATTGAAATGAGCCGTGACCCCATGCAAATGAAGGGCCGGCCGGCTCGCGCATGTGCGCTTGAAGCAGACCATGGTCAGCACCTCTGTGCGCATGCTCACAACTCGGGAATGGCGCAATCAGTGAAATTGGAAGTGGACTAGGGCAACTTAGTGAACTACGCAGACAGCATAAATAGACAGAGACAAACACACTTCCTTTGCAAAAGTACATCCCTTTGTATCCCTTCCTATACAGCAAGGTGCTTTTGTTCTGTTGTTTATTAGCGTTTGTTTGTTTGTTTGTTTGTTTGTGACGTGTCTTTGAGAGTGATTTTTGTCTTTTATGGGCCAGATTCAGGTAGATCAGAGCATCTTTGCTCTGGAGTAACGCATCTCATTTACGTTACGCTGCAGAAATTTTAGGAGCAAGTGCTGTTATTCATGAAGCACTTGCTCCTAAAGTTGCGGCAGCGTATCGCAAATGAGCCGGCGTAATTCAAATTGGGCGGGTACGGGGCGCGTATTATTTAAAATAAGCGCGATCCCGCGGCGAACGTACTGCGCATGCGTCGAGTGTCAATGCATCCCAGTGCGCATGCTCCAAGTTCTGTCAGTGAACGTCAATGACGTCACGTCCCCATTCATGAATGTTTTACGCAAACGACGCAATTTGTTTTTTTTCCGACGCGATGACGACGCCTATACCTAACATAGGATATTCCACTAGGGGGCTGCTTTATCTATACGCCGCGTATCGCTTCCGAGAAACGTCGTAAAGTCACTGCGTCGCGCCCGAAAAAGATCGTGAATTGCCGATTTCCGCTCATTAATATATTTTTTGAGCGTAAATCGGCGGGAACGCCCCCGGCGCCATTTTTAAGTTGAAGTAACGATGCGATGGCGAAATTCAATTACGCCGATCGCATCGGAACTCCAACCCGGTGTTTCTTGTTTTCTGGTTACAGAAAACAGAAACGCCGGCTTAAAGTGACAGTTAGGCTGGCGGATCCATTGATCCGCCAGCCTAACTCTACCTGAATCTGGCCCTATGTGTTTTCTTTGTTGTTATTTTGTTTAAATTATATTTTTTGCTGGGCATTTTTTATTTTTGCTTTTCAATTTATTTTTATTTTTTGGTTCTGTTTGTGTATGATTTTGGAATGTGGGGGTGACATTCCTGCGGGAAAAGGGGTGTCACCCTCATTTGTGGTGGAGAAGTGAAACCCAGGTCCGTGTGAATGGTGTATGAATGTACAGTGACATAATTGGAGCCGTGGCGTGGCGTTGCTGCTCACAAGTCCTGCATGCTGGGCTTGTGCCAATCCAATGTGATGAGGATGTGATGTGTCTGTGCTAGGGACCACAGTGGTGTGCATGCATGCATTCTCATTGTGCCATGATTAATGTGTGTTTTTAACGTGCAAAGATGCCTAATGTGAGCTGGCTCCTAGCTGCTCTTCCCTCAGAAGACGGGGTAGCCTTGGTTAGGGGGGTTCCGTATAGGAGTCATGAGATGGGGTCCCAGTGCATATGCAGAGTCACCCTGAAGGGATAAGACAGGAGGATGTTAGTAGTGCATGTGCCCCTTGTGATTTCAGCATCATGGGGGGGGACAGTCATGCCTGCCACCCATGTCACTCACCAACCAGCCAGCTGTCCCCATACATGTTCTGTTCGAAATCTGTGGGGATGGGGCTATGATTGTATATGTAGCTGTCATGGGTGTCATGGGTGGTGCCATGTGTTGGGCTGCTGATGTCCTCCTGCAAGGTTGTGGTAATTCCATGATGGCATGAGGGGTGAATCTGAAGATGCGAGACACCTCAGAATCTCTCATTCCAAAGATGTCTATGCGTGTGTGATATATCAAGTGAAGAGTGAGGGGCTTGTATCAGATAAGATTATTATATACATCAAGGTTTTAAAGGGCAGGGGGCGTGGCGACCGAGCTCCAAGATGGACGTGTGAGTCTGGAGCTCCTCTCGCGCACCGGAGATATTTAACAGCCACCAGCTGCCACTGACACCATCCGCGGCCGTTGTCCTCGCCATCGGTCTGGTGAATCTCAGAGGTACCGTCCGGGATGACAAGAAACAGGAAAAAGCCGCTGCAACCGCAGAAGATGGACGGTTACCTCATACACCACGAGCGCGGACATCCGCAACATGGCGGCGCCGCGGGGAACATCCGAGCGGACCCCCGACAAGGAACGCAGCCTAATAACACTGGGGCTCTCCCCGGATCCTTACCTCAGGTAGCGCTGGCCAGCAGATCATCCTCTGGGACTCCAAGCACTACTACACGCAGCCCCGCTAAATCGAAACCGAGGAGGGATTCGCCGGCTAGGCCGCAAATTGAGGAGGGTATGGAGGTAAGCAGGCCTAACATCCCCTCAGCGCGCCATCAACCACAGGGGGGGATCCCATTGCAGACTATCCCACAGCAGACAGACCCATATCTGACACGCTGCTGAAAGAGATGCTGCTGTCCCTGAGATCATCCCTGCAGGCTGACATGGTATCAGGACTTAATGAATGTAGGAGAGAGGTGCAGTCCCTGGGTAACAGAGTAAATCAAGTTGAATCCAAGATGGGTGATTTCACTGTATCATACAACACAATGGTAGAAGCACACTCTGACCATAGCAGGGACATTGAATGGATAAAGGACAAGCTCTCGGACCTCGAGGACAGGTCCAGGAACAACATCAAGCTGAGGGGTATACCCGAGTCTGTCCCCCCGCCACAACTACTGCAATATGCACAGGCTCTGTTCTCCTCACTGCTGCCAGAGGCCTCGGCTCAGGATCTCCTAGTGGATAGGATTCACAGAATCCCCAAACCGTCATTCCTCCCAGACGAGGTCCCGCGTGATGTCCTTCTAAGAGTTCACTTTTACCACATTAAGGACAGACTCTTACAAGCTTCACGTAAACCAGGAGGCATGCCCCAACAATATGACACTATTAGATTGTTGCCGGACCTATCCAGATACACACTACAGAAACGCCGTAACCTCCTAACCATCACCAAAGCCCTGAGGAATCACAACATCCTGCATAAATGGAAGTACCCAGCCACCCTCACCATCACTCACAATGGGGCCACTGTTTCTGTGTCCTCCATGGAGGACGGGCTATCAGCCCTGCGCAAATGGGGTATTATACCTGACCAACCAGCCCAACCAACCTCATCGCCTGGCCTGCACCCCATACATGATGATTGGCAAGTGGTGTCCCACAAACGCTCAAGCAAGAAAAAAGTCGGTGGAGGCACAAACACCTAATCCAACTTAACCCTATGTTATCTCCGGGGACGAGATAGCGCAATTGGCGCATTCTCACTTCCCCACAGCTTATAAATAGCAGTTACGCCTGCTCAAGGATCGGTTATGGATCCACTTCTTATCGTTCCCCAGTTAACTTTTGTTGATTTTTTCTTTTTACTTTTTGTTACCTTTTCTCAGTTTCTTGAAGTGCACAGGAACACCAGCAGAACTCTCCCAGTTGTTATGGACGGAACCGTAGCTCTTCAGTCCTGGTATATCAGAAGGGTTTGGCCTCAGAAGCCCGTCTCAGGCGCAGTAAGTACCAACACTAAGCCCTCACAGATCTTCCTACTACTCTATCACAATGACCATTAAAGTACTATCTATTAATGCCCGGGGCTTGAACCATCCAGCAAAGAGATTCTCACTTTGGGCAGAGGCCACCAAACAAGGAACGGATATCTTGTGTGTGCAAGAAACGCATTTTCAGGCACACAAGACTCCGCACTGCTCGCACAAAAACTTCCCACTCATTCTTATGGCCTGTACGCCGGACAGCAAAACTGGTGGTGTCATGATGGCCTTCAGAGACTCTATATCTTTCCAACCCAAGGAGGTTGTCACAGACGACGGTGGCAGGTACATTATAGTCACTGGGGACATTAACTCCAAGCCGTATACGATTGCCACGGTATACGCTCCTAACACACATCAAATCCGATTTTTACGCAGGGTCTTTAACAAAGTCAAATCCTTACAGTATGGAAACCTACTACTATGTGGGGACTTTAATATTACGTCTGACCCAAGAATGGACACCTCAGGAAGCAAGCCCAAAGGTTCATCAGCTCTTCAACCCCTGCTTCACACCGAAGAACTTTTTGACGTGTGGCGCTGTCTACATATGAGTGAAAGGGACTATACTTTTTTTTCAAGTAGGCACAGGTCATACTCGCGCCTTGATATGTTCCTATCAGATAAGTGGTTATTACAATGTGTTAAATCTGTGTCAATTCATGATATTACATGGTCAGACCATGCTGCCATTTCCATGTCAGTTGCGGAAAAGGGTGTCTCCCTTTCTCCTCCCACCTGGCGCTGCAACCCCAAACTGCTACAGGAAAAACACTGCTTAACCCACGTCACCGAGCACCTTAAAAATTTTGTTTTAGACAACTCAGGATCAGTAGACGACCCTAATATATTTTGGAACTCACACAAAGCTTTTATGAGGGGCATTTTAATCCAATTGGGTGCTAGAGAAAAGAGGAGGCAAGCTCAGGCTCTCGACGAGGCCCTCTTGTTGCTGAGGAAGCTGGAGTCCCAGAATAAGAGGGCACCGTCTAAGGCAGTGTCTGAACAACTCAACATCCATAGGGAACACATTAGGAACCTTATCTCACAACAATTTGGCAAACACCTGAGTCGCCTTAAAGTCAACTACTACTCCAACGCCAACAGAGCGGGTAAATATTTAGCAAACAGGCTTAAAGCTGCCCGCACCAAAACTAGAATAGATTTTCTGAGGCACCCCACTCTGCCCCATAAAATTACTAACCCCCAGGAAATCGCAAACCAATTTGCGCAATATTATAGCTCCCTCTATAACCTCCACGCAGACCCTAACACCCCCCAACCCACGGGCGAGTCTATCCAGGGGTTCCTCAATAAGGTACGTTTGCCATCTCTGACACCGGATCAACTCGAAGACCTTAACTCACCCATCACACCCTACGAAATTGTTCGTGTCATTAATTCCCTCCCAATTGGCAAGTCCCCTGGCCCTGATGGCTTCTCTAATGAGTATTTCAAAGTCTTCAAAGAAATCCTAGCACCTCATATGGCCAGCGTATTCAACAAGGCAGCGGACACCGCGTCCCTGCCTCGAGAGATGCTCAGGGCCCACATAGTCACTTTGCCTAAACCAGGCAAGGAACCCAACACCCCGGCGAATTTTAGACCCATATCCCTACTTAACACGGACACTAAAATCTATGCAAAGCTCTTGGCTAAGAGACTTTCCGAATACGTCCCGTTACTCATAAAGCGCGACCAGATGGGTTTTGTTAAAGGGAGGCAAACCTCTGACGCCACACGTAGGATAATTAATGTGATACACCAGGCCGAGTCAACCCGAACGCCTTCTCTGCTGCTCTCAATAGACGCTGAGAAGGCGTTCGACAGGGTCCATTGGTCCTATATGAGGAATGTTCTAGATAGGTTTGGTTTTGAGGGTCACATCTCCAATGCCATCATGGCCCTGTACTCCACCCCTTCGGCACAAGTTTATACAAATGGATTCCTGTCAAATTCCTTTGAAATTTCGAATGGGACCAGGCAAGGTTGTCCCCTGTCTCCGACGATTTTTAATTTAATGATCGAACAACTGGCCGAAGCGGTCCGCTCAAACCCCTTGATATCGGGCTTCCAGTTTGGCGATAGCACACATATCATTAACTTATTCGCAGACGATGTGATCCTATTTCTGACCAACCCAATGATCTCACTGACAGAAGCTCACGCACTTCTTACGTCATTTGGAGAGGCCTCATATTACAAGGTGAATTTCACCAAGTCCCTGATTTTGGATCTAGGGGTAGCGCCTCACGCCAAATTAGCCCTTCAATCTCAACTACCATATACCTGGAGTTCAGGTGGCATTACATACCTAGGTATCATACTCACAAATCGAGTGACGGAGATGGCCAAGGCCAATATGACTCCGCTGATCGCCAGACTCGAAGCCCAATGTAAATCTATGGCACAGAGGGACCTATCTTGGATGGGTAGGATATCTGCTTATAAAATGATGGTGCTTCCCCAAATTCTATACATGTTTCGCACCCTGTCTATACACATACCGACGCACTACATTAAAAAACTGGCGGACATGGGATGGAAATATGTTTGGAATAAAAAAAAAGCCAGGTGCTCTCGTAATAACCTTGTCTCCCATAAACGAGTAGGTGGGGCGGGACTGGTAGACATATACGACTACCTATGGGCAACGCGCCTAGACCAACTAAAGTATTGGATTCACACCCTTGAAAAACCTTTATGGGTAGATATCGAACTTGCTGTTTCACCAACCAAAGACCTGCCCCTATTATTGTTGAGCGACAGGTGGGACAAATGGGACTTACCACTACTCTCTCCGCCAATGCGAACCTCCATAAAGGCTTGGAGGTTCCTTCTGGACCAGAAACACGGGGACCTTCAAGACGTCGACTATAGACTACCATTGCTACTGCTGGAAGCCAAAATTCCTATGTTGAAAGTAGGGGACCTGACGGCTAAAGGGATTAACTACATTTCTGACCTCTACGAGGGTAGTAGGCCCAAGTCTGTACACAGACTTATGGCACAGTACTGCCTCACGACAGACAAAGTGTACAAATGCTTGCAAATCACTCACTACTTAAAACGACTGGCCCCCCCAACTATAGACATACCGAGCTCGGTCTGGCGATTTTACTTTATTGATAAAAGCGACAAAAAAGGCATTTCCTTCTTTTACAATCTGCTCCAGGACAAACTGCAATTTTCCAAAACGACTAACATGAAAAAATGGGAAGCAGACCTTGACACACCTTTCTCTGACTCCCAATGGAAGTGTGCGTTTCGGGAACTTCATAGAGCGTCACATTGTGTGAAACACTGGGAGCTAGGGATTAAAATGGCCAACAGATGGCAATATACCCCTCTAAGGCTAGCTCGGTTCTCCCCGGGACTAAAATCTGACTGCTGGAGAGGTTGTGGGCAAGTGGGGCATCTACTACATATGCTCTGGCAATGTCCGAGCATTAAAAGCCTATGGACCCAGGTGTTCAGTCTCATCTCCTCACTGACTGGTGTAATCACGTCCCCTGACCCGGCCCTGGCGATCCTTCATTTAAACATAGATAAATACCCGCACGACCTTAGGCCTGTGGTTACCCACATACTATTGGAAACAAGGTTATTGATACTGACACATTGGAAATCTGACAAAGCTTTAAACGTTACTGATGTCCAAGCAGCAGTGCATAGGAATTACACGTTCGAACGCCTGCTGGCGATCAACGCTCTGAAAGTTAAGAGGTTTGACGAGTGTTGGGCGATTTGGCCCGCTCGTACATAAATTGTTGATTACTTTACATTGTTTGTTTTACTGTGGAATGAATCTGTGCATTTCCATATTTTCTGTTGCTATATCTCACTTTGTATATTTTTATTTAGTTTTCTCTGTATTGTGCTTATGTATTGTTTTGAAAATTTTCAATAAAAACCATTACAAAAAAAAAAAAAAAATAGCAGCACTGCAATATTACCAATATACCCCTACTATAATATGACTTGCAGATGATGATAATAAACAAAAAACTGTTATGATAAAAATGTGCAACCACAGTGATTATAATGTACAAATAAAAGTTCATATATAAAAAAAAAAATAAAAAAAAAAAAAAGGTTTTAAAGGGCTATTGAAAGATAGTGAGACCGTGTTTGTAATTTGTATGTATGTTATGTATTGATGTATATATGTATGTATATTTTTTGTAAAAATGTTTCTTAAAGCAAAGAAGAATTTTTTGTAAAAAAAAATAAATCCTCTCCCGTGCCCTCCTCCGTGCCCTCCTCCGTGCCCTCCTCCTTTTCTCATCTAAAGTCAGTAGTATAGCTATGAGCATGGATGCCACTGGCATGTTGGCATACAGATTGTTGGGCCAGCAAGTGTGACTGCTCAGCCATGACATGTAGACGAATTGTCTAATTTTATACCACCTTTTATATGGTCTAATTTTAGACAGGCCGTTCAGCTGTTGCGCACCAACGTTCTTTTGTGGATCCCTGTAACTCCCTCATTAGCATATTTGAATAGCAAATCAATGGTGTGTGTAGCGCAGTTTTGCGCGGACGGATGCGCCTGTCTAACGAAATTACTCTGGACAAAAAAAAGTAGATTTCTTGCGTATCTCGTTTTGGGGATGCAGAGTTTCGAAACGCATGCGCACATTTAGACTTACACCGCGCATCTCCTGTTACGCCAGCGTAATCGCTCTGTGAATCTGGCCCATAGTTTTTTCTGGAGCCTGAAAAACGTTGTTTTTTTACAACCCGAAAAATGATCGTGTGTACACGGCATTAGATTTAATTCTAAGTGCTTTTCTTGTTTTAATACGTAATTTGCTGTTAACTGACTTCTGAATAGACAGGATAGAATATACTGTAAGATGACCATGTTCAGCTGTATGGTAATTGATTGATAATTTATACTCTCCCTGGCATGTTCAGGGGCTGGCTGGTTTATTGAAAGATTAGGGCGTGTTCACTTTGTAATGTGAATAATAATTTTTCTCAATAAATAAAGCGAATCTGTGTCACTTTGAACACCCAATCATGTGTGAGCAAAACCAAAGAATACAGGATTTTTACTTGCACATGATTGGATTAAAGCAACAGTAAGCACCGCTTGATCACTAGTACCTACTCTACATGTAAACTTTTAATAAAGCTTACCTGTAGGTACAAGGAATATCTTTTAAATGTGCATCAGTTTGGAGATTTCCAATTTGTTGCAGCTGGTGACTTCACAAGCACATGAGGCACCGTGCATAAATTACACTTACGCAATTTTGTATGTAACTTTTACTGGGCAATCCTGCAAACAGGACCTTTTGTATACAATCAGAATTTTGTGAAAATGTGTGGCTGTACTGATGAATTTAAAGTGGAACTTCACCCAAAATGGGAAGTTACATTTTTTTGTATATCTGTGACCCTAGATTCTCCTATATTCTCTTCCTATGCAGTGCAAGGCGAACGTTTGTGTCCATTGTGCGTTTTTTATTAAGACCCATGTTAATACTGATTTAATACTCATATCACACGTAGTAACTTTTTATATATGGTCATGTCTGTCTATGTGTGATCCCTTTATGGCGGGTCAATCTGTGTTCATTACAACCTTTTGGTTGATGCAGGGATTGGGCGGGCCAATTCCACTGCACATCAGCGTCACGCCTCCCCGCACCATTCACATGGCGCCCTCTCTGGGAGTTTTGTTTCTGGCGTAAGTGGGATTTCAATTGTGGCCAGCACATGGGGAGATGTGTCTAACTGTTAGGGAGGAGCCCATGGAGGAGCACATTTGGTCATGCTGAGCACATAAGGATCCCCATTTCACTCTGCAAGCTCTCTTGGTAGCACCTCAAGCAGGATATTGCACAGATCTGTGAATCATGGTTCTCTTTCACAGCTTTAGGTAATCACCTGGCTGAGCTTTCTGCCTATACTTTTCATTGTTTGATTGAAGACAGCATCGGCTGTATTTTTATCATTTTTCCTATATCCTCTGCACTCTTCCCTTCCTTCTGGGCAGGTTTGCCCCTTTTGTTCCACTATTTCCACACTTTATTTGTATCCAATATCTTGGTGTTGGGCTCCATTCTCTGTTCAATATTTTTCAATGATTTAATACACCCTCCTATAGTCATAGTCTTCCTGATTTATTCACTTTTACAGCATTGGAGCCCAAATGGTTTTCTTTTTGACCACTTGTTTCCTTTTCTTTGGGGATCATGATGTGCGTCCGGCTTTCCTTCGGGCACCTTCCTCATCTCCCAGGATGAACATTTCTAGCAGCCACCAGTTTTCATGTTAACATGATTTAGAATTAAAGGGGTTGTAATGGTACAATTTTTCCTAAATAGCTTACTTTACCTTAGTGTAGTCCTCCTTCACTTACCTCATCCTTTGATTTTTCTTTTAAATGTACTTATTAAATCCTCACCTAATCTTTTGTCTGTAACTCCACACAGTAATACAAGGCTTTCTCCCTGGTGTAAAGTGTTGTGCTCGCCCCCTCCCTTGGACTACAGGGCAGTCAGGACTCTCTCTACGTTGCAGATAGAAAAAGGAGCTGTGTGTTAGTGGGTGACTCTCCTGTAGTCCAAGGGAGGGGGCGAGCATGACACTCCACACCAGGGAGAAAGCCTTGCATTACTGTGTGTAGTTACAGACAGAAGAACAGGAAGTGAGGATTTCTCAGAAGAAATAAGGACATTTAAAAGCAAAATCGAAGGATGAGGTAAGTGAAGGTGGACTGCACTAAGGTAAAGGTACCTTCACTAGGGTCTAATGCCTCGTACACACGACCGGTTTTCCCGGCGAGAAAACTGGAATTTTTTAGATTGGTCGTGTGTATGCTCCATAGCAGTTTTCCTGACGAGAATTTTTTTTTTTTTAATCTGATCTATTTTTTCCCGTCGTGTTTCCGGTCAGTCTTTTTCTCACCGTAAAAACTGCTCGTGTGTATGCTTTTCAGAGGGGGGAAAAATTGTGCATGCTCAGAATCAAGTATGAGACGGGAGCGGTCGTTTTGGTAAAACTAGCATTCGTAATTGAGATAGCACATTCGTCATGCTGTAACGGACTGAAAAGCATGAAGACTGAAAAGCGCAAATTGTCTCTCACCAAACTTTTACTAACACAAGGATCAGCAAAAGCAGCCCAAAGGGTGGCGCCATTTGAATGGAACCTCACCTTTATAGTGCCATCATATATGTTGGATGACGCCGCGCTTTAGTCAATCGTTTTTTTGACTGAACGAGTGTATGCAAGGAAGGCTTGAGAGGAATCACCACATCGGGAAAAACTTTGGGTTTTGGCATGTCTGGAAAAACCGGTTGTGTGTACAGGGCATAAAACATGTGGAAATTGTAATGTTTTGCAGATTTACTGCATCTTAGGCCGCGTACACACCATCGGACATATCCGATGAAAACGGTCCGCGGACCATTTCCATCGGATATGTCCGATCGGGAGTTTGATCCGATGGCGTGTACACACCATCGGATCAAATTCCCCGCCGCCAGCGGGCGCGGTGACGCGGCGGTGACGTTGACGCCGCCGCGTCACCGCCACGTCACCGCACCAGGAAGTAAAACACTTCCGCGCATGCGCCGAATCCATTCGGCGGCGGCGCGGCGGCGGTGGGGGACGACATGTCTGCTGGTAAGTGTACTAACCAGCAGACATGTCGGGCGGACAGATTCCCACCGGATGGATTTCAAAGCATGCTTTGAAATCTGTCGGGTGGAGAAATCTGTCCGCTAGCCCATACACACGAGCGGAGATGTCTGCTGAAACGGTCCATCGGACCGTTTTCAGCGGACTTATCCCCTCGTGTGTACGCGGCCTTAAAGTAGTTCTAAACTCTTTCTGCAAGTAAAAAAAACCCCAATTACCAAATCTACTCACCTCCATCCCTATATAAGCACTTACCTGATTCACCAAGTGCTGTTCCAGCTGCATCACCATGTATACTCAACCCTTATAACATTATGTCCATATTTAGTCAATGATGTTACAGGGTGATCTGCCTCTTTGTTTACTTTAGCGGGGGGGGGGGGGGGAGTGGTGTGTCATTTGGCTCCGGGCAACTAACAAGAGTGGTCAGATCTCTATCATGCCCTTAAAATGACTGTAACGTCAATTTGTTGTACATACAAATAACTAACATATTATACTCATCTGCTCTGTCTGTGTAGCGATTTTGTACAGAGCAGCCCCAATCCTCCTCCTCTCTGGTCCCTCTTCGCCCCTCCTGGCCCCTCCCTCCTTTTGAGTGCCTCCATAACAAGCAGCTTACTATGGGGGCACCTGAGCCATTAACAACCAATGACTCATCCCTGCTTAGTGGATGAGTCACTGGATGTGAGGATGCCGGCGGGTGCTAGCTCCTTAAGAACCAGAATCTGTCAATGACCAGTCTCCTTCGCCTATAAATAAATGCAGTGGCATGAAAAATGCACCATTCTCGCACTACAAAATTGCACAAAAAATTGATGAGAAACTGTTGTTCATAAGAACCTGAACACAAGTCACTTTCTAGCAACCTACAATTTAGATCAATCCTGAGAGAATGCAATTAGGAAATTATAAGATACCAAAAAAATATATTACTATGTGGAATGTAGCAAGGATGTCAAACAGTTCAGTACTCATTAAAATTAGATATTTATCTGGGTTTGACTACATAATTACATTCAAATTACCATCTCATCTGTGTTGAACTGTGCATATCCATAGGTCTACTTCTTCAAATATTTACAGGACAATTACAACAAAGTATGACATTACAATTCCTTGCCATTTGTTTGATTGCCTCATTTTTGCAATAAAGATCCTGTTTACGGTTTAGAGAGGGCTTCAGGGAACACAGCTAAAAGGGGATACCCTCTGATATATTATAGATGAGTGATTTGCTTTGAATAATGATGAAGGATTAGAAATGTACTAGTCATTTACAGTATATTTCAATACCACTTGAACCATTGTGATTTTCTTGAAAAGTGCGGCTGTAAGTCAAGCACAAAATAATGTTATGTTTTACCGTTTACCAATACTTAGATGTCGTAACAGCATTAGTTTTCTTTTTTTGGGCATTTTTTTCTTTTTTTTCACCCAGTGATCCAACCAGTAGCACACTTTCTGTCTTATGCCACGTACACACAATCGGAATTTCCGACAACAAATGTTCGATGTGAGATTTTGGTTGGATATTCCGACCGTCTCTATGCTCCATTGGACGAATGTTTGCGAGCTGGTTCTTGTCAGAAATTTCCGATCATCTGTATGCAATTCCGACAAACAAAAATCTTACACATGCTCGGAATCAATTTGACGCATGCTTGGAATCATTGAACTTCATTTTTCTCGGCTCGTCATAGTGTTGTACGTCACTGCGTCTTCACGTTTGGAATTTCAGACAACATTTGTGTGACCATGTGTATGCAACTCAAAATTGAGCCATTATTCCGTCAGAAAAAAATCCACCGTTTTGTTGTCGGAAATTCCAATCGTGTGTATGCGGCATTAGTGTGTTTGAGTTCTGGATTAAGTAGTAAAGCAGACACCTCTGGATGGCAGCATTGTCAGTCTAGGGAGAAGGTAGTGCTGAACTAGCAGATTTAGGTGGACTTGACAAATAAATAAAAGCTGACCTCCAGCTAACACTTTTTGCCTTTTTAGGATAAAGGTTTTACATAAATTAATAAAAGCTGACCATTATAAGCACCCCTGTTAGTGTTACACGGTTTGTCTCAACACTCTTACTGCTATTTTATCTGCACAGCTTGGTCTGTTAAAAGAATTAGAAAAGTAATAGACTTACTGACTGGATCATCAGGTGAACATAAAGATTAAGGCCTAAAAAAATAATGAATGCAGCCACCACATCTAAGAATTAGTAAGCTGCAATTATTACAATTTTGTGCTTGGATTTAATACCACTTGGTTCATTTTTACACATTGAAGTACTAACATGTTAGATAATTAGTGCATGACAGGCTAATTAGTCATACTGTATAGCAGCTCAGAATATCACTAAATGAGACAAAACTATTTGACAAGCTAGAGGGAACAAGTTGTCTTCTGCAAGAATCTAAATAGTTTACATTACTTCATAAAAAAAAAAAAAGTTTTCGTGATTATTTAAAAAAAGATGCATATTTGCCCCCCTTATTCAGTTACTTAGTTTGAGCCCAATTCTTCTGTGTGAAAGTAGGAAATCAGCATTCATCTGAAGTCTGACTGCTTTCACACTCACAGCGCCCAGGAGTCAGCGGTAAAACGATGCTATTTTTAGCGGCGATTTCCTTGATGTACCGTACCTCATGATCAAGTCTTAAATCTCTGACCAAAAGAGACTGACTGCTAGGAGAGAAGCCAGCGCACTGACCCCCTTGTTACAGGAGGACCTGTCACCTTACTAGGTACTGCGTCAAATCACTGGTTAGCGTATTTTTCTCTTTGGTTATCCATAGCAATTACCTCCTCTTTGCCAAGAGAGTTAACATTTTGCAGTAATGTTACGCATATCTCATAGTGCTTTTACAGACCCAGGTTCTTTGGGATACAAAAGAAACCCTTTGAATAACTTCAGAACAGGCTCAAAGCAGTTACAACAGAGCAGAATGTCCTTTCCCTGACTGACTCTAATAGCGGCTGCCCCAGCATACATGCACAGGTAAAGTCCATAATTGGAAATTCCAGAGGGGTGGTCTCCAACATTCCAGTGTCCCAAGGAGTCTGTGTCCCTAAAGTGAACAACAGGTCCCAGCAAGCCTTATCTTCTTCAACAGTTCTCACTCTCTGGGGACCAGTGAGGCATGGACACAGTGAGGCACAGTGAGACATGGACACAGTGAGGCACAGTAAGGGATGCACATGGACACAGTGAGACATGGACACAGTGAGGCACCGTGAGTGATGCACATGGACACAGTGATGCATGCACATGGACACCCTAGGCTTATACTCGAGTCAATACGTTTTCCCTTTTTTTTTTTTTTGTGGTAAAATTAGGTGCCTCGGCTTATATTCAGATTGGAGATTTTTAATTGCTGTGCCCTTAGGTGGCAATTAACACCTTTGATAACTATAGTGCCACCTCCTAATGAATATTGAGAAATAAAATTGGCTTTTACACAAGTATATACGGTATTTCCTTTTTACTGGCTTAATGTTTTATTAACTTTACATTCCACAACTGTTTCGCTCTAGCTCAGCAGTAGATTGGGGTCACCTATGGTGTTGTTCCTCTTGCTATCCTTACCCTAACTGCAACAATCGTCTGGCCTCAGATTCAGTTAAAGATTTGCTTTAAAATGGAAGCATGCTTGTTTCTGCCTTTTTTGTTTTTTTGTCCAGCTCTGCTATTCTTTTCTTCCAATGACATACACAATGCTGACATCTGGTTCTAAAAAATTAAAACTGACAGCTTGGGTGTGTTATGTGTCAATCCAGTGCTAGAACAATTATCTTCTTTTCCATGTTCTTTCTGCATCAATCACGTAGTGTGTATGAAGTTGCTCTCCTGCCTGGCAGGATTAAGTAAGAATATCACCCAAAGTATTTTTCTGTAACAATCCTCAAGTTGTAAAACAGCAGCTGAACTGATTAGCAAAATAAACAGCTGGCATCTGTAATAGTCTATATCCCACATCCCTGAAGGGGTTGGCATGAGTAAGAAAAGAACTGTACAGTGTGTATGAAGTTGCTCTCCTGCCTGGCAGGATTAAGTAAGAATATCACCCAAAGTATTTTTCTGTAACAATCCTCAAGTTGTAAAACAGCAGCTGAACTGATTAGCAAAATAAACAGCTGGCATCTGTAATAGTCTATATCCCACATCCCTGAAGGGGTTGGCATGAGTAAGAAAAGAACTGTACAGTTAAGTTCTTTAACCACTTCAATACCGGGCTTTAAAACCCACTTCCATACCAGGCCTATTTTGGCACTTCTCTCCTACATGTACAAATCATCATTATTTTGCTATAAAATTACTCAGAACCCCCAAACATTATATATGTTTTTTAGCAGACACCCTAGGAAATAAAATAGCGGTCATTGCTACTTTTTATCTTGCACGGTATTTGCGCAATAATTTTTCAAATGCCTTTTTTTTGTAAAAACGTTTTCACTATACACCAAGAGGATTTAGGTGCAAAGTAATGAGCACACTTGCACTATACACCAATTGGGTTTAGGTGCAAAGTAATGAGCACGATTGAAGTATACACCAAGTGGGTTTAGGTGCACTGAGCACACGGGCAATACAACACGTGAGTGAGAACACTGCAGCTAGCACAATCAACTGCCTGACAAATTAGGAAGAACTAATCCAACTAAACTATACAGTGTATAAATATATGTACAACACCTGGGATGTATATATATCCTCTACACACTGTAAATTTAAGTGACTAGCCTGCCTGCTCTATCTAGCTAGACAAAAAGACAATCTCTCTCTCTCTGTCTGATCTGGAACAAGCGCCAGAACACACTACACGAGGCCGCCCTGCAGGTGGCCTTTTAGGCCGCGTACACACGAGGGGATATGTCCGCTGAAAACGGTCCGATGGACCGTTTCAGCAGACATCTCCGTTCGTGTGTATGGGCTAGCGGACAGATTTCTCCACCCGACAGATTTCAAATCATGCTTTGAAATCCATCCGGTGGGAATCTGTCCGCCCGACATGTCTGCTGGTTAGTACACTTACCAGCAGACATGTCGTCCCCCACCGCCGCCGCCGAATGGATTCGGCGCATGCGCGGAAGTGTTTTACTTCCTGGTGCGGTGACGTGGCGGTGACGCGGCGGCGTCAACGTCACCGCCGCGTCACCGCCACGTCACCGCGCCCGCTGGCGGCGGGGAATTTGATCCGATGGTGTGTACACACCATCGGATCAAACTCCCGATCGGACATATCCGATGGAAATGGTCCGCGGACCGTTTTCATCGGATATGTCCGATGGTGTGTACGCGGCCTTATAGTGTGGGGCGTGTGCTAAAGCCCTGAGCCATAATTGGCCAAAGCCACCCTGGCTTTGGCCAATTACGGCTCTCTGTACTGACGGCGCTTTGATTGACAAAGCATGCGGGTCATAGAGCATGCTTGGCCAATCATAAGCAAGCAATGCCGCAGTGAATTATGGGCCGTGGCGTGTCACTTGAATTTGGCGCGAACGACCCGTTTTGTTCGTATTTCGACGAACGATCGAACATACGATGTTCGATTCGAACATACGTTTGACTCAAACATGAAGCTCATCCCTAGGGAGTACCCATTTTTTGTTTATTTAAATAAAGTATAAAACAATACTACACTATCTGGGGCTCCTTTCTCTCCTATGTATGGGCTATTACTGGACTAACATCATCAGCGCAGGGGGACGAGTAACGGCCAGAGGGCTACACAGTGGCCTATACGGTGAAGGCACTAGACCCTAAGAAGGGGTGAAAAAGTTGAGTGTATAATGCCACGTACACGCAATCGGTTCGTCTGATGAAAACAGTCTGATGGACCGTTTTCATCAGATGAACCGATCGTGTGTGGGCCCCATTGTTTTTTTATCCATCGGTGAAAAAACTAGGAACTTGTTTTAAAATTATCTGATGGTTAAAAAAACTATAGAAAAAAAAAAACGATCGTCTGTGGGCACGTCCATCGGCTAAAAATCCACGCATGCTCAGAATCAAGTCGACCACGCTTCGAAACATTGATCTTCATTTTTCTCAGCACGTCGTTGTGTTTTACGTCACTGCGTTCTGACACGATCGGTTTTTAACTGATAGTGTGTAGGCAAGACTGATGAAAGTCATCTTCATCGGATATCTGATGAAAAAATCCATCAGACCGTCTTCATCAGATGAACAGATCGTGTGTACAGGGCATAAGAGCACGGATTGCAGTGATCATGGCATACAACAAGAGCACAAAGCACTTTTAGGCCGCGTACACACGACCAAAGAAATCTGTTCAAAACGGTCTGACAGACCGATTTGATCAGATTTGTCTGCTGGGCTGTTTTGGTTTGATCGCTGTACACACGATCAAACCAAAATCCCCGCCGATGACGTTGATGCCGCCACGTCACCACACCAGTAAAACACTTCCGCGCATGCGTCGAATCCATTTGACGCATGTGCGGGCAGATATGTCTGCTGGTTAGCGTACTAACCAGCAGACATATCGGACGGACGGATTCCCATCAGACAGATTTTAAAGCATGCTTTAAAATCTTTCAACTGGAAAAATCTGTCTATCCGCCCGTACACACGATCGAATCTGTCTGCTGAAACGGTCAGTCAGACCGTTTCCAGCAGATAGATTTGATCGTGTGTACGCGGCCTTAGGCCTTGTACACACGAGGGAATAAATCCGCTGAAGATGGTCCGACGGACCATTTCAGCGGAAAAATCCCCTCGTGTGTAGGGGCAAACGGACGCTTTTTGCCGGATTCATCCGGCGGAAAAATTCCAAAGCATGCTTTGAAATATTTCCGCCGGATAGCTGGCTGGCAGATATGTCCGCTGGTTAGTACGGCAAACCAGCGGACATATCTTGCTGCACATGCGTCGTATCCTGTGAATGGATCCGACGCATGCGCGCGGAAGTGTTTACTTCCTGGTGCGGTGACGTGGCGGTCACGTGGCGGCGTCAACGTCACCGCCGCGTCACCGCGCTGTCCGCCGGCGGGGAATTTGATCCGATGGTGTGTACAGCCATCGGATCAAAACATCCCGGCGCAAATATACGCTGTAAACGGTCCGGGGACCGTTTACAGCGGATATTTCCCGTCGTGTGTACAAGGCCTGAGAATCACTCAGCAATTGGCAATTTGATTTGTTTACTTCCTATAAGGACATTATAGTGCACTGAAAAAAAATTTTTGTTTATCAGCACATCTTTTAAAGGGTTAACATAGGTACACAGGAATTTTACGTTTTGCACATTTTCTTTACCTAGCAGTGTTTACACAGGCACTTTAGCACTTTAGTTTGCACAGCACTGTGATATATATTTGATTTAATTATTTATTTTTTTATTTATTTTCTTAGCTGCATTTATGATACATACTGTGGAATCATTCTAGTAGTTTACACAGGCACTTGGCACTTTGGATCATTTAGCACCTTGGGCCAGATTCAGGTAGAGTTAGGCCAGCATAACTCTCACTTTGAGCTGGCTTATCTGTTTTCTGTAAGCAGAAAACAAGATACGCCGGGTTGGAGTTCCTATACGAGCGGGGTAATTGTATTTCGCCGTCGTATCCGAACTGCAATTTTAAAAATGGCGCTCGGGGCGTTCCCGCTGATTAACGCCGAGAATATGTTAATCAGCGAGAAACGGAAATTCACGATCGTACGCGGGCCCGATGCAGTGACTTTCCGACGTTTCCGTAAGCGATACGCGGCGTAAAGAAAAACATGCCCCCTAGGTGGAGTATCCTATGTTAAGTATGGCCGTCGTAATTGCGTCGAATTTAAAAAGTTTAGCGTCGTTTGCGTAAAACGTCCGTGAATGGGGATTGACGTCATTGACGTTCACTGACAGAATTTGGAGCATGCGCACTGACAGTCGACGCATGCGCAGTACGTTCGCCCCCTACCCGCCCAATTTGAATTCCACCGGCTCATTTTCACTACGCCGCCGCAACTTTAGGAGCAAGTGCTATGTGAATAACAGTACTTGCTCTTAAAGTTTTGGCGGAGTAACGTAAATGACAAACGTTACTCCAACATAAAGATCCGCTCTCCTACCTGAATCTGGCCCCTTGTGTATATTTTGCACAGGAGCCTCTTTTATGGAGCATCTGGCTCCATAGGACCAGCGCCAACTCTTCTTTCTTTTTCTTCTCAACATGTCCCCTGGGCCAGGACCTGTGCCCTCAAACACTTTTTAGGACAATAACTTGCATATTAGCCTTTAAAATGTGCACTTTTGACGTTCTAGTGCCATAGACTTTAACGGTGTTCGAATGTTCACGCAAACTTTCGATCCGTTCGCATCATCACTAATCCTACCCTAATCTCCATTTGCAAAAATGCAGCCCCAAGCTTGCAAGGAACCTCCATTATGCTTTCCTATTGCTTGAAAACACTCACTATTGTACAGCTCTTTAGGACTTCGGCAAACAAAATGCGTCCTGCTAAATCCAAATATTTCATATTTTGACTCATCAGTCCAGACTACCTGCTGCCATTTTTCTGCATCCCAGTTCCTATGGTTTCATGCATAGTTGAGTTGCATATCAGACATGTGGCTTTTTGGCTGCAATTCTACCATAAATACAACAGCCCAGATTCACAGAGAGTTGGGCACACATTATTCCGCCGTAACGCAAACGCTGTACGATACGCCGACGCAGCGCGGAGAGGCAAGCACTGCATTCAGCAAGCTATTTCTCCCAATGCTGCGTCAGCGTGGTGTAAGTTTCGAAGGCGCAGGCCGGCATAGGTGGAAGTGGGAGTGAGCATGCAAATGATGGTCCGAGCATGGTGCATAGTTTTACACCCGGCGTATCTCGAACTGCGCATGCTCCTTGGCGTAGCCGTGACCTGAACGCATGAAACAGCACCCTTATGCGCATGCTCACAACCACACCGGGACAAATGCCTAAGCTACGCCGGATCACCACGTACGGCGTGAACGTAACGTACGCCCAATACGCCGATCTGTGTTCTCTGGTGCAGACCTTTGCATGTCTATTGCTGGGTTGTGCCTCATCTATGGAAATAACTTTACGCCGGACATAAAACTTACACGCACCTCGCGTAGCATGCGCCGGGCGCACGTACATTCGTGAATCGCCGTATTTGCATATTTGAATGCCTAATCAATGGGAGCAGCAACATGCGTCCAGATGAAAAGTGCGCCCACGCTACGCCGGCGTATGTAAGCTACGTCGGTGTAGGGTGGCCAGTTTTTAGGCGTATGTTGGTTTGTGGGTCTGGCGCACAGATACGCCGGTGCACATTTGAACTTACCGGCGCAAATTTCCACTTACGTCGGCGTACGTGCTTTGTGAATCTGGGCCAACTTTTTTCTCCAGACAGTAAATGTGTATACCTGGGTCTGACTGATTTCTACCAGTTCTGTGCAGATGGCTCAACTAATGTCGAAGGGAAGTAAGCTCAATGTATCTTTCACCTGCTGCATTACGTTTCTTTGGTCAACCACTGTCTACAGTCATCAGCATTTCCTGTTTCTTAGTGCTTCATCAAATGAGCTTGAACAGCACACCTTGAAACAACAGGCTGCATTGAAATCTTAGCCTAGGAGAGACCTTGCTGATGCAATATAACTACAGTGACCCAGATTCATAAAGCACTTACGCCGACGTAAGTGCAAATTTGCGCCTGTAAGTGCAAATGTGCGCTGGCGTATCTGTGCGCCAAACCCACATACCAACATACGCCTAAAAACTGCCCACCCTACGCCAACGTAGCTTTCCTACGCTGACGTAGCATGGCTGCACATATAGGCTGGACGCAAGTTGCTGCCCCCATTGATCAGACATTCAAATATGCAAATGAGGGAAATACGGCGATTCACAAACGTATGTGCGCCCGGCGCATACTATGCGAGGTGCACGTAAGTTGTACGTCGGGCGCAAAGTTATTCCCCATAAAGGAGGTGTAACCCGGCAACAGATGTGCACAGGTCAGCTGGAGAGCATCTGCAGCAGCACCGTTACGGACGAGCAGAGCAACCACACTTGCAGGACAACACATTCGTAAGCCAACATGCCAGGGGCAGCCACGACATCTACATATATCGTCAAAGCCCCATCCCAGCGGAATTCGAACAGAACGCGTACAAGGACAGCTGGCTGGTTGGTGAGTGACATGGGAGTCAGGCATGACTGTCCGAAACCCCATGATGCAGACATCACGAGGGACACATGCACGGCTAACATCCTCCTGTCTTTTCCCTTTCAGGTGACTCGGCATATGCACTTGGGCCCCATCTCCTGACTCCATACCGGAATCCCCAAACCAGAGGAGAGAGAAGATACAATGCTGCACACATACGCACCCGTGCAGTGGTGGAGCGCACATTTGGCATCCTAAAGTCCCGTTAACGATGCCTGGAGAATTCCGGGGGGGCCCTGTTGCATTCCCCAAACTTTGTGTGTCAGATCATCGGTGCATGTTGTGTGCTGCACAACTACGCCATGAGAAAGGGCCTGGAGATTGACATATGTGATGACTTGACCCCCGAGCCACACAGTCCCCCCCTGCCTGAGGCTATCCCGTCTGCTGAAGTCTTGTGGAATGTATCTTTGAATGTTAAACACACACATTCATCATGGCATACAGACAATGCACGCATGTACACCACTGTGGTCCCTAGCTCACACACACCACATTCACCTCACATTAGTTTAGCCCAAGTCCACCGCACAGGACTTGGGAGCAGCAACCCCACGCCAAGGCCCCAATGATGTTGCTGTCCATTCATACCACATTCACACGGTCGTGGGAATAACCTCTCCCTGACGAACCAAGGTGACCCCTGCCAGCTGACACGCCTTGCTGGCAGAAATGTCACACATACACACACTCACACACCAGTCACACGGTCCCAATGACCTCACCGGGCAAACCCTGCCCCTGAAAAACAGTGTCCAGTCCCCACCTCTGCACCCCTGACCATGTGCATGGTGCTGTGACATCCGGGAAAGAAAAAAAAGGGATCATGTCATTAACAGCCATGGCATGCCCTTACAGGTGCACGGCACATGCATCTGTGCACGTGACCAAAATAAAAAATAAAAGCTCTAACTCTGAGCTGCACTTGTCCTGAGGACAGTCATTTGCCCTCTCACGGGCCAGGCCTCGTGCTAAGGGTTCAGCTCCGTAGGTGACGACTCGGGTTGAGGGGGTGGGGCATCACCTGGGCTGACGCTTCTGGATCTTGTGGCAGATGTTGCTTGCATCCCCTCCAAGGCAACTGCAATGCGTGTCAGCACGCTGTTGGTCTCTGCCTGCAAATGTGTCTGCCTGGCATTATGCTGGCGCTGGAGGCGCTGGTTCTGGCGACCCTCCGTCTGGATGGCGGCAGTGTTGGCCTGCACAACCACAGCCAGGCTCTTAACCTCCGCCACAATGCCAGCTGCTGTGGCCTGCAGCTCCCCAATCTCCATGGTGTTCTGATCCAGGCTGGACTGCACGTCCAATCCCTGGTCGCCAGATGTGGAGGGACCCCCTGCTACCATGTGGTGACGCATGGCATCTAGGGTCTCAGATTGGTCACCCAAGCATGTGGCCATGGCTGCGCAATTTGCACTCACCTCATGCAGGCAGTCGGAGATGGTGCTGGTATGCTTAGCCTGTTGGCTGAGGCACTGCTGCATAGAGGCTGCGGTGCCCTGCACAGCCACTGTACACGGTGGAGGTCACCAGCTATCTCAGCCATGTAGTGTGTCTGCCGTGCCTGCTCCCTCTCCAGCCCTTCTTGGAAGGATCCGGCTACACCCCTCGTCTTCCTCAGAGCCTTCCTGGGAGATGGGAAGGCTTGTGTCCGTCTGGACGGGGACGGGGGTAGCCCTTGAGGGGGTTCTCCTGATGGGGTTAGCCCTTGAGGGGGTTCCCCTGAAGGGGGTTGAGGTCTCGGAGGGTCTGGGGAAGATGTTATCCTCCTCGAGGTAGAGGCATTCCTCAAGATGGATGTCTACCTGCTCCTCCTTAACAGCCTCTAGAGCAGAGGTGTGGGCACTCCCCTCCACCGCTGAATCATGGCTTCCCAGGGGGTCAGGCTGAGGATGATGTTCCAGGGGTGGCGTGGGTCGTACACAGGCAGAGGATGGCCCAGATCCCTCCAGCACATCTGTGGATGACACAAAGCATTCACATGTTGGTGGACCCACACACTTGTCACATGTTCCCTTGCACCCCCTCACATGCTACACACCGGATGGGGATAAAACACACTTACAGTACCTCTCCTCAAGTCCTGTTCACTGGAGTCGAAGCCCTCCAGGCCCTCCCTCTGCTCCTGCGCCAGGCAGCTGGCGATCACCTCCTCCTCCACAGTCAGCTTGACAGTACTGGCTGGTCCGCCTCCCGTGCCCCTGAGGTGCCTCTTCACCTTGGCCAGCTTCTCCCTGACCCGACGACGCATATCGTTACTTTTTTTTGGACCTCCATCCAGGTCCTGGTCTCGTGGCCAAGGGCATTGATCTCCAGGTTGACCTTCTGGAGGATCTCCTACTTCCTGGCCTTGCTAGTCCTGGCACTCTGTGCGCCATGAAGGTACGCATCATATTTGGAGATGGCAGAGGTCAGGATCGCCCCTCTCATCTGCAGAGACATTTTTCTTTCTCCTCTCCCTGTCCACCTCAGT
This sequence comes from Rana kukunoris, assembly GCA_029574335.1. Lineage (NCBI taxonomy): Eukaryota > Metazoa > Chordata > Amphibia > Anura > Ranidae > Rana > Rana kukunoris. Next base: position 361,744,739 of record CM056051.1, on the reverse strand, counting down.
GTCTTAGATAGCAAAAGTACCTCTGCACCACGGAAGAAAAGCTGGTGTACTTTTGCGCTGGGCAGGCGTATGTCTGGGTGTACTTATGTTCTCGGCATACGCGGTGGGCCGGCGTATCTCATGTAGTTGCATCGGCATGGTTGTGCGCAGGGGGTGCTGTGCATGCGTCCACGTCACAGCGCATGCTGTCGAGATACGCCGGGCGTAAACCACTTTGCCATGCCGGCGTACCTGTCTGGCGCACGGCCCATCATTTGTATGGGGTCACGCCCACTTCCACTTACGCTGGCCTGTGCCTTCGAAAATACACTACGCTGGCGCATCTTGGTGAGCAATGGCTTGCTGAATGCAGTGCTTGCCTCTCCGAGCTGCGCCGGCGTAGCGTACTGTGGACCAGATTCAGCAAGACTTGCGCTGGAGTATTTCGATATGCGCCGCGTAACTGTGAATATGCGCCGTCGTATCTATGTGGCCGCACCTACCAAACTAGATGCGACAGAAAACGGGCCATTTCCGATCGGCTTGACTTTCCGACGCCAGAGTCTCGTCAGCGCATAATTTCGCTTGGCGCATCAGTCGCGCCTATTGATTTCCCCTGCAAATATGCAAATGAGGGAGATTTCCCGATTCGCGAACGGATTAGCACCATACGCTGGCTACATGCGCCGCGCGTATCTCGTCCGTCCGGCGCAAAGTTATTTCTACAAATAGCTGCTTTATCTTTACTCCAGACGGCCTCAGGTCAGCAGGAGAGCAGCTACAGCAGCAGCGTTACCGACAAAACTAGCAAGCTGAACAACCACACGTGCAAGGACAACACCTCTGTGTGCCAACATGCCAGGGGCAGTCGCGGTCCTAGCACTAGTACTGGGTCCCCCGGTACGGAGGAGGCGGGCACGTGAGAGGATATACCGCAGGTGCATGAGCCTCTTTGGCATGGGGGATGAGGAGGTGTATCGCCTCTTCAGATTCAGCCCTGATGCAATACTTGAACTAACCACAACCCTGCAGGATGACATCACCAGCAAGATACACCGCTCACAAGCAGTTCAGCCACTGGTGAAGGTACTGGCAACACTTCATTTCCTTGCAAGTTGATCATTCCAGCGTACAAGTGGAGTGGTGGCTGGGATGTCACAGTCCTCCATGAGCAGATGTGTGCACCAGGTTGTCCCTGCAATCCTCAGACGCATGTCCAACCAGTTTATCAGACCCACCACTGAGGAGCTGCGGCTGAAGGCAATGACAGATTTCTACAGCATTGCCAGATTCCCACGCACTGTGGGGGCCATTGATTGCACACATGTGGCACTCCAGCCCCCCAGTGCCACAGAGCACATATACCGCAATCAGAAGCATTGGAACTCCATCAACGTACAGGTGATAGCCGATGCCCAACGCCTCATATGGCACATCCGTGCCAAACACCCAGGGTCCAGCCATGACAGCTTCATATACCGTCAGAGCCCCATCCCAGCAGAATTCGAGCAGAACATGTATGGGGACAGCTGGCTGGTTGGTGAGTGACATGGGGATGGAGTCGCCCTTGAGGGGCTACCAAGGATGGGTAAGGGGATGACAGAGGGGCCTGCAGAAGGGGAGGACTCAGATAACACCAAAAAAAACTCCTGCTGAGGAACAGGCTCCTCCTCAACCATCTCCACAGAAGTGGTGTGGGCACTCCCCTCCACCTCGGTGTCTTCAGCACCCAGGGGCTCGTCCTCAGGATCCCGTTGGGGGGTTGGGGTGGAATGGCCGGCAACAGATGATGGCCCAGCTCCGTCATCTGTGGATGACACAAAGCAGACACATGTTGGTGGTCCCACACACTTGGCACATGTACCCCCCCCCCACATGCAACACACCAAATAGGGGATAAAAAACACTTACCTGTCCTGGAGCCTTCCTCCACAGAATCATAGCCTGGTACCCCCTCCAATTGCTCCCTCTCCAGGCAGCGGGCGACCACCTCCTCCTCTGTGGTCAGGCTGACCGGACATGGGGGTCCACCACCTGTGCCCCGCTCATGGCTCCGAATGGTGGCCACCTTGCCATGGACCTTGCGCCGCAGGTCATTTATCTTTTTCTGGATATCACCAGCAGTCCGGGTGGAGTACCCCAACACATTCACCCTGCCAGCAATGGTGTCCAGGATGGCCTGCTTCCTCTCCCGGCTGGTCTTCCTACTTTTCTTCCCATGCAGAAAATCATTATAAGTCTCCATAGCAGAGATGACCAAAGAGACCTCCTGGGCATTGAAATTGAGGTTCCTCCTCTCTTTGGGGGTAGCGGGAGCAGCCATAACAGAGCAAAAGTAACTTCCCTGGGGTGGGGGGAAACGGAAATACTTTTGCGCCGGAATAGCGCTTCCGCTGGCGCTTTTATACGCGCAACGGAACACATTGCGCTGACGTTTCCTGTGAAGTGGCGCCGACGGAAGTTGTGAGCATGCACACAGGGGGCCGACTGAAGCCTCACTCACTGCGCATGCTCCGTGGATGATGTGCTGAACGTAAGCCTCTGCGCTGGGCTCCGCCCATCATTTACATATGATCACACCCACTTCCACTTGCGTCGGGTTGCGCCAACACATCTTCGTTACTCCGTCGCAAAGTAACGCCCATGCGCTTGGTGAATGCTGTACCTCACTCGCTAGTTTGCGTCAGCGCAGTGTATATGCGTTGCGCTACGCTGGCGAAAAGATGCATGCATCTACCTGAATCTGGCCCTGTGTGTGCGCTACGCCGGAGTAAATGTGCGCCCACTCTCTGTGAATCTGGGCAGGTGTGTTTTGACCTGGTGTATGACCTGTGACATGAAACTGCTTTCCACAACATCATCTTAATAGCAGAGATTGGCAGAATTTTTTTTTTTTTCAGGATAACATGTTATTTAATAGCATACAGGAAAAGATGTGTAACTATAATTTCTCCAGCCAATGGAGTTACAGGCAAAGCACAAAACCCACCAAACAATTTATTCCAGAAACTATTTATCACTTTTATTAAGCGCCAGCTTAATATTCTTCCACACACCAGATTTTTTTTCTTGGTTTGGCTGTGGTCAGGTATATTACAACAACAGTATGAAAGCTCATTTCAAAATGGAACATTTTAGCTCAGTCTGAACACAGTTAGACTGCTCCGCTCCTCACATCCCAGCATTTTTCATCACATCCTCCTGCTTGTTGGAAGGCTTTATGTACATGGCATTAAGAGGGAACCCTGGTTCTCCTGGGATTGGGAAATTTGTAATTCCCAGGTTGTACATTTGCTTTTCTTTTTGGCCTATATAAGTGCACTTTTAAGCATTTTGGGCCAGATCCACAAAGGAATTACGCCGGTGTATCTATAGATACACTGGCGTAATTCGGATTTCCCGCGGCGTGTCATTGTTTTCTATCCAGAAAACAAGATACCCCAGACTTACGCTAAGATACGACTTGCGTAAGTTTCTTACACCATCGTATCTTAGATGCATATTTACGCTGGACGCTTGGGGCGCGTCCGTGTTAAATATGAAAATGAGGTAGATCCACGAACGTACGTACGGCCGGCGCAGTGTTTTTACGTCGTTTGCGTAAGCGTTGGTCCGACGTAAAGTTACCCCTGCTGTACCCAGGTGTACGTAATGTTAAGTATGGACGTCGGCCCAGCGTCGATTTTTTCGACGTTCACGTTGTTTTACATAAACCGTTCGTGAATAGGGATTTGCGTATGTTACGCTCACGTCGTTTTCATTGATGTTTTGAGACGTGATTTTGCGCAATGCGCACTGGGATACATCCAAGGCCGGCGCATGCACAGTTAAAAATAGCGTAGTTTGCGTCGGGTCATTCATAATTAAACACGCCCCCGCTAGTTAATTTGAATTACACCCGTGTACACCGGCCCATTTACGCTGCCGTAAGTTACAGCAGCATTTCTTTGTGGATAAGGATACGCCGCTGTAACTTACAGAGGCGTACAGTAAATGGGACACGCCGCGCCGGCGGGGCGCTTTGTGGATCTGGCCCTGAGAAATGTACAGAGTGATATATATTAAGGTTGGCTCGGCTGGGCAAATCTACGTTACCTTACATCGGGCGCGTGGTCACCTAGGGGACACGTGTGCGCGCCCCCCTAGGCGGTCGCGTGCCGATTGCATTCGCTTCAGAACCGATCAGTCTCCAGGCCCAGGCTAATGATTTCTGGTCTGGACCTGGTGCTCGGTACTAGTGAATGAAACCCTTCCCTGTCTGTGTAAGTGTAAACACAGACATCTTTTTTCTGTTCCAGTTAGAGAAGAAAGGACATCTGAATGTGAGTTGCACCAACACTACGCTGACACGGTACACATAGGCACTTCTTTCTCAAGCCTGACGGGCTTTTGTAGTGTAAGCACCAGTGCTCCTGGGCTTGCTTGGCAAACGCGTCGCCTACTGGCTCCCCCACATCACCCGGAAGTATTGCCATCCATCTGACCTAGCGTCCACCCGGAATTAATGTCACAGCTCGGCTCCCAGTATGTCAGAGACAGAGGAAGCGACGGCATCCACCGCCGCCAACTGCTCCACAACACAGCTGCATACAGTGACAGTGACAGCTGGGGATGTTTCTTTGGCGATACATGCCTAATCTCACCAACGCTTATGAGTAAACTTGCTGCTGTTTTTATCCAATAAATGCTTCTGTCTTCCAATCTTCACTAGGCTGCCTGCAAGTGTTTTATTACGAACTCAAAGGACTATATCAACAGTCTAAAGTTTTAATTAGCTCCCATGAGCTCACCAGTTTTTTTTTGTTTCAGCTGCATCTCCACTGCTGCTGGTGCTAGCGAAGAGAAAGTCACCCATCTATCAGATTCAGGCTCAGAATACGAATCGGTAGCTGCAGCGGCACCCTGACAAATAGCTCTGATGATAGAGTAGTGGTCCCTGCCAAGGTCAGGCATACCCGACCCCGTTCTTCTGCTGTCGTTAAGGTGCAAGAACTGCAGGGGCTCTCGTATGAAGCAGAGAGCCAGAACTAGTGTCGCTCATCCTTCTGGTGAACTGGCAAGCACCCCATATCTGGCAGCAAGCGTGCCAGATATGGGGTCAGGATGTATAAGATCTGTGACAAGACAACAGGCTATACATAAAGTTTTATGTTTTACGAGGGAAAAGATAGTCACGTGGGGCCAGAGAACTGCCCAGAATACATAGGGAGTGCTGGTAAGATTATGTGGGACTTGGTGTCACCCTTATTCAGAAAGGGGTACCACATATTGCGATACAAAATTTGTTGTTTTTTTGAGTTAAAGGAAAAAAAAATTGGGCTGAAATGACTGTTTACAGGGTATAGAGACATAGGGCCAGATTCAGGAAAGAAATAAGATGGCTTATCTCCAGATAAGCAGTCTTATTTCTGCGTCTGAGCCCTCCTATCTATGTGACTGAGTCATAGAATCAGTAACGCATGGATTTTCATTAGATCCAACTGGCATAAGTCTCTTACGCCGTTTAATCTTATTTTCATATTTTAGGCTGGACGCTAGGTGGCGTTCCTGTCTACAATATGCAAATGAGCCTATACGCCGATTCCTAAACATACGCCTGGCCGGTGCTATTTTTTTTACGTTGTTTGCGTTAGCATAGGTCCTTCGTAATGTTAACCCTGCTGTATGAGGTGCAGGCAATGTTAAGTATGGACGGCGTGCCGGCGCTTTTTTTCACGACGTTTACGTAAACGTTTGCGAATAGGGCTTTGCGTAGGTGTCGTTCACGTCGTTTACATTGCGTAATGACATCATAATTTGGAGCATGCACACTGGCATAAATTCACGGCCGGCGCATGTGCAGTACGTTCGGCGTGGGATCGCGCGTTATTTAATTAATACACGCCCCCTACCCGCCGAATTTGAATTAGGCCGGGTCATTTACGGTACGCCGCTTCAACTTTACAGGCAAATGCTTTGAGAATAAAGCACTTGCCTGAAAAAGTTGCGGCGGCGTAGTGTAAATACCCTACACTAGGCAGGTTTAGATTTAAGCCGCTCCTACCTGAATCTAGCCCATAATAGTTAACTGATTCCATTTAAAAATAGATAAAAATCAATCATATAATCAACCTACAGTTCTAGTTTCGTATTTGCTGTTGTTTCCTGTCTCTCTGATGTACAGAACCAAAGAGCCAATATCACACCTCCTTGATTAGTGACCACAGTGAGAAAGCTCCCAGTACTGTGGTTATAAGGAAACAGACAACAAGGAAGTGTCCAGAACAGAGCAGGATTACAGCAACATCAAAGCAAAAAAACAGACAATGATGACATGAAAACAGCACTGCAGTAAGGTAAAGGAAGCTATTTAGCTAAAAAAAAAATCCTTTAGTGACCCTTTAATGTTTGTTTTATTGTTACCATTAATTGCTTTTTAGTTATGCCATTCAGCTGCAGCACTGATTTTTTTATCTTGACAGCAAAAGTGTTTGCTCTCACGAAACGCAAATTTGCGACTGTAGGAGGAGGTGATTTCACCACCACAGTTAAAAAAATGGTACATATATGCCCATCATTAGAAGTGGGTGGGTGGTTGTAATGGTGGGCATACCCACCGATCAATCTCTTTTTTTTGTTCAGCCCACATGCTGCATGAAAAAAGAATATTACAATATATGCCCAACAAGGACCAGCAACATACTGGTATGTTGCTGGACTTTAAATGGTTATACCAGAATGATGTCTGCAGGTTTAGGAATCATCTTGGTATCATTCTTTTCAGCCAGTCTTCGGCTTTTATGTAAAAGCAATCCTAGCGGCTAATTAGCCTCTAGACTGCTTTTACAAGCAGTGAGAAGGAACGCCCCCCCCCCCCCTCGCCGTCTTCCATGGTTTTCTCTGGCTCTCCTGTCCCACCAGGGAACCTGAGAATGCAGACAGTGGTACCGACAGCTGACCATAGAGCTGATCGTAAACCAGAATGGCTCCAATCATCTCTATGTTCTAAGAAACCGGAAGCTACGAGCATTTAATGACTTAGGTTTCTCCGAATATAAACAGCGCCATTGGGAAATTGGGAAAGCATTTTTTCACACCGATCTTGCTTTGGTCAGATGCTTTGAGGGCAGAGGAGAAATCTAGGGTCTAATAGACCCCCTTTTATTTTCAAAAAAGAGTACCCGTCACTACCTATTGCTACCATAGGGGATATTTACATTCCCTGTGCTAACAATAAAAATGATAAATAAATAAATAAATTAAAGGAACAGTTTCAAATTAAAAAAAAGAAGCAAAATAAAAAAAGCACCCCTAACCCTCTGTGCTCACAGGCAAAGACGAATGCAAGCGTCAGTCTTGTGACGTATGTAAACAGCAATCTCACCATGCATGTGAGATATTACCGCAAATGTCAAATCAAGGGCAGTAATTTTAGCTGTAAATCTGTAAATCTGAAGTGGTAACCTGTAAAGCCTTTTAAAGGCTTTTGAAAATGTATGTAGTTTGTCACCGATGCATGTGTGTGCGCAATTTTAAAGCATGTCGTGTATGGTATCCATGTACTTGGCATAAGATCATATTTTCTATTTCATCAAACATTTGGGCAATACAGTGTGAAGTGCATTAAGATAAAAAAAAGTATTTGTTTCCCCCCAAAAAAATGCATTTGAAAAATCGCTGCGCAAATACGGTTTGAATTTTTTTTTTGCAACACCCACCATTTTATTCTGTATGGCCTTTACTTTAAAAAAATATATATAATGTTTGGAGGTTCAAAGTAATTTTCTAGCCCAATTTTTTTCCATGCAAACAAAAAGTGTCAGAAAGGGCTTTGTCTTCAAGTGGTTAGAAGAGTGGGTGATGTGTGACATAAGCATAATGTTGTGCATATAATGCCAGGACAGCTTAAAACCTGCCCATATGACCACTTTTTGGAATGTAGCACCCCAAGCTATTTGCTGATGGGCATGTTGATTCCATGGAATATTTTATATTTTGCCACAATTTTTGGGAAAATTACAAACTTTTTTTTTTTTTTTGCATAAAGTTGTCATTAAATGATATATTGCTCAAACATGCCCAGGGCATATGTGGAATTTCACCCCAAAATACATTCGGCTGCTTCTGCTGAGTAAGGGGATACCATATGTGTGAGACTTTTTGGGAGCCTAGCCGCATAAAGCCTAGCCCCAAATGACTCAATTTTGGAAAGTATACACCCCAAGCTATTTGCTGAGAGGCATGTTGTGTCCATGGAATATTTTATATTTTTCCACAAGTTTCTGGAAAATTACAATCTTTTTTTAAAACAAAGCAGTCACTAAATGATATATTTTTCAAACATGGCATTGTTATATGTGAAATTACACCCCAAAATACATTCTGCTGCTTCTCCTGAGTATGGGGATACCACATGTGTGAGACTTTTTGGGAGCCTAAACCCATACAGGACCCTGAAAACCGAGATGCAGCAGAATGTATTTTGGGGTGTAATTCCACATATAAACATGCCATGTTTGCACAATATATCATTTAGTGACAACTTCCTGACACTTGTGGCAAAATATAAAATATTCCAGGGACTCACCAAATAGCTTGAAGTGTCTTCTTTCCAAAATGGGTTCATTTGGGGGGGGGGATAGGTTGTGCTATCTTGACATTTCATGGCCTCCGAAACTGTGATAGGTAGTGAGGAAGGGAAATCACCATTTTACGCACTTAGAAAGCCTGAAGGCGGTGCTTGGTTTTTGGGGTCCTGTACACAGCTAGGCTCCCAAAAAAAGGGATTTTTAAATACAGCTTACCTGTAAAATCCTTTTCTTGGAGTACATCACGGGACACAGAGCGGCATATTCATTACTATATGGGTTATATGGAGTACCTTCAGGTGTGGACACTGGCAATCTCAAACAAACAGGAAGTCCCTCCCTATATAACCCCCTCCCCTAGAGGGAGTCCCTCAGTTTTGTAGCAAGCAGTATGCCTCCCAAAATGTTCCCAAAAAGAGGGGTGGGAGCTCTGTGTCCCGTGATGTACTCCAAGAAAAGGATTTTACAGGTAAGCTGTATTTAAAAATCCCTTTTTCTTTCTCGTACATCACGGGACACAGAGCGGCATATTCATTACTATATGGGATGTCCGAAAGCAATGCTTTAATGAGGGGAGGGAGACATCTTCCAAAGAAGGATTTAATTTAGAGGTATACTCAAATACTAGTAAATCCAACTTAAACGAGAAATGTAAATCTCAAATCAAATCAAGGGAGCCCCCTCAGATCCTGAGGAGCTTGAATCGCGGCCTGTAGTACTGACTGCCCAAAGGCTGTATCCGCATTCCTTCTTACGTCCAATTGATAAAATTTTGTAAACGTGTGGACTGATGACCACGTTGCTGCCTTGCATATTCGAGCCATAGAGATCTGATGATGTGCTGCCCAGGAGGTGCCCATGGCCCTGGTAGAATGGGCCTTTACCGACAAAGGAGGAGGCACCTCTTCAAACCGCAGGCCCGAACAATTAATTGTTTAATCCATCTTGCGATGGTGGATCAAGCAGCTGCCTGACCCATCTTGGGCCCTTCCGGTAAAACGAACACCACATCTGTTTTCCGAACCTTCTCTGTAGCTTTAAGATAGGCCCTTATGGCCCTGACAATATCCAACGTATGCAGCAACCCCTCCTTTCTAGAGGTGGGTTTTGGAAGAAGGATGGAAGTACCACATCCTGGTTCAGGTGGAAACTGGATATAACCTTTGGTAGAAAGGAAGGATGAGGACGGAACCCCGCCCTATCCTTATGCAAAATGAGATATGGTTCCTTACAAGATAAGGCTGCCAATTCCGATACTCTCCTGGCCGAAACTATGGTGATCAGAAATACCGACTTTCTAGTCAGTAAAACCAAAGGTACCTCAGCCAACGGCTCAAGGGGTTGTTTCTGTAGAGATGACAGAACAAGATTTAAGTCCCATGGACAAAGTGGTGATTTGACCGGAGGATTAACACGTAAGACTCCCTGTACGAAGATCTTAACCAGCGAGTGGGCGGCCAGCGGCCTCTGAAACCACACTGATAAGGCTGAAATCTGTCCCTAGATCGTGCTTAATGCCCGGCCTTTATCCACTCCTAGCTGGAGAAAACGTAATACTCTATCAATGGTATACTTGCGGGAAACCCATCTCTTAGCCTCACACCAGCCTACGTAGGCCCTCCAAACCCTGTAACAAAATTACCCTGGAGGCCGGCTTTCTAGCCTTAATGAGGGTAGGGATTACCTGCCTAGACAGACCTCTACCCCTGAGAATCAGGGATTCAGCCGCCAGGCCGTCAATTTTAGACGCCGTAATGCAGGGTGGAGGATCGGGCCTTGTGAGAGTAGGTCTGGCCATAGAGGAAGAGTCCAAGGGCCTTCCGCTGCCAATTTCAGGACTAGTGAGTACCATGCCCTCCGGTACCAAGCTGGGGCTACCAGGATAACCGGCCTGTGCTATGATCCTGCGCCACAGGCGGGGTAGTAACTACAGCGGGGGAAATGCATATAGAAGCTATGATTGATGCCAAGGGCAAACCAACACATCGGTTCCGCAGGCCATAGGGTCCCTCGTTCGAGACATGAACCTGTCTAGCTTCTTGTTGAATCCTTATGCCATGACCTCCACGTCTGGCACTCCCCACTTCTGGCAGATTGTCTGAAAAAAACTTGTGGATGCAGGGACCACTCCCCCGGCGACAGGGTTTGGCGACTTAGGAAGTACGCCTGCAGGTTGTCCACCTCGGGAATGAATGTCGCCGATATGCAAGGTACATAAACCTCTGCCCACCGAAAAAACCCAGTTCCTCTCACTCTGGGTGGCTTGACTCTTGGTTCCCCCTTTGGTGGTTCACATATATGCCACCGCTGTGGCATTGTCTGAATGACTTCTCACCGAGGACCCCTGTAATCTGGATGTCTATGCCAGGAGGGCTAGCCGAGCCGCTCTGATCTCCCAGACCTTGATGGGCAGCTGCCTCTCCGCCTCTGCCCAAGTTACTTGGCGAGCGAACCCGTTCCAGACCGCTCTCCAGCCCTCCAGACCACTGGGCAGAACCAAGGCTGCTAGAACTGCTGTCTGTAGGACCCGAGTGTGGAAGCGTGTGGTATCGCCTCGAACATGGCCATTAGTTTGCCTAGTAATCGCATACATAGGCGAATAGTTGGTTCTCTTTTGCTTAGAACCAACTGAATTAATCTTTTGATAGCCTCGACCTTTACCAGGGGCAGGAACACCCATCTTCTGTTCTGTGTCTAATCTCATGCCGAGATATTCCAACTGCTTTGTAGGTTGAAATGCTGATCTTTCCCCAGTTTAGGACTCAGCCGAACCCCTCGAGGTACTGAACCATGAGGGTTACTACGCATTCCACCAAGGAAGCGAGTGATCTATGATTAAGAGGTCGTCCAGGTATGCTAGGACCGAGATCCCTTGGATCCTTTAGACTGACTAGAATTGGAGCAAGGACCTTCGTGAATACCCGGGGGCCGTAGCCAGCCCGAAGGGGGGCGCCACGAATTGGAAGTGACGCTGTATCACTGCGAAGCGTAAAAACAAAAATATTTGATGTGGCTGAAAGACTTGGTACATGAAGGTAACCATCCTTTATGTCTATAGAAGCTAGATCCTTCTAGAGTGTGGCGGCTGCTGACCGAACGGATTCTGTCCGGAAAGAGCGAACCCTTAGGTAAGCATTTAAACCTTTTAGGTCCAAAATTGGTCTGACATCGCCGATGGACCTTGGTATGACCAAACAGATTGGAATAGAAACCTAGCCCCTGTTCTTGGGCTGGTACCTCTACCATTATGCCCTGGTAAGCAGATGAACCAACGCCGCCCGCATTGAGGCCTTCCTTGTGGAGGAAATTTTTAGAAATTCTAATCTGTAGCCTGCGGCCACAGATGATCGGACCCCCTCTGTCGGGGATCGATCCCCAGAGGCCTGTCCTTGCGATCCATTTTAAAAGTTTGATCGCGCAGGAGGTCCGTACTGCCTGGAATTTGAGGGCCCCGGAACAGGGGGGGGGAACTGCCTTTTAAACGCAGGACCCCGGAACTTCTTTTGACTGGTAAAAGGGTACTTTTGCCACTTGAAACAGTCTGAATGTATTTATCCAGATCTTTCCATGGAAGGGCAAACCTGCCAGCAGTCTTTTACATGGGCTCGGCCGCCCAGTTCTTCAACAATAAGAGCCTTCTCATATGCACTAAAAATAGTGACAACGAGACGCCTGCTGGATGGAGTCTTTTTATAACCTCTACCGCAAAGCACAGAGCTCTGGGAATATCCAATAACTCCTCTTCCTATTGGGCAGGGATGTCTTAAGCATCTGTTTTGTCTGGTTCATAAATGCCTGAAAAAAAACTCCAATTGCAGCCACTGCTGGCTGTAGCCAGGGATGCTGGAAAAAGTGTCTCTAAACGTTTATCGACCGGGACCTTAAACATTTGTATGTTTCCCCTTAGGCCAGTTAATGATTTATTCACCCATGAGATGGCTGCGTCCACCGTTGGGAGCGCCCCCTTTCTTTAGAAAAATGTCTTTTCCATAGGATAAATAACAGAAAACCTTCCAGGTGGTCTCCCATCCAGGCACTAACCAGGCCCTACCCTGCTTAGCCTCCGAGATCAGACGAGATCGGGCGCTTTCCGGGAGATGCGGCCTCAAGGACCTCACGGGTAGTTGAAAAGCAGTGCCCGAACCGGGACCTGAACCCTGGACCCTCAGATCCAAAGTCCGATGCTCTACCAACTGAGCCATCCAAGCCCCTTTTAAAGAGCACTTGGTCAGGGGAAAGAGTGCCTGCAAGCACAAATATTTCCTGGCAGACGTGCATAAAGACTACCCTCTCGTCAGCTTTAGGCGGCAGAAAAAATTCTGTCCGGTCGTCCCAATCCTGGAAAAACCAATTCCTCTAACAGAGGATGGACCAGAAAAGCTGCGTTGCTTAAAGGCGCTTTTAAAAGAACCCGAAGAGGATACCGCAGGAACCTGAGGCTCTGGAAATGGCAAATTGAATGCCAAGCGGACCATGTCTGTCAAAGACTGGACCCACAGACTCTACGCCTGGGAGGCTGAAAACGATTCTTCAGTGGTAGATCCTCTAGGTTCTGTCCCTTTTGGCGATGGGTATCTAGTCCGCTTCTTGCCAGAAAAAGAGCAAGCGATCATAGCTGTTAACCTCTTTTCTCTAGCCCCCCTAGGGTGACGGCTAGCATCTCCTCTGTGATAACCAGTGGCGTAACCAGAGGTATTGGCGCCCGGGGCAAAACTTTTTTTTCGCCCCCCCCCCCCCCCCGGCGCTAGCGCATGACCAATCACAGGGCGCCATGCCAATCAATTGCCACCACTGTACCATGCCATCAATTGTCACCACTGTGCCATCAATTGTCACCACTGTCCCACCAATCGTCACCACTGTCTCACCAATCGTCACCACTGTGCCACCAATCGTCACCACTGTGCCACCAATCGTCACCACTGTGCCACCAATCGTCACCACTGTGCCACCAATCGTCACCACTGTGCCACCAATTGTCACCACTGAGCCACCAATTGTCACCACTGAGCCACCAATTGTCACCACTGAGCCACCAATTGTCACTGTCCAGACATCTATCCACCTCGGAGCTTTATATTATAACCTGCTGGGACTTGTAGTTCTCCATCGTCTCCTGGGGCTCAGGTGCATGCAATCCACCATCTTTGTTCAGTTTTTCTTACTGCTGGGACTTGTAGTCCCATAGATGGTGGATCGCATGCACCTGAGCCCCAGGAGATGATTGAGAACTACAAGTCCCAGCAGGTTATAATACAAGGCTCCGAGATGGATGGGTGTCCGGACATCCATCCACCTCAGAGCCTTATTGTATGATAATGTATAACCTGCTGGGACTTGTAGTTCTCCAATCTCCATGAGCCCCAGGAGAACTACAAGTCCCAGCAGTCTTACTAAAATAACAGGCTCTGAGGTGGATAGGTGGGGATCAGGCAGAGCACCCCTTAAGATTTACACCGACACCCCCCCCCCCTTCTTACCTTGCTGGAGAAACTTGCCGCCGCCGCGCCGCGCTGTAAACACATGTTCTAGGCCAATCAGCGCGCCCTTCTGTCTGGTTGGCTGGTGTTTCCCGCCACTCCCACATCAAGGGAGACAGACAGTTCCACCAGCCAACCAGGCGCGCCGGCGCCGGGTGTGCCAAGATGGCCGACAGCTCCAGTGCTAGGCCCAAGCCGCGGCCTTTCCTGAGGCGGCGGCGGCGGCGGCGGCGGCGGCGGCGCATTCCGCGGACGCAAGGATTTCGCCCCCCGCAATTTTTCGCCCGGTGCAGGAGCCCCCCCTGCCCCCCCCCTCGCTACGCCAGTGGTGATAACACAGGGTTGGGCCGACCTGGGCCAGCCTCAGCACCAGACCCCCTTAATGGCTTATCCAGGGTGACCCCCTATAGGAATAACCTGTGGGGAAAGTATTGGCATATTATCAGAACCAGAGGAGGAACCCCTTTGTCTTTGCCTTTTCTCTTTTTTTTTTTTTTTTTTTAATCCTGAACCCTTGGAAGCCATAATACAAAAGCGAAGGACTCCGCTTACAACAACAGACTGTTATAGCCAGGAGTACAAAAAAATAAGGTTTAGGGGACAATAGGATCACTAATGCCCCAAAACCGGTGGGGCTCAGTATGTTTCTCTTTTATATGTTATTCACCACATACAGCCCCACCCCCAACATGTTTGCCAGCATTCAACCTGTTGCCAAGGGGATTTTGGCTTAACAAAAAGTATTGGAGCTGACTCCAGTATGTAGTACCCCTTCTCGCCACCGGGAGTCACTGTGCTGCCAGCTATACGTCCTCTCTCTCTCCAGCTCAGCTCTGCACTGAGCTGAGAACGCGCCTGCTGTGTATAACAGCAATTAAAGGCGCGCCCACTCTACACTGCAGTCACACTCCCGCCCCTCCCCCCCCTCCCGAACGGCGCGAAAATTTTCTATATGCATGCGCGCGTGCACTGTCGGGGGAGGAGAGCCCAGGAGGAGACGCACTCTGGAGCCCAGGAATGCAGGATGGAGGACGCATCAGGCGACAGATTTGAATCCCGGCAAGGTAAGGCTAACACAGGCCCCTAAGGAGTCCCTTTAGCCTAGAGACAGATCTTTTTTTTTTTTTTTTTTTTAAAAGATCTTCAACCAGCGAGCAGCAGGTAGCTAGCAAACATACATAGATAGGTAGGGGGATCAAGTTATGGGGGGAAACATTTCAGGGCATCCTGTCTATCAGACATAGTGACCATGGTGCCAATGCAGAGCATACTCAGGCTACCCCCCTTAAGATCCCCCTGGAGAGCCTGATGTCGAACCAAGTCCCGCAGGCTCCCCACTTACCTGCTCCATGCAGCAGGACGTTTTGCAAAAACGGTCCAATCTTCTCCCATCTCCGTGGGTAGCGTAGTAGACCTTCAGGCCCTGGGGTCCTATGAAGGTACCCACTGTCCTGGACCTATATAGCACCCTGGCAAACAGGAACTTATGGTTTTTACAAACTCCAAGTCCTGGGCCCAGGGTCCAGCCCTCCAAAGAGGAGCATTATAGGCAAAACCCCACGGTTTGGGGCCCGGGTACTGTCCACTTTGGCACTGAGGCTCCTTGGACAGATCCGGTTAGCCCGCCCTTAATCCCAAGGATGTGGAGCAAAGCTATTCCGTGACCAACACCTAAGACACTGGCGAAAAAAACTGATTGCCAGTGTCCACACCTGAAGGTACTCCATATAACCCATATAGTAATGAATATGCCGCTCTGTGTCCCGTGATGTACGAGAAAGAAAGTCTCACACATGTGGTCCCACACATGTGCTAGCCCCGTACTCAGACGCAGCAGAATGTATTTTGGGGTGTAATTTCACTTAGGCCCATGGCATGTTTGAGCAGTCTATCATTTAGTGACAACTTTGTGCAAAAAAAGTTGCAACTTGTGGCAAAATATAAAATATTATCAATATTAATTAATTCTTCTGGATATAGACTGAAGATGGCTCCCTAGTTTATAATTCATCATATTATATCTCCTTAATTGTTCCTATATGAACAATATATACTGTACAATATAATAGTTTTGAGTTTTGCCGCATTTTTACCATTTATATGTAATTGTTCTTTTATTAAATATATTTTCAGGTTTATGTGCCCTTTGAGCCAGTGGCACCTGAAAAGCTGCATCTAATCCAATATGACAGCATTTATTTTTTAGACACGGTTTTCAATGCACATTAGGCTAATCTATCTTTGATCTAAATGTAGATTTACAGATACCTGGTGTAGATGTGAGGATGGTTTGGAAATCTTTACATCAGCAGGAAAAACAAGGATCTTTGGAGCTTGCGATTTCTTCTGGACATGCATGAAAGTCTCCCGTGCAGTTTCAGCCACTTCAAAGGCCGGCTATGCCAATTATATTTTCTGCTGTCCCTTTCACTATACTCACCTATGGTATAGTGACATATTTCTGAAAGTAAATGTTTCTTGGTGTAATTTAAAACACAATGGAGGCCTCTCTAAATTCAACCCAGCAAGCTTGGCCTTATAAAAATGTTCGCATTAAAATTCAGGCCACAGCCACAGCCACAAAAGATGCTCCCCTGCTGCAGGATGGCACAATATGCAAATGCAGGTCAAACTAGTTGGATTTATTTGAAGGGAGAAGAGAGTGTCAGACACTATCCCTGAGAGTTTGAAGCAGGAAATTAGATTGTAATTTTCTTTTGGACCTTGTGAATAACTAGAGAGATTATCTGGTCAGCATAAAGAAGGCTATTTGTTATTAAATGTCCTCTTTGGAGCTTACAAAATACAGTTCAACTTGACCAGGGTCACATGCACAGAAGTCCTACATTGGGTTTAGGCCAGGTTTTTAATCATTGCTTTAGACTAAACATGGCAGGCATTTAGATATATTATGAGAATTACTACTTTCATAAACCTAGAGAAAGAACAGGTGCTTCAAATGTAAGAATAAAATACACACAACATGACATGGTTACTACTACTGAAAAAGGAACTGATGCTTATCAGATTGCCTTTATCCTACTTTACTGACTTCCAGAGCTCCAGTCTGTTTTTAACTCACTTTTGGTTTTTCCATAATTGTCTCATGTAGTACAGAATTCTACAACTTAAAGATGATCCCCAGCAACCTCTCCCTCCCTGAAGCCCAGTGTGTATATATTTTTAACACCTATAGTCTTCAGGTTGGTCCTGTGACATCATAGGCCCTCCCTCATCATCCTTGATGGTAGTGGTGGGCTGTATGTATAAGGGCCACTGAGTCTAGTATTGTGAGTCCAGTCTGCATGAAATTATAACCCCAGGGCTTGTAATCATGACAGACTGGGCACTGGGCCCACATAAAGTATGCTGGATGACACGGGGGATCATTTAACCTAGGGTGACCAGACATCCCCAGTTTCAGGGGACAGTCCCCCGATTGAGGACACTGTCCCCGGACCAAGTGTGTCCCTGGTTTTGTCCCCAGATTGGATTTAATAGGGGGCAGGGGCAATTTCGATGACAGTCAGTGCAGAATTAAAATAAAAAAAATAGAATTACACACCTCCGCTCCGCCATGCCTACTAGCATAGGGGGGGTTGTATTTTTCCCATTATGTGTGCCACTTTATGACGATCATGCGCTAGTCGGAGCGGAGGGAATATTTCTTCTGTTTCGGGCACATGCCCATTCAGCTTCGCTCGCATGTTGTTCTGCCTTGGCTCAAATCCTGGCCAGCCACCTGCCCATCTCATTGCCTTCCCTGGCAGAGTGATCTTCCTCCACTACCCATCCAATAGTAGCCGGGGCCCGAAGAGTAAGACTTGAGAGGCTGTGAGGCGGGTGGCGACGGGCAGAGAGTCGCTGATTGTTGCCATTACTAGTAAAGAAAAAATATGTCCCCGGATTTCATTTTAAAAATCTGGTCACCTTAATTTAACCCATAAGATAAACAAAACTGGACCTCTGAGAGAAAATTTCACAGGGATAACACTGAGGATTATGGAGAGTTTTGCAGCAAAAAGCTGAACTTTTAAGGTTCAAGGCAAGCAACAAGCAATACATGAGCTTAAACAAATCCTTAGTGGCCTCTACAGATGCAGCCACCGTAGAACACATTATCCTCAAACTTCACAGTAAAAGCATTGCAATATTTCAAGAACACTTGCTCTGTGTTTACATTATATATTAGACTGGAAGACTACTAAATGATGGCAGGTAGGGGAAAGCAGGTGGAATTATGCTGGTTTTGACACTGTGGTTGATTTGATAAAGAAGCAGAGACTGCTCAGTTAGCAAAGTATATGTTAACTTATATAGAAGTATGTGGGGTGCTTGGTTTGTGTTCAACACATTGAATATCTATTTCCCAGTAGACACCTTCCTTGATCATGTACAAATAATATAAAAAAACGCCTTCACGCCCCAACACCTGGAGGGTGGGAAGGGAAATTGGGACTTCATATGTGCTAATATTAATAATATTTTATTAAACATATAAAAAATGATAAATGTGGTTAAAAATATAGAGTTAATGTATATAGCCAATATGATGGTATTTGAGATCTAGGAACTATGGGCCAGATTCAGAAAGACTTGCGCTGGAGTATATCGATATGCGCCGCGTAACTGTAAAGATGCGCCGTTGTATCAATGCGGCCGTACCCACCAAACTAGATGCGACAGAAAACGGGCTTTCTCCGATCGGCTTAACTTTCCCTCGCCAGAATATTGTAAGCGCATATTTTCGCTTGTCGCATCCGTTGCGCCTATTCATTTCCCATTCAAATATGCAAATGAGGGAGATACAAATAGCTGCTTTATCTTTACTCCTGACGGCCACAGGTCAGCAGGAGAGCAGCTACAGCAGCAGCGTTACTGACGAAAATAGCAAGCTGAACAACCACACTTGCAAGGACAACACCTCTGTGTGCCAACATGCCAGGGGCAGCCGTAGTCCTAGCACTACTAATGGGTCCCCCGGTACGGAGGAGGTGGGCACGTGAGAGGATATACCGCACGCGCATGAGCCTCTTTGGCATGGGGGATGAGGAGGTGTATCGCCTCTTCAGATTCAGCCCAGATGCAATCCTTGAACTAACCACAACCCTGCAGGATGACATCACCAGCAAGACACACTACTCACAAGCAGTGCAGCCACTGGTAAAGGTCCTAGCAACCCTCCATTTCCTTGCAAGTGGATCATTCCAGCGTACAAGTGGAGTGGTGGCTGGGATGTCACAGTCCTCCATGAGCAGATGTGTGCACCAGGTTGTCCCCGCAATCCTCAGACGCATGTCCCACCACTTCATCAGACCAACCACTGAGGAGCTGCAGCTGAAGGCAATGACAGATTTCTACAGCATTTCCAGATTCCCACGCACCGCGGGGGCCATTGATTGCAGACATGTGGCACTACAGCCCCCCCAGTGCCACAGAGCACATATACCGCAATCGGAAGCATTGGCATTCCATCAACGTACAGGTGATAGCCGATGCCCAATGCCTCATATGGCACGTCCGTGCCAAACACCCCGGATCCAGCCATGACAGCTTCATATACAATCAGAGCCACATCCCAATGGAATTCGAACAGAACATGTATGGGGACAGCTGGCTGGTTGGTGAGTGACATGGGTGGCAGGCATGACTGTCCCCCCCCATGATGCTGACATCACAAGGGGCACATGCATGACTAACATCCTCCTGTCTTTTCCCTTACAGGTGACTCTGCATATGCACTGGGACCCCATCTAATGACACCTTTCCGGAACCCCCAAACCAGAGGAGAGAGAAGATACAATGCGGCACATATCAAAACTCGTGCAGTGGTGGAGCAAACATTTGGGCTCCTGAAGTCCCGTTTCCACTGCCTGGATAAGTCTGGGGGGGCCCTATTGTATTCCCCTACCTTCGTGTGTCAGATCATTGGTGCATGTGGCATTCTGCACAACTTTTCCATGAGAAAGGGCCTGCAGATTGACATACGTGATGACCTGACCCCCCAACCAGACAGCCCCCCCCCTGCCAGAGGAGACCCATTCAGCTGATGGAAGAGCAGTCAGGAGGGTCCTCGCCGTAGGCATCTTTGGACACTAAACCAAAACATTGATCACATGGACAATGCACGCATGCACACCACTGATGTCCCTAGATCACACACACCACATGCACATCGCATTGGATTAGCCCAAGCCCAAGATTACCCCAACATGCAGGACTTGGGAGCAGCAACGCCGGAGTCAAGGCCCCAATGATGTCGCTGTCCATTCATACACGTCATTTACACAGCCGTGGGGATAACTTCTCCCCAACGGCCGAGGGTGACACCCCTTACTGACAGGAGTGCACCCCCTCACATTCACACACCATTCACACTGTCCCCTGCACTCCTGACCGTGTGCAGTTAAACTCAAAATAAAAAGCTCATAACCTGAGCAACATTAAAATTAAAAAAAACTCATAATCTGAGCAACATTAAAATAAAATAAAATCATAACCTGAGCCAAAAAAAAAAAAAAAAGTCCTCATCTGGGCTGACGGGGGCTCCTTCTGGTGGGCCCTCTCTGGCTCCTCAGCTGCCTGAAGTGAGTGGGTGGGGGTGGGGGGCATCTGGAGGTGGCTGATCCCCGGGTGGGCCACTCCTGGCAGGTGTGGCCTGCATGCCCTCCAAGGCCATGGCTATCCGGCCGAGGTATGAATTTGTGTGGGCCTGCATCCTGAGCTGCCAGGTCACTTCATAATTTTGGGCCCGCTGCCTCTGCCTCCCCTGGTCCCGGATGGCAGCTGTGTTGGCCTGGACGGCTGCAGTGAGGTGCCGAAGATCAGCCTGCACCTCCCTAAGGCTGGTCACCACTGCAGCGCAGTTGCAGCTGACATCCTGCACTGCGTTGGACATCTGGGCTACGGAGCCCAGGCTGTCAGCTACCCGGTCCAGATGCCCAGCAATCTCCCCCATCTGCTGGGTCTGCCTGGCCTGGTCCCGGGCCATCTGGTCATGGACCACATCAGACACCCCCCTGGTCTTCCGGGTGGCCTTCCTGGGGCCAGGAGATGGTAGTCCCCGGGGGGATGGAGTCGCCCTTGAGAGGCTTCCTAGGATGGAGGAGGGGATTAGAGAGGGCCCTGCTGAAGGGGAGGACTCCTCCAAAAATAAAACAAAGTCCTGCTTGGGAACAACAGGCTCCTCCTCAACCACCTCAGCAGGTGAGGTGTGGGCACTCCCCTCCATCTCAGTGTCTTCACCACCCAGGGGTCGGGATCAGAATGCAGTTGGGGGGATGGAGTGGGCTGGCCGCCGACAGATGATGACCCAGCTCCGTCATCTGTGGATGACACAAAGCAGACACATGTTGGGTGGTCCCACACACTTGGCACATGTACCCTCCCCCCCCCCCCACATGCAACACACCAAATAGGGGATAAAAAACACTTACCTGTCCTGGAGCCTTCCTCCACGGAATCATATCCCGCTACCCCCTCCAACTGCTCCCTCTCCAGGCAGCGGGCGACCACCTCTTCCTCCGTGGTCAGGCTGACCGCACATGGGGGTCCACCACCCGTGCCCCTCTCATGCCTCCTGATGGCGGCCACCTTGCCCGGACTTTGCGCTTCAAATCATTGATTTTTTCCCCGATATCAGCAGTCCGGGTGAAGTAGCCCAAAACATTGACCCTGCCGAGTGGAGCCCTCCCTCACTGCGCATGCTCCGTGGATGATGCGATGAACGTAAGTCACTGCACTGGGCTCCACCCATCATTTACATATGATCACACCCACTTCCACTTGCGTCGGGTTGCGCCAGCGCATTTTCGTTACTCCGCCGCAAAGTAACGAACATGCGCTTGGTGAATACTGTACTTGACTCATTAGTTCGCGTCAGCGTAACGTATATGCGCTGCGCTACGCCGGATAAAATATGCGCGCATCTACCTGAATCTGGCCCAATGTGTTTCACAATAGACTTGCTTCTTCAGGTTCCACACCTTTTATTTTTACAATGGATAGAACAGCCCATAAGAGTAACCCTAACATTAACAAGATACAGAGCCTTCCGAAAGTATTTGGCCTCCTTGAACTTGAATTTTTGCCACATTTCAGGCTTCAAACATAAAAATATAAAACTAATTTTTTGTGAAGAATCAACAACAACAACAACAACTGTCCCTGCTGAAGAAAAGCAGGCCCAAACCATGATGCTGCCACCACCATGTTTCACAGTGGGGATGGTGTGTTCAGGGTGATGAGCTGTGTTGCTTTTACGCCAAACATAAAGTTTTGCATTGTTGCCAAAAAGTTTGATTTTGGTTTCATCTGACCAGAGCACCTTCTTCCACATGTTTGGTGTGTCTCCCAGGTGGCTTGTGGCAAACTTTAACCACTTAAGACCCTGACCAAAATGCAGGTAAAGGACCTTGCCCCTTTTTGCGATTCGACACTGCTTCGTTTTAACTGACAATTGCGCGGTCGTGCGACGTGGCTCCCAAACAAAATTGGCATCCTTTTTTTCCCCACAAATAGAGCTTTCTTTTGGTGGTATTTGATCACCTCTGCGGTCTTTATTTTTTGCGCTATAAACAAAAATATAGCGACAATTTTAAAAAAATGCAATATTTTTTACTTTTTGCTATAATAAATATCCCCCAAAAATATATAAAACAATTTTTTTCCTCAGTTTAGGCCGATACATATTCTTCTACGTATTTTTGGTAAAAAAAATCGCAATAAGCGTTTATCGGTTGGTTTTCGCAAAATTTATAGCGTTTACAAAATAAGGGATAGTTTTATTGCATTTTTATTAATTTTTTTTTTTTTACTACTAATATCGGCGATCAGCGATTTTTTTCATGACTGCGACATTATGGCGGACACTTCGGACAATTTTGACACATTTTTGGGACAATTGTCATTTTCACAGCAAAAAATGCATTTAAATTGCATTGTTTACTGTGGAAATGACAGTTGCAGTTTGGGAGTTAACCACAGGGGGCGCTGTGACTTTCAGTGTTCCCTGTGTGTGTGTTTACAACTGTAGGGGGGTGTGGCTGTAGGTGTGACATCATCGATCGCGTCCCCCTATAACAGGGATGACGCGATCGATGCTGCGGCCACAGAGAACCACGGGGAAGCCGCGTTTACACACGGCTCTCCCCGTTCTTCAGCTCCAGGGACGAATCGCCGCACTGCAGTGGCGATCGGGTCCGCGAATCCCGTGGTCCCGGTCCTGGAGCTTCGGACCGGGTCACGAGCACGCGCCGCGGGCGTGCGCCCGTGACCCACGGCTGGGTACTAAAATCAACGTATATATACGTTGATGTGCCCAGCCGTGCCATTCTGCCGACGTATATGTGCAGTAGGCGGTCCTTAAGTGGTTAAACAACACTTTTTATGGATATCTTTCAGAAATGGCTTTCTTCTTGCCACTCTTCCATAAAGGCCAGATTTGTGCAGTATACGACCGATTGTTGTCCTATGGACAGAGTCTCCCATCTCAGCTGTAGATCTCTGCAGTTCATCCAGAGTGATCATGGGCCTCTTGGCTGCATCTCTGATCAGTCTTCTCCTTGTATGATCTGAAAGTTTAGAGGTACGGCCAGGTCTTCGTAAAATTGCAGTGGTCTGATACTCCTTCCATTTCAATATTATCGCTCCTTGGGATGTTTAAAGCTTGGGAAATCTTTTTGTATCCAATTTAGGCTTTAAACTTCTCCACAACAGTACCTTGGACCTGCCTGGTGTGTTCCTTGTTCTTCATGATGCTCTCTATGCTTTAAAACAAACCTCTGAGACTATCACAGTGCAGGTGCGTTTATACGGAGACTTGATTACACACAGGTGAATTCTATTTATTATCATTAGTCATTTAGGTCAACATTGGATCATTCAGAGATCCTTACTGAACTTCTGGAGAGAGTTTGCTGCACTGAAAGTAAAGGGGCTAAATCATTTTGCACGCCCAATTTTTCAGTTTTTAATTTGTTAAAAAAGTTTGAAATATCCAATAAATTTCGTTCCACTTCATGATTGTGTCCAACTTGTTGTTGATTCTTCACAAAAAAATGCAGTTTTATATCTTTATGTTTGAAGCCTGAAATGTGGCAAAAGGTCGCAAATTTCAAGGGGGCCGAATACTTTCGCAAGGCACTGTACATAAGAAATACCCATACAAACATATTATATTCCATTGTGTAATATAAACATAATATAAGTCAATGGCTGTATGTGGCCTTACTAGGGTATACGCTGCTGCTTTCATGCATAAATACATATATATATGCATGTACGACATATCCCCTGAACGCAGAAAATCTTTGGGGAATATGTTATATGCACATGTACTTACCACCTGCAGCTTCATGGGTGGGGAAAATGCTGAGATTTTATTTTAAGCCTCAAACCATTCTTGTACAGGAGACCTAAATATGAACTTGTATGTAACAGAATATTATTCCATATATACAGTAAATAGTTCATGTATTTCCTTCATATAATATCTGCAAAATTATGAAATGCAGTCATTAGGCCACTGACTAATCCCTACTTAAATCCAACATAGGAAGATGTCATTCTCTCCTCCTCTTATTCCCCCTTTTATAAGCGTCAGTGACTTAATTACCTCACTGCTTGCTGTAGTGGAAGTATCTGGGAGTCTAAGAATCCTGGTCTGACATATTCACTAAGTTACAGTAGCATCACTTTTTTGAAAGATCAGGAGACTCCTGGTGTATCCCACCACTCAGTATTATCTGATGAAGTTTAGAGAAAAGTGTGCCTCCATTCGCCTTACTACGTTTGGGATTACTCAGACCTTATTATTTTTACATAAGGAACATAAGTTGTGAGTTGGAAGATATTTATTCAAGATGCTGACCATCAGCACTGGGAAAACCAGTAAGGATGTGATTGTTTTGGAGTGCTTCCCCGTTTTAGGGCTGCTGTGCATTAGATTACAGGAGACTAAACTTGGGAAAGTTTCATCTATTAATGGTTTTGTATGTTAAAATATATTTACTTATTTTTAATAAATAAACAGATTAAATTTGACTTTTGTATACAGTATATATGCCTGTTTTTTTATATCTGGCATGTGAAATATATTTTAAAACGGCTTTGATAGCCTGTACTGTGTTTACTCTTGGGTGTCCCTGTTTTGGCACGTGGATATTCCAGCAGAGTTCACTACATAGGGGAGCCATTTAGCACCCACATCTGGGCGGTTCCCTGCCCGGGTGGTGGCACCTTTTCTCGTCCTTCTCTATGTGAAGGCTTAGCATGATGTTGGGAGGCACCTGCTATGACACTGATGGCATTTATAGCACATCCGGTGGACACTACATTCTGGCTTGATCATTTCCACTTTGTTCCTCATTCTGGAACTCAGAGACACTATGATATCTTGATTGAGTTTTTATTTCCATTATTTTCCTTTGCATTCTGGCATCTTTGTCCATAAGTTTCCAATGGGCCATTATAAAGTCCATTATGGGTCCTTTATCCAACAGTCACTTGCTATATGTCATTGAGGCAATTGCCTTATTTTTTTTTTATTATATTCAAAAATAAAAAAAATTGCAGAACCCTTTTGCTGACAAAGCTTTTACGGACCACATAGTAGAGATACATATGCCCCATATTATCCCTATCTATGTGCCTTGGCATCTGCAGGCAGTCCTCCCTGGCACAGACATCCCCACTAGTGTTGCTCACGAATATTCGTATTGCGAATATTCGGCTCGAATATTGCATATTCGAGTATTCGCGATATATTCCGAATTTCGCGGGGAATATTCGCTATTTCGAATAGCGATATCGCACGATTATTTTCTCCGCCCTATCTTCCGCCTCAGAGCGATTATTTCAGTTTCATTTTTAAAACAGATCACATCCTAGTGATCTCCTTCGACGTCTAAAAGCATTGCTGTTATGATTAGAGACCCTGGGCCGAGTAGCTGAAGCGATCGTTTTATATTGCCGAATATTCGCAATTATTTTGTATTGTAATATATCACGAATATTCTGAGCCAATCAGAGTGCTCCATTCCGCATTTCTCGAAATTTCGCAATTATTTTGTATTGTGAAATATCACGAATATTCTGAGCCAATCAGAGTGCTCCATTCCGCATTTCTCGAAATTTCGCAATTATTTTGTATTATAAAATATCACGAATATTCTGAGCCAATCAGAGTGCTCCTTCCGCATTTCTCGAAATTTCGCATTCGCAATAGCGAAATTTCGCAATCATTTCATTTCCAAAAAATATCGCGAATATTCGCATTTAGCGAATATATCTCGAATATTCGACTATATATTCGAGATATATCGCGAAATCGAATATGGCATATTCTGCTCAACACTAATCCCCACCTGGCCCTCTATCCATAATACCATGTGGCACACCCTTAAGCTGATGTGTGAATATACAAGGGGAGTTTATTTAGTTGGGTGAACTTTTGGTTCCCCTTCTTCCCTTCCTCTCTTTTTATAACATTGCATTCACCTACTTTATTATTAATCGTGCGATTTTCCTCTATATAGTGATGCTTACTGCACCAGCTCCTGATGAAGTGGAAATTGCTCCATGAGATGCATCGAGCCTTATAGGATGTCAATAAAACAATCATACGCTCACATATATGTTCAAGATTGTGTATATACATGAAATCTTCTGCCAACCATAAGTTTGTTGTGCTGTACTCTTTGTATCCTTACTATCATCTCCCAATCCTACATCCACATGTTCCAATGTGTTGTGTTTTTGTCTTATCAACTATGCAATGTTTAAAATGATGTATCATATACCATGAATACAAATTCATTGTATATTTACTGTATTGTATTGCTATGGATACTTAAATAAAGTAGCTCCCAATACAACTTCCTCTATGTACTAGCATGATTCTACCATACACTTATATTTTGTATACCAGTATGTTCCTACACAACATCATTATATTACGATTTGGTTCGCATCTCATTCAAAGTGCCAACCTTCTTCCTTTCTCCCCAAATATATAGGGATGTGCATCATTTAAAGTCCCACCAATTTCCCTTTTCAATGAAAACTAACTGAAAACTGTCAAAGTTGTTAATTCCAATAGTAAACGTTCCTTTTAAATGTGAATGTATGGAAGTAAATGATTTCCCTGCGCACTGCTTCCTGTGCGGTGACATAATGCTCAAATTGGCATATTTTATTAAAGTTCTTCCAAGGGTTGAATTTATCAACCTGGTTGCCACAAGGGAAGCGAGAGAGTTATCATTAATTGCCCACTTCAATTTAGAGCTTTACAATATGAGTTCATCCTGAAATAGATTGCCACAGTGACCTCAACCAACACATGGATATCTACAAAGCATTTCTTACACTGAACAATCTAGCCTTTGTTCAGTAAGAACAGAGAAAGTCATTGTGTATTGAAGGTCCACCTGTGCACTTTAGGAAACGCTGCTGGCAACATCCGGATATGAAAGAATTGTATTTACAGACAGAATAAAAGTGAGAAAAAAACTTGTCTCCCTTGCGCCGGGCTTATTTCCTAAAGCTGCGTACAGGTTTTCTGAAATATATAGCAATCATTCAGGTATTTGCATTCATGCAAAAAAAAAAAAATGATGTTTTACATTAAGTAACTTCTAACCGTTCTCAGAATAATGAATTTTGTTTAATAAAATGCAAATTTTAATATTTGGCTACTGTATCATACTGGTGTTTCATAGACATGTATAAAGCGTCTACCCCTAGTGACTATCTATAGTATGTGTCAGATACCACTGTCAGAATATTTTTTTTTTTTTAATAAATACAGCATCATAAAATACATGCATAATACTTATTATCAGCACATTTGCTGACTCAAATTGTTGCTATCTTACAAAGCTGGAGATGATGCTGGCATCACTTAGCATGGAACACTTTCAGGTTTGTTGAATTACCCCTTGCCAATGCCTTCATCATTGGCATTTTACTGGAGCTCTGGAGGGAGACACTAATAACACAGTGGGCCAGGGAGGAATCACAGTGTGCAGCAGGGAGATGCAGATATCCAATACATTTGGAAGTGTCAGATACTAAAGATTTTAGTTCTCCAAGGGGAGAAGATTTGAGTCAGCAAAAGCACATTTATTTATTTTTTGCACGTATTTTACAATCCTGTAACTGTTTAATCCCTTTTATTATGAGGACACTCCCTCTTTTTGTTTGGGACAAAAGTAATTAAAGTGAACCTGAATTATAAATATAGGATATTGCAAAATTATGTAAAACATTTCGAAACTCTCCCAGAGCAGAATCCAGAAAATAATTTACCTTCTGTCTTGAATTCCTCCTACAAAAAAGGAGCCAACTTCATGAAATGTAAGGTTGATTTACGGCTCTGATGCCTCTGGCTGCAAGTCTTAAAATATTTAGAGTGATATTTGGTGATGTCTGTTCTGCTCACTGTTCTCCTTGCTGGTAGTTCTGACATAAGCAAGTAAAAACCCTGACTTACACAAAGACAAAGTGCAGAGCAACGCATGGCAAGTCAGAAATGGGGGAAAGATTTGCTGCAGGGAGATCACAGGCAATACATGTTAACAGCCCCTTTCCTTCTTTTTGCCGTTTACAGTTTAGTTCCTTTTTTAATATAAACAAAGATGCAGAATCTCTCTGGTGGTATCATTGGCCAAATATGTCCGTGGCTTAATTTTGGTATTGTCATTGCCCAAACAGGGCCATGTGGCCATATCTGGTCAATGATGTCAGTGATATCCTTGCCCAGTAAATAAATTGGGACAGAAGATGTTACTGGTTGTTAACCACTTAAGACCCGGACCAATACGCTGGTAAATGACCCAAGGTGTTTTTGCGATTCGGCACTGCGTCGCTTTAACAGACAATTGCGCGGTCGTGCGACGTGGCTCCCAAACAAAATTTGCGTCCTTTTCTTCCCACAAATAGAGCTTTCTTTTGGTGGTATTTGATCACCTCTGCGATTTTTATTTTTTGCGCTATATACAAAAATAGAGCGACATTTTTGAAAAAAAAACACTATTTTTTACTTTTTGTTAAAAAAAAATCAAATAAACTAAATTTTAGTCAAACATTTAGGCCAAAATTTATTTAGCCACATGTCTTTAGTAAAAAAAAAAAATCGCAATAAAAAAAAATAGCTACCTAGCGGGAACAGCGACACTAATACAGCGATCAGAAAAATGATCGCTTAGTGACGCTGGCAATAGGGAGTGAAAGGGTTAACTAGGGCGGTGATCAGGGGGTTAAAACTTTATTAGGGGGGGTGGGGGGGCTATCCTGAACCTAACACTAACTGTTTTTTACAGTGCCTGTCACACTGACACTAAATGCAGTGATTAAATCACTGCATTCAGTAACACTGTGACAGGGGGGTGGGGGGGGGGCGATCACAAGGGGTTAATATGCCTATGTGAGTGTGTGTCAGTGTTGTGTTGGTGCACACTTACTTGTGATGTCTTCTCTCATCAGCAGCGCTGGGAAACAGCTCTGCGATGAGAGAATACATAATTTCCTCCTTCCTGTGTAAACACAGGAGGAGGAAGTGACAGGCTGGGAGCGCGCTCCCATTGGCTGGGAGCGATCGCGGGGGGGGCGGATATCACGGACATCCGCCCGCAGATCCCGGATCGCTCCCAGAGGTAGGGAGACCCCCGCACGCCGCGGAGGGGGTCCCGATGGGACCCCCGAACCGCACTCAGACGGGGACGTAAATTTACGCCCTTGTGCCTGTACGAGCCATGTTGTGGCCGTATATGTGCGTGCGGGGGTCTTTAAGTGGTTAAAGACCTAACAACCATGGACAGAAAGGAAGCTTTCATATTTTGTAAAATTGACACAATTTTTATGATGTTCAGCCTCTGGCAAATAAGCAAAAATTTGGGGGTTCAGATAAATGTCTGAACAGTCAAAATTCAGTCTGAATTTAAGTTTATACTGAACCTTAAGTGCATTCCTACATACTACTGCCATATTTCACTGTAATAAAAACACCGGTGTGATGATAATGAAGTCTGAGGACCCTTACACAAGAAGGAGAAGTTGGGTTGCACAGTCTATGAAACTTGCTTGATCACAGATCGGAGTAGGGGGTTGATCCCGACCCCTTACCACGTAATCAGCTGTCAGCCACTGACAGCTGATCATGTGATGTAAACAGAGCTGGTAATCAGCATTTTTTTTCTCCTCACGCTAATAACGCGAGGAGAAAAAAAAAGCCGATCCCCGGTGGCTGTCAGAGGGACATCGGTCCTGTTCAAGTTGAGCAGCCTCCAGCTCATCTGTGCCACCTGCCAGTGTACATTAGTGCTGCCTATCAGTGCCCACCAGCATAACCTGTCAGTGCCCACAGTGCCACCTGTCAGTGCACACAGTGCCACCTACAAATGTCACAAATCAGTGTCTCATCAACAGTGCTGCCCATCAGTGTAACCTACCATTGCCCATCAGTGTCACCTACCAGTGCCCATCAGTACCACCTATCTGTGCCCATCAGTGCCATCTATCAGTGGTACATATCAGTTACACCTATCAGTGACACTCATCAGTGCCATCTTATCAGTGGCCATCAGTGCCGCTTTATCTGTCCCCATTAATGCAGCCTTATCAGTGCAGCCTATTAGTAGGGATGAGCCGAACACCCCCGCGTTCGGTTCGCACCAGAACCTTCGAACGGACCGAACGTTCACGCAAACATTTAGAACCCCATTGACTTTGAATTCAAAAGTGCTCATTTTAAAGCCCCATATGCAAGTTATTGTCGGAAAACGTCTTTGAAAACCCGGGTCTTTCCCCAGGGAACATGGATCAATGGAATAAAGTTTTAAAAATGGTCATTTATTCTGGAGCAGTGATTTTAATGATGCAGCATCATTAAAATCACTGCTCCAGAAAAAAACGACCATTAATTTATTTCGTTTTCACAGGCAGACACCCAGCAGGTACAATATTTAAAGGAATTTTTCTTTTTTTTTTATTATTTAAGCATCATGATGCTTAAATAAAAAAATGAAAAATTCCTTTAAATATTGTACCTGCTAGGTGTCTATAGTATGCCTGTGTAGCTTTATGATGCACACTGTAGAGGACACAGGCAATACACCATGGGCCAGATTCAGGTAGAGTTAGGCTGGAGTATCTGTGATACTCCAGCCTAACTGTCACTTTAAGCCGGCGTTTCTGTTTTCTGTAACCAGAAAACAAGAAACGCCGGGTTGGTGTTCCGATGCGATCGGCGCAATTGAATTTCGCCATCGCATCGCAACTTTAATTTAAAAATGGCGCCGGGGGCGTTCCCGCTGATTTACGCTGAAAAAATATGTTAATCAGTGGGAATCGGCAATTCACGATCAAAAATTATGTAAAAACAATAACTGTGGAGGGGTATTGAAGGTCGGACTATCGAGGCCAGAGAAGTAATGTAAAAATATAATTTTAATATAATTCATAAAAAATAGAACAATTGTACATATACATAGAGATAGAATTGATACATGAATAAACCACTAGATATACAAAAACCAAAGTCGCCGACGCGCGTTTCGCCGTGAGGCTTCTTCAGGGCAAAGTTTTTGAAGATTTTCGTACAGAGATGTATAACATTAGTTATATGACAGATGACTCTGTAGTCAATGCAGGATAGAACACATATCACAATCGAGTATTGGATATTATGCACTGTAGTGAATTCCAACAAGATCATCAAGGCATCATATGGACCTATAGAAAAATGTATATATATACATATACCTGTAGGTTGACGGTGAGGTCAAGGATAAGAGCTTTTCCAGCATAAAAAAATATAATTATAAAATAGTGCTGCTACCAGCCATCGTTCCTTAATCAGGAACCATACATCAAACTGGGACACAGGACCAGCCGTTTGATGTCTTATGTTTCAGATACACTGAGGGTATAAGATTACCAATCAGTGTTTGTAGTCTAGGCCTCTAGAAACGAGCCCACCGATCAGGGGGATGAATCGTACGGGCGTCCGTGTCCCAGGGTGTACATCTATGTGACATCTATGTGAAACGGTGGGCTCGTTTCTAGAGGCCTAGACTACAAACACTGATTGGTAATCTTATACCCTCAGTGTATCTGAAACATAAGACATCAAACGGCTGGTCCTGTGTCCCAGTTTGATGTATGGTTCCTGATTAAGGAACGATGGCTGGTAGCAGCACTATTTTATAATTATATTTTTTTATGCTGGAAAAGCTCTTATCCTTGACCTCACCGTCAACCTACAGGTATATGTATATATATACATTTTTCTATAGGTCCATATGATGCCTTGATGATCTTGTTGGAATTCACTACAGTGCATAATATCCAATACTCGATTGTGATATGTGTTCTATCCTGCATTGACTACAGAGTCATCTGTCATATAACTAATGTTATACATCTCTGTACGAAAATCTTCAAAAACTTTGCCCTGAAGAAGCCTCACGGCGAAACGCGCGTCGGCGACTTTGGTTTTTGTATATCTAGTGGTTTATTCATGTATCAATTCTATCTCTATGTATATGTACAATTGTTCTATTTTTTATGAATTATATTAAAATTATATTTTTACATTACTTCTCTGGCCTCGATAGTCCGACCTTCAATACCCCTCCACAGTTATTGTTTTTACATAATTTTTGATTCCTTACACGGATGTGGCCTATGTGAGTGCAGTTCCCTTGTTTTTTCTTATCCCCCTACTACTCCCCTATCCACCCTGCCCTTCCCCCTATCATTCTTGATTTATATGGCAATTCACGATCGTATTCGGGCGCGACACAGGGACTTTCCGACGTTTCCGTAAGCGATACGCGGCGGTAAAGATAAAGCAGCCCCCTAGTGGAGTATCCTATGTTAAGTATAGGCGTCGTCATCGCGTCGGAAAAAAAAAATCGCGTTGTTTGCGTAAAACTTTCATGAATGGGGATGTGACGTCATTGACGTTCACTGACAGAATTTGGAGCATGCGCACTGGGATGCATTGCCACTTGACGCATGCGCAGTACGGTCGCCGCGGGATCGCGCTTTTCGTTTAAATAATACACGCCCCGTACCCGCCCAATTTGAATTCCGCCGGCTCATTTGCGATGCGCTGCCGCAACTTTAAGAGCAAGTGCTTAATGAATAACAGCACTTGCTCCTAAAATTTCGGCAGCGTAACGTAAATGAGAAGCGTTACTCCAGAGCAAAGATGCTCCCATCTACCTGAATCTGGCCCCATGTGGGAATACTGCAGCTAGCACATACAACTACCTGCCAGTAAATTAGGAAGAACTGATCTAGCTAAACTATACAGTGTATAAATATATGTACAACACTTGGGATGCATATATATCCTTTACACACTGTAAATTTAACTGACTAGCCTGCCTGCTCTATCTATCTAAAAAAAAAAAGACACTCTCTCTCTCTCTCTCTCTCTCTCTCTCTTTGTGACTGATATCTAACCAGCGCCACAACACACTACATGAGGCCACCCTGCAGACGGCCTTTTATAGTGTGGGGCATGTACTAAAGCCCTGAGCCATAATTGGCCAAAGCCACCCTGGCTTTGGCCAATTACGGCTCTCTGTACTGACGGCGCTGTGATTGGCCAAGCATGCAGGTCATAGTGCATGCTTGGCCAATCATCAGCGCGCAATGCCGCAGTGATTTATGGCCCGTGGCTCTTCACTCGAATTTGGCGCGAACGACCCGTTTTGTTCGTATTTCAACGAACGACTCGAACACAAAGCTCATCCCTACCTATCAGTGCCCATCAGTTGAGCCTAATCAGCACATATCAATGAAGGAGAAAAATTACTTGTTTGCAAAATTGTATAACAAACTATGAAACATTTTAAATATTTTTCAAAATTTTCCATCTTTTTTTTGTTTGTTTGTTTAGTAAAAAATAATAACCCCAGTGGTGATTAAATACCACCAAAAGAAAGCTCTATGCGTGTGAAAAAATTATACAAATTTAATTTGGGTACAGTGTTGCATGACTGTGCAATTGTCATTCAAGGAGTGACAGCACTGAAAGCTGAAAATTGGTCTGGGCAGGAGGGGGCTTTAAGTGCCCAGTAAGCAAGTGGTTAAAAAAGGTCCAAAATACATTCCTGGGAGTTACATTGCAGTTAGCCTAACATCAATTGCATGCAAGCTCTTGGAGGGGAAGATAAGCGACTATAAATACGATTTTAGCAATGACAAATGTATCATTAGTAGTAATCAGCATGGATTCATGTAAAATCATTCTTGCCAAACCAATCTATTGACCATTTATGAGGAGGTGAGCTGGTATCTAGAGAAAGGAAGGCCGTGGTCTTTCTGGATTTTGCAAAAGCATTTGATACAGTTCCCCATAAACCTTTACTGTACAAAGTATGGTCAGTTGGCATTGACCATAGGGTGAGTACATGGATTAAAAATTGGCTACAGGGGCGAGTTCAGAGGGTAGTGAAAAATGGGGAGTACTCAGAATGGGCAGGAGTGGAAAGTGGGGTCCTCCAGGGTTCTGTCCTGAGGCCAATCCTATTTAATTTATTCATAAACGACCTGGAGGATGGGATAAACTGTTCAGTCACTGTATTTGCGGACACTACTAAGCTAAGCAGGGCAATAACTTTGCTGCGGGATGTGAAAACCTTGCAAGAAGATCTGAATAAATTATTGCCATGGGTATCTACATGTCAAATGAGGTTTAATGTGTAATAATATTAAATAATGCATTTGGGTAGCACAAATATGAATGCAATCTACTCACTCAGGGGAGATCCTCTGGGGGAATCTAGGATGGAAAAGAACCTGGGGTCCTAGTAGATGATAGGCTAAGCAATGGCATGCAATGTCAAGATGCTGCAAGCAAAGCAAACAGAATATTGGCATGCATTAAAAAGGGGATTAACTCCAGAGATAAAACAATAATTCTTCCGCTCTACAAGACTCTGGTCCGGTCGCACCTGGAACATGCTTTCCAGTTCTGGGCACCAGTCCTCAGAAAGGATGCGCTGGAACTGGTGAGAATCCAGAGAAGGGCAACAAAATGAATAACAGGTCAGGAGGACATTAGTTATGAGGAAAGGTTACGAGCACTGAACTTGTTCTCTTTGGGGAAAAGATGCTTGAGAGGGAATATGATTTAAATGTACAAATATCATACTGGTGACCCCACAATAGGGATAAAACTTTTCTTATTAAGGGAATTTAATAAGACACGTGGCTATTCACTAAAATTAGAAGAAAAGTGGTTTAACCTTAAACTTTGTAGTGGTTTCTTTACTGTAAGAGCAGTTAGGATGTGAAATTCTCTTCCACAGGCAGTGGTTTCAGTGGGGAGAATCAATAATTTCAAAAAACTATTAGATAAGCACCTGAACGACCACAACATACAGGGATATACAATGTAATACTGACATAAAATCACACATAGGTTGGACTTGATGGACTCTTTTTTCAACCTCGCCTACTATATAACTATAAAAACAGTTGGGTTTTTATAGCATACCTGACATGATCTAGGCCTGATTGCCTCTGTTCCCAGTCGATGCCTCTTACGGAAAAACACGCTGAGTGGACTATTCTATGATTTTACCACACACCAGTCTGCAGGACTGTGTTTTACATATATGCCTTTTTATGTTTGAATTCTTGTAAGTGCAATATGATATTTTAAATACATGTCAGGTATTATATACTGCACCATGATGTTTCTCCTTTCTTGAAATTCCTTTGTGCCAGAGAGCACTTGTAATAGGATAATTGGTGGAACCAGAAACATATGAGACAATCTAGTATCCAGGTTATATTAATTTCTCACTAAGAGGGAGCATTCCTACCAAAGGTTTCAAGTGCAACATCTCAGCTGGTTTCTAATTGTAACAAAGCATGTGAAATCCCTATCATTTGGGATCCATTCCTTCTGGTAAGAGGTGCATAATTCCTTTCTTGTGGAAGAGGGCACCATTTAATCACAGATGTTGTTGATTTCACATTAAGAGCCCTCATGGACTTTTGTTCTCCTTTTTGACACGTTTAGATGTGGACTTTTCTTTGAAGAGCAAATATTCATTTAGCAATATATATATTTCATATGGGTTGTGCACATATTTTTTGCATACTATACACCAGGGGTGCCCAACCAGTGGCCCGGGGGCTACATGTGGCCCGCGGAGCCTTTTGATGTGGCCCGCGACCTCCTGCTCTGGGATGGAATAGAATAGAATACTGTTATTAAAGGTACGTTTATTACTAAAATCACAGTGTATATATGGGCATATGTATTCTGCAGTGGTTACTGGCCTGTATTCAACTATGGGTTACTTGCACTGAGCCATAGACTTCTATTACCTGCAAGTTTGGTGTGCTTTCTGAAAGTGCACCACACTAGAGATGTCCCGAATTATTCGCCGGCGAATAGTTCCCGGCAAAAATAGCTTGTTCGCGTTCGCCTCGGCGGGCGAACATATGCGATGTTTTGTCCGCCCCCTATTCGTCATCATTGAGCAAACTTTGACCCTGTACCTCACAGTCAGCAGACACATTCCAGCCAATCAGCAGTATACCCTCCCTCCCAGACCCTCCCACCTCCTGGACAGCATCCATTTTAGATTCATTCGGAAGCTGCGGTCTAAGTTACTGTAATAGAATAACAGTCAGTTGCCTGCCAGCATGTGTGTCAGGCTCACAGCGTATACTGTGCCCACTTGCCCAGTGCCACCACTCATATCTGGTGTCACAGTAGATTACATTTAAAAAAATATATATATTTTGACTAATAGAATAGCAGTCATTTGCCTGCCTGCCTGCCTTTTAGGTGATTTATGCCCTTTATGGATTAAAACCAGACTCTCCGTCAACTCTGTAATTTTCCATGGTAGTTTTGCCATGGATCCCCCTCCGGCATGCCACAGTGAAGGTGTTAGTCCCCTTGAAACAACTTTTCCATCACTATTGTGGCCAGAAAGAGTCCCTGTGGGTTTTAAAATTCGCCTGCCTATTGAAGTCTATGGCGGTTCGCCCATTTTGCCCTTTTACGAACATTTGCGGAAATTCGCGTTCGCCGTTCGCAAACGGAAAATGTTATGTTTGCAACATCTCTACACCACACCTACAGAATATAATAGAAGTCTATGGCAAAGTGTGGCTAACCTGCAGGAAAGCCACAGGTGAACCTGCGGTGCAAGTAAACAATAGTGCATCAGTGTGAAAGCAGCCTTAGGCCCCTTTCACACGGTCAGTCCGACCCAATCAGGCCCCCCATTCACCTCTAAGGACTGGCAGATGTAAATGGAATTGTGTCTGTTTACAAATGCCTACCTCCGATCCGCCAAAAAAAAGTTCATTGGGCTCTATAGAGTGGGCTACCATCCACCTGCTCCATTCCATGTGGCCTGCGACCGGTTACCGAATCGATTAAGTTGCCCCCTTTCTTCAAAAGGTTGGGCACCCCTGCTATACACTTTTATTAGCATATTCTTTTTAAATGACTGGCTACCATAACAAATAAATTAAAAAGTAAACTTTATACATTCCATGAATACAAGGAATTACCACAAAGGATTAACTGCCATATGTGAACATATGTGATTTTTGCATTGTGGCTGCAGCCAGGTGCAAAAATTACAAAAATAATATTGTGGATTAACAGGTAACAGAGGGTGTCATGGACGCACACCTCTTAGACCTGTAACAGGGCTCAGGCGCATCCCAGCCAGCAGGATTCCAAACTATAAACAGACATGCGCCCATGCGTGTACACCGAACGCATGCACAGTAACGCTGTCTTGGCGCCCAGTGGCCTATAAAAGGGGGCTCCTGCTGCTTATTTGTTGCTGGTTGATCTGCAGCTTATCCAGAGACCTGAATCTAAACCTGCACCTGATCTGATACTGACCCAGCTCTCTGACCTCGCTGCTGCCTCCAGTCCTGACCTTTGGCTTCCTTGACCCTGCTCTGTTTACCTGTCTGCCTGATCTTTCATTGCTAAAACCAGCCTGAACTCTGACCATCCTCTGCCTGCTGCTCCTGCCTGAACTGATCCTCTGTGTATGACCTGGCTTGTCTGACCTATCTCCTGAATGCCGTTTGCACCTGTGCACACCTGCTGTTCTCTGGCGCACCATCATTCAGCTAACCTGCATCAAGCTGACCTGCATCCGACTGACCTGCATCCCGCTGACCTGCATCCAGCTGATCTGCATCCAGCTGACCTGCATCCAGCTGACCTGCATCCACTGACCTGCGTCTAGTGGGCCTGCATCCTCTGCCCTCCAGCCAGCTTCAGCCTCTCTCAGTGGTCATCATCTCCGGTCTTAGAGTACCCAGCAGGCACTCATAGCTCACTGTGCTCCTATGGTCACTGTCCCAACTCCAGTAACCCTGGAACCAGGGGTGTACGAGAGGTCTCCCTCTGCACGTCAGGCTCATATCCAAGGTACATGTCAGAGGAGAACAGTTTCGTAATAAGGAAGAATCTGATATCTCTGGCAAGAAATACAATTCCAATGGTAAAGATAATGTACCCAAACTCTGTAGGCTACATAAACCCTTACTCATAAAAGAGAGAGAACAATCTCCATAGTGTAAAACGGTTTAATATATCAAAAATAAAATTACAGTGCCGAGTGGCCTCTTACTTGTGATGGTGCCCGTATCCCGGCACTGAGGCTGTAGGCTTATAGGGATACTGAAGAGAGCTGCGGTCGTTGGCTGTAAAGTCGGCGTGCGTTCCACCGCCGTCGGCTAGGAAATTAGAGGACCGGAAGTTGGTATGTTATTGCGTGCCCAGGTACTGCCTCGACGTATGTTTCGTTGTTGTCGTCAATGATGACGACAACAACGAAACGTACGTCGAGGCGGTACCTGGGCACGCAATAACATACCAACTTCCGGTCCTCTGGTTTCCTAGCCGACGGCGGTGGAACGCACGCCGACTTTACAGCCAACGACCGCAGCTCTCTTCAGTATCCCTATAAGCCTACAGCCTCAGTGCCGGGATACGGGCACCATCACAAGTAAGAGGCCACTCGGCACTGTAATTTTATTTTTTAATATAAAACCGTTTTACACTATGGAGATTGTTCTCTCTCTTTTATGATGCCCGCACACATGTCCATCAAGTGTTATCGGATCGTCCATGTTAAGCAGTTGACTCACAAGCTCAATTGACCTTATTTTAAATAATAGATCAACATCATCTTGTAATGAGCCATCTATGCTCACTTGGGGTGATCTTTTCTGGTGAAGGTGGAATCATTATTTGGAAGACCTTTTGAGCACGGAGCACTTTTAACTTCAGTATTGCACACTATTGCTGGTGCAATAGTATTATATATGGACTTTAGACAATATATTGTCCATTGCACATTGCATTAATTGTTTGTACTAGCACAGTTTTGTTGTCTGTTGTAATTTACTTCCAATGCATGTGATTGATATATTCAGCTAGTTTACACTGATCATCCTAAGCACCCCACCATTTTTAGCACCTTTGTATATATATATATACAACTAAATTTTTTCAGCGCCCCTATCCCACTTGTACACGAGAAATAAACATTCCCCTCTGGGTGATCTATGTACATTACGAGGATTTTAACAAATTTTGTTACAGATTCCTATCTTCTGTTATTCTGAAGAAATCCTTGTGTGTTTGTCTGTATCCATGTGGGAAAGTGAGTCTAATAGGCTTTGACACTTGCAGGGTACTAATGAGGAAATCTGCTGGGCCCTTTAGACGTGATTTCGGATTTTGCAGGGGGCGCCTGAAATCTGACTTATATGTTAGGGCAGACTTCTGGGAAAATCAGTGA
Organism: Rana kukunoris; assembly: GCA_029574335.1. Classification (NCBI taxonomy): domain Eukaryota; kingdom Metazoa; phylum Chordata; class Amphibia; order Anura; family Ranidae; genus Rana; species Rana kukunoris. The sequence goes on along the minus strand of CM056051.1, from coordinate 361,704,896 downwards.
GCCAATCACACAAGCAGGAAATTATGTTTCTGGGGTGTGTTTTATGTACAGGATACCTCCAGGTAGCCATATTGTATTACATTTTGCAGAAACTTACAGCACTTATTGAAAAGAAAAGGTAATTTTTAATAACATTCAATTGCAATATGACTTCTGTCGCAATTGTATACGCTATATTATTTTTGCTTTACAGTATCTCACAAAAGTGAGTACACCCCTCACATTTTTGTAAGTGTCTTATTATATCTTTTTATGTGACACTTTGCTACAATGTAAAGTAGTGAGAGTACAGCTTATATAACAGTGTAAATTTGCTGTCCCCTCAAAATAACTCAACTCACAGCCATTGTCTAAACCACTGGCAACAAAAGTGAGTACACCCTAAATGAAAATGTCAACGTTTGGCCAGAGTGTCAATATTTTGTGTGGCCACCATTATTTTCCAGCACTGCCTTAACTCTCTTAGGCATGGAGTTCACCAGAGCTTCACAGGTTGCCACTGTAGTCCTCTTCCACTCCTCCATTATGACATCACATTGCTGGTGAGTGTTAGAGACCTTGCGATCCTCCACCTCCTGTTTGAAGATGCCCCACAGATGCTCAATAGGGTTTAGGTCTGGTGACGTGTAGCAGTACGCCCTTAGGGGATGCTGAAAGTTGTGGCCCACCTGTCACCCTGCCCAGCCCAGCAGTCACTTTTGAGAAAATGATTGTTTTGTATTTTTTATTTGAGGGATTTGAACTTTGATAGAGATAGGAATATATGAAATGCCCAGTAGAACAATTGGTTGATTGTATATCAAACAGTTGGGACAACTATACACACTTAGCTACTCCAGTTTCCTGCAGCACATCTCTTGCTTGCAGTCTGTTACTCTTCACTCAGTCAGGCCTCAGAAACTGCGTTTTGCAGGCAGGGACCGGGGTTCCTTTTAACCACTTAAGCACGCAGATATACATCCTCTTTTTGAAGAGCGACAGAGGTGATCGGGTCCTGTGTCCTGCTTGCCATGGATACGAGTGAGGGCAAGATGGCCCCCACCCGTCTCCAAAGCATAGCAGGGCAGAAGCAACGTCAAAACATCACTTCCGCCCATGCAGAAGGCACATTTTGTTGTTGTCATTTTTTCAAATGACAATTTATTTTTATTTATTTTATTTATTGCATTTTTGTGTAAATATGAGATCTGGGGTCTTTTTGACCCCAGATCTCATATTTAAGAGGACCTGTCATGCTTTTTTCTATTACAAGGGATGTTTACATTCCTTGTTATAGGAATAAAAGTAACCCACTTTTTTTTAAACAGTGTAAAAATAAATAAAATCAAGTATAATAAATAAGAAAACAATTTTTTTTTTTTTAAAGCGCCCCGTCCTGACGAGCTTGTGTGCAGAAGCGAACGCATACGTGAGTAGCGCCCACATATGAAAACGGTGTTCAAACCACACAAGTGTGGTATTGCCGCAATCATTAGAGCGAGAGCAATAATTATAGCTAGGGTTGTCCGGATACCACTTTTTTAGGACCGAGTACAAGTACCGATACTTTTTTTCAAGTAGTCGCCGATACCGAAAAAATACTTTTTTTAAATGTGTCCCCAAATGCAGCCATGTCCCCCACATATTGCAGCCATGTCCCCCACATATTGCAGCCATGTCCCCCCACAGATGCAGCCATGTCCCCCCACATATATTGCAGCCATGTCTCCCCACATATATTGCAGCCATATCCCCCCACATATGCAGCCATGTCCCCCACAGATGCAGCCATGCATGTCCCCCACATATGCAGCCATGTCCCCCACAGATGCAGCCATGCATGTTCTCCACATATGCAGCCATGTCCCCCACAGATGCAGCCATGCATGTCCCCCACATATTGCAGCCATGTCCCCCACAGATGCAGCTATGTATGTCCCCCACATATGCAGCCATGTCCTGTCCTCCATATTGCAGCCATGTCCTGTCCCCCCACATATATTGCAGCCATGTCCCCCCACATATATTGCAGCCATGTCCCCCCACATATGCAGCCATGTCCCCCACAGATGCAGCCATGCATGTCCCCCACATATGCAGCCATGTCCCCCACAGATGCAGCCATGCATGTTCCCCACATATTGCAGCCATGATCCCCCACAGATGCAGCTATGTATGTCCCCCACATATGCAGCCATGTCCTGTCCTCCATATTGCAGCCATGTACGGCCCCCCATATTGAAGCCATGTCCCCCATACCTGTAGTAGTAGATATGATACCGCCGCGTTAATCCCCCTGCATTACAGCGCGCATTACAAGCTTTCGTTTGAATACTTGTAATGACGGCGCGCCATGTATAGACACTCCCCTTGCTCGGGATTAGACAGATCCGTCCAATCCCGAGAAGGGGAGTGTCTATACATGGCGCGCCGTCATTACAAGTATTCAAACGAAAGCTTGTAATGCGCGCTGTAATGCAGGGGATTAACGCGGCGGTATGTGGCGGCGGCTTTGCGGTATGCGGCGGAGGGGGTAAGTATTCTATACTGGTACCGGTATCGGGACAACCCTAATTATAGCCCTAGACCTCCTCTGTAACTCAAAAGATGCAACCTGTAGAATTTTTTAAATGTCGCCTATGGAGATTTTGAAGGGTAAAAGTTTGACAGTGTCTCTTCTTCTACTTCTTCTTCCTTCTCCCTCTATTACCTCGCCCTCACAATTTATTGGAATCCCCCCCCCCTTTTTTTGGTTAATCTAGACCTCTTCCGAAATGTTGTTGATTATAGGTTCCCCTACAGGGGGCAACTAGGTTGATTAAAGGTTCATAGTATTTTACTTGTTATGGATTCAAGCTGCCCAGATTCTCTCACTGTGAGGTTACTTGAACCGGAACCTACGTAATGACCTAGTTATCCTATATATCTAAAACATGTGTGATGTCTATTGGAATGACTTTTCTATAAGAGTACAGATAGATTCCGTGGTATTATAATATCTCGACATTGCTCGGCCTCCAGCATTAGATATATTACGTAGCGGGGCCGCAAATATTTGTTCTATATATAGCATAAGCATTCATTTGTTGCATTGTTGTACTGCTTCCACACTTGGATGCTTGTTTTCTTGTTAACCAGTATCATTTCACTATTTTTATTTTACTTTGTATTATTTTTATGTATTTTTTCCTTATTTATGACTTAATACGTACAGAACACGCGAGGATTGTTCGCTGCTCTATTTGACGGTTCTTAAACACAACGGAAATGTTTAAAAAAAAAAACATTGAAACGAGATAGGTTCCCTTTGGGAGTGTTTACAACATAACCCTTGTCTGCAAGCAATATCTTGAAAATTGCTCAAAAAATCTCTTATACTGTACTACTTATATACCTACCCACCTGAGTTGAACTTGGCTTCAGCCTCTTCCCTCTGATATCTGGGGTGGCTTTTTATATATAGATAACTACCTAAATCCATTCTTATTTCCTTTCTTTCTCCCCTTCTGCTTTCCACCCCCTCTCCCATCCCCAATCCCCCCCCCCCTGTTTTGTCCCTTCTTCTTTTTCCTGACATTTCCCTTTAGTTATCCTTTCCCGGTAATGGATTACCTGTCTTTAGGTAGTTATGGCTGTTTGACTATGAAATCATGATTATCACTTACTTTATAGATGACAACGATTGGCTCTTCCTGAGGAAGCAGTTCACGTCGCAAAACATGTAGAGGATAATGTCAAGATCTACTACAGTATATCCGGTACCCCTTATCATTGGGGTTCATTGGCCTTTTAATCTCTTAAAGAATCATCCACGGCTGTAACCATTGATTGTATATAGCTATTCTTGTAAAATTGTTCCTTCCCCTCCCCTATTTTAATCATGTTTTTATATCAATAAATTGTTATATTTAAAGTATATTACTGCTTAATCCTTGGGCACCAAGATAGTCCAGCTTTCTCTATTTTTGCCAGGGGTATCTTTGGGGCAACCCCCGGCTTTCCTTTTCAATATCATGTGAACCGCTGACCAAATATAGCTAGCAAATATCCACATAAGTATTCACAGAACTTCCCACAGGGCTCTTATTGACATTTCCATAACTGTGTAAGATGACAGGTTACATGACATGTTACTGACAAACGCTAGAGAATGCAATGTCTAAAATTATGTTTATGCAATGCAGGATATTAAACTTTCAGTCATTTTCATTCATGCCTTTTAGTTTGTTTAGTTTAGTGTGTTTATTGTGTGTATCAATTACATAATGGCTCTCAAAATATGTAACCCTAAGGCCGCGTACACACGATCGAATCTAGTCTGACTCGTGTGTACGGGCGAGCCAACGGATTTTCCCAGCAGACAGATTTTAAAGCCTGCTTTAAAATCTGTCTGCTGGGAACCCGTCGGACCGATATGTCTGCTGGTTAGTACGCTAACCAGCAGACATATCTGCCCGCACATGCGTCGAATGGATTTGACGCATGCGCGGAAGTGATTTACTTCCTGGTGCGGTGACGTGGCGGCGTCAACGTCATCGCCACGTCACCGCGCTGTCTGCTGGTGGGGATTTTGGTTTGATCGTGTGTACAGCGATCAAACCAAAACAGCCAGCAGACAAATCTGTTCAAATCGGTCTTTCCGACCGATTTGAACAGATTCATTTGCTCGTGTGTACAAGGCCTTAAAGTGGACCTTCTATTACAATTCATTCCCTCACCTGCGTTACGTGGCCTTACCTTTAGATGACGAGATGGTGCTGGATCCTTGAAGCGGCTGTTGCTGTCCCTCCGCCCACTGCTCCTCGCTCCAGCTTGCCAAGGGAAGAGTGATTTTACTCCCGGCCAAACAGTAAGTGGGTCCTGAGACCTGATTGACTGGGAGTACTAAGACTTCCTGGCCAATCAGGTCCCAGGACCAGCTTTCTGATTGACCGGGAGGAAAAGCAGGAAGGCATTAGTAAATAATAATTTGCTAATGTTACACAACTGGGTGGGCTCAAGGCGCAGTGCTCTGCCCCCAAACACACCTTTTTTAAACCAATTAGAGCCTCAGGCTCTAATTATGTGCTTCTAAAAAAAGAAAAAAAAACATTGAAATCAATGCATCCGGCACTCTGCATTGAAATTAGGGGCCAAGCTCCTGACCCCCCTAATGGAGCAGCCACCACTGTAGACTGGGTAAGCTGGGCACATAAAATCTCCTGTCATAGGCATGCATGCTTTAGTTTTACTTTTCCACTGAACTACTGGTAGGAATAGAGCCCCATAAAAATGTAAGCAGCAGATGTACATGTTTTCTTATGTCTTATATTAAAGAGCTGTGCTAGGTGGGGACCCTTCATGCTTCTACATTAAAATTGGTTTTATTTCTGTTAGTGTCAGGTGCAGGGCAGGACTTAGGGTGGTGGGGGCCCCTGGGCTTAAGTGTTGAAGGGGCCCCTGGAGCCGAAAATTGGGGGGGTATATGTTGAGCGAGGGGGGATCATAGTTGTTGATGGGGGGGCGAATTATAGTTGTTCAGCGGCGGGGGGGGTCGAATTGAAGTTATTAAGCGGGGGGGATGACTCTCACCTGTGCACGGAATGTGTCGGCTCTCTTCCCTTCAGCAGACATCCCTACACCGCTCCAGTTCCTCCTGGGTTTTTTTTTGCAGTTGTTGAGCGCGGGGGGAGTGCCTCTCATCTGTGCCGACAGCCAAGGCCACAGACTGTCATTAGCCCGGCAGCAGCCACAGTCCTCCACACACCGCTCCGGTTTCTCCTGCTTCTGTGCTGCCTCTTCTTGCAGTGCGGGAAAATTAACCCTTTTGCGGGACTGCGGGAAGAATCGGTCTGTGTGGGAAATTCCCGCAGAATCCGTGCGTGTTGGGAGGTATGCGCAGGGCCGCCATCAGGAATTTTGGGGCGCCTTACACAGCTTAAGGCATGGGCCCCCTAGAGTAGAGAACCGGGGGGGTGTGCTGCCGCCTGAAATTGAGAAGCGGGGTGGATGTCGCAAATTGAGAAGCAGGGGGGGCCTTTACCATAAAAGAAGAAATAAAGAAAATATACATATATATATATATATATATATATATATATATAAAGGGGGTTGCCATCTGGGGATCTCTGGGCCATTTAATAAAAAATAAAAATAAAAACATTTATAAAAAAAATACATAAAAAAGGGAGGTTGCCATCCGGGGCCCTGGGGACCTCTGGGCCTTTTAAAGCGGAGGTTCACCCAAAAATCAACTCTCTGACATTAGATCCAGCATAATGCTAACATCTGCAGTATGCTGTTTTTTTTTGTACGTTGTTATCCGTCTCCGAGCGGGGAATCCTGCGAGGAATGGGCTAAGGCGAGTCACACCTTCCAAAAATACCCGAGTGTCACTTCGTGTATTTTCAGAAGGCAGCCCGTCAATCGACTCCTCTTGGCTTAGGAACGCCCATTCCCTGCAGGATTCCCTGCTCGGAGCCAGATAACAACGACTCATAAAACGATAAGTACAAAAAAAAATTAAAAACCCCCAACATACTGCAGATGTTAGCAGTATGCTGGATCTTATGTCAGAAAGTTTATTTTTGGGTGAACCTCCGCTTTAATTTAAAAAAATATATAAACAAAAATAAAAAAATAAACATTTTTAAAAATAAAAATAAAAAATAGGGGGGTTGTCACATGGGGCCCTGGGGACCTCTGAGCCCTTTAATAATTTTATATATATATATATATATATATATATATATATATCAAAAAATATAAAAAAGGGGGGGGGGTGTTGCCATCAGGGGACCCTGGAGACCACTGGGCCATTTAATAATATATATATATATATATATATATATATATATATATATATATATATATATATATAGAGAGAGATAGATAAAAACATATTTTTTTTTATAAAAAAAAATATTAAAAAGTGGGGGTTGCTGTTCGGGGCCCCTATTGTGCGGGGCCCATGGGCTTGAGCCCAGTCAAGCCCAATGGTAAGTCCGGCGGCCCTGGTCAGGTGCTAGTGAGCCCTTAGGGCACAGAGTATAAGCCCCTTCTTCACCAGGGCCCCTGATGGTGGAGATGGACTTGCAGCTATCTGGAACCAGGTTGAGGCCCACAGATAAGCCTGGCTGATGAGACAGAGACCACTCAAGTATGAAGAGAGAAAATCAAAAGAGAGAGAGAGAGAGAAAGAAAAGGATCCATGAAACAAGCTGAGGTCAGGGCGGTCAGAAAGTACGGAAGATGAAGCCATTGTAGATACACAGGAAGTCACACACTGAATATACAAAACACAAGGCAAACAGGAGCGCAGAGAACCTGAAATTTGCTCAGGCAACCCTGGGTAAACTGAGCATGTCTATATATAGGAAAGCCGACAGGGAGGTGGCCCAGGAAGCAATAGAAGGGAAAAGGATATGCATCTACAGTAGAGCAGGCGATGCTTATAGGTGAACAGAGAAGCCAGCAGCACATGTAAATGGAATCACAGATCTAGCAGAACCACTGCAGCAAGCAGGTAAGAATTTCACATACAGAAATCTGTAGACTAGACCATGACAGGTTATTTCAGTGATTCACACATTGATGTTATTTTGAACCAAACTTGGTTTAGATTCACCTAGAGGAAGATCAAAAACAGCAGTGATACAGCAGTGTCAATGTTTCGATTAAGCTCAGATCATCTTTCTCAAGACACTACAACATGGAAGTTAACAGACTAATAAAACCAAAGTCTCACACTAGTGAGACTCCAACAACCCCCCCTAGTGATGGCCTCACACAGTGCTAAAGGGTTAAAAGACACATACAGGGTAGAGGTTTAACAAAGATCACAAAAAGAGCAAATCACAATAGTTAATCAAAAAAGCAAAATACACAAAATCTTAAGCTTAAATCCAGCTAAAAATAGCTCCTACATAAAAATGGCAAAATGGAGAAAAGTGGAAAAAACAAAGCAAGTTATCAACACTTACGAGGTGGCCGCCATTGCACATGATAAATATGAGGCAGGCATGGACAACCCATAGTGCCAGGGTTGCGTAACTCCCTGCCATTTTGCCCAAAAGTTCAATGTATTGTTCTTGTTCAGCTTTACACCAAAGCTATGCAAGCCCCTACTAATATGATCCATTTGTGACTAAATATATAACATATAATACATCTTAAGCATATTAGTGTCAACATTTCCAAACAGCAAATTTCCGGCTCATATTAATTTTTTAGCTCTTGAAGCAGGTAACCAGAAATCCATACTTCCAGGTAGTAGGAGTGTTTGTGAACAGCTCTCCCAAATCACAAGCAGGGGTTCTGAAAACACCAGAATAAAGTGGGCTTACGGGAAAAAATCAAAGGGAAAAACTAAGGTACTGAACACAAGTGAGCTGTCCTCCCTTTATTTACCTCAATGCTTAATTTTCCCTTTTGACTAGAATGTGCTATTAACTTCCAACGTCAAGTCCTGTATATGTTTAACTCAAAAAACAAAACTTTGGAAGTCTCATCATTTGTTTCTTTTTAATTTACAAAGTTTCAATGTGGGAATAACCCGTGATGGATTTCATTGACCCTCAGGCAGAAAGTGAATATCAGAAAGTACATTAACCTCTTTCAGCATTAGATGTTATTGTAATTGAGCTGTACAACTTGCAGATAATAACCTTAATTTAACAGGCCGCTTCAAATACATAACAGAAGGGTGGAAATCTTCAAAACATTGCAAATGGTGCATATGAGGTAAATGTTTTCTTTACAAGCCTGTCCTAAGGTATGCAGTGGAGAAGAACACTGTTTTATTATTTATTTAAAGTTTGTAATTATTGAAGGTTAAGTTTGACATTTTCCAACACAAAATGTATCGCCTCATCAGAGGAAAAAATTCAACAAGCCCCCCCCCCCCCCCCACCTCATAGTAGTTCCCTTATTAAAAAGGAAAAAATAATATTTATTGGTTGATATTATCACATTTTTGCCAAAACAATTCATGTTAGCAAAAAGTATTCTAGAGTATTATATTAGTTTAAGCATTAATGGTATCATTTGTTTTTCTTTTTCTTTTATGTAAATAAAAAATATTTAAAATGATAACCACATTTTTGTTGGACGATCACTTTTTGTGATGAAAAAAAAATACATTTTTAAAAACATCATTTAAAATGATCGTGTGTGGGCAAAATGTCATTTTATGTCTTCTGAAAAACGACCAAAAAAAAAATTCGAACATGCTCGAATTTTTTATGTCATTTTTCAAAATTTCATTGTTTGTGTCATAAAAAATGATCGTTTGTGGGCAAAACTACGTAAAAAATGGCGTTTTAAACCCGCACATGCCCAGAAGCAAGTTAGGAGACGGGAGGTAAAACTACTATTCATAATGGAGTAAGCACATTCATCACGCTGTAACAAACAAAAAAGCAGGAATCGTCTTTTACTAACAAGTAACCAGCTAAAAGCAGCCTCAAGGCAAATAGAACTTCCCCTTTAGAGTGCCGTCGTTTTGTTCATCATTTTCCAAAAATGATGGTGTGTACGCAACGTCATTTTTGAAAATGAAGTTTGAAAATTTTCGTTTTTTTTCATGATGAAAAATTACATTTTTTTTCATCACAAAAATTGATCGTGTGTACGAGGCATCAAAGTGGTTGAAAAGGCAGAAGTTTTTTTTTTTTATCGTAATGAATTCTGTGCATTTAGATAAAAAGCCTTCTGTGTGCAGCAGCCCCCCTCAACCCTCCTAATACTTACCTGAGCCCATCTCGAACCAGCGATGTTGCACCAGAGACTATCTGGGCTGTCCAGGAGAGAGGGGGCAGGGCCAGGCCACAGTTCTGTGTCTGAATGAACACAGGGAGCTGTGGCTTGGCTCAGGTGGCCCTAAAGAAAGCTGCTTGCTGTGGGGGCACTCAACACTAAGGGAGGGGCCAGGACGAGGGACCTGAGAAGATAAGGATCTGGGCTTCTCTGTGCAAAACCACTGCACAGAGTAGGTAAGTATAACAAGTATAACAACAAGTATAACATGTTTGTTCATTTTAATTAAAAAAAAACAAGACTTTAATATCACTTTAAACCTAGCAAATTAAAGGAACACTAAAGGTTTGTTTTTTATTAGATCAATTGATTGCTGTAAGCTTGAGCACTTAAATATCACTTACCTTGTTTTTCCCTTTGACCTCCAAAATACAGTAATCCAGGTTTGAAAATGCCATTTCCTGTCTCTCCTCTTCTTGCTTCCCACCAGCACCTGAGCTGTTTTGCATGGTGGAAAGCAGAATGTGCTCACCCCCTCCCTATGACTACAGCCCTGCGTGAAGATGCTCTCTTATCCTTGACAGGCATGGAGGCTAAGCCTAATGGGAACTGTAGTTCCCATTAGGCTGTGATGTAGCAAGAATGAATGCGCAACGCAAACCAGGAAGTCAGTGAGAATAACATTCAGGAGTGATGGAGGTGAATAAAACAGCACGATTTCAACAGTTATCAAACTAGTTATAATGCAAAACATTACTTTTTACTTTATCAGCTACTGTCAGACTTTAATTTAAGAGGAAAATATTTTTGTCTTTACAACCCCTTTAACACTTAACAACTTAACAAATTAACACTGCCCTGCAAATAATATAGTGTGTATATATTTTTTTAATATACATAAAGGCCCGGATTCACAAAGCACTTGCGCTGACGTATCTCCAGATACGCCGGGATACGCCGGTGCAAATATGCGCCATCATATCTGTGTGCCGGACCCACAAACTAAGATACGCCTAAAAACAGACTTCATCCCACCGACGTAATTTTTTTTTTTTTTTAAAGATATTTTTATTGAATTTTACACATAAAACAACAAAACAATACTACACACACAAAAATTAAAACATCACAAAACACACAGCAACTAACAGTTTGCTCCTGAATCACTCCATACCATTGTCAACAGCATATGTATAAAGAAGTCGCAAGTCAGAATAAAAAGCTACATACATCAAAATATAAAGGCATTATTACCACTTCGTGGGACTGCGTATTGAGATTATTCTAGCAAAGGGAGGCTTCACCACCAGTACTGCCTTTCACGGTTGTGTAGGAGTTAGGGTCAGGGGGCTAGCCAGCCACCTGCCCCAAATCTTATGGAATGACTTATTTCTTTTCCTAAATTCAAAAGTGAGCTTATAGAGCGGGAGGGCATTATTGACTAGTTTCAACCACAGGCCCCTTGTCGGGGTCACCGCCCCCTTCCAGGTCAGTAGGATGGACTTCTTAGCATAGAAGTATAGGATTCGAAGCAATTTTTTGACCTAGGAGGGAACAGCGAGGTCACCAAAGACCCCCAACAGACAGGGTCCAGTATATTAGGAAGCCCCAAAGCAAAAGAGAGGAAGGATCCTATACTTCTCCAGAAGTCCCGTATAACGGGGCAACTCCAGAAGCAGTGAATAAAATCAGCCACCTGACCACATCCACGGAAACAATCCGCCGAGGTCAGTATGCCCATTCTGTGCATCCTGGCTGGGGTCAAGTGTAATTGGTGGAAAATCTTAAGTTGAATTACCCTGGAGGCTATAACAGAGGTCTTAAAAGTATCACAGAACTCAGTCCAGTCATCTTCCGTCATAGTAATATCTAAGAATTCCCACTTGCTCTGTGACGCCTTAAATCTAGGATTAGAGTTCACAGTCAGGGCTAAGTAATAGTTAGAGATGAGTTTTGTTCAGTCCGGGGAGCGCAAAAGTTTTTCTAGGTCAGGAATCACAAGTGGACTGTTCAGGGAGCCAAACTGGGCTCGTGCGGCGTGCCTTAGCTGGTAGTGGAAAAATAAATAATTGAGGGGAAGAGTAAAATCGTCTCTCAACTGGGCAATGGATTTAAAGCCTTCTTGGGTATATAGGTGGAATAGTTATTTAATCCCTTTAGATATCCATCTCTGGGGGTCATGTAAAGAATTAAATTCTGGAACTGATGTATTGAACCATAGTGGATTATTTGGCGATGTCGCCCAGGAACCCGGGACATGTTTGAGAGTCACTGTTTTAAACAGGGACAACGACGTTTGCAGCACAGTCAGTCCCGGTCCTGGGGGGGTGCGCCCGCGATAGACAATGTTGTGTAATGTTTCAAACGATGTGACCATAGCCCCTTCAGTAGTAATGCACGCATTGTTTGAATCAGGGTGTAACCAGTTGTGAATATTCACCAGTTGGGAAGCTTGGTAGTAGAGGTAGAAGTCAGGGAAAGCCAGCCCCGCCAGATGAGACGGTAGTCTAAGTGTTTCCAGTGCTACTCTAGCGGGCTTATTATTCCATAGGAATGTTATACAAATCGAGTCAATGCTCTAAACAAGGATTTAGGGATTTTGCATGGGGCATTAGCTAGGACATACAGTAGTTTAGGTAAGTATATCATCTTTAAGACATTAGCCCGTCCCATCAGATCCAGAGGTAAGTCTTTCCACTGCTTAGTCTGAGACTGCAGCTGTAGTAGCACAGGGCTCAGATTGTTGGCAATGTACAGGGACAGTGGCAACTGGACCACAACTCCCAGATATCTAAACGAGGTGGCCACCAACAATCTAGAGTCTGAATGAATTTGAAGAGTAGGCGACCGATCTATGGGATAGATAATGGAATTCTCCCAATTCACTCTGAATCCTGAGAAATCCCCGAAGTCAGACACCATTTTTAACACATTAGCTAGTGAGTCTTGGGCATCTGCCAAGTACACCAGCATGTTGTCAGCATATAGCGAGATTCGCTCCTCCATACCATTGATGGGAAATCCCCTAAGAAGTGGGGAAATGCGTATCTTAATAGCGAGGGGTTCCATGGCCAGGGCAAATAGCAGGGGTGACAACGGACACACCTGTCTGGTTCCCCTAGTAATTCGGAAGGTATCCGTAATTTGTAAATTGATGCGAATACGGGCAAGTGGCATGGTATAGAGGAGTCTAATCCAGGCAACCATGCGAGGACCAAAACCATACATCTGCAAGACCCGGAACAGGTAGGGCCATTCCACACTGTCAAAGGCCTTGCAAGTGTCTAAGGACACCACGACCCGAGTCGGGAGGCAGTCGTGTATATATGACAGGTTGTGAAACAATCTGCGAATATTCATTCTGGTCGACCTGCCCCGAATAAAACACCCTGATCACTTCCCACCAGGCGAGCAATCACTTTGTTTAGACAATTCGCCAGGGCCTTAGCCATAATTTTTGCATCTACATTTATAAGGGATATGGGACGGTAGGAATCACATTTCAATGGGTCTTTTCTGGGTTTGAGGAGTAGAACAATCAATGCTTCTCTCATCAAGGGGGGTAGCACCCCCTCCTTTAATGCTGCGTTATAAGTCTTAAGTAATAGAGGGGCAAGAAGATGTTGAAACTGCCTATACCATTCCACTGGGAACCCATCCAATCCTGGTGATTTATGAGCCGGCATCTGTGAAATTGCAAGTGACAGTTCTTCCACAGACAGCGGCTCATCCAGTTCCTCCCTAACCCGGTCCGTCAGTTTAGGAAGGGGCACCTGGTTCAGGTAGTCATCAAGCTGCGCGTCCGAGTAGTTAACCCTGGAGGTATAGACGTCACGGTATAAAGAAAGAAAGACCTCTGTTATATCCTGAGGGACATCACTAATCTGGTTCGCTGTGATAGATATCCTAGGGATAGAGATAGGGGTACTCTCCGCTCTTGTAATATACGCGAGTAAGCGACCCACTTTGTTACCATGTTCAAATGTCTTTTGTGTAACGTAGAGCATGCGTTTTTTAGTCAAATCTAACAACCGAAGTTCGTAATCTCTACGACTATGGAGCCATGTGGCCAACGTATCCGCGTTGGGACATTTAGAGTATTCAGCCTCGGACAATACCATAGCCTGTTTAAGTTCATCAGTGTGCTGCTGATTGTTCTTACGCAATATACCCGTAATTGACATAAAGGATCCTCTCATCACTGCCTTGGAGGCCTCCCAGGCATTGCTGATTCCAGTTGTGTCCTGAGTGAGGGTCCAATAGTCAACCATAGCTGTTTGGCATTCAGCTTGTACTAACTCATCCTCAAGCCAATAGGGGTTTAACCTCCAGGCCCTAGGGCCTGAGTTTGGCAGGAGAAGGAGACTGACCATTAGGGGGCGTGGTCTGATATACCTCTAGGTAAGTATGTGACCGAATGCACCAAAGATAGTACATCCAATGGGGCAAATGCCATATCTATGCGTGACATAGTGTGGAAGAAATGAGAATGACAGGAAAATTGCCTGTCATCCGGGTGTTTCCAACGCCACAGTTCCGTAAGAGAGTAAACCTGAGTCCAATCAACAAATGAGGGGTATGGCCTGCCCCCACCCCGCAAGCGGTCCACAGATGGATCAAGTACAGCGTTAAAATCACCCACATAAAGCAGGGGTCCAGGAGACCTAGACAATAGCAGTAGTGACAATTTGAAAAGAACCTCCGGTGAGAACGGTGGAGGGACATATACGTTCACCAACGTAAAGTTAAAAAAAGCTATACGAAGAGTAAGGACAACAAATCGACCCGCTGGGTCCGTTTGTACATTCAGAGTCTCGGCCCCTAGAGTCTTAGCCAGCAAGACCGAGACCCCTCTTGAATAGTTGGAGTAAGTGGCATGGTACTGGGAGGCTAACCAGGGACGTTTAAGATATTTCAGCGTAGGGCCCATAAGGTGCATCTCTTGAAGACAGATAATATGAGGCTTGTGTTTTTTCAGATAGGAAAACATCAGGGACCGCTTGTGAGGTGAATTCAACCCTCTAATATTCCAAGAAATAATTCTAACCGGTTCAGCCATGAGTAAATACAATTAGCACATGAGCATAGCAATAGTAAACAGTCAATTCAGTTCCCGATCCATAATAGAACTCACAATATAGTTGACATTCGTGGCATATCAATTGTAAAAAATTATAACATACAAGTGCAAACTTATCCCTTAACTTCCACCGCGGGCGGACATTCCCTGCTGAACAAACCTGTGGAAAAGCCGCCTGAACCCCCAACCCTACCCACCCCCCTCCCTGCTCTATCAACCCCAACATAGCAAGCATTGGATCCCAAAACAATTTTCCACTCGCTTCAGTAACTGTCATAGAAGGGAGCCGAGAGTCCTGTGGCCACGCCACCTATTGGTAATGGGGAGAGTGGCAGTTCCATGTAAGCTCACAGATGTATTATAATCGTCCCTGAGGTAGGATCAAAAATGAATATAATTCGTAAAAGGCACAACAGTGAACAGTGCAAGTGGCAGTATTTCAACAGTAACTTACATGCAATGCAGCATGGATTGCCAACCTGGGTCACAGCAGAATCATCGATCTTACAGTGTCGTTGTGGGCTTCTTCCATGGGACCTCCAACAAGCATATGTCAATTCAAAGGGGGGGGGAGACTTTCAGGCCCAGAGAAGAGGGATAACCAATCTAACCAGACCCCTGACATAAGGGAGATTCAAAGGGCATCCCCCCCCCATATCATCCAAGCAACAAGAGCCGAACTCTCCGGGCCCATCTCCCAAGGGATGACAAAGGGAGAAAAAAAAAGGGGGGGTTGTAAACAGGAACTTCCAAGCCTTTGGTGGCAGGATCAGTTGGGACGGTGTCGGGAACGTTTTCCAAATCTTTCATCTAGCCGGGCCATAGCTTCCTTAGGACAGGAGCAGAAGTGAGCTTTCCCTTCATGGATGATTCTCAATTTAGCTGAGAACAACATCGCATAAGGAAGGCCTTCGTTGCGAAGGCGGTATTTCACTGCAGCAAAGGATACACGCTGGCGATGCACTTGAGCTGAGAAGTCAGGATAAATGGAAATGTTGTAGCCGTTGAACTTGAGGGGGTCCTTTTCTCTTGCCAGGCGTAGAATAGCCACCTTATCCCTGAAGTTTAGAAATTTGGCAATGAGGGATCTTGGGGGGGCCCAGGTTGTGGAGCACGTGGTGGGGTGCGAAGCGCCCGCTCAATTTCGAAGGTTCTGGAGAATTTCTCCGTCCCAAAAGCGTCACGCAGCCATTGGTGCAAGAACATCTCTGGACGGGACCCCTCTGATTTTTCTGGGAACCCCACAAAACAAAGGTTATTCCTTCTGGAACGGTTCTCCAAATCATCCAGCTTGGCCCTTAGGGCCCCCATCTCATCCGTGGCCGTGCACACAGTGGCAGACAGGGGGTGCACTACATTTTCCAGGGAACTGACCCGGCCTTCTACCTCCCCGGTCCTGTCCCTTAAGTTATGGACATCTTGCTTTAAGAGGGAAAAGTCAATATGTATGCTTCCATTTGAATGGTTAGGGACGTTTTAACATCCTTAATGGCCACCATTGTAGGTTCAGTAGCTGAGGGGGGGGGGGCTCGGGGATGTAAGGTCTTCCGAGTAACCCGGGGATTCAGAAGGACTAGATGTTTCAGCCTGGGTCCACCGACGTAACTTGCCTACGCCGGCGTAGAGTTGGCGCATATTTACGCTGGACGCATGTGGCACTCCCATTGATTTTCTATTGAAATATGCAAATAAGGGGGGATACGGCGATTCACGAACGTACTTGCGCCCGGCGCATGATATACGTGGTTGGCCTGTTGTTCACAGGGTTAAAGGTCCTATTCATCCAAGTTTCCCCTTCCCTTCTATCCTCTATCCATCTATCATCTGGGAGGAAAATCTTCTGCCACAGAGTATTCCTCCTGTCAAAACTAGGTGCTGCTACCTGGAGGGGGGTAAACCCCTAGTTCACAAAAAACACTTTGCGAGGACATTTTGCCACATACACTTTGCGAAGATACTTTGCCAAGGACACTTTGAAAGATTTTTGGACAAAAAGGCCCTTATGTTTGCTCAAGTGTTGTTTGGAAAAGAAAGGGAAGGACACTTTGTGAAGATACTTCATTCAGCAAGGGGGTAGTGGCTCATTGTTTCTTCAGAAAAGTGCCAGAAAGAAAGGACTCCCTTGAAGAATTTCTACAAACACTCACAAGTACGCCAGCTATTGCTCAGGCTTCAGCAATAACAGAAGTTGTGTTGCCTCGGTGCCGCAGAAAAAGGCACACTGCATCCATCAGTCAGTTGAACTCCACACCTCTTCATCCTAACTTGTGGGTCTGACTAGGATAGACAAGAGTCGGTACCAGGGCTCGAGTCCTGCGGGAACACATGGGAATGGCGTCCCTGCACTTTTTTCACAGCAGGAACGCAGTTCCCTTTGCAGGACTAGAGCAGCCTTGAGCAGCTGAGCTGCCCGAGCCGATCCTTCACTAACCGGCGATGCCCAGCATCGCCGCATAGTGAAGGACTTGACTCGAGTCACTGTCAGGGGCAGGCAAACTGAGCCGAGCAGACTCGGAGCTCCTCCTCCAGGCTCCGACCTCGTCTGCCACCTGTCCTTCAGTACGCGGCCCGATGTGTGTGACATCACGCAGAGGCGGAATCACACAGCAACGCTAGGGTGAGCCAGCATCTCCTCTCCTCATACCATCACACGCACTCTGCCCTGACACTGTGTGTGCAGTGAGCTGTAAAAAAAGCCCTATTTGTACCCTGATATAATATATATTTATATATATAGATTGACCAGCCAGCCAGCACCCTGAGGCCAGCGAGCCAGCCAGCACCCTGAGACCAGCCAGGCCAGTACCGAGTACCATGAGGCCAGCCAGCCAGCACCCTGAGACCAGCCAGCCAGCACCCTGAGACCAGCCAGCCAGCACCCTAAGGCTAGCTAGCACCCTGAGGCCAGCCAGCCAGCACCCTCAGACCAACCAGGCCAGCACTAGTATTTTCTGTAAAATATATATGCATATGAGCGTATCAATTAATTAATTTATTTTTTTGGTGGGGGAGTCGATCTTGGGTGGGAGTTCCCACACTTTTTTCCCCAGGACTTGACCCCTGGTCGGTACCCTGGTGGTTGAGAGCGACTGAGCGTATTGCTAGTCCTATGGTTCAAGTGTGAAATGTGTCCAGACAAGGATGTTGTTCTGTTATCTATTACAGGATCACTACAGGGAAGTGAGACAAGAGTTAGGGGCTAGATATATCTGAAATCTCTGTGTGATGATTAGTGATAGGAATTGGTAAATGGGAAGGTCACCTCTGAGGAGAGGACAGTCTCACTATAAGTGAGTGATACTATATACTTGTGTTTCTTTTCTTTGCAGGTCTCCAAGAAATCGTCATGCCTCTGCGGAGGTTGTTCTCTATTTGTATATATGTAAAACTGTTATGTGTAGCATAGCTAGTTAGGGGTGTTCGGCCATTTCCCCATCATCCAGTTTTGTTTGGTGGGGGGTGCACTAACTTAGTGCATTAACTTAGTGCACCTGGCAAAAATGCTCTTTAACCACTAGCTGACTAGCTGTCTTCTGGCTGCAGGTCGGCTTAGCTGCGTAAAATCACGTATTATTACGTCATTTTGCATTTCAGCCAATAGGGCCGCGCGCGTGCCCAGTGGGCGTTATCACTGTCGTGCACTCGTTACAGAGCGTGAAACGGGAGCTGTGTGTGTAAACACACAGCTCCCGGTCCTGTCAATGGGAGAAATGAAATCTGTGATTTCCCCTAGTCAGTCCCACCCCCCTTTAGTTATAACACACCTAGGGAACATAATTACCCCCTTCCTCGCCCCCTAGTGTTAACCTCTTCCCTTCCAGTGACAAATTTACAGTAATCAATGCATTTTTATAGCACTGATCGCTATAAAAAATGCCAATGGTCCCAAAAATGTGTCAAAAGTGTCCGCCACAAGGTCGCAATACCGATAAAAATCGCAGATCGCCGCCATTACTAGTAAAAAAAAAATATTAATAAAAATGCCATAAAACTACCCCCTATTTTGTAGACGCTATAACTTTTACCAATTAATAAACGCTTATTGCGATTTTTTTAACAAAAAATATGTAGAAGAATACGTATCGGCCTAAACTGAGGGAACATTTTTTTTTTTAGATATATTTTTGGGGGATATTTATTACAGCAAAAAGTAAAAAATATTATTTGTTTTTCAAAATTGTCGCTCTATTTTTGTTTATAGCGCAAAAAATAAAAACCACAGAGGTGATCAAATACCACCAAAAGAAAGCTCTATTTGTGGGAAAAAAAGGATGCCAATTTTGTTTGGGAGCCAGATCGCACGACCGCGCAATTGTCAGTTAAAGTGACACAGTAAAATGGCCCGGGGGTAAAAGTGGTTAAAATAAATGTTAATATTTGTACAGTAGAGATTTATATTTTTCTACATAATGTATTGTGCTAACTGGCCACATATGGGGTATGCCCCATGGTCTTGTACATATGTTATTTCCTGTTTCCCCTTTTCCAAGTTTGTGGCATACTTTTTGTACAGGTATTTTTGTAGGGGCGAATCCCTGAAGCCAATTAGGACATTGTTTTTGGTGAGGGGTGGATGTAGCACACTCCTAGGTAGGTGCTAGAAGAAAGTATAGTTTTTGATCTTTCTGCTTACCAGTAAGATGGTAAGGAAAAACGTAGAGTGCTCTCTGCCTACCAGGGAGCAGGATCTATTGGTTTGGTCTGCTCATTGTACTTTTGTACATTGCAGAGCTTGTTCTGACTGTCCCTCACTGGTCCAATAGGGAGTGGGTTTTATAACAACCCTGGCAATTGGCAGAAGGAAAGTGCTGCATTGCATTGTGGGATACTGTATACACTGTATAAGGCCAGAGTACATGTGCTCAAGGGGAGTTGAGCAGGGGAACAGAGCCCAGAAGGGAGAGGGACGGCTACCCTCTCCTCCATGGGGGAGGCTATGTGACACTGGGTGGTCAACCCAGGGGCCTAGAGTGAGAGAGAAGCTGAACACAGAGGTCCTGCAGAGCTGAATGGAAGGGAGACACCAGGAAGGATCTGATTCTGCCTACTATACAGATATGTGTCTTTGGGGCCTGTCAAGTGAGGGCCGCCCTCTTCAGCTAGAAGTGTCAGTAAAGGGTATGCTAAGAAGTGTCCTGAATATAATGTAGTGCATTAAGTCTGCTGTTAGTGAAAGCAAGAAGACTCATGTGACTGTATGGTTCAAGCAGTGTGTCTGCTTCCACAGATAATCTGGTGAGGCCAAGTGAGAGTTGTCCCCATCTATTGTGAATAGTTCTAGTTGGAGTATCCCACTCATCCCTTCTCCCATCCAAGTTCCAAATAATTTACAAAAAACTCAAATACCTTGGACTGGTCTTTGAGTAAAGAGCACATGGGAGTAAGGGTGGTACAAGTAGGAGCTCTTAGCAGCTAAGTGGAAACCCCTAGAAACATAGTGGGAAATCCTTAGCAACTAAGCGGGAACCACCTAGTAGCAACACATCGGGAACCTTCAGCAACCAAGCGGGAAATCCTCTGCACCTAAGTGGGAACCGTCAGCACTTAAGTGTAAACCCTCCAGGGGAGTGCTGGGCCCAGGCTGCCCTGACTTATGGCCGGCAGGCACTGCCCGCTACCATTTTCTTTTTTCTTCTGGTCTAGGAAGTTGGGCCGATGGCCAACCACTAGCTGTTGCATTCCGGGAGTTGTAGTCCACGCTCAAGCTCCCGGTGAGTGAAAAACAGAGCAGCGCAGAGGAAACTACAACTCCCAGAGACCGGATTCTTGGAAGCAGGGTGTGCCAGAGAGTCGGGACGCAGGGCTGGGTGCTGGCTGCAACTTGAACCCAGGACCAGGAGCATTACCCCCCCAGGAGGCCGTGGCGTGCAAGGACCTGCTGAGATCACTGTGGTAAGAGACCCTGACACCCATAGCTGACCCCCCATCCACCCCATGTAACCTGCCCCAATTATCAGGCTGCATTGATGGGCACTGGAGTTGACTGCACTGGTAAGGCTGCATTGAAAAACCAGATGGGCAATGTTTGCTGTAAATGTTTATAAAGTGTGAGCTGGCTTTTGGTTTCAATATTTTGAGATAAGAGTGCACAATTATTGCACAGAGCAGGTATATATCACAGGTTTGTTATTTTTTGAAAAAAAAAATCTTTATTATTTCTTTAATACTGCTTTAACCCTCTGGAAGTATCTCTCCACAAATGTTTTTTTTTTTTGTTGGAAGGGATGCCTAAAATCTTGTATGACTTGTATCTTAGTGTATACTTCTGGGAAAATCAATGAGCCAATCACACAAGCAATACATTACTGTTGTAGGGAGTGTTCCATACACCAGCTACAGTGCCTTGAAAAAAAATTCATACCCTTAGAAATGTTCCACATTTTATCATGTTACAACCAAACAATTGAGATTATTTGTGATAGACCACATAATGGCACATAGTGGCACATAATTGTGAAGTGGAAGGAAAATGATAAATGTTTTTATTTATTTTTTACAAATATATATGTGAAAAGTGTGAGAAGCATGCATTTGCATTCAGCCCCCGTGTCAAAACTGTGCAGAATCACCTTTCGCTGCAATTACAACTGCAAGTCTTTTTGGGGATGTCTATACTAGCTTTTCAGAGAGTGACATTTTTCCCCATACTTCTTTGCAAAATAGCTCAAACTCTGTCAGAATAGATGGAAAGCATTAGTGAACAGCAATTTTCAAGTCTTGCCACAGATTCTCAATTGGATTTAGGTCTGGACTTAATGGGCAATTCTAACACATGAATATGCTTTAATCTAACCCTTCCCTTTATAGATCTGGCTATTTAGGGTAGTTGTCCTGCTGGAAGGTGAACTTCTGCTCCAGTCTCAAGTCATTTGTAGAATCTAACAGGTTTTCTTCTAAGATTGCTCTGTATTTGGATCCATCCATCTTCCCATCAACTCTGACCAGCTTCCCTGTCCCTGCTAAAGAAAGGCATCCCAACAACATGATGTTGCCATCACCATGTTTCACGGTGGGGATGGAGTGTTCAGGGTGATGCGCAATGTTAGTTTTCCACCACAAAAAGCGTTTTTCTTTTAGGCCAAAAAGTTCAATCTTTGTCTCATCTGAATATAGCACATTCTTCCACATGTTTGCTGTGTCCCCCACATTCTTATGGCTTTTTTTCAAGAATGGCTTTCTTCTTGTCACTCTTCCATAAAGGCCAGAGTTGTAGAGTGCGCAACTAATAGTTATCCTGTGGACAGATTCTTCCACCTGAGCTGTGGATCTCTGCAAATTTACCATGGGCCTCTTGGCTGCTTCTCTGATTAATGCTCTCCTTGCCCGGCCTGTCATGGATTGCCATGTCTTGGTAGGTTTGCAGTTGTATACAGTATGATAATAAAAATAAAATTAAACCACAAAAGTTTATTTTTGTGAAGAGAGATGGTATCAGCACAGTTCAATAGACTACTGTGAAAATGGGAATTGCCCTAAGCAGAGAGCAATATCCAAAGTGACCAAAACAAAGTAAACAGAAGTCCTGCTCATAAACAAGCCATGGAACAACAGTCCGTGTGAAATAAAAAAAGTTCCAAATCCCAAACAGGAAAGGGGATGGGTAAGTGAAGACAAGGATGAGGATGAAGCCACCACCACCATATATCTTTTCTCCAGTGTCAGGTAAATAGAAGGGGGGGACCCTTACCACATAAGTTAGACCTTAAGGTGTAAGGTCAAAAGCGCCTGTGCAGATATGAACCTCTGCGGAGGTTATGGATGCAGAAAATCCCTCTCAGCTGTGGATCTCCCGGAGTGTCCTCCTCTGTCGGTATACGTCATTCCAAGGAAGATGCCCTCTCTCCAGCGGATATAAACCGTGGACCATAAAATTGTAACAGCAAAGAAAGAGGCAACATGTGCATTATCCTCTTAAAAATAGCAGACGAGCACCCGTGCTTGCGGGGTCATGTGGGGACGTGGTGACGACATGTACGCAGCACCGCCCTGACCAGTTTCGACACAATTGTCATAGGCCAAGCCAAGCCTATTCCATCACGAGGCTTGGCCTATGACGCACTTCCGCTTCCACGAGCGGAGGTGAGGCTTGGTCAGGCGTCTTTTTATATTTAAGTGGTGACTTTAGTACGTCACCCATGCACTTTGAGAACGACAATTGTGTTGAAACTGGTCAGGGCGGTGCTGCGTACATGTCGTCACCACGTCCCCACATGACCCCGCAAGCACGGGTGCTCGTCTGCTGATTTTATATTATGTCATTTTATCCTGCTGGCTAGGATTTTTATCGTGTTTTTTTGTATGGGAGCTTTTAATAAATATCCCTATTTTTAAGAGGATAATGCACATGTTGCCTCTTTCTTTGCTGTTACAATTTTATGGTCCATGGTTTACATCTGCTGGAGAGAGGGCATCATCCCTGGGCTGACGTATACCGATCGAGGAGGACACTCCGGGAGATCCACAGCTGAGAGGGATTTTCTGCAACCATAACCTCCGCAGAGGTTCATATCTGCACAGGCGCTTTTGACCTTACACCTTAAGGTCCAACTTATGTGGTAAGGGTCCCCCCCTTCTATTTACCCGACACTGGAGAAAAGATATATGGTGGTGGTGGCTTCATCCTCATCCTTGTCTTCACTTACCCATCCCCTTTCCTGTTTGGGATTTGGAACTTTTTTATTTCAAACGGACTGTTGTTCCATGGCTTGTTTATGAGCAGGACTTCTGTTTTTCTTTGTTTTGGTCACTTTGGATATTGCTCTCAGCTTAGGGCAATTCCCATTTTCACAGTAGTCTATTGAACTGTGCTGATACCATATTCCTTCACAAGAAACAACTTTTGTGGTTTAATTTTATTTTTATTATCATACTGTATACTTAGCGCAACTATTTGTTTGTTTTGTATTTTGTCACATGATTATCACGTGTTTATGTTGCAGCTTTGTGTTTCACTAGGTTTTCTTATCAATACTATTCACTTCATGGTATTTCTCAGGTAGATCAGCGCAGAATTTACACTTTGTACATAGGTTTGCAGTTGTGCCATACTATTTCCATTTTCAGATGATGGATTGAACAGTTCTCCGTGTGATGTTCAAAGCTTGGAATATTTTTTTATAACCTAACCCTGCTTTAAACGTCTCCACAACTTTATCCCTGATCTGTTTGAGTGTGTTCCTTGGCTTTCATGATGCTGTTTGTTCACTAAGGTTCTTAAATAAACCTCTGAGGGCTTCTTAGAACAGCTGTATTTATATTGAGATTTAATTACACACAGATGTATTTACTAATTAGGTGACTTCTGAAGGCCACTAGATTTTAGTTAGTGGTATCAGCGTAAAGGGGGCTGAATACAAATGCACACCACACTTTTCACATATTTATTTGTAAAAAAAAAAAAAAAATCAAAACTATTTGTCATTGTCCTTCCACTTCACAATTATGTGCCACTTTGTGTTGGTCTATAACAGGGATAGGCAATTAATGGACCTCCAGCTGTTGCTGAACTACAATTCCCATGAGGCAAAGCAAGACTCAGGCCCCGTACACACGACCGAGCTTCTCGGCAGAATCCAGCGAGAAGCTCGCTGGGAGCCATATTCTGCCGAGGTTCTCGGTCGTGTGTACACTTTCGACGAGCGTCTCGTCGGGAAGCTCGTTGAGCCAAAATAGAGAGCATGCTCTCTATTTCCTCGTTGTTCAATGAGGACTTTGGCTCGACAAGCTTTTTCGAACTGCTCATCGGGAACCTCGTCGGGTGGAACGATGAGTTTAACCCGACGAGGTTCTCGAACGTGTGTACGCGGCCTTAGACAGCCACAAGCATGACACCTATAGGCAGAGGCATGATGTGACTTGTAGTTTTGCAACAGCTGGAGGTCCGCTAATTGCATATACCTGGTCTATCACATAAAATCCCAATAAAATACATTTACGTTTTTGGCTGTAACATGACAAACTGTGGAAAATATCAAGGGGTATAAATACTTTTTCAAGGCACTGTATGTACAGAACACCTCCAGGTTGTCATATTGCATTGAATTTTATAAAAATTACAGTGCTACAGATTGAAAAGTAAAGATAATTTTTGATCACATTCATTATGATACGATGATGATTATGATATTGCTTGTGTAGCAAATGTATACTATATATGTTTTTATTATTTCCTATCTTTTTCTACAAAAGTTGAGTTACCCTTTAAAAGGGCTGCTTACACTACACATAAATTCACATTTACAGACGTGTGCCTCAATTCATTACACATTTTTCTATTTATTAGGAATGTTACCAAAATATGCCAAATGAACAAGAACCCAATTCCTGATTTTCAGCAAATTTATATGCAACATGTTTCAATGTTGTCAAGTTAAGAGTCACTTTAGCTAGAGGATGCTGTTGGATGTGAAATCTACTTTATCCTCTGACAAGCAGACCTGTATTTTAGCTAATGGCTTGTATGTGTAACATTTTCCCACAAGCTACATATTGTGTAGAAAAACAACATCAGGGCTTTTAGAAAATACAGATATTTACATATTAGTCATAGATCCACTTATCATCCCCTAAATAGGACAGTGATAAACTGATTGTAGAATGTACCAGTAAGTCAGGGCATGAGTCCATTTCCCAGATTAAAAACACAGTATCGTATTCCTGGAAGAAGTACTAAATTAAGACATATAGCTATATTTATCAGACAGTAAAATCTATTTTGTACTAATATCACAATAGTAATACAAAGATTACATAGTAGCAAAATTAAACATATAAAATAAGCACAATTTCATACCTCAAGATCAATAAAATATCACCTCATATAACCTATAACAATAT
Organism: Rana kukunoris; assembly: GCA_029574335.1. Classification (NCBI taxonomy): domain Eukaryota; kingdom Metazoa; phylum Chordata; class Amphibia; order Anura; family Ranidae; genus Rana; species Rana kukunoris. The sequence goes on along the minus strand of CM056051.1, from coordinate 361,679,266 downwards.
AGTGTAATCCTCGTGAGTGTTGATTGTCCATACTTTGATCTATTCTTTTCCACACCAACAGCCACATATATTGTATACAGTATATATACATCTCACAAAAATTAGTACACCCCTCACATTTTTATAAATGTGTTATAATATCTTTTCATGTGACACTGAAGAAATGGAACTTTGCACAATGTAAAGTAGTGAGTGTACAGCTTGTATAATAGTGTACATTTTCCATCCCCTCAAAATTAATTGCCATTAATGTATAGACCGCAGGCAAGAAAAGTGAGTACACCCCTACGTGAAAATGTCCCAAGTTTTTCCCAATTAGCCTTTTTTCCTCCCTGGTGTCATGTGACTCGTTAGTGTTACAAGCCCGAGGTGTGAATGGGAAGCAGGCGTGTTAACTTTGGTGTTATCGCTCTCACTATCGTATAGTGGTCATTGGAAGTTCAATATGGCACATCATGGCAACAAACTTTCTGAGGATCTGAAAAAAAGAATTGTTGCTCTACATAAAGATGGCCCAGGCTATAAGAAGATTGCCAAGACCTTGAAACTGAGATGCAGCATGGTGGCCATGACCATACAGCGGTTTAACAGGACAGGTTCCACTCAGAACAGGCCTCCCCATGGTCGACCAAAGAAGTTGAGTGCACGTTCTCAGTGTCATATCCAATATTTTTTGGGAGGAAATATACGTAGTGCTGCCATCATTGCTACAGAGATTGAAGGGGTGGGGTGGTCAGCCTGTTGGCCCTCATTCTATACGCCGCACACTGCATCAAAATTTGTCTGCATGGCTGTGGACCCAGAAGTAAGCCTTTTCTAAAGATGCTGAAGACAAGCAGACTAAGGACATGGATTACTGTAACCATGTTCTGTGGTCTAATGAGACCAAGATAAACTTATTTGATTCAGATGGTGTCAAGCATGTTTGATGGCAACCAGGTGAGGAGTACAAAGACAAGTGTGTCTTGCCTACAGTCAAGCATTATGGTGGCAGTGTCATGGTCTGGGGTTGCATCAGTTCTGGGAGCTACATTTCATTGAGGGAACCATGAATGCCTACATGTGCTGTGACATACTGAAGCAGAGCATGATCCCCTCCCTTCGGAGACTGGGCCGCAGGGCAGTATTCCTAAATGATAACGATCCCAAGCACACCTCCAAGATGACCACTGCCTTGCTAAAGAAGCTGAGGATAAAGGTGATGGACTCAGGGCCAGTATCAGGAATTATGGTGCCCCTTACACAGCTTCAGGCATGGGCCCCCTGAAATTGAGAAGTAGGGGGTGGGGCTGCCGTAACAAATTGAGAATTTGAGAAGCGGAGGGGGGCCTTTACATAAAAAGAATAAAGAAAAATATATATAAAAAAAGGGGGTAGCCATCCGGGGGCCCTGGGGACCTCTGGGCCATTTAATAAAAAGAAAAAAAAGAAAGAAAAAAAATATAAATATATATATATATATATATATATATATATATATATATATATATATTTTTAAAAGGGGGTTGCCATCTGGGGCCCTGGGGACCTCTGGGCCCTTTAATTTTTTTTTATGAAAGGAAATTACAAAAAAAGGGGGGTTGCCATCCGGGAAATCTGGGCCCTTTAATAAAAATATAAAATGAAGGCCTGATTCACCATGAAGGCCTGATTCACACAGTCTCCTCTTAACAGTTGTTCTAGAGATGTGTCTGCTGCAAAAGGTGGCTACTTTGAAGAACCTAGAATATATATGACATATATTTTCAGTTGTTTCACACTTTTTTGTTATGTATATAATTCCACATGTGTTAATTCATAGTTTTGATGCCTTCAGTGTGAATCTACAAATTTCATAGTCATGAAAATAAAGAAAACTCTTGGAATGAGAAGGTGTGTCCAAACTTTTGGTCTGTACTATATATATATATATATATATATATATATATATATATATATATATATATGTGTGTGTGTGTGTGTGTAATATATATATAGTAATATATATATATATATATATATATATATATATATATATATATATATATATATATATATATATATATATATATATATATCAGGCTGCATTGCACTAATAAGTGTTGTCAGTCTAAGGTTAATTGAGACATTGTTGACAAGAGAGCAGAACACAAGGATATCCTCATCTATGTACTGCTACTCCTTTCTTGTCTGAAAGAACAGAAGTAACTACCATGGGATTTTCTTACAGCAATTATGATACAACCCAAAAGGTTTTATAAAAATACAAAAGTTTATTAATACATTTAAATAAAATTGTCCTGGTAAATAAAGTTTATACAAAAGCAAGAATGGCATATGCTGAGTCTATTTTGTGACAACAACATATCACCCAATGCGTTTTCACTAAATAATAGCCTTCATTGGGGGGACAATAGGGTGCAAACAGACCTAAATTGATAGGAAAGAACAGGGCAACAAATAAAAAAATGACACAAAGGAAAAGTAAATTATGATATCTATACATTATGAATTTCATGTACGCGGCATGAGACACATTTTAGACACTGTTATTTGGTTTTAAACCTGGGCCTTCTTGTAAGTGAAATTTGTGAAATTCAAATCTGTATGGATATCATAATTTACTTTTATTTTGTGTATAAACCAAAAAAACTGTGGCTATAATGCGTCTCTGGGATCTAAGTGTGGAGGTTGACTCATAGGCCGCGTACACACGATCGAACATGTCTGCTGAATCTGGTCCGCAGACCAGTTTCAGCGGACAGATTCGGTTGTGTGTACGGCCTAGTGGACAGGTTTCCAGCGGACAAAAAGCAGACAGAAATCCCCTGCATGCGTCGACTGGATTCTACGCATGCGTGGAAGCATTGAACTTCCTGGATTGAGCACGTCTGTGACGTATACGTCACCGCGTTCTCTGTCCGAGGGGATTTAGGTCCGATGGTGTGTACACACCGCCGGACCAAAATCCTGCAGGAGACATGTCCGATGAAAACAGTCCACGGACCGTTTTCATCGGACATGTCTCCTCGTGTGTACGAGGCCATAGGCCCACAGGGGACCAATAGTAATCAGATGGAGGCAATCTCACAAAGTCCACCACATTTATATCTAAGGACGGGAAGTATAAGAGACTAGTATGTCATATTGTCAAAATAAAAACTAAAAACGAGGTAGAAAAATATTTTCTCCTCTTTGAAGGTAAACGTTATGGATCCACCATTTCCCTGCAAACCTATCTTGCTTGGTTGACATGTGGGCACAATATGTTTACTACCAACCATCCCTTTCTAAAAAAAAATTACAATATATTTAGTCTTAGATACTCATCCATCATGGAATAGGTGTGCTATATGTGACCCATTTATTTCTTCCTTTTTATACACTTTTTCTTCCCCCTTTTTTTCAATGCTCTTACCAACTCTTAGGTATGCTTGTCTTAAAAAGCCCATGTTTTTCTACCTAATTTAAAAAAAATTGTGGTGGAATGTTTTTGCGATCGCCACCATCTGATTACCCTTGGTCCTCTGTGGGCCAAATGAGTCAACCTCCACACTGAGAACCTTGATGCCGCGTACACACGGTCATTTTTTGTGATGAAATAAAACAACGTTTTTAAAAACGTCATTTAAAATGATCGTGTGTCGTTTTTTGTCTTCTAAAAAACGACCAAAAAAAATTCGAACATGCTTCAATTTTTTATGTCGTTTTTCAAAATGTTGTTTTTTGTGTCATAAAAAATTATCGTGTGTGGGCTAAAACGACGTTTTAAACAACGTTTTAAACCCGCACATGCTCAGAAGCAAGTTATGAGACGGGAGCTTGAATGGAACAGAGTGCCGTCGTACGTGTTGTATGTAACCGCGCTTTGCTAGAGCATTTTCAGAGAACAATGGTGTGTAGGCAACGTCGTTTTTAATGATGAAGTTAAAAAAAAACATTTTTTTTTCATGATGAAAAACGTCGTTTTATTTCATCACAAAAAAACAACCGTGTGTACGCGGCATGAGATGGATATCATAATTTACTTTTATTTTGTGTAATTGATATATTTGTTGCCCTGTTCTTTCCTATCAATTTAGGTCTATTTACACCCTATTGTTCCCTGAAGAAGACTATTATTTAGACAAAACGTATTGGTAATATTTGGTGGTCACACAATAGACTCAGCATATGCCATTCTTGCTTTTGTATAAAACATTATTGTAAAACAGACTAGGTATTGGACTGTATAGACCAGGAGATTATTATTTGATTGTATAAAAAAACATTTTTAGTTTTATAAATCCATTTGGGCTGTATCATAATTGTTACAAAATCCCATGAAAGATACCTCTGTTGTTCCCAATTTGTTAAGGGATTGAGCAGCTTGTTACACGCACCACCTTTTTTTTTTTACCTTTCTTATCTAATCAGTGGGTGGAATGCAAAAAAGGCAAGGAAAGAAGATTTGTGTTAGGATAATACTTCCCCTGTGATCAGTCAAACTCCAGGTGTTCCAGAGGTAAGGTAATTTATTTCAAATGTATCAATACAAATGGATGAACCTTACAAGCTAAGAGAAAAATCAGAAGTCACACCCAGACACAAGATGTGTGACCCTTATCTTATTTCGGTCTGAAAATGAAAATTTTCGTACGAAAATAACATTCGTACGAACGGGAATGCACATATCTAGTTGCACCCCCAATCTTGGTGTGCTGTGGTCCACAGGGCCTGGTTCCATACTGAACAGTCAGTTCCACTTTGAAGATAAACATATTTATCTGCCCATTGGAGCCTTTTCTCTTCAGTTATGTCCCTACAGTCCACCATTTGGCAAAAAATCAACTAAAATGGTATTAGTTACCTCTTCTTTGAGTTCCTGTACTTGCCCATTCCAGAGGTTCCTTCTCTTTCCATGGTCTTATGCTTCCCTGTATGGACGTCTCCCCTAGAGTCACCAGTAGACCCAAGACAGTTACTATCCCCTTCACCCTAACCAGCTGCAGAGCCCCAGGGGGAAAGGTGAGGAAGTCTTCACCGCGTTGAGACAAGTCCCACCTTGTGTGGGACCTCTCTTTGTAACTGGGCTTACTGGAGCTCTGCTGCCAACTGACCCTGCTCTGCATGTAAAACCTTTTTACAATGGGACTGGTGAATCCAGGTAGACCTTGCTTCAATCACCAACTCCCCGTGGGAGTGGTGATAAAAACCTGATATGGCCCCTCCTACTTTGGCGAGTGCCAATGTTTCCTTTTTATTACTTTTATCAGAACCCAGTCTCTGATGTGGATTTTTTCTCTTCCCTGGATTGAACCTTCTGGAACAGAACAAACTTTGTTTTTGTTTCAACAGATTAGACATATATTCTGCTAGAGTATGCTCAGATTCTTCAACTAATGTTTCATTTGGTAATAAAGGTATCATATACAACCTCCCATGTACCATTTCAAATGGGCTTAAACCTTAATTTGTGGGTGCGATATGCATATTGGTCAAAGCAAAGGGTAGGCAATACATCCAATTTTTACCTGTTTCTTCCATAGCTTTTCTCAGTTTATTTTTTAGGATTCCATTGTGTCTCTCCACCATTAAGCTCATTGGGGGTGGTAGGCAAAATGTTTTTTTACTTGGATACCCATCACTTCTGTCAAATGGTGTATGGTTTTGTTTACAAAATGGGGTCCATTTTCACTGTAGATCTTTTCAGGGATTCCAAATCTAGGAATTATATCTATTAGTAATGCTTTGGCCACAGTCTGTGCATCTGCACTTCCTGTTGGGAATACCTCCACCCATTTGGTCAAGGCATCTATTATTACCAGACAATATTTTTTCTGCCCAATTCAATAAAATCAATACAAATGTGTTGGAATGGATATTGAGATGTGGGGAACTTCCCTTTTCTTGGCCTTATGCCACCCTGAGCATTGTGTTTTGCACATATCATGCATTGCAAACAAAACGTTTTTGAGTAGTTTGTGAAGCCATAGGCTGTACATACCGTATTTAACATCTCAGTCATCCCCCTGTTTGACACATGAGTATGTCAATACTGCTGCATACCTAAATAAGGATTTTGGCAATACCTATTTTCCTTCAGGTGATGTGTAAATCTTTTGTTGTAAAAAAGATGACAGATATTGCATGTGGTATTTTGAGTGTCAGCGGGTGATATAGCACTATAGATGCTGAGGCCTTAACTGCTTTGGCTGCAGCTACCACTGCCTGTATACAGAGTGGAAGTGCTCTAGTTACACTGTTTAGTTTTGTAGAATAGTAAGCAATTGGCTTCTGACGCCTCGCCATGTGACAGTGTAAGTACTGATGTTATGTGTCCTATCCTTGAGTCGACTGTTTGTTTAAAAGGTTTGTCATAGTTAGGTAAGGCTAGCACTGATGAACTAGAAAGGACTTGTTTTAGGGCAGCAAAGACTATCTCTGTTTCCTCACTCCATTTTATAGTGTTCTGTGGGGCCATGGGGTTACCATGTATGGCATGGACCAACGGGGTGGTAAATATTGAATACCCAGGGATCCAAGCCCTACAAAAATTTGTCATGCCCAAAAAATACATCATTTGTTTTTTGGTCTTTGGTCTCGGTACCTGTAGGAGGGCTGAATTCTCTCTTCATCCAGGTGCCGACCTTCTTTTGAGATATTTTGAGATATTATACAGCAGGTCAAGTACTTGACCTGCTGTTGCCACAACTGGAGTTTAGTTGTATTTACCTTATGCCCTTGATCATGGAGAAAATACAACAGAGCCATTGTTTCAGTCCTACAAACCTCCTCTGAGGGAGACGCCACTAGAATGTTGTCTACATAGAGGAGGAGCTGGCTTCCCCCTGGGGCATAAATTGAGTCAAATTTAAGGACATTGCCTGTGAATACTGTAGATGGTGGGGGATTCACAATAGCCCTGGGGTAACCATGTGAAGGTATACAATTTCCCTCTGTAGGTGAATACAAACCAAAATTGATGGCCAGGGTGCACCTGAATGCTAAAAAAAGCGTTAACTTACTGATATCAATCACAGGGAAGAATTAATTTCCTGGATCTGGTACCACAGAAGCTCTTGGTATAACTGCCTGGTTAACAGCTTGTAAATCCTGTACTATTCTCCAGCCTGTAGAAGGCGGAGCCTTCTTAACAGGAAAAAGAGGGGTGTTACAGGGGCTGTCAGGACATGGAATAATCATCCCTGTTTGTAAAAGTTTAGTCTATTACAGGGGCTATACCCTCCTCTGCTTCCTTCTAAAGGGGGTATTGTCTTTGATGGGGTCTGTGATGCGATTTTAGAGTGATGGTTACTGGTTGGACTTCTTTCATGAGTCCTACACCTGCTGGGACCCTAGACCACAGTGTCTCTGGGGGCCCATCTAGCAGGTGACCCTCTTGTGTCAAGTATCATTTGGCTCCTGCAGCCCACACGTGTGACAAGGGTGTTGTAATTATTTAGTGTCCTAAGGGTTTGTGACAGAAATAACCTGTCAACTTACTTTTGTATAGGTCAGGTAGGCCCACAGGAGCCCAATCTCTTGAGTCTTGGAATTCCTTCACAAACCCTCCCACATCCAATCTCCAATCTCGGCTTTTGGGTTTAGCCAAGGCTAGGTGTGGGGTGATTTCCCTAAACAGAACTTGTTCCTTGGGGGGTATACAGCATGCAGATGCACAAAATCCCTCAACAGTTAACAATTGTTAATTGCAGGGTAACTCCCTTCTTTGAGAAAAATCTGGAGGCGTAATACCTATACGGCCCTGGTGTTCTCTTGAAATACATTGTACAGTGAGCCATATTTTGTGCCTGTGGATCCACTTTCCTACCTTCCGTTGTGGTTGCAGCATAATTAATCATTTTGTCAACCGTATCAACTGCCTCCTTGTCTTTCATATACACATCTAAGGAGTAATAATAACGTGTTTCTTCTATTGGGTTAATGGGTCCCTGTCCTACTTGGACTGCAAACCCAATATTTTGTGCACTAACTGACATGCACATGGCTGACATTAGGTCTTTTCCCAAGAGATTTACAGGGCAGACAGTAGACAAGATCACTCTGGTTGTGGTCTTGACCCCTGTCTCTGGCTCCTCAATAGTGACATACTCAGACAACGATTCCTTCACCAATTTTCCAGTTACTCCTTGCACCAGGATAGATTTTGTAGATTGGTCAACATGAGGCACATCTGCAAGGTGGATTAGGGTCCGAAAGGCCCCAGAATTCACCAAAAATGTTACACATTTTCTTTCCACCATTAACTCCACCTGTGGTAAGTTTTCAATGCACCCTATCTTTTCTAGGTGGTTCACACATACAATTTCTAGTCAATCCGATTTGTGGGGGCCCGGCTCATCAGGGCAGTCCCTGGCGAAATGCCCCTGTTCTCCACAAACCCAACATTGCCTTCTTTCTACCCATTCTTTATTCTTCCATTGTCCTTTACCCCTTCCTCTTCCTCTCAACCTGTTCCTTCCTCTAAAACCACCTCTGCCTCTGAGACTCCTCTGGTTCCGCCTTGGCAGTGTACATCCTCATCTCCTTCAACACTTTGCACAACAACCTTTACTTTCACATTCTTTTTTGCCATCGTTTTCAAATACTTCTCTGAATGTTTAGCATATTGTAAAACATCTAAAACTGATGCAGTTTGGTAAGTAACCTTGGCCCAGATTCACAGAGCGATTACGCCTGCGCAACTGGTGTTGCGCGTGCGTAAGTCTAAATGTGCGCGTGCGTTTAGATGCGCGCGATTCAGAAAACGAATTACGCCATAAATCTACTTTTTTTTGTCCGGCGTAATTTCGTTAGACAGACGCATCCGTCCGCGCAAAAATGCGCTAGACACACCATTGATTTGCTAGTCAAATATGCTAATGAGGGAGTTGCGGGGATCCACAAAAAAACGCAGTTGCTGCGCAGGCTACGCGATGTGCGCAACAGCAAAATGTCCTGTCTAAAGTTAGAGCACCTAAAAGCTGGTCTAAATTTTGAAAAAACGTCTACATCTCACAGAAAGCAACACCGTTACTGAGGAGCAGACCACACACACGTGTTGCACTACAATTTGACTGCCATCATGCCAGGGGCATCGTCGCTCATAGCTGCACTAGTGAATTTAGATGACCAAAGAAGGAGGAGGGCACAGAGGATGGCACGGGAGAGGGTATACCGCACACACATAGACCTCTTTGGCATGAGTGATTCTGAGGTGTATCGCATCTTCAGATTCCCCCCTCATGCCATCCTGGAATTAACCACAACCCTGCAGGATGACATCACCAGCCCAACACACCGCTCACATCCAGTGCAGCCACTGGTGAAGGTCCTGGCAACACTCCATGTCCTTGCCAGTGGCTCTTTTCAGCGTACAAGTGGAGTGGTGGCTGGGATGTCACAATCCTCCGTGAGCAGATGTGTGCACCAGGTTGTCCCTGCAATCCTCACACGCTTGGCCAACCAAATCATCAAACCCACCACTGAGGACCTGCGGCTGAAGGCAATGACAGATTTCTACAGAATTGCCAGATTCCCACGCACCATCGGGGCCATTGATTGCACACATGTGGCACTCCAGCCCCCCCATGAGACAGAGCACAAGTACCGCAATCGGAAGAATTGGCACTCCATCAACGTACAGGTGATAGTTGATGCCCAAGGCCTCATATGGCACGTCCGTGCCAAACACCCCGGATCCACCCATGACAGCTACATCTACAATCAATGCCACATCCGAATGGAATTCGATCAGAACGTGTATGGGAACACCTGGCTGGTTGGTGAGTGACATGGGAGTCAGGCATGACTATCCCCTCCCGTGATGCACACCTCACAAGTGGCACATGCATGACTAACATTCTCCTGTCTTTTCCCTTCCAGGTGACTCTGCATATGCACTGGGACCCCATCTCATGACTCCTATCCGGAACCCCCAAACCCCAGGGGAGGAAAGATACAATCAAGCACACATCAAAACCCGTGCAGTGGTGGAGCGCACCTTTGGCCTCCTGAAGTCACGTTTCCGATGCCTGGATAAGTCTGGGGGTACACTGTTGTATTCCCCAAACTTTGTGTGCCATATCATCGTTGCATGTTGCATGCTGCACAATCTCGCAGTGAGGAAGGGCCTGCAGGTTGAGCTACGTGATGACCTGACCCCCCAACCAGACAATCAACCCCTAACCGAGGATACCCCGTCTTCTGAGGGAAGAGCAGTCAGGAGGCAGCTCATATTGGGCATCTTTGCACGTTAAACACACACATTAATCATGGCACAATGAGAATGCATGCATGCACACCACTGTGGTCCCTAGCACACACACCCCACATCCTCATCAAATTGGATTGGCACCAGTCCACCATGCAGGACTGGTGAGCAGTAACGCCACGTCAAGGCTCCAATTATGTCACTGAACATTCATACACCAATCACACGGACCTGAGGATCACTTCTCCCTGGTCCTGGGGAACCCTTCTCCACCAAAATTGAGGATGACACCCCTTTTCCAGCAGGAATGTCACCCCCACATTCAAACAGCATGCACGACCCAAAATTTAATAAAAATGTCAGCAAAAAAAAAAAAAAAATGCAAAAAATGTCAGCAAAAAAATAAACAAAAATGCAAAAAATGTCAGCAAAAAAAAAAAGGGGGAAAAAAAATTTATTGCCCTCTGCGTGAGCCACGCCTGGGGAGGAGCAGCCCCTGATATTTGCCCACCTGGCGGCCTGCCCTCCAAGGCCACGGCAATTCTGTCCAGGGAAGCACCAAGTGTTGCCGTGTTGGCCTGGATAGCCTGGGTAAGGGCCCTCACATCCTGCCCAACGCCTGCTGCTGTAGTCTGCAGTTCATTTAGGCAGGTTGTGAAAGCCCGGGAGTGGGAGTCCAGGTTACCCAGCGTATCCTTCATGGAGGACAGGCTCTCCTCCACCCGCCCAAAAGTCTGGCAGAGCTGTCCCAGATGGCGGGTCTGGAGGGCCTGGTCCCTTCGCAGACTGGCGGGCAGGAGATTGGGCGCCCCCCTGGTGCTCTGGGATGACATCCTGCCTCCAGCTGATGGTTGTGGGCGGGGAGAAGGGGAGGCCCCTGTGAGGGGAGCCATGTTGGGGGAGGAGGGGGGGGGGCTCCCCCTTAGGGAGGGCAGGCTTCTGACAGCCAGAGGGGAAGAGTCCGCACAAACCACTCGTCCAGTGCCTGACTCCTCCTCCTCATGATCGTCCTCCTCCTCATGATCGTCCTCCTCCTCATGATCGTCCTCCTCCTCTCGAACCTCCTCCGCGGCTGTGGCCTTGTTGGGGGGGCCTCATTAGGCTGCTGTCCTGGTGTTGGAGCGGTCAGGCCAGATGGCCCTGCACCCTCCTGCACATCTGTGGATGACACAAACCATTCACAGGTTGGAGGATCCACACACTTGGCACATATTCCCTTTCACCCCCTCCCCCACACATGCTACACACCTGATAGAACAAAAAACCTTACCTGGCACCGCGGGGACCGGACTTGTGTCAAAGCCTGGCAGGCCCTCCACTTCATGCCGGTGAAAGGTCAGGGCCACCACATGCTCCGTCGCTGTAAGCCTAATACGACATGGTGGGCCCCCTCCTGTGCCCCTGGCATGGGCATGCATTGCGGCCAGTTTTTTTTTCACCAGACGCCGGAGATCATTTATTTTTTTTTCGATCCCTGACCGGGTCCGTGTCTCCCCCTCCCCCGATGAATTCACCTGCTCCGTGATCCTATCCAATATCTCCCTCCTCCTGGCCGGGGTGGTGGTGGCACTCTGCGGGCCGTGGAGAAAACGCCCATACTCGCTAATGGCCCGGGCAAGAATTCTTTTTTCCCCCACAGTAAAATTAAGCTTTCTTTTTCTCTCAGTCATACTTCCAAACAAACTCACTACCAGTCTCCAAAAATCAGTCACAAATACAAGCACAACCAATCAGGCAAAAACACACACAAAGAGAAAACGAACACCCAAAAATCACACTAGCACTCAGCAAGAAACAGTCACAAAAAAAAAATAAAGCAAGAAAACAAACGAACAAAAATATATCAATCAAACAAACAGTCTCTCAAACACTTATCAAAAACACTTTCACAAATATACCAACAAGCACTTGATCACACAGAACACTAATCTGACAACTACAAGACACACTGCAACGAACAACAGGAACAAAAGCACTAGGTTCAATGGGAAGGGACACAAAGGGATGTACTTTTGCAATGCAAGTGCGTTTGTGTGTGTCTATTTATGCTGTCTGCGTAGTTCACAACGTTGCCCTAGTCCATTTCCAATTTCACTGATTGCGCCGCTTCCGAGTTGTGAGCATGCGCACAGCGGAGCTGACATGGTCTCCTTCACGCGCGCATGCGCGAGCCGGCCGGCCCTTCATTTGCATGGGGTCACGGCTCATTTCAATGTAACACGCCCACGTCCCTCCCAATTTGTATTACTCCTCCTTACGCCTCTGGAAAAAACCTTACGCTTGCGCAATTTCCTGCGCAAAAGCTACGTGAATCGGGGGATTACGCGGCTAGATGGCGCAAGTCTAACGTAAAGGCGGTGCGCTACGCCGGTCCAATAATGCGCCGATGTACGTGAATCTGGGCCCATGTTTTTAACAATGTAATCATTTACAAAAGCTATTTTTTAGCTGTTGCTGATACTATTCACATCCTCAGCTTTGGGGGTGCCCGGAAAAACCTCTCATAGTTTATTTAGGTAGTCACTGACACTCTCCTTGTCTTCCTGTACTGTCATATTTATTTTCTGCCAATCAGTCCATTGTACCCATCTAAGCTGGCATCTGTTCAGTAAGGCAGTCAACCTGTTTCCTAGACATGTGAACAATAAAAAAAATTGTTTTGTCTCGTTTCGTAGATTCGTAAAGATTCGTAATTTCGTAAGACTCTAGTTTTTCTATTCGGACCCGTTCGTATTTTCGTAACAGCTTTATTTTCGTTTATACTGAATGATTCGTAATTCTGTCAAATTTTATTTAGTTGATTCGAAATTCGTAATTTTGTTAGATAATCATTTTCGTTTAATGGATTCATAATTTTGTACTTTCGTAAATACATAGCAACACGCGGCTAATCCATATCAAGATATACTTTCTCTTAAGCCGCGTACACACGGTCGGACTTTTTGCCAACAAACTTCAAAATTAGCATTTTCCAAAAAATCCGACCGTGTGTACCCTCTATCGGACAAACTTTTTCGGTTTCAAAAGTCTGGCCAAGTCTGGCTTTTCGGATGTTCGAATTGATCCAAATGTACGAATACTAACAAATTCGTATGAAAATCCATTTGAAACTAACGGGAACGCACATGTCTACTGTTTCCTAAGTCTGGGCTATCTGGAGGTAATGGATCCCTTCACCGCTGTCCGTCTACTAGGCCGCAGGGGTCCCAATCCCCCTTTACCAAAGCCCAATCTGATCCTAGTACTCTCCTCAAGGCTCTCTCTACCTCCACCCCGTTCAACTTATAACTAGGGATGAGCTCTGCGTTCGATTCAAACGTATGTTAGACTTAAACATTGTCTGTTCGACCGTTCGTCGAAATTCGAATTTGGCACGTTACGGCCCATAATTCACTGCGGCATTGCGCACTGATGATTGGCCAAACATGCACTATGACCCGCATGCTTGGCCAATCACAGCGTGCAAAAAACAGAGAGCCATAATTGGCCAAAGCCAGGGTGGCTTTGGCCAATTATGGCTCAGGGGGTTTAGTACATGCCCCACACTATAAAAGGCCACCTGCAGGGTGGCCTTGTGTAGTGTGTTGTGGCAGTTAACAGAGAGAGACAGAGAGAGTGTAATTTTTTGCAGGTAGATAGAGCAGGCAGGCTAGTCAGTTAATGTTACAGTGTGTAGAGCAGGGGTCTCAAACTGGTGGCCCTCCAGCTGTTTCAAAACTACAAGACCCATGAGACATTGCAAGGCTGACAAAGTTACAAGCATGACTCCCATAGGCATAGGCATGATGGGAATTGTAGTTTTGCAGCAGCTGGAGGGCCACCAGTTTGAGACCCCTGGTGTAGAGGATATATATACATCCCAGGTGTTGTACATATATTTATACACCGTATAGCTTAGCTAGATCAGTTCTTCCTAATTTACTGGCAGGCAGGTGATTGTGCTATTTGAAGATGTTATCACAGGCATAGACACCCAGCAGGTACAATATTTAAAGGAATTTTTATTTTTATTTTTATTTAAGCATCATTAAAATCACTGCTCCTGATGCAGGAGCAGTAATTTTAATGGTGCCTAAAAAAAAAGAAAGAAAAATTCCTTTAAATATTGTACCTGCTGGGTGTCTATAGTTTGCCTGTGAAAACATCTTTGAGAGCCCGGGTCTTGCCCGAGGGAACATGTATCAATAGAAAAAAAGTTTTAAAAACTGTCGTTTTTTAAACTTTTTACCATTGATACATGTTCCCTGGGGCAAGACCTGGGTTCTCAAAGACGTTTTACAACAATAACTTGGATATTAGGCTTTAAAATTAGCACTTTTGAATTTGCACGTTCGAGTCCCATAGACATCAATGGGGTTCTAAATGTTTGTGCGAACGTTCGGTCTGTTCGAAGGTTCTGGTGTGAACCGAACGGGGGGGTGTTCGGCTCATCCCTACTTATAACTGTTCCGTAATCCCTCTATGTTTTCAATAAATTCTGCAGGACCTAATTTTGTATGTTTTATGTGTTCTGTAGTCTTTTGCATGTCATTCTCAGTCCATGGCCTGAAAACAGTCATTGTCAGGGGATGTTATCCTTCCACCCAGTCCGCCTGTCCTCCCCTGGGGTTCAGGACTTCTATCAAGGGGTATTCCTCACCATCATCTACACCATACCCAATAGGAGCAGAAAAAGACAAGGGTGGGACTTTGAATGAAACATGCATCCCAGGAGAAAACATGGAAAAATAGAATATGGCAGATATCTAGTCCGATAGAACCAAAAACATTACATGAGAGCATTGCATGACAACAATTGACAATCAGTTTTTTAATCGCATAAAAAATATAACAAAAACAATAATGACATAACACACCCAGTGTATTAGTCAGAAATTGAATAGTACATAATTCTATAACAATCAATGGTATTAGAGTATAGTAACATCTTTGGTTCATATATAGAAAGCAGTAAAAAAGAGGGAGGCCAATTCATATTTATTTTTAAGTACAATTGGTTTAAAACAAACATCAAAAATGTGATTAGAATTCACTCGCACACACACACACACACACACACACAAATTCACTCGCACACACACACCCACTTATGTGTGAAAAAGGGGGGGAGTGCATGAAGTTCTAGTAACCACAAATTTGCAGACACACGGAACATATAACTGCTTTAACAGACACATTTACCATCGTTAGCATTAGGCAGGTTATCTTTTAACTTGTAAAACACCGGAGTATCAACCCTTGAGTCATGATAACAATAAGAATACAGGGAAATCAAGAATATCAAGGCACCCCACACTATGGGGAGAATCCAAAAATTGTTAAAACCCATCTCTGCAGTACTGTTGTTCAATCAAGTTGTAAAGTTAGCAGTAAGGTTAATCTTGAATAAAAGAGAGAGAAGGAGATGTTACTACACCACCTATTATACAAAATTAAGTGATCACCAAGAAGAAAGTCAACTTTTTACATCACTCAGCTACTCTTAGCGCTTAAATCATCAGGTCCTCAACCTTCAACGTTTGGTATGCCTTTCAACAAATCTTTTTTTTATCTTTCCCGGACAGCAGGTGACGTATATTTTACACCCCAAATGCCTTTGTTTTCGAGCATTGGATTATCGAGATATTATACAATCAATCCCAATGTCGGCGATTACATCTCATCTATAATTCATAACCAGAATCGACCAGAAAGAGAAAAAGTAATTTAAAATCTTATCTCTCAAACCCCCTGAGAGGACTGGATCACGACAGGTTTGGAACCAGATGGTTTGGACCCGGGTCCCGGTAGCTATCGCCCCCTATTTGACCACTAATGTTAAGTGGGAGGACTTATTTTCTCAGTGAGTTTTCACCAATTTCTGATCAGAACCATTGGACCCAGGTTTCACACATTGGTTGCAGCTCGAAGTACCAAATCATACTTCCCCTGTGATCAGTCAAACTCCAGGTGTTCCAGAGGTAAGGTCATTTATTTCAAATGTATCGATACAAATGGATGAACCTTACATGCTAAGAGAAAAAGCAGAAGTCACACCCAGACACAAGATGTGTGACCTTTTTATAGAATCGACGTGAAGAATCTTATTGGCTAAAAGTTCACTGGTGGCTTATGATGCATTAACAGCTTTTTTTTGCCAATCACAGTGTCTTTTACAATTCATAGCAAAGCTTATGATTTTAGCAAGTACGTTGAAACAATAGAAAAATACAAATTAGAAGCAACGTGTCCTTAGAAGCCATTTTAGAAATTGGACTCCATTTTAAATTCCTAGAAATAGTCACACAATAGACATAGAAAAACCTTTCCAACACCGTTATTTTGGGACTGTTGGGGACCTCACACTATCCATATTTTGAACCCTAACACTGACACCAACCCTCTCTTTAACCTCCAACTCTCATGCTAAGGACCCAATAACCTCAACCCTAAAGCTAACCACCCTTAATATTAACTCAACTTTTTATTTTCATACATAATCAGGATTCTCAGTACTTTAAAATAAAGCTGGGATAATGTTGCCAATTGCAATCAAACTTCTTCCAAGGCAGGTTTAAATTCAGTTGGTGACTGAGAAACTCCTAGTCATTTTAAATACAAAAAACGATGCAACAGACAGCATGGAACCTACACTAAGTGTGTTTCGAAATGGCATTATATCTTCTAAGATCAACAGTTTATCAACAAAAATGGACTGTAGTGGACTGGTATACTATTACAATGTCTGGATTGAAAAAGAAAAAAGAAAAACTTATCAAGCAGGCTGTGCTTCCAATATTTAACACAATGGATAATTTTATAGAAGCCTACCTCTAAGGCGGCGTACACACGATCGAATATATCTGCTGAAACTGGTCCGCAGACCAGTTTCAGCGGATAGATTCGATCGTCTGTATGGGCTAGCAGACAGTTTCCAGCAGACAAAAGTTTTAAAGCATGCTTTAAAACTTGTCTGCTGCAAACCCGTCTGTCCAACATGTCCGCTGGTTAGTACGCCTAACCAGCGGACAAAAATCCCCCGCATGCGTCGAATGGATTTGACGAATGCGTGGAAGTATTTTACTTCCTGGTTCGGTGACGTGGTGGCGTCAACGTCACCGCCACGTCACCGCGCTGTCTGTCCACAGGGATTTTGGTTTGATCATGTGTACACTGATCAAACCAAAATAGCCCAGCAGACATGTCCGATGAAAACGGTCTGTCGGACCGTTTTCATCGGATTTGTTTACTCGTGTGTACGCGGCCTAAGAGAAAACTTTACCACTTCAGCCATGGAAGATTTGGCTGCTCAATGACCAGGCCATTTTTTGCGATACTGCACTGCGTTGCTTTAACTGACAATTGTGTGGTAATGCCACGCTGTACCCAAACAAAATTGATGTCCTATTATTCCCAAAAATAGAGTTAAATTACGACGACACGCCCAGTGGAGCCATTCTGCTGCAAAAAAAATGCGGCGGCTGGTCGGAAACCGGTTAAGGAACTTTTAAGAAATGCATTAAACTCTTCTCTCAGAATATGCAGTCAGATACATTCTAAACCTTAACAAATTGCTTTACTTATCTCCAGTGTCTTCTTATTGAAAAGCTACATATGGCATTCCAAAAAATAATATTATCATAATATATGTGTGTAATACAATGTATTATTGAAGACATTTTCATTGTGAACAATTTTCCTCTGTGCAAACAATCCTTCACTTAAAAGGAGGGCTTTGCTATGTGGCTATAGAAAAGCACAGCAGGGAAACACTCAGATATTATACAAAGCAACATTTTCATTTTAATTCTATTGGAGGAGACATCCTACGGTGTCATGAATATGATATTCAAGGTCTATGGTGTACCTGAAGTGAGTGTTCCAGCTTTAATGATGGAGAAGACATGACATATTGCAAACCAATGAAAATGAAAAGTTGCTCAGTTATAGAAAATTACTTACGATAGCAACATTTAACCTTTAAGGAAGTTTTGGAATAATTATCTAAAATTATCTAAAAAATAAGATTACAGTCATTTTCAACATTATGTTTTAAAAGTATAGTTTTTTTCTTTCGTAACGACTTATGCATTATATGTGTATATTTTTCTCAGAAGCTAACATTTGAAGATCCGGGCCCAGAGGAAATGTACAATGTTTTTGTATCTATTTCTACCTTGTTCTGTTCAGTACTAAAGAATTAAAAATTGAAAAATATATATGAATTTGAATATTTTTATATTTTCTCCTGAAGAGTGGTGTCTTTAAAGTGGAATTCCAGTCTAAACCTGACTAATCGTAAAAATGCTCCCCCAACACCTACTATACACACAGACAGCAATAAAAACATAACGGGATTCTAACCCCTCACCACTCCAAATATATATATATATATATATATATATATATATATATATATATATTGTGAGGGATTAACTCGGTAGCGGGTGTGTGTGACCCCCTGGATGGGTTCACTACACGCTGAACTGTACAAAAAGGCACTTGAGGATGACTAAAAACAAATGATATGGTTTATTTTTCCATCTTGTGGGATACACGTGCAAGCATCAAAACAGCATAAACAAAACAAAACATAAAATAAACCCTTGCCACTTGGGGCGTCTACCTTCCCAACACAGGAACCTACCTATGGAGTCTGGCACAGCCTACTGCTGGGCAGACACTGCTGGTCCTACAGCAGAAAACAACAAAAAAAGTCTCTTTGATATTTCTCACAGAGAAATATCCATCAGCACCTCACCTCTTCAGAAGTGCTTTTGACTGCTCCTTCACTCCCAAAGCCCCAGGATCCAGCAATCAGTCGTTATCCCTAGGCTGTCTTTATAGGGGCTTGAATTGGTTAATTCTGAACAGCTGAAACCTTTTAACGCCCCAAACCTCTCTGGCCATCTCTGCAGCCGAAGCCCAATAGTAATTGGTGTATTGTCTAAACAAGGCAGAAAAGCATCTCCCGTCTGGGACAACACACACAGATTTACCTGACTTCCTGTCACAAAATATATATATATATATATATATATATATATATATATTTTAGGGTTTTAGAAATTAAAAATATCAGTTTAAAAATGAATACAATTTTAAAATAAAATTGACCAAAAAACATTATAGTTTGGCTTTAAAAAGCATGCATTTAAATTATTGCTTTAGGTATAGGCTTTGACTCTAGTCTGTAGGTCTGAGGCGTTGATTTTATTGCAATGTCTGCTTTCTTTTGCTGTGCAAGCTCAAGACCAGGAAGTGTTGTATAGCAAGGCTTATACTTTCTTTTGGAGGTCCCAGGTAAAATCTAGAAAATACTGTAATTCTCGAGGGAGATACCGCTAGTAATACAAAGGATCAG
This sequence comes from Rana kukunoris, assembly GCA_029574335.1. Lineage (NCBI taxonomy): Eukaryota > Metazoa > Chordata > Amphibia > Anura > Ranidae > Rana > Rana kukunoris. Next base: position 361,659,749 of record CM056051.1, on the reverse strand, counting down.
TACATACACTTTAGGTATATCTGTATGTGCTCGGGAACATATCTTGATATGTGGGGGAGACACAAAAAGTGTTTATCCCCCAGAAGTCTGCAGGATTTAGAAAATCTTCTTCTTTTCCTGAAACTAATTGAGTCTCTACACATAAATGAGATGCGTAAGAGATGAAGCTATGCCTTAATGAGGGGAAACTTGAGTCAGAAGGTTTAGATGAAAGGTAAAATCGGCAGCAGAAAATGGGTTAATCACTGTCTAGTATTATATAACAGCTATGATTAAAAGAAATGAAGAAAAAAAAAAACTTCATACAGCATTTGGCGCTGGACTTAATAACCCCACTCCTGCTGTGCTGTAATGCTGATCTGCAGCAAGTAAACATCCTACGCTGTTCACCTGCTAATTGGCCAAAGAAGAAGATCTATGCACTCGCTAAACGTAAAAGAAAAGGCAACAGAGATAGACATGTTGATAGCAACCTTTTGTCTGACCTTCTATTTTAAATGGCAGCAACGTCTTTTTATAACTTTAGCATGTTGCACTGAATGTAACTTCTAAGGTGTGATTTTCGGATATCCCCACTATCTCCTGCCAAGCTGAAGCAGTTTTGTTAGCATAACAAAACTGCAGAGCAGAGAGCATAATGTAAAGATTCCTTAAAGCCTTTGTTTACAAAAAATAAGAAAAAAAATAAAAATGTGATGTGTCCCTTGTGCTGCAGTGTACTGGTTTAGCAGAAATCATGCTCCTTAAATGCCCCTCCACCCTAGCTGCCATAATCTTCTGGTGTGGCAGGGGTTATTAGAACTGAGGGAGCTGTGTAGGGCATTTATATGCTTACATTCCGCCCAGCTCCTTCTTTTATAAAAGCCAGGGTTAAACGGGTGTTCGCTCATCCGGCAAATACCCCACATTATCTGGCGTTTGCGGCAAATTCGAACCAAAGGACCTGGTGTTGATATTGGAGGGGACGCGCCGTTTTTTTCAATAATTTTTTTGGTATATTACCAGCATTTTTAAGAATTTTAAATTACATTTTTTTTCCCTTTATAAATTTAATTTTGCTGCGGTACTGTTATAAACATGGGAAAGATGCACTACTTTACAGGCAGACTAAGGATATCCCCAGGCATGATAATTAAAGGAATATTTCATTTTTATTGTTTCACTTTCACTAAGCATTATTAAAATCACTGCTCCTGAAAAAACTTCCGTGGGGCAGTACTGGGGTCCCCATACACTTTTTATGGCAATAACTTGCATATAAGTCTTTAAAATTAACACTTTTGAGTTTTCACGTTTGTGTCTCATAGACTTTAACAGTGTTTGCATGCTTGCACCAATTTTTTGCCTTTTCACATGTTCTGGTGCGAAACGAATCGAGGCGTGTTCGGCTCATCCCTACTCTTGATGAGGGCCTGTCAGAACTCCCTTACATCTATGAACAACTTATGTGCTGGAAGATTATGGCAGCGGGGGCAGACGATTTCTGCTACAAGGGTCATACCACACTGACAGACAGCAAAACAAGGGACATACCACACTCAGTGGCGGAACTTTCAGGGTCGCTGTAGTCTCCGTTGCGACTGGGCCCTGCCGTTCTGCCGCTGTGGGGGGGGCCCCCAAGACCCGGCATCTCCCCCTGCATCTCCAACTTTCAGTTTGTGATGCAGTGGGGGGAGTGGGAGGGGGCGATCGGCAGCTGTATGGTGCGATCGGCATCTCCCTGGGGCATGTATTTCTCCTTCGCCATGTGTACAGGGGAGGGGGAGGAGCCTCTGACCCGGGCAGCTACAAGTTTTACTCTTCAGTGTACAAGTAAGTTGCTCGGGTCAGAGGCCCCTCCCCCTCCACTGTACAGACTCAGAGAGAGAATTCCAAGCCCCAGGGAGACCCCCCTGCAAATGGACAGCATAGAACTGCCAATCTCCGCCTCCCACCTCCCCCTGTGCTGGGGGTTGGAGGTGCACAGCCAGCGAGGTACAGGGGAACTTTTGTGGGGGGATGTTTAAGTCTTCGAATCCTGATGTATGGGGGGCCCTCTCATATATAAGGGGGCTCTCTGTGAACCCTGATGTATGGGGGGCTCTCTGTGAACCCTAATGCATGGGGGGCTGTCTGTGAACCCTGATGTATGGGGGGGCCTCTGGGGACCCTGGTGTATTGGGGTCTCTCTGGGAACCCTGATTATGGGCAGCTCTCTGTGAATTCTGATATATGAGGGGCTCTCTGTGAACCCTGATATATGGGGTGCTCTCTGGGAACCCTGATGTATGGGTGCTCTATGTGAACCCTTATGTATGGGGGTGCTCTCTGTGAACCCTGATGTATTGGGGGATCTCTGGAATTTCTGGGGCTCTGATGTATGGGGGGCTCTCTGGGGACTCGTATATGGGGCTCTTAGGGGGCTCTGATGTAAGGGGGCCTCTCTGTGAACCCTGATGTATGGGGGGTGGTCTCTGGGGACTCTGATGTATGGGGGGCTCTCTGTGAACCCTCATGTATTGGGGGCTCTCTGGGATCTCTAATGTATGGGGGGGCTCTCTGGGGACTCGTATGGGGGGCTCTCTGGGGACTCTGATGTATGGTGGGCTCTCTGGGGACTCTGATGTAAGGGGGCCTCTCTGTGAACCCTGATGTATGGGGGGTGCTCTCTGGGGACTCTGATGTATGGGGGGCTCTCTGTGAACCCTTATGTATTGGGGGCTCTCTGGGATCTCTGATGTATGGGGGGGGCTCTCTGGGGACTCGTATGGGGGGCTCTCTGGGGACTCTGATGTATGGGGGGGCTCTTTGTGAACCCTGATGTATTGGGGGCTCTATGTGAAATTGTATGGGGGGTCTCTCTGGGGACTCTGATGTATGGGGGGCTCTCTAATGTATGGGGGGCTCTCTGATGTATGGGGGGTTGCTCTCTGGGGACTCTGATGTATGGGGCTGCTCTCTGGGGATTTTGATGTATGGGGGGTGCTCTCTGTAAACCCAGATGTATGGGGGGGCCTCTGGGGACCATGAAGTACAGGGGGGACTCTGGGAACCCTGGTGTATGAGGGGCTCTCTGGGGACTCTGATGTATGGCAGGGCTCTCTGTGAACCCTTATGTATGGGGGGCTCTCTGGGGACTCTGTATGGGGGTACTCTCTGTGAACCCTGATGTATGGGGGTCTCTCTGGGGACTCTGATGTATGGGGGGCTCTCTGGGTACTCTGATGCATGGGGGTGCTCTCTGTGAACCCTGATGTATGGGGGGCCTCTGGGGACCATAAATTATGGGGGGGCTCTCTGGGGACTCTGTATGGGGGGCTCTCTGTGAACTCTGATGTATGGGGGAGGCTCTCTGGGGACCTTGCTGTATGAGAGGAGACTCTCTGGGGACCCTAATGTAAGGGGAGACTCTCTGGGGACCCTGATGTATGTAGGAGACTCTCTGGGGACCCTGATGTAAGTGGGGAAGGCTCTTTGGGCACCCTTATGTAAGGAATTGTCTCTCTTGGGACCCTGATGCAAGGAGGATCTGCACTCAGTTATGTGACAATATATACACACACACACGTATATTGTATACATGTGTACACCCGCCCAAGCATATGACTTTCTTTACTTGCTTGCTACACTTCTATGGGCTCTAGCCCGAGATCTTTTGTAGACCTAGCAATGCCCATGGGGGGGGGGGGGGCTTCATGGTTTCTTGCATCGGGGCCCTGAAGATTCTAATTATGCCTCTGACCACACTGAGGGTAAATAATGTCCCTTCTGTTGATTTTTTTCTTTTTAATAAACTTAGAAATGGTTTAAAACAAATGCTTACTAAGCACTGAATATGAAGGTATTGAGAAGAAATTCATCCTCAAACCATGGCTCCCCTTTGCCAGCATTGACTCAGCAGCATTGCAACCTTCTAATCTCTATTGTATACACACAGCAAGAATACTGAGAGTGAAAGAAGGGTGATCTGAGCAACTGAGAGAACGGTCTGTGGGGGCCAGTAAGGAGGCTTATTTTCATATGCCACTGGGGCTATGATGCCCCTTCTTTTGAAACAACAGAATAAGGACATAATTAAATAAATAATACCCGAACACACAGGACATCCGGCTCCTATCTCGGCGGGAAAATTTAAAACGAATAAGGCACGGCTGGCTGCAGATAGACACTTTGGCATGGCTGGCTGCATATGGACACTTGGGACAGGCTGCAGATGGACACTTGGGCATGGCTGGCTGCAGATGGACACTTGGAATGGCTGGCTGCAGAAGGACACATGGGCACGGCTGGCTGCAGATGGACACTGATCATTCCTGGCAATGTGAGTGCATTCCTGGCAATGATAGATGCTGCATTCCTTGCAATGATAGGTGCTGCATTCCTTGTAATGATAGGTGCTGCATTCCTGGCAATGATAGGGGCTGCATTCCTGGCAATGAGAGGTGCTGCATTCCCGGCAATAATAGGTGCTGCATTCCCGGCAATGACGGGTGCTGTATTCCAGGCAATGGTGGGTGCTGTTTTCCCGGCAATGGTGGGTGCTGTATTCCTGGTAATGGTGGGTGCTGTATTCCTGGCAATGGTGGGTGCTGCATTCCTGGCAATCGTGGGTGCTGCATTTTCTGAAATTGGGGGTCTGCAGATGGGCACTGACCCGTTTTTTGCTTCACAGTTCTTTATTTAAAATGTTAAGTTTTATTTTTCCTGAAACTTCCTTCTTAAAGTGAAGGTGCGTGTTATACGCCAATAAATACGGTATATCCAAATAATACGCTTGAGCTCATCTCTTCACCACACACAGCCATGAAGCAAGAGAATTCTTGTTGGGCCGTGTATTAGTGTTTGAACAAACACACTTAGACCGAATTTTAATGGTTCAAAGAATGTCGGGCAAAATGGTCGGCCCTCGAGCATGTTCACTTCATCAAATCTGGCCCTCTTTGAAAAAAGTTTGGACACCCCTGCACTAGGGGGAGACATCAGCCATAAAGGTATATCATAGGTAAACTTCAGAAGCCCCTTAACAAGGCTCCGGACTGACCGAAACAAAGAGGTGCCCTATACAATAAAAGAATTACCAGTGAAATAACCAACTTTAGAAGAGTACTCCTAGGTCATAGTGGGGGACCTAGTGAGAAAGGGGTCAAGTGGAATGATAGAAGGAAAAAGGAAATAAGTAGGAAAAAAGAAACCGAGAAAGCAAAGTGACTGGGTGAGTCTCGCCACATTGTTAGGAGCGTGGATGGGTGCAGGGTGTGAGCTACAGCCGACATATTGGGACCATGAAAAGTGCTAATTTTAAAGCTAATATGCAATTTGTTGTCATAAAAAGTGTTTGGGGACCCGGGTCCTGCCCCAGGGGACATGTATCAACACTGTAAAGCCTCACAGATACTCTTGTTGAGCGCAGGAATGGGCCCTGCTTTAAAATATTACATCAAAAATTATAATTACGTGCCCCTGATAAACAGGGGCAGAAAAATTGGACCTTAGGCAGTGGAGGTGGTGGTGGTGGTGGCACAACACTGTAAAGCCTGACAGATACTCTTGGTGACCGCAGGAATGGCCCAGCTGTCAAATATTAGGTTAACATTTTTTAATTACGTGGCCCTGTTAAACAGGGGCAGAAAAATTGGGCCTTAGGCAGTGTTGGTGGTGCCACAACACTGCAACCCCTCACAGATACTCTTCTTGAGTGCAGGAATGAGCCCTGCTGTGAAATATTAGATCAACAATTGTAATTACATGCCCCTATTGAACAGGGACAGAAAAATTGGGCCTTAGGCAGTGGTGGTGGTGGTGGCACAACACTGTAATGCCTCACAGATACTCTTGTTGAGCACAGGAACGAGCCCTGCTGTGAATTATTAGATCAAAAAATTTAATTACATGCCCCTGTTGAATGGCGACATTTGACCGGACGCCTCCTATGGAGGCTGTATTGTTCGTAGAAGGATTACAGCGCTGGAATTTTTTATTTATTTTTTATTAAAGGACTTGTCCCAAGCTGTGTGTTTTTTTTACACTTTTTGACACTTTTTTGGGTGAAATGGTAGGGGTACAATGTACAACCACTGGGCAAGGGTTGTGGGGATGAGGCCCTTGTCCCTATCAACCTTTGGGACATCCTCCCCATGTTGAGGGCATGTGGCCTGGTATGGTTTAGCAGAGGCAGTGCTCTCTCATTCCCCCCTTTTTTTGCAGCCTGCCAGGTTGCGTATGGATTTTTGGGGGGAACCCAAAAACATGGCGCAGCCAATGTTAAGTATGGACGTCGGGACGCCGATTCAGAATGGGGCTGGGCGTAAGTTACGTTCACGTAGTTTTCATTGCACTATTTGCAACGTGATTTGGAGCATGCGCACTGGGATACGTCCACGGCCAGCACATGCGCAGTTCGTTCGACGCGTCATTTACGTGGGGTCACCGTTCATTTCAATACAACATGCCCCCTACCTGCCTAATTTGAATTACGCCCACTTACGCCGGCCAATTTACGCTACGCCGCCAAAAAAGCAAAAAAAAAGTTTTAGCTGTAGTATTTTAGTTCCTGTTTAGTAGCTGTCCGTGTCGTAGTCTACGTCTTTGTGTAAAAAAAAAAAAAAAATTAGGTGTAGTAGTTTTATTCTAGTTTAGTAGCTGTCTACGTCTTTGTCTGCGTCTTTGTCTGCGTCTTTGTCTGCGTGCCTGTCTTGCTAAAAAAACAAAAAACACTCCTTTCTCACATTTCCCCCCCCAATAAAGTTTCCCCCCCCACATCAGCAAGTATGAGCAGCATACGTGGCCGTGGCCGTGGCAGCAGGGGTAGGGGAGTTACTCCCAGTGCTGGGTCGCTGCCAGCACGGGGTACCTCTCGCGCCCCTACTAGTGGTAGTGGATCAGGTGGAAGGGGAGTCCGCCTCATCCGCGATTTTTTCCCTCGGGCAGCCGCCCTATATTGCCTTCTCGGGCTCCAGTAGTGTTGGAGTAAATGGGGCACAGCAGTGCCACAGAGTCGTCAGTCCCGACTCCCAGTAGCACCACCAGTACACCGGTGCCTTTAGGACCCGCCCCCAGCCCCCAAGGGTCCAGCCTCTTACTGTTTGACAGCGACAGTGAGAGGGATATCTTGGGGGAGGTCCTGCATCAGGCAGACATCCAGTTCTGTACTGATGGTCAGGACCTTTTGGAAGGGATGATGGAGGAGGAGGATGGGGTACCTGCTGTCAGTATCCCAGAGACATCCCTTCCAAGTGGTGCTGGTGTTTTTGGGCAGGAAACACCCACTCCTAGTCAGACCCAGGCGTCGGTGAGGGGACAGCGGAGCCAGGCTAGTGGCTCCATGTCAGCTGTTTCCCTCAGACCACCACATTTCAGCCCTGGGTCTGACATATCTGGGGGCGAAGAGGAGGGTGACCCAACGTGGGTGCCACCTGACTTGTCGGTTCACAGCAGCAGTGACGACGAGGAAGGTAGGCACCCTGGGGAAACGGTGCGCCAGGTCACCAGGGAGACCAGCGTCAGGGTCTCCACTGGTGATGGCAGCAGGAGGTGTCAGCAGCAGCAGCAGGCAGCTCCACCTGTGCGCACCGAGTCCTAGCAGGTGCAAGTCAGCGGCACCCCATCTGACAGGAGGGCGGCGCTGAAGTCACCTGTCTGGGCCTACTTCACCCTGGTAGCAGATAACTAGACCATAGCCATCTGCCATATCTGTCGTGCCAGGGTGAAGAGAGGGAAGTGCTTGGCTCGGGTGGGTATCACAGCTCTGAACCAGCATCTGTGAATCAACCACTGGCGGGAGTATGACCAGATGAAACATAGTGGTGGTAGCAGCGCCACCACCACAAGTGTGCAGGGTACAGCAGCCCCTGCCACAGCTTCATCTGTTCCCAGCAGGTCATGCCCCCCCGCTCCCTCTAATAGAGGTACTGGTACCGGCAGCCAGACCTCTACTTCCACAGCACCCTCCTCTTCTGTGTCCTGCACTGCCGTCCGGCGCCAGGCGTCGCTTTCCGACGCCTTCGAACGCACCACTCCCTTCCCCCCTGGAGACCGACGTGTGCGTGCCCTCAATGGGCTCCTGGCAAGGGTTATTGCCCAACATCTGCTTCCCTTCAACATTGTTGACTGCAACCCCTTCAGGCAGATGTTGGAGCAGGCCCAACCCCAATGGCGTGTCCCCAGCCGCCATTTCTTTGCCAGGACTGGTGTCCCTGCCCTACACCAGCACATTGTGCAGAATGTAACCCTGTCGCTGGATCACGCTGTCAGCGACAGGGTGCATCTCACAATGGATGGCTGGACCAGCAGGCATGGGCAGGGCCGGTACATCAGCTTCACGGCCCATTGGGTTTCCCTCCGAGGCGCCGGGGAGGCATCGGCGGCATCAGATTTTGTGGTGCCGCCCCGGGGTGTCCAGGGGAGAACTGCTGGTCTCCCTCAAGCCACTGTCTCCGCAGCTGCTGAGCCTCACAGCAAGCGCCCTCGTAGCTACTCAAGTGTGGGGCACATGCGCTGTCAGGCCGTGCTCCAGCTTGTTAGTTTAGGGGACCGGAGTCACACTGGACAAGAACTGCTGGCCGCACTTCAGGCTCAGGTCCAGAAGTGGCTGACACCCCGAATGCTCCAGGCAGGTATGGTTGTCTGTGACAACGGCAGCAACCTACTCTCCGCCCTCCAGGCTGGCAGTCTGACCCATGTGCCCTGTCTGGCACATGTCCTCAACCTCGTGGTGCAGAAGTTCCTGCGCACCTATCCCGGGTTGAGTGACATTGTGCTAAGGGTACGTAGGATTGCCAGCCACTTCAGGCGCTCCCCAACCGCTACCGCGTCACTGTCCAAGTTGCAGCGGGACAACAGCCTGCCCCTTCACAGGCTGATTGTGGACAGTGTGACGCGGTGGAACTCCACCCTCCACATGCTGGAGAGGTTGTGGGAGCAGCGAAGGGCAGTGAAGGAATAACTGCTGGAGCAAGGCACTGCCGGGCCATCACAAACACTCCCCCGTACATCACCAGTGCGGAGTGGAGGCAGATACACCAGGTCTGCCATGTGTTGGCCCCTTTCGAGCAGGCGACCAAGATGGTCAGCAGGGAGCATGTCGGCCTCAATGACGTGCTCCCTATAGTGTTCCTGCTGGACAGAGCACTAGATCGCCTGCTCGAAGCTGGGGAGAGTGCCTTGGTGGAGCAGGAGGAGGCAACACTGCTCCACCAAGACCAGGCCCAGGACGAGGAGGAGGAGGATGATGATGATGAGGAGGTTACTGGTGACGTCCTGGAGTCAGGGCCTGGTCAGGAGAGAGAGCCGGTGTTGGGGGCAGCGATAGTCCGGGGGTTGGGCATCTCTGAGCGCGAGCAGCAGCGCCTCCAGCATGAAGACTCAGACATGGACCCGGTCAGCCGTGAGGAGTCACAGCGGGCTGTGCTCTTTCCCATGGCTGCCCACATGCTGAGATGCCTCAGGAGGGACCCCGGGTTAAGACTATCAAGGAGAGGGATGAATTTTGGATGGCCACCCTTTTAGATTCAAGATGCAAGGGGAAACTGGAGCAGTTCCTCCCAGCCAGCCGGAGGCAGCACCGGATGGAGGAACTGCAGGCACGCATAGTCAGCCGGTTGGAGCAGGCAACTCCCCAGCCTCCAGTTGTCCCCCCTCATCTCACCCAGCAGGTGGCAGCACCCAGCAGCAGCCGAGCAGGGGACCTAATGGGTGAGATGAGGATGTTCTTCCAATCTGAGCGACCCAGTACCAACAGCAGCAGCAGCAGCAGTCACCACCAGCGGCTGGCCCACATGGTGGCAGACTAAATGGGGTCCGTCGGTGCTTCTGACAGTATGAGCACCGACGACCCCATGGAGTACTGGGTTGCCAGATTGGACACCTGCCGCGAGCTCGCTCAGTATGCGCTGGAGTTATTGTCTTGCCGCCCCTCCAGCATACTATCTGAGCGAACATTAAGCGCGGCAGGTGGGGTGGTCACGGACAAGAGGACCCGTTTGTCCACAGACTCCGTGGACAGACTCACATTCATCAAGATGAGTCCTGGATCGGCGGTGACTTTCTGGCACCCGCCGTCGGTTCAGGGCGCTGAAGGGTCCCTTGTCATTCATTTTCTCTCCTTGGCTCTCCCTCCACTCTTGCCCGAGTGATTTGACACTATATTGTCTACTATTACTACTACTGCTGCTGCTCACGACACCTATGTCTCGAGTTATTTAACACTATATACTACTATTACCACTACTGCTGCTGTCAAGTCTTGCCCAAGTGTTTAGATGATATTTAGTACTATTACCACTACTGCTTGTAAATGTTGCCTGTGTGATAATTACATTATATTTTAATACTACTGCTGCTGCCTTCATGCTGAGTAATGCTTCATGACCTCTCTGGCACAGCGGATCCACCAACAGCCTCCGCTACAAGCTACCAGACCGGATCGTAACAGCAAGTGTGACTAAAAGACTGAACTTTATGTTAAACCCTGGTTTGCGGCCTTTATACTGCAACCATTAGCCTGTCTGCAAGAGCAAATCAGCACTCTCTCTCTCTTTCTCGCTCTCTCTCTCTATATCTATATATATATTGTAGCTTTTGTTATAGTAATTTTTCAACAGTTTAGTTTGTGTTAGTAGTGTCTGTGTATTTTAGTTTGTCTTAGGTTTGTGTTAAATAAAATAATAGTATAAAATGTTTTTGGTTATTATGAAGTTAGATGTGTTGAAAAACCTAACAATCTCAATAAGAAAGGAAACATTTTAAAAGAATAACATTTTTTATTACAAGAAAAAAAAATGTACATGTATTTTTGCATGAGCTTGTGAAGCTCAGCCATCGCGTCCAAATTCTTCCTCTGCTGTTGCTCCAGCTGTTGGTTTTGGAGGTCTAATAATCGCATTTTCCGGCGATTTGAGAGGATTTTCTCATTGGTCCTCTGGATGAGACAGTAATTTTCCTCCATCTTTTTGAAAACTGTTAGGATATAAGAAAAAAAAATAGGATTAAATGCTGTCCATTTTTATATCTACATCTTATTGTTGAAATGTTATTAATCTTTGTGCACATATTTACCCTCCTGCCTCGGGCTCACAGGAACCGTCTCATCCTCCTGCTCCTCTTCTCCATCACCCGATTCACCAGGAGTTGGGGGGGGGGGGTTGCAGCTCCTCCTCTTGCTCCTCAACAGGAGCTGGGGGTGGTAAACACTGGGAGGGCCCTGGCTGCTCCTCATCCCTCTCCTCCTGTGCATCCTCCTCCTGCTCCTCCTGTGCATCCTCCTCTTTATCCTCCTCCTCCTCCTCTGCGGCCTGTCGCCTTGTGCGCTTGGGGCGCACAGATGGTAGAGGAGCTCCTATAATAACACAATGTTCATATATGTAAAAATGATTTCTAATAACGTATGCAAATTCTGTGTACTCTGCTGTATTGTATATGAATACAAATGTATTTATATAGACAGTTAACCAATGGGATAATGTTATACTACCGCTATAATTATTTTTTGACCCTTATACTGGGCCTGTACAATAGATTATTTTTTTTTTCATCCCTATCTTTATATATGAACAATAATATGTTTGTTTCTTTTGACTTTTTGATGAATTAATTTTGAATAAATAATGGAGTTGATGTTATTTAAAAACTACAACTACCAGCATGCTCTGATACACCATGTAGCTCACCGTCAGCAGCTGTACCACAATTATACTTTAACTCCCAGCATGCCTGGACAGTCAATGGCTGTCCGGTAATACTGGGGAGTTGTTTTGCAACAGCTGTAGGCTCCGTTTGGTAAACAGTGCCGTACCAGACGGTTTTCTTTTTTAGTGTGGAGGGGAGGGGGGCTATGTAGGGGTATGTGTATATGTTGTGTTTTTTAATTTTTATGTAGTGTGGTGTAGTGTTTTTAGGGTACAGTCAGAGGGGCGTGGGGTTCACAGTAGTTTCCCGCTGAGGGTTTGAGCTGCAGCGCCAAATTTGCTTCAGCTAGAAGCACACTGTAAGCCCCAGCCCATGTGAATGTACCCTGTACATTCACATTGGGGGAGAGGGGGGGGGGGGGTTATTGCAGCCAGTTGCATGCAGGGAGTTGTAGTTTTGCAACAGCTGGAGGCTCCGTTTAGTAAACAGTGCCGTACCAGACGGTTTTCTTTTTTAGTGTGGAGGGGGGCTATGTAGGGGTATGTGTATATGTTGTGTTTTTTAATTTTTATGTAGTGTGGTGTAGTGTTTTTAGGGTACAGTCAGAGGGGCGTGGGGTTCACAGTAGTTTCCCGCTGAGGGTTTGAGCTGCAGCGCCAAATTTGCTTCAGCTAGAAGCACACTGTAATCCCCAGCCCATGTGAATGTACCCTGTACATTCACATTGGGGGAGAGGGTGGGGGGTTATTGCAGCCAGTTGCATGCAGGGAGTTGTAGTTTTGCAACAGCTGGAGGCACAATGGTTGCAAAACACTGCAAATTTGTTACCTAACTCAGGGTTTCAAGACCAGTGCGCCTCCACCTGTTGCAAAACTACTCCCATCAGGCATGGTCTGTCAGTGCATGCTAAGAATTTTACTTTTGCTGCATCTAGTGTGCCACAGTTTAGAGACCCGTGTATAGTGGTCTGAAAAATTTGGGCCTGCAGAACTTGCAAAACTTGAAGTCCCAGCATGCCCAGGCATGCTGGAAGTTGTAGTTTTGCAACATCTAGAGGGCAATATGTATTCGAACGTCTTGGGCCTTAAGGATCCTGAAGTCAGGACGTTCGCATACGTCCTATGTCCACAACATGTTAATTATGCTAAATAGCAAGGAAAGTGCCTAAATACACATTTACCAACCAGGGTGTCTGCAGCTGTCCAGGCATGCTGGGAGTTGTAGTTTTGCAACAGCTGGAGACACACTGTTTGGGAAATACTAATATCTGATCTTATATCCTAACTTTTAAACTAGTCTAAAATGCAGTTAAAGATAATGAAATAACAGTGGTGAAATTACTTACACTAATCAGCAGTTTTTCCTCACTGGATGAAAAGTTACTCCCCACCATCTTCGCTTTGCAGGGCAGCACAAAAAAGCGATCCGAAAATAGACTGGCAAAGATCCAGGAAAGTATCTCAGTTTTCGCGTGTTGTTCGCGCGCATGCGCATGCGCGGACGAGAATTTCGCAATCAATTTCGCATTCGCATTAGCGAAATTTCGCAAAAAAAATTTTTTGATAAAATATCGCGAATATTCGATATTAACGAATATTTCACGAATATTCTTCTATATATTCGTGAAATATCGCGAAATCGAATATGGCGTATTCCGCTCAACACTACTCTCCATCCTGTGTTAGGTGGCCTCTCCATCCTGTGTCAAGGCTCATAACTGAGGCCTAAACTGATAAAAAATATTTTTTTATATATTTTTGGGGGATATTTATTATAGCAAAAAGTAAAAAATATTGCATTTTTTTTAAAATTGTCGCTCTATTTTTGTTTATAGCTGATCAAATACCACCAAAAGAAAGCTCAATTTGTGGGGAAAAAAGGACGCCAATTTTGTTTGGGAGCCACGTCGCACGACCGCGCAATTGTCAGTTAAAACAACGCAGTGCCGAATCGCAAAAAGGGGCAAGGTCCTTTACCTGCCTTTTGGTCCGGGTCTTAAGTGGTTAATATTTATTTCTGAAATTAGTTTTCTTTATTGTCGTGCGACGTGGCTCCCAAACAAAATTTGCGTTCTTTTCTTCCCACAAATAGAGCTTTCTTTTGGTGGTATTTGATTGCCTATTTTTTGCGCTATATACAAAAATAGAGCGACATTTTTGAAAAAAAAACAATATTTTTTACTTTTTGTTATAAGAAAAATCAAATAAACTAAATTTTAGTCAATCATTTAGGCCAAAATGTATTTAGCCATATGTTCCCTAGCGGGAACAGCGACACTAATACAGCGATCAGAAAAATGATCGCTTAGTGACACTGGCAATAGGGAGTGAAAGGGTTAACTAGGGTGGTAATCAAGGGGTTAAAACTTTATTAGGGGGGGTACGGGGGCTACCCTGAACCTAACACTAACTGACTGTCACACTGCCTGTCACACTGACACTAAATACAGTAATCATACATGTATGATTACTGCATTCAGTGACACTGTGACAGGGGGAGGGGGGGCAATCGGGGGGGGGGGGTTAATGTGACTATGTGTAGTGTGTGTCAGTGTAGTGTTAGTGCAGACTTACTGTGCGATGTGATCTCTCCTCAGCGGTGGTTGAAAAAAACGCTGAAGGAGAGATCACATCGCTTCCTCCTTCCTGTGTTTACACAGGAGGAGGAAGTGACAGGGCAGGGGGGCGCACGGATTGGCTGAGAGCGATCCGGAGGGGGCGGACAAAAACGAATAGCCGCCCCCTCATCCCGAATCGCTCGGCCAGCAAAACGGACCGCCGTATGTACGGGGGGGTCCGATCGGACCCCCGAACCCCCTCAAGGCACCAACGTATATATACGTTGATGTGCCTGTCGGTGCCATTCTGCCGACGTAAATGTACATGCGGCGGTCCTTAACTGGTTAAGGAAAGACAAGACTCACGCGTCATACTTGTTTAAAGCATGCGAATGACGCATCAAGTGCCTCTGATGCACTTTAATAAAAAATAAATAAAAATGCGATCTGCAAATTCCAGCGTTGTCTATGCAGCTGCTTATTTGCTCAAGTACAGTATAGCAATATTTGCCCTTATTCTTATATTAATAGAGAGGTGTATAGGGGGGACAAGGGCTTACTGGTCAGTTTCAGTACTGGTGTTAGTATCAAGGCTTATATCTCCATATCCGATGGCTAATGGTAAGTGCAGAAGTTAGTACTGAGTTAGTGCTGAATGCTGAGAAAACTATCACTTCTGACAAGTTTGGTGGGATTACTTTTCAAATGAGGAAGTGAGGAAGCACTGCACACATCCCACAACCATGTGCAATGCAGTTGTGATGTGTTTGTGTGGCAATTACTGAGTTAACAAAGGCATTGAGGAGGCACCACATCCCATCCTCGCCACCACTTCCCAGAGGTGCAGCGGTTTAGAAGCAAGTCTAAACTTAGCTAACAGTGTTCTGTATGCTTGTGACATTGTTTTAAAAACTGTACAGTATTTATTCCTTACTGTCTTGTTTAAAATAAAGGAACTATTAACAAAAAAATATATATATATATATATATATATATATATATATATATATATATATATATATAGTGGGGCAAAAAAGTATTTAGTCCCCACCAATTGTGCAAGTTATCCCACTTAAAAGATGAGAGGCCTGTAATTGTCATCATAGTTATACCTCAATTTTGAGAGACAAAATGTGGAAAAAAAATCCAGACAATCACATTGTCTGATTAGGTAAGAATTTATTTGCAAATTATGGTGGAAAATAAGTATTTGGTCACCTACAAACAAGCAAGAGTTCTGTCTCTCACAGACCTGTATCTTCTTCTTTAAGAGGCTCCTCTGTCCTCCACTCATTACCTGTATTAATGGCACCTGTTTGAACTTGTTATCAGTATAAAAGACACCTGTCCACAACCTCAAACAGTCACACTCCAAACTCCACTATGGTGAAGACCAAAGAGCTGTCGAAGGACACCAGAAACAAAATTGTAGACCTGCACCAGGCTGGGAAGACGGAATCTGCAATAGCCAAGCAGCTTGGGGTGAAGAAATCAACTGTGGGAGCAATAATTAGAAAATGGAAGACATACAAGACCACTGATAATCTCCCTCGATCTGGGGCTCCACACAAGGTCTCACCCCGTGGGGTCAAAATGATCACAATAACGGTGAGCAAAAATCTCAGAACCACACAGGGGGACCTAGGGAATGACCTGCAGAGAGCTGGGACCAACGTAACAAAGGCTACCATCAGTAACACACTACGCCGCCAGGGACTCAGATCCTGCAGTGCCAGACGTGTCACCCTGCTTAAACCAGTACATGTCCGGGCCCAGTATAAGTGTAGTAATACTGCGCTGTCTGGTGAATGAATAAATAACAACTATGCCTGCAGCTTAAAATGTGACACGGTGAATGGTGGGAGATTGACCGGACATTGAACATCCTGCTACATAGACCCCCAGGCTGGGTAGTAAGCCGTATGCCATCAAAAGGTCTCTGGTTGGGATCTTCCCCTCTGGTAAGAGGCAGCTTTTGCAAAGGGTGGAGGTTTTTCCTTTCTATCCATGCACTATTCTGAGGTTTTCCTGTTTTGATGTCACCATCTATTTGAAGGAGAACGTTATTTACAGTCATCAAAATATCACCTGATACGTCCATTTGTTGGAAAATAGACATTGATTGAGTTTTTTCTTTGGATGTTTTTTTATTTGGACACCTTGATATTTGTATGAATGGGGTAACCCACTCATTCTATGTAAATTCATATATTTGCACCACATCAATATGTGGTTAAACCGTTTAAGATTATTCACGTTATTTTGTGCAGCTTGTTTTTACATGTCTGGGCCCGTCTGAGGTTTGCTAGATAGCATTTGGATGATCCAGAAGAGGATTGGGAGAATGTCATATGGTCAGATGAAACCAAAGTAGAACTGTTTGGTAGAAACACAACTCGTTGTGATTGGAGGAGAGAGAATGCTGAGTTGCAACCAAAGAACACCATACCTACTGTGAAGCATGGGGGTGGCAACATCATGCTTTGGGGCTGTTTCTCTGCAAAGGAAACAGGACAACTGATCCGTGTACATGAAAGAATGAATGGGGCCATGTATCGTGAGATTTTGAGTGAAAACCTCCTCCCATCAGCAAGGGCATTGAAAATGAAACGTGGCTGGGTCTTTCAGCATGACAATGATCCCAAACACACTGCCAGGCAACAAAGGAGTGGCTTCGTAAGAAGCATTTCAAGGTCCTGAAGTGGCCCAGCCAGTCTCCAGATCTCAACCGCATAGAAAACCTTTGAAGGGAGTTGAAGGTCTGTGTTGCCCAGCGACAGCCCCAAAACATCACTGCTCTAGAGGAGATCTGCATGGAGGAATGGTCCAACATACCAGCAACAGTGTGTGACAACCCTGTGAAGACTTACAGAAAACGTCTGACCTCTGTCATTGCCAAGAAAGGATAGATAACAAAGTATTGAGATGAACTTTTGATATTGACCAAATACTTATTTTCCACCATAATTTGCAAATAAATTATTTCCAAATCAGACAATGTGATTTTCTGGATTTGTTTCCACATTTTGTCTCTCATAGTTGAGGTATACCTATGATGACAATTACAGGCCTCTCTCATCTTTTTAAGTTGGAGAACTTGCACAATTTGTGGCTGACTAAATACTTTCTTGCCCCACTATATATATATATATATATATATATATATATATATATATATATATATATATATACATTTCAAACCAAAAGTTTGGACACACCTTCTCATTCCAAGAGTTTTCTTTATTTTCATGACTATGAAAATTGGAGAGTCACACTGAAGGAATCAAAACTATGAATTAACACATGTGGAATTATATACATAACAAAAAAGTGTGAAACAACTGAAAATATATGTCATATTCTAGGTTCTTCAAAGTAGCCACCTTTTGCAGCAGACACATCTCTAGAACAACTGTTAAGAGGAGACTGAGTGAATCAGGCCTTCATGGTAGAATATCTGCTAGGAAAACACTGCTAAAGAAAGGCAACAAGCAGAAGAGACTTGTTTGGGCTAAAGAACGCAAGGAATGGACATTAGACCAGTGGAAATCTGTGCTTTGGTCTGATGAGTCCAAGTTTGAGATCTTTGGTTCCAACCACCATGTCTTTGTGCAATGCAGAAAAGCTGAACGGATGGTCTCTACATGCCTGCTTCCTACTGTGAAGCATGGAGGAGGAGGTGTGATGGTGTGGGTGTGCTTTACTGGTGACACTGTTGGGGATTTATTCAAAATTGAAGGCATACTAAACCAGCATGGCTACAGCATCTTGAAGAGGCATGCTATTCCATCAGGTTTGCGTTTAGTTGGACCATCATTTATTTTTCAACAGGACAATGACCCCAAACACACCTCCAGGCTGTGTAAGGGCTATTTAACCAAAAAGGAGAGTGATGGGCTGCTGCGCCAGATGACCTGGCCTCCACAGTCACCGGACCTGAACCCAATCAAGATGGTTTGGGGTGAGCTAGACTGCAGAGTGAAGGCAAACGGGCCAACAAGTGCTAAGCATCTCTGGGAACTCCTTCAAGACTGTTGGAAGACCATTTCAGGTGACTACTTCTTGAAGCTCATGAAGAGAATGCCAAGAGTGTGCAAAGCAGTGATCAAAGCTAAAGGTGGCTACTTTGAAGAACCTAGAATATGACATATTTTCAGTTGTTTCACACTTTTTTGTTATGTATATAATTTCACATGTGTTAATTCATAGTTTTGATGCCTTCAGTGTGAATCTACAATTTTCATAGTCATGAAATTAAAGAAAACTCTTGGAATGAGAAGGTGTGTCCAAACTTTTGGTCTGTACTGTATATATATATATATATATATATATATATATATATATATATATATATATATATATATATATATATATATATATTCTGCACTGTCCTAAATTAAGTGTGGTGAGCTGTGCACATAATAAAAAAAAATGGGGTGTAAAAGGTGGGAATGAGGCCCATATAGCATTTGGTTTGAAAAGACATTGAAGTCATAATTTTCTTTCCTCCCCGCTCACAGCACAATACATAAAAATTGCAATTCGAATGTTCCATATAATAGGGCTTTTCTATGAACTTTTTATTTGTGAGCATTTGAAGGTCCTAGTACTTTCTAGATAATTAACATAATCACCCTGCCACAGTGGGTGATCAAATCTACCAACGTTTTAAAAAAATATCTTCAGCAAATTTACTCTTTAACATAGATTTTGAAATACATTTTTATATGCAATGAATGTATTAGCATTTACAATAAAAAAGCAGTCAGAATAAAGATAGTTTGGTACTTTTCCCCATAATGCATGCACAATACAAGAGACACTACAGACACTTCAGAATCCCATTTTTTAATTGATGTAAACATAAGAGATTCACGATGGTAACGCCTTTGCTTCATCTTTCTTCTGTAGAAATGCTGAGTACATCTCAATAGATGGTACATTAGCTTTTTAATGCTAGTCAACAGGCCATAATGCATTAATCTGTGACACATTTATTTTATGTGATAACAGTAAATTAGAATTAAATGAACATTAAACTGTGTCTAAACTCATATTTTGCTCAGCTTCTAAAGTAATAATATTTCCCTTACACCAATGTATGTATGTATGTGGAAACAAATGCATTTAGTTATATTGTGAAGCGTTTTCAAGACAGTTTGTTGTCATAGATGGGTGAAGCCTATTGCAGGTGTGCACCTCCAAAGCTCAAACACATATGTGTGTGTGTGGAAAATTGGAAAGAAACTGCGCTAAAATACCATAAACAGGAAAAGTGAAAAAAAGGGGAAAAAAGACCTGCAACCTAGTGACAGTCTATTCACCCCGGGAGCTGTGATTAGCATGTAAACAATAAATAAGTGGAAAATTGTGAAAAAATAAATAAATAAAGCGTGCTACCTCTAAAATATAAAGACTTGTTGAAAACACAAAATTATGGTTTTAAATGTGAGTGATATATGATGATATAGCTCACTTATATATCAAAGACAATGGAGTTTGATAGCCACTAGAAGGCACTATGTGGCAATCTCAGAACCCCTCAGTGTTAATAAAACAGTGATATGATAATACCAACAAAAGAATAAATTCTATACATTTCGATCAAAAAACATATATAAGCAAAAACTAGAAACAAAAATGAAAATAAAAAATAAAATCTGAAAAATAAAAATTAAAAATTGTGGCAATAAAGTCCATAAGTATTTAACAGATGAATTATCAAACACCCGTGATTTGTGCCAAATTTCAGATTAGTTGAAAACGTGTCCAAAGAAAACAGTGATTTATCCTCCACCAGACTATGGATTGGCTCCTTACCAAATCTCCATGATCCCTTTTTACAGGGGAGCATAAACAGCATGTAATAGGTAGTAACTCCCAGTCTCGTAGTTCAGACATATATGGTCCAATTGGGTCTCATTCACAAGTGATTTCACCGGCATCAATGCCCACCATGTAAGAAATAATAATAGCTCCACATAGTGTATTAAATGAGTAAAAAAGTTTATTAAAAAGTAGTAATTCACTTACAAGAATGCAGTTAAAAGATCGCCTTGAATCTGATGTGCCGGCCAGTACACAAATTTTCAGATACCCGTCCACCTGGGGAACATTTGGAGCTTCTTCGGCGGAGCGGCGAGCTGTCGTCACCCATGAAGCTGAGAAAGGGGCTGAATTCAGGCAGCTCCCAGGAATTTATTTGCTAGAGGACATCCCAAAACACAGGCATGTGACTGGTTCACATAAAAAAGTACACGCCCTCACATGATAAAAACACATCTCCCCAGGTCTCCCACCCCTTGGACTCAGCATGTAACCCTCATTGGCCAGTTCATATAGAATTCCTTTGGTTACAAGATTCAAACAGTCATTTGGGTGAGGGGATGACAGGATGTGGGGGGTGGGCCGGAGCACACATTCCTTCAGCCTTGGGGGATGTTTTTCACTTCCTCTTGCAAAGTCCAGGTATGTGCACACAAGCTTCAGAGTAAAGGGGAGGGGGAGGGAAGGTTGAATGAGGAGTGCAGCTGTTTTTATAATAGCCCCTTATTTCTTCATAATTTCATATCTTCAATGCTGAATTCATAATCTTTGTTAACACACATCGGATTCTTCATTTCAAACAGATGTGTAGTCGCATCTTCAGAACATCATCTGGACATATATGTTTTCAAGGAATATACACACTTCATTTCAAATGGTAACTTTTACAAGGTAGACTCTTATTCATAACACAAAAATATTCATTTTTCCATATTCCCATCCATCACAGGCCCCCCTAAATTAATATTTTTAATCAGTACTGTTCCCTATACTCTCTTTGTCCCTGTGTTTGGCCTCCCTACTGTCAACTCTTTTATGTTTCGCATAGCGTCTAGACAGGGCTATTCCGTAGTCCTTCTTCAACGAAACTTCAGGAGGCACTCAAACACTATTCTTTCCCTCACTTGTAAATGTGGTATGTGTTTTCTTAACAGGCAAGGACTGTAACAGAGGACACGGTCAATACAACAAAACATTATCGTAACCCATATAAGCAGAAACAAAAATTGCTATACCTGAGTACAAATGTGTTATCACCCAAAAGTACTGTCCTCAGGTGACATTCTAAAGGCACCCCCCTTGTTCATTAGGGCCATCTGCTTCATTAAACCTCCATCCACATTCGCATTACTAACTAAAATTTCATAGAAACATCAGTTTCACCAAATCCCTGTATTTGTCTTCTTACTATATTTCCAATCATAAACATTTTAATCTTGCAGAAGAACATTAATTTTATATTGGGCTCTTTCCTAAATATTTTACCTCCTAAAGGAACTTATTCATTAACTTACACTAGTTTTCAGAACCGATTGGTCACACAGTATGAATACTCTTGTCACATGACTGTTTAAACAAACAGCCTTTGGTTCAGTCTTAAATATTCACTGTATCTTTTAATTTTCACTATTTTATCTGACCTTTCTTAACCTATGCAGATTGACACCATGTTTCATTCTCTTTGAAATGACACCCTTAGTGTGAGAGAAAGGGAGAGAGAGAAAAGAAAGAGAAAGAAAGAGTGTTTGTGTGTGTGTGCGTATGTGTGAGAGAGAGAGAGAGTGTGTGTGTGTGTGTGGGTGCGTGTGTGTGTGTGCGTGCGTGAGTGGATGTGTGAGAGAGAAAGAGAGAGTATGAGTGTGAGAGAAAGAGAGAGAGAGAAAAGAAAGAGAAAGAAAGAGTATGTGTGTGCGTGTGAGTGTATGTGAGAGAGAGAGAGAGAGAGAGAGAGAAACAAAAGAAAGAAAGAGATAGAGAAAGAAAGAGAGAGAAAGAGGAAAAAAGTGAGAGAGAGAAAAAGAAAGAAAAAGAGATTTTTTTTTTTTTTTTTTTATATATATGGCAAAAACTTAAAAAAAAATAAGGGTTTTCTTTTGGATCTCCAAGCGATTGTGTACTAATTACCTTTATTAAAAGAAAGATTTACCATATATTTATAAAAACTTCAAAAGTCTACTTAACATAAACTCAGACATTCTTTTTCCTTCCAAATTTTCAATGAACTCTCAGAGTCATTTAAAACCCATTCCTAGAAAGTCACATAGTTTCTGCCTTCTGTAAACACACAGCAGGATAACACAGCATGTGGGACTGTGTAACCTGATCTGATCTCCAACAGCTAGGATCACATAGCCTACAAGGGGAAACCTTTGCTTAAACATCTGTTCGCCACTACTTGGAGAGATTGTACACAATCTATAAGGAAGATACCCCATATACCATACAATCGAATTGTACCGTTTTTCTCATTTGTTAACGCTTTTTCAAAATTTTTAAACATATTTAGTTTGTATATATGGCAAAAATTATGTACAATATGACATGCCTTACAAAAGCAGTGACAACAGATCGTTTAGAAGAGAAATCTCACGGAACTCACAGATTAGTTCCAGCCATTTTCACGAGAAACTCCTCCTTTCAATCAGAATCTCCACTCTGTCAGTAACATCACATTATAAAACTTCTTAACATTTGTTTATTTTTATTCTATTTTTATCTAATTTTTTATTTTTTTACTATTTTTATTATTTTTTATGTTTATTCTTTTTATTATAATTTTTTTGATTGAACATAACTTTCATATTTTAATATTTTTACTATTTTTATATGTATTTTTTTAGAATCGGTTGTAAACATTGCTTGCAACCAGATCTGTAGGATTTTTCTGTTTAAATACCAAATACCATGCTGTTTACCATCATTTGAGTTTTTATACAATTCTTTACACAACCTTAATCAATAATTCTCTCTTAAACCTTTGTTCTGATCCCATGTTTGTGCTTTGACATATCATATCCTAACACGTTTTAAGTTGTTTAGGTTAGATATTCATAAACATTTACAGACAATATTAAACTCAATTATCTCATTAAAGAACTTCTTTACACTCTAACATTAATTAACTAATTATCCTATGAGATATATCACAGTGATTATGGGACTCAAAACCTGTAATGGCTTCATCTCTTGATTTAAACTTGTCTGGGGCCCCTCTATATATCAGGGCATATATCACACATATATCAGCTATATTCCAACCCACAAATTCCCAGTGGTCACAATCACATGTAATTGAAAAAAGATATATAGTTTCATTCAGACGTCCATCATATCTCATCTCCAGAGAATGTTTTTGCGAAGGAACCTTTTAATCATCACCTCGGGGGATATCCATAATTATCGGTAGCTACAGAAATGCAAAAAACTCGTACACAGATATTAGTTAATTACTTTTCAAAAGAGGTCACATAATTTTCAAAGTACCAGACTGTAATTGCAAATGTCATCGCCCATAGCAACCTATTTTAGAGACTGTCTTCAAACAAGACTTCAAAAGGGGATAATAAATACCCTTGGGGAATACTATGCCCACTAACAATGAGTGTGATATGGTATATAATGTGGAATAAAACCGTTTAAACGTTATATGTAAAACCGTTCTGATGTGATACCCAAAGGCCTTCATCCTTCATTTGTGACTGTGAGCGCAAGGACTGTAGCAATGAACGCAAGGATTTACTCACTCTCTACCACCTCAGCGTTACCCCATGGAATCAACGCATTGGGTTCAGGGCATCCAGGATAGTGGGTACATGAGCGGATTCTACCTTTTGATAGGTCTGCGGCCCTGTATCAATTCTCCTTCCTCCATGCTTGTCCACTAAATGGCATATACCCCCCTGGACAAGCAAAAGGAGAAGAAGGGCCGGTGGGCTGCGGGCAGGAGGTGACACCATCTGCGTTCAGGGATAGGGGCAGGACGGGGCAAGACCTTGAGCCGGGAAGAGCATCCGGGCATCGTTCAGCAAACATTTGGGCAGAACAGGGAAGGAAGAATCTTAGGAACAGGCCTGGGCATCACATGACAACAGCTAAACTGGCAAAAAGCCCTTTATGTATGAAAGCATAGATCATATCACAATCAGAGTCAGTGGAAGGCAGTGAGAAATATAGACAGGTCCCCACAGATCACACAATGTATGCGATAATATCTAAATCAGTGTGAGCCACCAAAATACCTTCTTATATATCATCGATAGTTGCCATAAACATGTAACATGTTGTAATACAGCAGTCTGTCTTTTAAAAGAAAAACAAAATGGTGTATGGAGAAGAAGGGAGGGGCAATCAGAGAGGAGGGGGGGACAAGATGGAGTACGAAGAAGAAAGGGAGGGGCGAACAAAAAAGAGAGGGAAAACAGACAAGATAAAGGGTAAAGAAGAGGGGAGGAGCCAAGAAGAGGCGGCAAAAAACGAAGTGGAAAATGGAAGGAGAGTCAGGCAACCATGTTTTTTGTTCAAGCAAGGAATTTTGAAAAAGGATCAATGAGGTTTAAGAGGGAGGAGAGAGAAAAAGGTTTATCAAGCACAGATGGCATAGACTGGAGCAAAGGTAGTGATTAAACTTGAGCGTATGAAGAGAAAAGGGTTAACAAAAACAGACAGGAGAAGAGAGAAAGAAGGAAATAAAGAAAAAGGCTTACTTGCAATAATAGCAATGCAGAGCTCAAGAAAAGGAAACACAAGAGGTGACACACACGTAGGTTTATGCCCTAGCACTATCAATCAGAGCAGAGGGTCACCGCAGCTATTGACACAATAGGTTATTTACGCATAGTCTAATTACTTATAGCACAGCAGGACGTATTGCTGCCAGCATGAAAAGGCAAGCTAATCTCTCAGCAAGCAACGGGTTAAACGTGCAGAAAAGAGAGGGGGGATAACTCAGCAAAGAGAAAAACTTAGAAGCATGTTAGAATGAGCACAGCAACAAAAGGAAGGGGAGGGAGGGGGGAGCTGCAGGCAAGGACAAAAGTGTAAGAAAAAAAAAAAAGTTCAAGCACACAAAGGAACATACAGTTGATATAAGATTACAAACAGAACATGGCCATTTTCAGTAACCCTGTCTGCAGGGCGGTAATATAAAAAACCCTAACCCCGATAATTAAACTTCCGCCCTGAACTCACTTAGACAAGGAAAATCTCCAAAACCCTGCAACGAATTATAAAAACAAAAAAACTAAAAAAAATCGGTTATGTATACCACACGCCTACACACAACAGACCTGATAAACTGACCAAGATATTACTGCATGTTGGTTCTTTTACCCAAAATGCCCCGTCTTAACAATCAGCCTATTTGCCTCTTAAAAAGAGACCCTCAGCCCTCCAATCTGAGTCAACCCCCAATGTCCCCTAGACTCCACTCTTCAGCTCAAACATATGTACACGTGTATGTTGCAGAACATACATACAGGCATACATATACATGTAATACTGAGACACGCCTAGTCTGTGCGTCTCCAGCTCAGGAATCCGAAAAGGGGGTTATTACACTCCTACAGACAATTACCAAGGGAAATGGCCACATTCAGTCAACACAGAACACGATAACACACAAGACAATAGATTGCAGTACGACAACCCAGCCTGACGGTTTGACGTCTTAGCGAAGCTATGAACGCACATACAAACTGAATGAGGAGAGAGGGGGGCCCAGAGTCAGGAGCCGCACAGGCAAGTTAGTCAAAAAAAAAAGGACTTACCTGGTGCTTAGAGTTCATGACGCTCTCCTCCGTCTCAGACTCCCCGCAGCTCTCAAACAGTTTCGTGTGGGCAGCACCTTCCCGCCTTGAGTTCAAAAATCTACGTTGGGTGCCAAATTGAAATAGATATTATACTAAGACTCTTATTAATTAATTGATTCTGATACACTCAGGGAAGGCTGGCATTGTCTCGCTGCAATAAAGAAAAAGACTAGGATGGTTCTCAGTAGAGGGGAACAAGAAAATTAATGCAGAGATGAGAAGAGACTGATTGCCAGCAGAGAAAGGGGCTGAATTCAGGCAGCTCTCAGGAATTTATTTGCTAGAGGACATCCCAAAACACAGGCACGTGATTGGTTCACATAAAAAAGTACACACCCTCACATGATAAAAATCTCCCCAGGTATCCCACCCCCTTGGACTCAGCATGTAACCCTCATTGGCCAGTTCATATAGAATTCCTTTGGTTACAAGATTCAAACAGTCATTTGGGTGAGGGGATGACAGGATGTGGGGGGTGGGCCGGAGCACACATTCCTTCAGCCTTGGGGGATGTTTTTCACTTCCTCTTGCAAAGTCCAGGTATGTGCACACAAGCTTCAGAGTAAAGGGGAGGGGGAGGGAAGGTTGAATGAGGAGTGCAGCTGTTTTTATAATAGCCCCTTATTTCTTCATAATTTCATATCTTCAATGCTGAATTCATAATCTTTGTTAACACACATCGGATTCTTCATTTCAAACAGATGTGTAGTCGCATCTTCAGAACAATATCTGGACATATATATTTTCAAGGAATATACACACTTCATTTCCAGTGTTCTAAGTAACGCAGTTACAATAAACGCAGTTACCTAACGCAGCCTCTTTTGAGGGTAACGAGTAATCTACCCGATTACTCTTCCCCTCACGGTAACGCAGTTCCCATTAGTTGGGCGGCATTACCGCAATTACATCTACCGCCACTAGATGGCAGCAGAGTAATTGCTTCTGCCGGCGCTGTGAACATAAATATGGGTGGAACTCCGCTTTAGAATCATGTGACCGCTGTGATGGCCTATTACAGCAGTCTGAAAACTCCCAATCGCAAGGAGCCCTGGATACAATGAGCCCCACCCGCCTTACACTGACCTATCACCGGGGAACAACTCACATCGATCACACACACTGTGTGCGCAACCTGATCAATGATCCAGGGAACACATGGCCGGAACAAAATTTTCCACAGAACAAACGTTCCCTATACAACACAGTGTACACAGCAACATCTAGTGGTCAACATGGTAAGTGCAGGACACCTATACAGACCAATGATCAGCAGGTTATTTTTGGTCAGTGATTTCATCTCTTCATCAGACAACAAAGAAAAATCTGACATCCCCATTCCATATCCCTTGCATCTAATAAAGCTTATATAAGATAAATAAAATAATAAATAATAAACTATAGAAAATTCTAATAAAGCCTAATATAAGATTTTAAATTACAGACTCTGTAAACGTCAAGGGAATGTATATTATAAACATACATTTTAATCCAGCTTATAATTTGGATGTCATATATAGCAGATGGATAAGGGTTTTAAGTCCTATTATAGCTGCACATACATGGGGGGACGGATGCACCTAGGCTGGGTTATACACAAGATCACCATTTGTTTCCGGTTTTCTTCTCTCAAGGATCTGGCATTCTTTTGTCTTGGAGTATTAACTCACTGCTCCCTGGCAAGCGCCCGTCGCCTGCTTCTCAACAAAGCATTGTAGAATATTAAAAAAAAAATCAGTTACTTTGCTGAGTAACTAATTACTTTTTCAATGTTGTAACTGAGTCACTAACGCAATTACTTTTTCGGAGAAGTAATTTGTAACTGTAACAAATTACTTTTTTAAAGTAAGATGAGCAACTCTGTTCATTTCAAATGGTAACTTTTACAAGGTAATCTCTGTGTGGCTCTTATTCATAACACAAAAATATTCATTTTTACATATTCCCATCCATCACACACGGCCAATCACAGATCGCGGCGAACGGCCAGTCAGAGTGGCCGTTTGCGATGCGATCTGTGGGCGATCTCATAGATCATCTCTCATTGCCGTTTTACACAGAGACAGCGTCCTGTCTCTGGAGAGGAGGAGACAGATGCTGTTTCCCTTGTACATAGGGACACAGATCGGTCACCCCCCAGTCACCCCCCCTCCCCCCACAGTTAGAACACACCTAGGATACACATTTAACCCCTTCCTCACCCCCTAGTGTTAACCCCTTCAATGCCAGTCACATTTATACTGTAATTAGTGCATATTTATAGCACTGATCGCAGTATAAATGTGAATGGCGCCAAAAATGTGTCAAAAGTGTCCGATGTGTCCACCATAACGTGCAGTACCAATAAAAATCGCAGATCGCCGCCATTTCTAGTAAAAAAAAAATAATAAAAAAAAAAAATTCTCTCCCCTATTTTGTAAGCGCTATAACTTTTGCGCAAAACCAGTCGCTTATTGAGATTTTTTTTTTTTTACCAAAAATATGTAGAAGAATTTGTATCGCCCTAAACTTAGAAAAAAAAAATATATTTTTTTAAATTGGGATATTTATTATAGCAACAAGTAAAAAATATTGTATTTTTCTTCAAAATTGTCGCTCTTTTTTGTTTATAACGTAAAAAATAAAAACCGCACAGGCGATCAAATACAACCAAAAGAAAGCTCTACTTGTGGGGAAAAAAGGACGTCAATTTTGTTTGGGAGCCACGTCGCACGACCGCGCAATTGTCAGTTAAAGCGACACAGTGTCGGAAGCTGAGATTTCACCTGGGCAGGAGGGGGGTGTATGTGCCCAGTAAGCAAGTGGTTAAAGATCCTTTTATTTACACTTTTTTACAGCATTGTCTACTCAGATGTGATTCAGATGTGTAAAAGTCACCATAACACACTTAAAAATCTTAAAAAAGATGAATACTTCACCCTAAAATCTATGTAAAACAAGAAAAATTTGAGCTGATGAAGGTGGTGGTATAGTGGTCATTGATCGATCTGACTATATGAAGGAAGCCCAAAGATTTCTTTCCAACAAAAACACCAAATTACAGAAAGATCTTTCTGATATGTTTATTGTAGATGTTCACATATTCATTAATAAAATAAGAGCTAATCAATTAATATGAGGAAAAAAAATTATATCACATTGATTATTTTTATTATTTACCCTAAAATGTGTTTTTATCCATAAAAACACAGCACAACCTCTGGGTAGATCCATGGCCTCAAAGGGCAGCATTAATAATGGCCTATCTAAATATATAGATCGTTTTCTCTAGCCGCTGGTACAGAAACGGCCCTCTTGTATTCAAGACTAATTATATCTCTTTTTTTTTTTTTTGTTTACAAACTTTTATTAAATAAATAAATGGTGGTACAAATCCATATAATTAAGACATATACAAAAGGAAATTTAAAATCAAAAAGAAGTCAGTCTGAATACACACATTAGTAGGGCACATAAAGGCAACAAATAATTATACATATTCTCAGAAAATTAAAGACCAGAGTAAAAATGTCTCAAAGGGGAATCGAGCTATATCGGCTAAAATATTACATGCAAGGGGGAACTAGATAGGGTAAAGAACAGGGGGGAATGCTCACACCAAGGAGACCATTTGTTGGTATAAATATGATTGGTATTATGTAGGGTGTGAAAGATTTTTTCCATTAAGCTTATGTTATTGATTCTCGATTTAAGTGGAGTTATGGGAATCGTGGGTGATTTCCAGTGGAAAGCTATTAACCATTGTATAGCAACACATGATGTGTGAATCAATCTCATATGACTTGTGGATAGACCGGTGATTGGGGAAAAAAGAAGGCAACATGGACATTCTTGATAAATATTCTTGGGAGCCATCTTATTGGATCTCGTTGGATTTCCCTTAATACTTTAATCTCACGAAATTGGCCTTATGATCATAGATTTTTTCTCCACTCTCATCACTCCCAAATCAACAAACAAGCCAGTTTCATCTCAGAGGCCACCAGGTTTTGCCTAGAGCATCCTTTTTGAGGGCTACTTCTACCTATATAGACAAACAAAAAGCAGGGGTTTAACCACTTGCCGCCTGCCATATAGCAAAATGACGGTGGCAAAGTGGTTTGTGTTATCCTGACCGGACGTCATATGACGTGATCAGAACAAGCTCACAAGGGCACACATTGCGGCGATCGTTGTAGCGGTGTGTCAGTCTGACACACTGCAACTCTGATCTAGGTAAAGATTCTCTGAGGGAGACTCTTTACTATGTGATCAGCCGTGTCCAATCACGGCTGATCACGATGTAAACAGGAAGAGCCGTTTATTGGCTTTTCCTCACTCGAGTCTGATCAGCTGCTCCTCTGATGGGGGGTCTGCGTTGATTGTTTATCAGTGCAGCCCACCCACGGATGTCCGCCCAAGACCACCAGGGATGTCACCAGGATCACCAGGGATGGCCACCTCTGATGATCACCAGATATGGTATCTCTGGTGGCCATGGGTGGCAAGGTATGCCCACACGTGATGTCATTGTGTGCCCACACATAATGCCAATCAGTGCTTACCAGCCATTCCTGCCAGTGTCTCAATAGCAGCGATGCCCATCAGTGCCATCTATCAGTGTAAATCAGTGCCACTCATCAGTGTCCATCAGAGCCACCTATCAGTGCCCATTAGTGCCCACCTATCAGTGCCCATCAGTGGCACCCATAAGTACCCACCAGTGCAGCCTTTCAGTGCCCAGTGTCACCTATCAGTGCCCATTAGTGCCACCTATGAGTGCCCATCTGTGCTGCCTATGATTGCCCATCAGTGCTGCATATAAGTGTCGCCTATCAGTGCCCATCAGTGCCACCTCATCAGTGCCACCTCATCTGTGCTAATCAGTGCCACCTTATCAGTGGCCGTCAGTGCATCCTCATCAGTGTTCATCAATGAAGGAGAAAAATACTTCTTTACAAAATTGCATAAGAGAAACAAAGAAAAACGTATTTTCTTTTTTTAAATCGGTCTTTTTTTATTTGTTTAGCAAAAAATAAAAACCCCAGAGGTGATCAAATAGCACCAAATGAAATGTATATGTGTGGGAACAAAATTATAAAAAAAAATAGTTTGGGTACTTTGTCATTTAAACAGTGCTTAAAGCTGAAAATTGGCTTAGGCAGGGGGGAAAGTGCCCAGCATTGAAGTGGTTAAATGAGGCAGGCCACTCATGAACACGTTAAACAGAGTAAAAAGTAATAATTTATTAAAGATTTCATAGTACAAAAAATGCATGAGATCGAAGTCCAAATATATTACAGACATAAATATACCAGGCTAACAAGTAACATTCATGTAGTAGTACAGTTCATGTTATGGAGGTTGAATGATTGATATTCCCTATAAAGACATGATAGAGCTTAAAATTATGCATCCAAGCATCTGTGGGGCTCTATCTACATGTTTTTTGGATCGCTAACTGTCCATTCTTTAGGACCTTGATGCAAGGAGATCTATAAATGTAGATTGTATTAAAATGCTAAAATCTCAATTAAATGTATTAAAAAAAAAAGGAGATAATCTTGTCACTTACATGTCAGCTTAAGAAATAGCATACCCAGGATCTCAGAGGCAAGTGAGGGCACCAAAACGAATGTCAGGCCTGGGGGTCACGACGGAGATTAACCGCCCAGTCCAAAAGGGGGAGGGGGAAGAGGAAAGCCGACCAAAGGCAGACCAGGACCTAAAAATGCCATATCGTGAAATGTGCAGACATATGTGGATCAAATTAATATGAAAAAACAATAATATATAATATGTAGAGTGTCAATTAGTGGATTAAAAAAGATTGATGACTGGTGATGTCAATCAGAAAAAAAGGATTGGAAACAACACCAGTGGATGCTGGGTGACCAGAAAGGTGGATGAAGTAAATAACAAAGTGAGTTTTGCTGGCCATACACTATATGAAAAATCTTTCAAACCCATTTTTCGAAAAATTAACATTTGCCCGTAAGAGCAAACTATAGATAGTACCATCATGTAATGACCGATAAATCGTTCAATTGACATAAATTAATAAACTTTTTGTTCATTTTTTGACATATACCTAGTAAAAAACAGTTTGTACGGGAAACACATTCACCTTTCAATTTATCGTGTGTTTGGCAGAAAATTCCCAAAGTTGTCCTTCATTTTTTCGGCTCAAAAACATCCCAGCCTATTACCGATTCGTGCCCATTAACTGGCCGAAAAATGGACAAACTGTCTAAATGACCGAATTTCGGACAATTTTTCTTATAGTTTATGGCCAGCATAAGGACTAGTGGAAAAACAAACACAAACCGCTAAAAATTAAAAATGCACTTATGTTCTATTCTTGATACATAATCATATACTGGTAATAACTGTAATAATAATAGTAGGGTTTTCCCGATACCACTTTTTTTAAGACCAAGTACAGTACAAGTACCGATACTTTTTTTCATGTACTCGCCGATACCGATTACCGATATTTTTTTTTAAATGTGTCCATGTGTCCCCAAATGCAGCCATGTGTCCCCAAATGCAGCCATGTCCCCAAATGCAGCCTTGTCCCCATAGAGAAAGCCATGTACCCCCCCTTCCGCCTAGTTGATCAGCGCGGTGAACATTACAGCTTTCATTTGAATAGCTGTGTGTTCCCCGCCGCACCTTGTCATATATAGCCCCTCCCCCTTGTGCGGGCACTTTGATAGACAGATCACCCAACCAATCCTGGGATGGGTGATCTCTCTATCAAAGTATCGAGAGAGCTGCTGCCACTGTCTAGTCCCCAAAGAGAAAGCCAAGCCCTTCTCCCCCGCCGCCGTGGCCGTCTAGTTGATCAGCGCGGGAAACATTACAGCTTTCATTTGAATAGCTGTGTGTTCCCCGCCTCGTCATATATAGCCCCTCCCCCTTGTCCGGGCACTTTGATAGACAGATCACCCATCCCAGGATTGGTTGGGTGATCTGTCTATCAAAGTGCCCGCACAAGGGGGAGGGGCTATATATGACAAGGTGCGGCGGGGAACACACAGCTATTCAAATGAAAGCTGTAATGTTTCCCGCGCTGATCAACTAGACAGCCACGGCGGCGGGGGAGAAGGGCTTGGCTTTCTCTTTGGGGACTAGACAGTGGCAGCAGCTCTCTCGACCCCCTCTCCACCCACTCTCCACCCCCTCTCCACCCGCTCTCCACCCCCTCTCCACCTGCTCTCCACCCCCTCTCCACCCGCTCTCCGTAAAAAAAAGTATCGGTGAAGCATCGGGAGCATTTGCGCGAGTACAAGTACTTGCGCAAATGCTCAGTATCAGTCTAGTATCTAGTATCGGTATCGAGGCAACCCTAAATAGCATTGGGTAACAAAATAATGGTTCATGTGTATACACATATATTCCAACAATACATATAACCATATATTGCCGTAACCACAGTAAACAATTGAATCTCAGACATAGTTTAGCAATGTAATAGCATGTAACAATCGTTTGGGTATCTCTAAGCCTTTCATGGGTTTTCTATGCTATGATAATAATAGCCCCCAAAGTGCCAGCCAAGAATATAGTTGCGACTAAAACTCATAAAATAATGTAGATACAAAATAAATTGGTAGTAATATGGTCTAAAAAGTAACATGCTATATCTAAAGTGAGCTTCCATCCCTTAAATTGCATAGAAAGAGGGGGGAATGAAGGTGGGACTTTGTGTGAAGCAATGAGAGGTAGATTCATGTGCCTCAATCCCTAATATATTTGAACAAGGCCATGCACTAAGAGTGTTTGGGAAATGTTTAATTTCCCCTCTTTCAACCATTCCCCCGTGTCCCATCCATGAAAGTATTTTGCACTTACTCTCATTATTATGTTTTATTATAGATAATTTTGCTTTTAACCACTCCTGTTGATTGGGAAAACCCATGAAACGCGTAGAGCCACCCAACAACTGTTACATGCTATTACATTGCTAAACTATGTCTGAGATTCAACTGTTTACTGTGGTTACGGCAAAACATGGTTATATGTTTTTTTTTTTACTATCCTTATCTATGTTGGAATATATGTGTAATTTGTTACCCAATGCTATTATTATTACAGTTATTACCTGTATACAATTATGTATCAGGAATCAATAAACATAAGTGCATTTTGAATTTTTAGCAGTGTGCTTCATTTAAAGTCCCACCAATCTCCCCCCCCCCCCCTTGTTCAAATATATTAGGGATGGAGGCACATGAATCTACCCCTCATTGCCTCACACAAAGTTCCACCTTCATTCCCCCCTCTTTCTATACAAATCGCAAATAAACAAGTTCCAAAAACGTGAAAGAATGAGACCAAAACATGAACTAATAGAACGTGCAGCGCAAGAAAATGTAGGCCCATGTAAAGGCTTACCTTAAAAGGTAAAATGTGAGGTGTAAATAGAAGCGGTCACAGTGACCCTGCTGGGTGGTCAAATTGAACAGAATGAGGTCCTGGCTGACATCAGCTATAGACCCCCTTGGCAGTGGACATGTCCCAATCATCGCCATGATAACACTGAAAATAAGAGATGGAATAAACCATCCCACATCCAGCGCAAATGCTGGAAGCGGGTGATCAGTGTGAGGTCTAAATAGTTGCCCCAGTGTTGCAGAGCCAAAAGGCGCCGCGGATCAGGCATTAGAACATGGTGCCAATGCTCCATGTGACTGTCCCCCCTCCCCCCACATTCCGGGTGTGGACATGAGGAGGAGGTTTCAAATGATGCATCGCAGCCCCAGGACAGACAAGCTAGGCAAGACCCCCACCTCCTCCCTGGGTAATGGGTTGAAAATGGAAAAAAGTGGCAGAGAAAAGCCTGCAAGGCTATAAAGGGTGCTCAGTAAATGTAATGAGGACATGGAAAATGTGCATGTAGTCATATTCTACCTATAAACAAGTATTTTTTTGAAGGTACATAGATATGAGATAGCCACCGATCTCCTAACCTGGAATACGTTACTTATTGCAACAATAATGATTTACGCTTATCTTGTTAGTGACACTTAAAGGGGTTGTATGGGTTCAATTTAGAAAACAAACAAAAAACAAACAAGTTATATTTACCTCCACTGTGCAGTTCGTTCACATGACTGCTGATTGCTCAGTTATCAGTCAGCTCTGAGTATATAGTAGCGTCTGTCAGTCACATCTCACCTCTGCTACTACTAGTGCTTGCTGGAGCATTGGGATGGGGAGTGGCTGAAGTGGCTGGAGTGGCTGGCTTAGACTCTCAGCAGCTCACCTGGAGGCATAGCCAGCTGCTGATCAGGTATCTGGGTAGATCCCAACAATACTTCCAGAGACTGGAGCTGCTCTGTGATGTCAGCCAAGGAAAGGCTTTAGCCCAGTGTCAGCCGTTTATGGGTCATATGGGAACAAAAGTGTACTCCTGTGACCAAGAAGAAAATTATGGTCAGAAACTCTTCTCTTTAAAAGAGATATTAAAGTGGGAGTGGCTGAGTAGTTTTGCAAAAAGATATTGGACAGAGCTGACACCACTCAATCAACAAAAATGCTGTATATTGTCAGCCCTCAACTTAAAAGCTTCCACAATTTCTGGCACATCAACAGCAATTCTTTGTTCTTGTAGAGTCTTTAATGGGATAAAATTCATTATTTTTTTTTTTGCCATAAGCTTCAGGCAGTATGCATCTTTTCTATTTCTCCCATGAAGGGCTTACAGCAAAACCGGTAATAATATTTCAGTGCCTGAGTCCATTTCTGGGTAAGTGGGAGCTACTGTAATCAAAAGAGCCCACAATATAGAGCCAGTGTCTGACCACATGTAGCACCAATATCCATCTTTTCATCAATGCCCTCCTTTACATGTAAGTTTATCAATACTCAAAAATAATTTGTAAAAAATTGGTAGGGGGCGCTAAATATGCTATTTGATGTGAAATAGACTACAACTCATAATCATATCTATACATGTGAATACTCATATTGGTGATAAACAATAAATTCATAAATAAACATAAAAAGCTTCCTGATGACGTAAAATTACGAAACGTACGTCGAGGCGCATACCAGTCACGCATCCCTACGCCACTTCTGGGTCCGCTGGCTCACGGCGGTGGAACGCACGCCAGATCACCAGCGCCACTACAGCGACAGACGTTCGGTTTTCCCTCTACCTCACACGCTAACAAGCCTCAGTGCCGGGATCGGGGCACTGCACAAAGTAAGCAGCCACTTGGCTTGTGTTTTTAACTGTTCATCTTTTAAATAAACAATATTACGCTATGATGATCTTTTTGTCCTGGCTCTTATGAACATTGGAATATCCTCTGGAATAACCCTGATCACTGGGAAACATATCCTGATAAGGCACTGCCTGACTTCTTTTTTAATTAAAAGAGTCCATTCATGTCGGTAAGGAGCCATTTCATTTGATCACTTCGGGTGCAAATAAGTACTTTCCAGGTGGTGGTTTCACCTCTTCAATCTACGTATATTACATACAGCAATTGAAGTTTACACCTGCGGTTGGAATCTGTTTTGCACGGTTGCACTTTATTGTATGGACATTTTACTCAGTGGGATTGAGTACCATATAATTATTGTTTGTTGGATTTTCACATATGTTTTTATGTTTATTTATGAATTTATTGTTTATCACCAATGAGTATTCACATGTATAGATATGATTATGAGTTGTAGTCTATTTCACATCAAATAGCATATTTAGCGCCCCTACCACCCCCATTCCAATATATCATTCAGACACTGAATTTCGTGGGAGGCTGCTCACCAATTTATATAATTTATTTATTTAATTTTGGATATACATTTGGAAGATAGCCCATTGTTTGGAACTGGTTTACCATATGTTCCTTTCCTTGGCGCAAAGTTTACACACATTTTTTGATAGAGGGCTGTGATGTGCTGAGAAGGGCACTGCCATGCCATCAGAGGATTGTGACTGGCAGAGTAATAATGACAGAGAACAGGTTTTCATACTAAATTTCTTGATGTTAGAGAGAAATATCATGGACTGTGGTCCTGTGGCCGGCACAACATAAAACGAGGGCTTTCTCCAATTAGTACTACATACGGCTGAATACATTCAAATTACATAAAAAATGTTTACTTATGGCAAACAGCAACATACTTATACTCATTGCTGGGACAAACTTTTTGAGCCTGTACACAGTAATGGGTTTACCATGTAGAGTATTAGGAGTTTCAATGTTGATTTCCATTTATCAGGTTAGCACACTTAGGCCGCGTACACACGATCGGTCCATCCGATGAGAATGGGCTGACGGACCGTTTTCAACGGGTCACCTGTGAAGTGGCCTGATGGTCTGATGTGCGTACACACCATCAGTTCAAAAACCGATCGTGTCAGAACGCGGTGACGTAAAACACAACGACGTGCTGAAAAAAATGAAGTTCAATGCTTCCAAGCATGCGTCGACTTGATTCTGAGCATGCGCGGGTTTTGAACCGATGATTTTGTGTACTAACCATCGTTTGGATTGATCGGTCAGCGGGCCATCGGGTCGATTTTAAAGCAAGTTTTACAATTTTGGTCCGAAGGACAAAAGACCGATGGGCCGTACACATGGTTGGTTTGGACCGATGAAACTGAACTTTGGGCCGTTTTCATCGGTTTGGACCGATCGTGTGTACGCGGCCTTACAGTGTCAGGTGGGGATCCA
Organism: Rana kukunoris; assembly: GCA_029574335.1. Taxonomy (NCBI): domain Eukaryota; kingdom Metazoa; phylum Chordata; class Amphibia; order Anura; family Ranidae; genus Rana; species Rana kukunoris. The sequence continues at coordinate 361,622,283 of CM056051.1, read as the reverse complement.
CATTTAGAAGGCTCCAGCAATGTCAGCTCCTGGCTTACTGTAGCCCTTAAAAATCAGCTCCAGCTCTAGGCACTTTCTGAACTGCTCTGTTAAATCTAAACTCCTATCTTACATTCAGTCCTGAACAGTAAATGAAAATATTTTTTACAGGGAACTTTTGTTACACACTGGAGCACATCTTAATGTGCAGGGATGACCAGCCCACTCTGTTGCCGGACTGGTTGTTTGGGGTGCAGTGGGGGATATAAATGCAGATTTCAAACCAGGGCATGGATCTCCTGTTTAGGGTGTAGAGCTGGAAGAGGGACTCTGCGGTCTTTTGACAGGATTGTCTGTAGTCCTGATAAGTATTATCTTACTGTTTTGTTCTGCCCCTCTGCTTGATTGGGAGTTTTCTATGCCCTTTTTCTTCTATGTTCTCTGGAGGATCGCTAGCTATTTATTTGTGTTTGTCTCTGGGAATATCCTCATATATGGAGCAGTTCTTTAAAGGTTTAATCACATATATTACCAATTTGCAATGTAGTGAATGAGAGGCAAATATGAGCTGACAGAGCACACTGTCACTAATTCATATTACCTTTTTTTTTTAGTGGCTCAAGTTGGTTAAAACATCCTGACATATACCATGGCAACAAGGTTAGGCATGTAGCACTACCCCCGAAGGAGCTGCTGAATATTTTCGGGCAGGATGTTAACTCTATCTTCTCGCCGTCCAGGGTAATAGAAGGAGTTGAAAAAGTTCAACGACCACACTTTACATTTTTTTGCAGAACTTGGTAAAAAAAAAATAAGTAGTTGGAGGTGTGGAAGGGTAAACAGGTAGGCAGGTTCAGGTGCATAATCTCAACTAGGAAACACTCCTGCTTCCAGCAAACAGTTCTCGTTGCCACTCTAGCCAGAGTGGGTATTGCTCACCCAGATAGGTCCCTCTCACTGGCCTAGCAGCCGGAATGGCACACAGAATAAAGTACAGTCTCTGCCACAGACCTTCCTTTATGAGGAGACACTTGTGGTCCAGAATCCCCTGACACAGTATTCAGCACCCGGATCTCTCCAGATTAACTTCTGTAGAACTCAGATCTGACAGGCGATCACCATCAAGCCTCTCAGTATATGGTGCATCCTTCGATTACGTTTCTGGTCCTTCTCCAAGATACCAGCTTCTTGCATGGTCCTCTCCAGGATAGTTCCTCCCCTGGCTTCCTTCATTAAGTGGCTTCTTCCCTCCAGGACAGACAGCGCAGGATCACCTTGAAAGTGCAGACCCTCTAACCACTGGACATACTCAGCTAAACCACAACCCCCGGACCAACGTGGTCCCGGAGCCAGGACTCAGGAGCACACACCCCTGGTCAGGCAGCCCACAGACTAATGACCCTGGTCCAAAGGTGTCTGTCCCATAAGTACCCCTCCCCGGCATGCATGGCGGAGTAATCACTTCCCTGATTCGCTGCCGAGGGTGACATCCAATACACCCTGACTGCTGCTGCCACCCTTGGCCTGGGATGGTAATAACACACCCAGGAGAACAATGGTGGTTACTCCCAGCACAGCCATGGCTGGAACTGAGGCTAAACTGCCCATAATTACATTTGCCTGAGTCAATTAACAACTCAGACCCCCTCTAAATTCAAAGCAGTGCCTGTTCGATAGGTGCAGGCCCTTACAAGTAGAGACAATTTAAGGATCTTATCTGAAGTATGTTTTAATAAATTAAAAAAATATATACAGAATAATATCTATACTGTTTAGTATACACTATACAAACACACATAGGTAATAGTGAACAGTGCTGTAAAGTAGGAATGCTTTAACAAAAAATGCTATGAATAGTTTTTTTTTATCATGAAACTTCATAGAAACTGCAGTAAACAGAATGAATAAAGAAAAAACATCAATGAAATCAGCATTTTCTGTGACCTTCCTTGTTCCTTTAATACATCAGCAATTCTCTTAGATACACTTTCAAGAAGTTTCCAAAGGTAGTCGTGTGGAAGGTCATCCCAAGTATCCTGAGAGCTTGCCACATTTTTACTGCAAACTTTGGCTGTATTAGTTGTTTGTCTTTGCAAGTAATTCTAGACAAGTTTAATGATGTTAAAAGTAACATTTGCAGAATGTGCCCCAATTAGGGAGGTTCACCCGCTCTATCTGTCCTGTTTGCCATTATCATTGAAAGTGAAATAAAATCCCAAGTTTTGAGTTGACATTGGAACAGTAAGCTTCATTTCCATGGACATTTTTACAGCCACTTTTCTAAGCGTTTTTTGCAGCTAAAAAACAGCTCTCCACGTTTTTAAGCTGCAAAAACGGCAGACATTAAAAAAACGCTCAAAAACGCGCAAAAAAACGTGCAAAAACACTCAAAAACGCTACCACTGCGTTTTTGAGCTCTAGCTCACGAAAAAAAAAAAATGTTTACAAAATAAACATGGACAGGCGTTTTTAAGCTGTAAAAAGGGCTAAAAAAAGTGGCTGTAAAAACGCCAGTGGAAATGAGCCCTAATAGAGGGGAACTCTTCAAATGGGAAAACTAGTTCTGGTGACCCTGGTGACACACCAGGATTCCCTCACTTTAGAGGAGATCTTTATTTTTATATGTGTCTGGTGTCATTGTCATGCTGCAACATAAAGTTGAGACTGAGTGATCAGATGCCTCTGTAATGTGATAGATAATTATCTGCTTCTACTTCTCAGTAGTAAGATGCCATACATTTTGACCAAATCATTATTCCATTTGGAGAAATACCACCACAAACTTGCAAGATGCTTTTACCATATTGTACTGTTACATGTTTTACTGCAGACATTCATTCATGCACTGTTTTCCAGCATTTCTTTGTGCAATTTCCTTTTGGTTAAGCCGTATATTTAAAAAGAATCTGTCCAGCACACATTTTCTTATTTTTCTGCACTATTTCTTGTTTTTTTTGTGTATTTTTCGGGCTGGGCTCTCAGCTCTTCCTTCTCTGTGCTCGGGTTGCACAGCTATCGATTACTTGCCAGCACTGATCATTCCACAGTGGCTCACCTGTTGATCATCTCCTGCTCGTCAATAAACCCACTTGGTTGCTGGTCCAGGAGTCCTTGCGACATGCTAGTGAGAGGTACAGACTCCATGCTGACTGCTGACGCATACCTGCACCTTCCTACCAGGTTAGGGAGAGGGTCTGGCTGTTATCTCATAAACCTCCGTCTCTGTGTTCCCTGAAACTGGCACCATGATTTATTGAGCCTTTCTGTATTATACGTAGGATCAACCCAGTGGCTTACGCATTAGACCTCCCTTCTATTTCGAATGTTTTTTATGTCTCCTTATTAAAACCTTTGGTGTGCAACAGCTTCACCACTTCGGTACCACGTCCTTGCCCGATGCAGGTCGAGGACCATGAGGAGTATGAGATACAATTGATCATTGACTCCCAAAGGTTTTGTGGGAGTATAGAGTAATTGGTTCATTGTAAAGGACACGGTCCAGAGGAAAGCTCTTGGGTATCATCCTCGGACGTACATGCTCCTGTCCTCCTCCGTGCTTTCCAAATATGTTTTCCCTCAAACCTGGTGGTCCTTTGAGAGGGAGGGTTCGTTGAGGAGGGGGTACTGTCAGGGCTGGGCTCTTAGCACTTTCTTTTCTGCGCTTAGGTTGCTCAGCTGGCGGTTAATTGCCAATACTCATCATTCCACAGTGGCTCACCTGTTGATCATCTCCTGCCCGTCAGTCATGCCCACAGCCAGCCCCTTCTGGCTATTTAAAATGCCTGGTTAATTTCATCATATGCCTTTGTCTTGGTCAACATATCTAGAGACTCTCTGTTGTGTTCCTGTTGAAGATTTGCCTGGCCTACACTCCTTCTGGTTCCTGATCCTGTCTGCTGCCTCTGACAACACTGATCTCTGGCTTCCTGATTTCCTGGCTCGTTCTGACTACCTGATTTGGCTAACAATCCCTGGCTGTGTTCTGACTAGGTTTACCAGTTGTACCATTTTTACAATTTTATTAAAAGGTGTGATTTTTTACTGCATTTTCTGTATCCATCTGTTTCATGGTTTCTGAAAGTATTTGATTCATGTGGCTTTGTTTCTACTGTAGAGAAATAGCTTTTTGGTCACAAATCTACCATATAGACCACTTCTGATAAGACTTCTTTGTACTGTACATGGAGGGTGCTAACCATCATCTGATTTTAAGGTGAAGTAGGCTTGAGGTTTTTATCGTCTGCAGCTCTCAGTTTTCAAGGCCACTGCAGGTCCTCAACCTTGCCAGTTTGTTTGCACTCATACAGAAAAGCATTGATAGCACATTTGGAACACTTACTGCTACAAACTTTCTGCTTGAGCGAGACCCTGTTGATAAAGAATGACCTTCTTGGTATTGCTGCTATACTCAATTTTGAGATGAGAGTGTGACATTTGGTAGCTACTTATTACCTACTTATTACCTACTTATTTGAGCTTATTCACTAAAGAACTTGTGAAGCATCACTCAATAAATAGTTTGAATATTCACTTTACTTTAATCATGAACAGATGAAATAGGTAAACAGGAATTAGATTTTCACATTATTGAATATTAAATTGAAGTCAATATTCATACAATTTATTATAGGAAGATGCCCAACTCCTTTTCTAAATCAGCCCAATTATATAATTAATCATTAGCAGCGATTTGCTATATTTGCTTAATTAAGCGCAGGGTTATAGGACTACTGATAACATACAACGTTTTACTGAAAATTGAACATGTTTCTTTTAGAAAATCCATCTTATTGCGTTAATAATTTTTTCAACTCTTTTGCATTGTAAAACTTATCCAGACGACATAAAATGTTAATTTTAGATAGATTATATGCAATTTAAGTGGATCTAAAGATTTCTGCACACTACTGTAATAAGTAAAGCTTTGTGTCTGTTGCTGTAAGGCAGTAGGTACCACCTACAGATGAAACTCGAAAATATTGAATATCGTGCAAAAGTTCATTTATTTCACCAATGCACTAATTTCGGCTGACCTGAACCCCATAGAGAATCTATGGACCAAGAGAAAGATGAGAGACATGAGACCAAACAATGCAGAAGAGCTGAAGACTGCTATTGAAGCATCCTGGTCTTTCTTAACACCTCAGCAGTGCCACGGGCTGATAGCTTCCATGCCACGCCTCATTGAGGCAGTAATTGCTGCAAAATGGGCCCAAACCAAGTACTGAGTACATATGCATGCTTATACTTTTCAGAGGTTCGACATTGTTCCATGTACAATCATTGTTTTATTGATTGCATGTAATATTCAAAATTTCTGAGATTGTGGATTTGGGGTTTTTATGAGCTGTAAGGCTGGATTCACACCTATGCATTTTTTGTGCTTTTTGCATTTTGCAGATTTGCACTACAGAACATGTTCCACAGGAAATTAATGGACTGCAGTGCAATCTGCAAAATCCAAAAATCACTAAAACTGCTTAGGTGTGAATCCACCCTAGCCTTATGCCGCGTACACACGATCATTTTTCGGCATTAAAAAAATAAAAATTTTCAGCATGTCCAAAACACAAAGGGCCAGATTCTCATAGAATTCCGGCGGCGTAGCGTAAGCCAGTTACACTACGCCGCCGCTGCTTGCTGGAGCAAGTGCTTGATTCTCTAAGCACTTGCTCCCGAGGTTTCGCTTACGTCGCGTAAATCGCGCAGCGTAAACCCGCGCAATTCAAATGGGGCGGCTTGTATTTAAATTAAGCGCGCCCCCGCGTCGAACGAACTGCGCATGCGCCGGCCGGGGGAAAAGCCCAGTGCGCATGCTCCAAAGGACGTCACATTTTCTCAATGTAAACGACGTAATCGCAGCGTACGCCAGCCCCATTGAGAATCGACGTACGCAAACGACGTAAACGACGCACAACACGACGCGGTCCCGAGGCCATACTTAACATGGCATCCGACGGGACACGACGGCATCCGACGGGACCTCGTAAGGTTACTCCACATAGAAGCTGGGGTAACCTTACGCGGACGAAAACGACGTAGGCGACGACGGGGCGGCGTAAAAGCGATCGAGAATCGGCGTACTACTTCATTTGCATATGCAAATGAAAAAACAACGTAAAGGCCACCTAGTGGCCGGAGTTGTCATTACATCTACGATCCGAAAGTGTAATTGTATTACGCTTGTCGGATGTAGAAGCGTATCTATGCAAAAGTGATGCTCAGCATCACACGCATAGATACGAGCCAAAAAAAAAGGCGATACGACGGGGTATCTGAGATACTCCGTCGTAACGCCTCTGAGAATCTGGCCCAAAGTTTTTCCAACTTCATCATTGAAAACAATGTTACCCACACACCATCGTTTTTGAAAAATGATGAACAAAGTGCGGTGACGTACAACACGTACGACGGCATTCTAAAGGGGAAGTTCTATTCGTCTTTGGGCTGCTTTTAGCTGATTCCTTGTTAGTAAAAGACGATTCGCGCTTTTTTGTCTGTTACAGCGTAATGAATGTGCTTACTCCATTATGAATGGTCGTTTTACCAGAACGAGCACTCATCTCATAACTTGCTTCTGGGTATGCGCGGGTTTAAAACGTCGTTTTTGCCCACACACGATCATTTTTTACAACACGAAAAACTACATTTTGAAAAGCGACATGAAAAAATGCAGCATGTTCAAATAAATTTTTGCCGTTTTTCAGAAGCCGAAAAACGATGTGAAGCCCACACACGATCATTTTAACCACTTCCCTACGGCCATACGACTATTTGCGGCCGCAGGGTGGCTATAATTCTCCGGCCCGCCGTGTATTCACGGCAGCCCCTTTCTTTGTTCCCAGCGCGCACTCCAGAGCGCGCAGCGGGGAACTTGTGTACTGTCCGTGTCCCTTGGACACAGCCAATCACAGATCGCCGCGAACGGCCAATCAGAGTGGCCGTTTGCGATGCGATCTGTGCGGCGAATGAGAGATGATCTCATATGTAAACATATGAGATCATTTCTCATTGCCGGCTCTCACAATGACAGCGTCCTGTCACTGGAGAGAGGAGACCGATCTGTGTCTCTTGAACATAGGGACACAGATCGGTCACCCCCCAGTCACCCCCCCCACAGTTAGAACACAATGCAGGATACACATTAACCCCTTCCTCACCCCCTAGTGTTAACCCCTTCCCTGCCAGTCACATTTATACAGTAATTAGTGCATATTTATAGCACTGATTGCAGTATAAATGTGAATGGTGCCAAAAATGTGTCAAAAGTGTCCGATGTGTCCGCCATGTTGTCGCAGTCGCAATAAAAATCGTAGATCACCGCCATTGCTAGTAAAAAAATAAATAATAAAAAATAATAATTCTGTCCCTTATTTTGTAGGCGCTATAACTTTTGCGCAAACCAGTCGCTTATTGCGATTTTTTTTTTTTTTTACCAAAAATATGTAGAAGAATACGTATCGGCCTAAACTGAATTTTTTTTTTTTTAAATTGGGCTATTTTTTATAGCAACAAGTAAAAAATATTGAATTTTTTTTTCAAAATTTTCGTCCTTTTTTGTTTATAGCGCAAAAAATAAAAACCGCAGAGGTGACCAAATACCACCAAAAGAAAGCTCTATTTGTGGGAAAAAAAGGACGCCAATTTAGTTTGGGAGCCATATTGCACGACCGCGCAATTGTCAGTTAAAGCGACGCAGTGCCGCAAGCTGAAATTTCACCTGGTCAGGAAGGAAGTAGTTAAATGACGTTTTAAAAAATGTCGTTTTTTTTCATGCCGAAAAATTATCGTGTGTATGCGGCATGAATTATCACAATTATGACAAATCACTGCTTGAACTATCTTGCTTTGCATGTAGCGAGTTAATCTCATATATTAGCTTCACCTTTTAAGTTGCATTAGTGAAATAAATGAACTTTTGCATGATATTCAAATTTTTTCGAGTTTCACCTGTATATTTGGTGTTCTTCTAATGCAGGGGTCCCTAAACCTAGCAAAGGGCCACATATGGCCCTTAGGCCGCAGTTTGGAGACCCCTGTTCTAATGCAAAAAAAATATAAAAAATTGTTCTGTTTGCATATTTGGCTAAACCCACTAATTCTATGATTCTTGCAGTGTCACATCATATCAGTGTCACAGATAATCAGACTTTTTTTAATATTTTTTTTTCCTTTTAAATAGTCAAAGAAAACGTTTTAATTATCTAAGTAGAAAAAGACAGTAGTAAAAAGCACTAGGGTTGGAGCTATATATTTAAATACATTTATATATATATATATATATATATATATATATATATATATATATATATATATATATATATATATATATATGGATATAAAGCTACATAAAGTGTTTTTTTTAATTCTCTAATAATTTTTAAAGTTAGTTTTTCTTGTCACAGTCTATGACTTATCTAGACTGTAAACTTATTTGTAGAACATCAAGTCTTTTTCAGTAGAAAACCTGTTATCATAGAGCTGGAGTACTCTACACATTTCATCCTTGCTTACAAAAGACGGACTTTGCCAGCACAGACTCTGCAAGGCTTTGAAAATAGTCCTGAAATGCTATTGTTCTAATGCAGCATTAGGCCTTATTCCTTCAGCAAGGCTGCGTCATTTATCTTCCTGGTGACACTCTCCTTCCTTTAATTAGCTGTTTTCAGAAAGCTTTTCTGCATTTTTCCCCTTAGAATCACATGCTTCTGTTTATGTTTTGTTTGTTCTGTGTGTCATTCTCACAATTTTTTCAGTTTTTGTTTGTTTTTTAAGAGGGCACTAGCGTCCCCTGTGCATGAAAAGAAAGTGCTCTACTTCAGTATTATCCATCTTTTGATAGATTTTTTTTATATACAATTATTTATTTTCTCCCCAGAGCAGGACACACTGAAAAATATGAAATATGAATTATGTCACTTTCCTCCAGACAATTTAAAAGTTAAATAGAAGGTGAAAAGCAAGAATATAAATTGCTAATGGCGAGTAAACAACAGAGATGTTGAAGACAGACTATTTGAGGGCAAGTCAGTGGAAAGTGTGAATATACACAGAGAAAAGAAAGGACTACATCTTACATTTTTATACCAGCCTTAAAGTACACCTGCCATAAGGTGTGAATAGATGCCAGTGAAAGTACAAGTCCTAACTATAGAGATGAAATGCTAATCTCTATGGTTGAAGGCCATGGATATGCCAGACTTTAGAAGTCATCAGTCTTCATGGAAGCTTCAAATATTATTTGGTTGTAGGCAGGCTCTAGCAGCTCAAGTACAGGCATACCTCACTTTAAAGGGGTTGTAAAGGTTTTTTTTTTTTTTTTCTAAATAGGTTCCTTTAAGCTAGTGCATTGTTGGTTCACTTACCTTTTGCTTCGATTTCCCTTCTAAATGTTTTTTTTTTTCCTTTGTTTTCTTTGTCTGAATTTCTCACTTCCTGATGAAACTGGTCTGCAGACCAGTTTCATCGGACCAGTTTGATGGTGTGTATGGCCCATCTGATCGTTGTCCTTCGGACCAAATTTTTAAAACATGCTTTAAAACCTGTCTGATGGACACCTGTCCGTCGGACAGGTTCGATGGTTAGTACACAAAATCATCGGACCAAAAACCTGTGCATGCTCAGAATCAAGTCGACGCATGCTTGGAAGCATTGAACTTTTTCATCACGTCGTTGTGTTCTACGTCACCGTGTTCTGGTCTGATTGGATTTTAGTCCGATGGTGTGTACGCACATCAGACAAGTTCAAAGTTGTCTGATGAAAACGGTCCACCGGACAAGTTTCATCAGACCGGTCTGATCGTGTGTACAGGGCCTTAGAGGCTGCAAAAGACTTGAGAGTGGGGAAGAGGCAACGACCCTAAACATGCAGCCAGAGCTACAATGAAATGGTTTAGATGAAAGCATATTCATGTGTTAAAGTCCAGACCTAAATCTAATTGAGAATCTGTGGCAAGACTTGAAAATTGCTGTTCACAGACATTCTCCATTCAATCTGACAAAGCCTGAGCTTGGAAGAATGGACAAAAAAGTCACTCTTATGCCGCGTACACACGGTCGTTTTTTGTGATAAAAAAAAAAAAAAAACGTCATTTAAAATGATCGTGTGGGCAAAACGTAGTTTTATGTCTTCAAAAAAATTACAAAAAAAAAAATTAAACATGGTTGAATTTTTTATGTCGTTTTTCTAAATGTCGTCTTTTGTGTCATAAAAAATGATCGTGTGTGGGCAAAACAACGTTTAAAACAACGTTTTTAAACCCGCGCATGCTCAGAAGCAAGTTATGAGACCGGAGCTTCAATGGAACAGAGTGCCGTTGAAAGTGTCTTACGTAACCGCGCTTTGCAAGAGCATTTTCAGAAAACGATGGTGTGTAGGCAATGTCGTTTTTTTTTTCTCATGAAAAAAAAACGAAGTTTTTTACAAGAAAAAAAAAACCATCGTGTGTACGCGCCATTAGGTGTGCAAATCTGGTAGAGGCATTCCCAAAAAGACTTGCAGCTGTAATTGCAGTGTAAGGTGGTTCTATAAAGTATTGACTCAGGGGGCTGAATACAAATGGACGCCACACTTTTCACATATTTATTTGTAAACAATTTGGAAAACCATTTATCATTTTTCTTTCACTTCACAATTATGTGCCACTTTGTGTTGGTCTATCACACGGTCAGAATTTCTGACAAGAAAAATTTGATGTGAGCTTTTAGTTGGAAATTCCGACCATGTCTAGGCCCGATTGGTAATTTTCTGTCGGAATTTCCGACAGCGAAAATTGAAGAGCTGTTTCTCAAATTTTCCGAAGTTCTTGTCAGAAATTCCGATCGTCTGTATGAAATTCCGACGCACAAAAATCCTATGCATGCTCGGAATAATTGAACTTTATTTTTCTTGGCTCGCTGTAGTGTTGTACGTCATTGCGACCTTGATGTTCAGATTTTCCAACAACATTTGTGTGATTATGTGTATGCAACAAAAGTTTGAGCCAACATTCCGTCGTAAAAAAATCCACGCTTTTCTTGTCTGAAATTCCGATCTTGTGTACGCAGCATTACATTTTTGGTTGTAACATGACTAAAAAAGTGGAAAATGTCAAGGGGTATGAATACTTTTTCAAGGCACTGTAGTGCATAGGATAGCAAACACTTATAAAGGACTAGCATGAAATTACCGACACTAGTTTTGAATCCAAATGGGATAATCCCAGAATAGCTGTAAAGAACTCCTATTTTTTTGTCAATTAGGACTCTTGTCAGAGTCACAGCAAAACTGTCCTTTGTGGGCTGTAACGGTCACCACCGTTTACGACCTTTCATCCACCCACGACAGCTTATACGACTCTCCACAATCCAGCAGACACGATCCATATCAATTCCCCAGAAAATGAGACTGACAGAGTCTATCCTCTGGTTTCAAAATGAATGAATGCTTTAATGGTTTCTTCTCAGCTTTTTATGCAGTTACAAGCATGTGACAGTAATCAAAGGGACAATGAAGTCTCCACCCCCCTATTCACACACTGGGGATAATTACTAATTAGTATCCAGACATTTCGGTACCGGGCTGTAATTAATATGATCTAATTACTACCCCTGAAAACTCATATTCCTTTATCAATAGAATTCAAACAAAATATCACCACACAATGAGCTGCCCTTCAATCCACATCTTTAGACAACCGGTCTGTCTTCGACAGAAAGGTAGTCACACTTGGGCATCAATAGACTTTAAACCGTGTTATCACACAATGAAATGTCTTTCAGGAGCCAGCCTCACTTAGCATTTTAACAGCCTGTTACACAGAGGAATGAGTCACTGTCTTGTTGACCTGGTCAGGTCAACATAAACCACTTGTAATATTCCAGTATATCCTGCAAACATGAATTATGATTTATTAGCCACCCTATGCCCAAAAGGGGCACAGGGTGAACTTAGACCCAAGAGTCCATAGGGCCGCTGGCACAGGAGTATCCCCCATCCCTCAAAAGTCTCTGGGCGTCACGGGTCATCCCGTTACATGGGCATTTTACTGAAATTTAGTATTGCTAAAAAAAAAATGCACAATAAGTATAAGGCATACAACAAAATAGTACAGTTCTGAACGAATAAACCTAGAGTTACAAGTTTTCTAATTGAACTCACTAGTAGAAAATAATGACAGCTGTGAACAAATAAAAAAAAGCCACGAAAGCCTACATAAGCCTGTTTGTGACCTTGGGCAAGTCACTTTATCTCTATATGCTTCAGGCACCAAAACATACATTATAAATGTGCAGGAGTATTTGCTGTGCCTTTGAAATGGTGTGCTCTACTGTAATCACAAAGTGGTTTGCGTACCATGGGGAAAATAAGGCTCTCTGCATAAAGCTGTTATTTTTTCACATTTGCCTCTACATAACAGAAATGAGAGAATGACTCTTTGATGGTTCCGTCACCTGATTATTTGCAAATTATTCCATAGGGTTTCAGAATTGAGGACTCATTGCACTATTTTCCTCCATTTGCATGTAAAAGTCTTCACTATCATTTGCTGTTGTTCCTGGAGACGATTATTAGTCAGGGAGGTTTATGTCAACTTGCTTCTGCCAGAGGCGGCTGAGGTGGAATATATGATGTACTCGGGTGAAACAAAATGCAGCTTGATATAAAATATGTGCATTCTAAATTCATTCTACAGTTATCCTCTTTTGTTCATGAGGTAATTTTGCATGCAGTGAAACAGAATAATAAAGAATATAAAAACTGGGGTTTACAGTATTTTAACTAACAAAGGATTATTAGACATACTTTATTAAGAGCTACTGCTTTGTTTTATTATCATTATTATTATTATTACTTTCTTTTGCTCAATGTTGAACAGAGAAACAGTAAGCACTTTTTTTTCTGGCTACTACAGTAACACATAGGACTTTGGCATGGCAGAGGGACATGTACAACACGAGTCAAGGATTCCAGAATGTGTGTTTTTCGAGGTTACCCAGAATCTCAGAGAATTATTTATTTCCAACTAAAATGCTAACAGAGACCTTGGGCCAGATTCACAGAGCGATTACGCGTGCGCAACTGCTGTTGCGCGTGCGTAAGTCTAAATGTGCGCGTGCGTATAGTTGGACGCGATTCACAAAACAATATACGCCAGAAATCTACGTTTTTTGGTCCGGCGTAATTGAGTTAGACATTCGCTTCCCTTCGCGCAAAACTGCGCTAGACACACCATTGATTTGCTAGTCAAATATGCTAATGAGGGAGTTACGGGGATCCACAAAAAAACGCAGTTGCTGCGCAGGCTACGCGATGTGCGCAACTGCAAAATGTCCTGTCTAAAGTTAGAGCCCATAAAAGCTGATCTAACTTTTGAAAAAAAGTCTAATTGTCAGATAAAGCAACACCGTTACTGAGGAGCAGACCACACACACGTGTTGCACTACAATTTGACTGCCAACATGCTAGGGGCATCGTCGCTCATAGCTGCACTAGTGAATATAGATGACCAAAGAAGGAGGAGGGCACGGAGGATGGCACGGGAGAGGGTATACCGCACCCGCATACACCTGTTTGGCATGAATGATTCAGAGGTCTTTCGCATCTTCAGATTCCCCCCTCATGCCATCCTGGAATTAACCACAACCTTGCAGGAGGACATCACCAGCCCAACACAACGCTCACATGCAGTGCAGCCACTGGTCAAGGTCCTGGCAACACTCCATGTCCTTGCCAGTGGCTCTTTTCAGCGTACAAGTGGAGTGGTGGCTGGGATGTCACAATCCTCCATGAGCAGATGTGTGCACCAGGTTGTCCCTGCAATCCTCACACGCTTGGCCAACCAAATCATCAAACCCACCACTGAGGAGCTTCGAATCAAGGCAATGGCAGATTTCTACCGAATTGCCAGATTCCCACGCACCATCGGGGCCATTGATTGCACACATGTGGCACTCCAGCCCCCCCATGAGACCGAGCACATGTACCGCAATCGGAAGAATTGGCACTCCATCAACGTACAGGTGATAGTTGATGCCCAAGGCCTCATATGGCACGTCCGTGCCAAACACCCAGGGTCCAGCCATGACAGCTACATCTACAATCAAAGCCACATCCGAACAGAATTCGAACAGAACGTGTATGGGAACACCTGGCTGGTTGGTGAGTGACATGGGAGTCAGGCATGACTATCCCCTCCCGTGATGCACAACAGAAGTGGCACATGCATGACTAACATTCTCCTGTCTTTTCCTTTACAGGTGACTCTGCATATGCACTGGGACCCCATCTCATGACTCCTATCCGGAACCCCCAAACCCCAGGAGAGGAACGATACAATGAAGCACACATCAAAACCCGTGCAGTGGTGGAGCGCACCTTTGGCCTCCTGAAGTCACGTTTCCGATGCCTGGATAAGTCTGGGGGTACACTGTTGTATTCCCCAAACTTCGTGTGCCATATCATCGCTGCATGTTGCATGCTACACAATCTCGCAGTGAGGAAGGGCCTGCAGGTTGAGCTACGTGATGATCTGACCCCCCAACCAGAAAATCAACCCCTAACCGAGGATACCCCGTCTTCTGAGGGAAGAGCAGTCAGGAGGCAGCTCATATTGGGCATCTTTGCACGTTAAACACACACATTAATCATGGCACAATGAGAATGCATGCATGCACACCACTATGGTCCCTAGCACACACACCCCACATCCTCATCAAATTGGATTGGCACCAGTCCACCATGCAAGACTGGTGAGCAGTAACGCCACGTCAAGGCTCCAATTATGTCACTGTACATTCATACACCATTCACACGGACCTGGGAATCACTTCTCCCTGGTCCTGGGGAACCCTTCTCCACCAAAATTGAGGGTGACACCCCTTTTCCAGCAGGAATGTCACCCCCACATTCAAACATCATTCACAACCCAAAATATGCCAAAAAAGTCAAACAAACAAAAATGCATAGAAACAAAAAATGCATAGTAAAAAAAAAATGCTTAGAAAAAACAAAAACAAGCAGAGAGCAAAAATAAAAAAGCTTTCAAAACAAACAAAAGGTGGAAAAAAAAATTATTGCCCTCTGCCTGAGCCACGCCTGGGGCGCCCCCGGCCACGGCCCCGGACCCTCAGGGGAGACGCATGGGGGAGGGGAAAAGCCGGGGAAGGAGGAGCAGCCCCTGAGATCTGCCCACCTGGCGGCCTGCCCTCCAAGGCCACGGCTATTCTGTCCAGGGCAGCACCAAGTGTTGCCGTGTTGCCCTGGATAGCCTGGGTAAGGGCCCTCACATCCTGCCCAACGCC
The DNA here is from genome assembly GCA_029574335.1 of Rana kukunoris. Lineage (NCBI taxonomy): Eukaryota > Metazoa > Chordata > Amphibia > Anura > Ranidae > Rana > Rana kukunoris. Next base: position 361,607,022 of record CM056051.1, on the reverse strand, counting down.
TGCTGCTGTAGTTTGCAGGTCATTAAGGCAGGTTGTGGAGGCCCGGGAGTGGGAGTCCAGGTTACCCAGGCTATCATTAATGGAGGACAGGCTCTGATCCACCCGCCCCATAGTCTGGCAGAGCTGTCTCAGAAGGCGGGTCTGGGTGGCCAGGTTCCTTCTCAGACAGGCGGGCATGAGATTGGGCGCCCCCCTGGTGCTTGGGGATGACCTCCTGGCTCCAGCTGATGGTTGTGGCCGGGGAGAAGGGGAGGCCCTTGTGAGGGGAGCCATGTTGGGGGAGGAGGGGGGGGGGCTGACCCTTAGGGAGGGCAGGCTTCTTGCAGCCAGAGGGGAAGAGTCCGCAGAAACCAAAGGGCCAGTGCCTTCCATGGACTCCTCCTCCTCATGATTCTGCTCCTCCTCATGATCGTCCTCCGCATGATCCTCCCCCTCCTCTTGTTCCTCCTCTGCGGACTCTGGCCTTGTTGGGGGGGCCTCATTAGGCTGCTGTCCTGGGGTTGGAGCGGTCAGTCCAGATGGCCCTGCACCCTCCTGCACAGCTGTGGATGACACAAAACATTCACAGGTTGGAGGATCCACACACTTGCCACATATTCCCTTTCACCCCCTCCCCCACACATGCTACACACCTGAGAGAAATAAAAACCTTACCTGGCACCGCGGGGACCGGACTTGTGTCAAAGCCTGGCAGGCCCTCCACTTCATGCCGGTGAAAGGTCAGGGCCACCACACGCTCCGTCTCTGAAAATCTAACCCGGCATGGTGGGCCCCCTCCTGTGCCCCTGGCATGGGCATTTATTGCGGCCAGTTTTTTTTTCACCTCACGCCGGAGGTCATTTATTTTCTTTTCTATCCCAGAGCGGGTCCGTGTCTCCCCCTCCCCCGATGAATTGACCTGCTCCGTGATTATATCCAATATCTCCCTCCTCCTGGCCGGGGTGGTGGTGGCACTCTGCGGGCCGTGGAGAAAACGCCCATAGTCGGTAATGGCCCGGGCAAGAATTCTTTTTTCCCCCACAGTAAAATTGAGCTTTCTTTTTCTCTCAGTCATACTTCCAAACAAACTCACTAGCAGTCACCAAAAATCTGTCACAAATACAAGCACAACCAATCAGACAAGAACACACACAAAGAGAAAAAGAACAGCCAAAAATCACACTAGCACTCAGCAAGAAACACACACAAAAAAATCAGATGAAAAAATAAAGCAAGAAAACAAACGCACAGAAATATATCAATCAAACAAACAGTCTCAAACACTTATCAAAATACACTTTCACAAAACTACCAACAAGCACAAGATCACACAGAACACTAATCTGACAACTACAAAACACACTCTAACGAACAACAGAGCAAAAGCACTTGATTCAATGGGAAGGGACACAAAGGGATGTACTTTTGCAATGGAAGGGCGTTTGTGTGTGTCTATTTATGCTGTCTGCGTAGTTCACAACATTGCCCTAGTCCATTTCCAATTTCAATGATTGCGCCGCTCCCGAGTTGTGAGCATGCGCACAACGGAGCTGACATGGTTTCCTTCACGCGCGCATGCGCGAGTCGGCCGGCCCTTCATTTGCATGGGGTCACGGCTCATTTCAATGTAACACGCCCACGTCCCTCCCAATTTGTATTACTCCTCCTTACGCCTACGGAAAAAACCTTACGTTTGCGCAAGCTCTTGCGTAAAAGCTACGTGAATCGCCGGATTACGCGGCTAGATTGCGCAAGTCTAACGGAAAAGTGGTGCGCTACGCCGGAATGATAATGCGCCGATCTACGTGAATCTGCCCCCTTGTGTTGTCTGTCTGTATTTAAGAAATAATTATGACACAATGGTCCGTGTTGAATATTGCCATTCTAGTATTGTTCAGATATGTCATTAGTTCATAAATAGGTAAGGGAATATGTCATTTTAATTGTGTAGCTAGGCATTAGTGCATTTTCACACGTGCGATCAGATCAGGTCTGCCTGTCTGTTTTTCAGGAGGACCTGATCGGACGGTCAATGCTTTCCAATGGACCAGTGGATGTAATGGGACTTGAGTGTGTTAACAGCCGCCTACTTCTGGGTGTGATCAAGCCTGCTAAGAAAAAAATGGAGGAAGACTGCCTACACTTCAGTTTGAGTGGACCAGATCAGAGGCATACAACTGTAAACAGATAGCAGAGTCCGCTTACTCCAACCCCCTACAAAGCAGAGTGGGCTCTGTCCGTGTCCGCTCTGCAGGAACTGAGCAGACACAGACCTGTCATATGCCCCGCTCTGCTCCCATCAGAATTTGATCTGTGAGCGGATCCCCTGCTAATCAGAATGCAAACCACCCGTGTGAAAGGGCCCTCAAAATGAATGTGGAACCTGGGGATCCTTACCAATAAGAAGGCAGAGAAGAAACATTAAGGACGTTATTTTATCTGAAGCAAAAAATGTGGTGCCAAAGACATACATTTACAATAAACCACATAGGGATTCATAAGATCAGGCCCAGCTAATTATTTAAGCAATATTAAACCCCAAAATTGTATATATTGTAGCTTACCAATCATTAGATGTGGTGGCTGCATTTATTTTCGTTTCCTCCTTATTTTCACCACGTGATCTAGCCTGCAAACACACCTCCTGTATTAGCGTGCCCCCACACTGGGGTGAGGAAAGTGTAGGGCCGCGTACACATGATCGGTCAAACCGATGAGAACGGTCTGATGGACTGCTTTCATCAGACCAAACCGATCGTGTGTGGGCGTCATCGGTTATTTATCCATCAGTTAAAAAAAAGCAAACTTGTCTTAAATTTAACCGATGGATACATAACCGATAGCAAAAAAACGATCGTTTGTAGGCACAACCATCGGTTAAAAATCCATGCATGCTCAGAATCAAGTCGACGCATGCTTGGAAGCATTGAACTTCATTTTTTTCAGCACGTCGTTGTGTTTTACGTCACCACGTTCTAAAACGATAATTTTTTTAACTGATGGTGTGTAGGCAAGACTGACCATCAGTCAGCTTCATCGGTTAACCGATGAAAACGGTCCATCAGACCGTTCTCATCGGATGGACTGATCGTGTGTAAAGGGCTTTAGATGTACTAGCAGATTTAGATACACTAACTGATTTAAGCCAAACTCCAGCTCATATTGCAGTTACACAGGCAGCTACAACAACAGCTTCTTATTATTTTGGCAAAAGGTTTTGCATGAATAAATAAAAGCTGATCTGTGTAAGCACCCCAGTCGGTGGTAAATGGTTTGTCTCAACACTCTAAACTGCTACATTTGAAGGAAAGCATGTTCTGTTAAAAAATAGCAGACTTACTTGTCAGATCTCCAGGTGAAAATAAAGGAAAGAAAGCACAAAAAAGAAAACACTTGCATCTATCACATATATGAACTGGTAAGCTGCAATAAAATAAAAAGTATTTCTTTTGAGTTTAAGGCCCGTTTCACACTGGAACGATTTGAGATGTCAAATCGCATCTCAAATCGGCGACATTTTCTGGCAATTGTCGGCAATGACACCGTCCTAATCGGTGCGACGCTGCATCTGCACCTGGTTCACACTGGTGCGTTCTGACATGCGATTTGGCATGTCAAATCGCATGTGAAAACGGCGGTATTTGCCGCAAATTGCTGGCAATGGCACCGTCCTAATCAGTGCGACGCCGCATCTGCGGCACTGCACCGATTTCAAAAAGTCGTTCCCGTACTACTTTTTGCGATTTCGGCCCGCGATTTACATTGCACACTGCACAGATGTCTCTATAATCACGTCCGGGACTGCCAGCGGGAGTAAAATTGTGCGTGTTCAGCTGAACTCGCACAGCTTCACTCCCGCAGCCCAGTGTGAACCTGGGCTTATACTGCTTTAATATTATAGGCAGTTCATACTCTTAATTAGGCAATATGATGCTGGATGCAATGTATGACATGTACGGAAATCATTAGACAAATCATCTGTGACTCATACAGTATGTGGCATTTTGAAGCACACTCTATAGCAGTGGCAGCCCGTCCATAGGGATGCACGGGCCCCGCCCCCCCTCCCGCAGTCACAAAAAAAAAAAAAAAAATGGGCCCTTTAAGAACTTTTATTAGTTCTGGCGGCCGTCTATAGAGGGCGCTGCAGCGCCACCCCCTCTCGGAAATAACACACGTTCAATGCAATGCATTGAACGTGTGTTATTGTTGCCAGCTGCCTGGTTTATTCATATAACCGGACATGGGTCGCCGGTTACCTGAATAGCGGCAGCTGGTTGGCTGAGGGGAACTGCCTATCAAAGCCAGCGGCTCTGATAGGCTTTTCCAGTACCGCCCTCCTGCTCTCGGAAGTCTATGCTCGGAGCGCAGGCAACCTGCGGTCCTTGCATAAGACTGGCGGCTGTTTCAGCCAATCAGGTTCCCAGATTCTGGTTATCAGGAACCTGATTGGCTGAAGCTTCTCCACGGCGGCAGAAGACATCGAGGGAGGACATGGAAGCATCAGGTAAGTGTTTTTTACAGGGAAAGGGGCATCATGGGGCACAGTGGCATCATGGGGCACAGTGGTGACAAAGGGCACAGAGGCGACAATGAGCACAGTGGCATGGGGCACAGTGGTGACAATTAAAGGGCACAGTGGTGACAATTGATGGCACACTGATTGCATATGATGGCATGGCACAGTGGTGACAGTTGATGGCACAGTGACTGCAATTGATGGCATGGCACAGTGACTGCGTTTGATGGCATGGCACAGTGGTGACAATTGATGGCACAGTGACTGCATTTGATGGCATGGCACATTGGTGAGAGTTAATGGGCACAGTAGCTGCGTTTGATGGCATGGCACACTGGTGACAATTGATGGCACAGTGGTGGCGTTTGATGGCATGGCACAGTGGTGACAATTGATAGCACAGTGGTGGTGTTTGATGGCATGGCACAGTGGTGACAATTGATGGCACAGTGACTGCATTTGATGGCATGGCACAGTGGTGACAATTGATGGCACAGTGGTGGCGTTTAATGGCATGGCACAGTGGTGACAATTGATGGCACAGTGACTGCATATGATGGCATGGCACAGTGGTGACAATTGATGGCACAGTGACTGCATTTGATGGCATGGCACAGTGGTGAAAATTGATGGGCACAGTAGCTGCGTTTGATGGCATGGCACATTGGTGACAATTGATGGCACAGTGGTGGCGTTTGATGGCATGGCACAGTGGTGACAATTGATGGCGCAGTGACTGCATATGATGGCATGGCACAGTGGTGACAATTGATGGCACAGTGGTGGCGTTTGATGGCATGGCACAGTGGTGACAATTGATGGCACAGTGGTGGCATTTGATGGCATGGCACAGTGGTGACAATTGATGGCACAGTGACTGCATTTGATGGCATGGCACAGTGGTGACAATTGATGGCACAGTTGCTGTGTTGCATGGCACAGTGGTGACAATTGATGGCACAGTGGTGGCGTTTGATGGCATGGCACAGTGGTGACAATTGATGGCACAGTGGTGGCATTTGATGGCATGGCACAGTGGTGACAATTGATGGCACAGTGACTGCATTTGATGGCATGGCACAGTGGTGACAATTGATGGCACAGTGGTGGTGTTTGATGGCATGGCACAGTGGTGACAATTGATGGCACAGTGGTGGCATTTGATGGCATGGCACAGTGGTGACAATTGATGGCACAGTGACTGCATTTGATGGCATGGCACAGTGGTGACATTTGATGGCACAGTTGCTGTGTTGCATGGCACAGTGGTGACAATTGATGGCACAGTGGCTGCATTTGATGGCATGGCACAGTGGCTGCATTTGGTGGCATGGCACAGTGGTGACAATTGATGGCACAGTTGCTGTGTTGCATGGCACAGTGGTGACAATTGATGGCACAGTGGCTGCATTTGATGGCATGGCACAGTGGTGACAATTGATGGCACAGTTGCTGTGTTTGATGGCATGGCACAGTGGTTACAATTGATGGCACAGTGGCTGCATTTGGTGGCATGGCACAGTGGTGACAATTGATGGCACAGTTTCTGTGTTTGATGGCATGGCACAGTGGTGACAATTGATGGCACAGTGGCTGCATTTGGTGGCATGGCACAGTGGTGACAATTGATGGCACAGTTTCTGTGTTTGATGGCATGGCACAGTTGTGACAATTCATGGCACAGTGGCTGCATTTGGTGGCATGGCACAGTGGCTGCATGTGATGGGCACAGTAAGGCTGCAATTTTTTTTTTTTTTCGTTTGCGCCCCCCTTTTGAGCACCAGCCGCCACTGCTCTATAGGTCGAAGAGTCTAGTCAAAGAGTATAAGCATGATTTGGTCCCTTTGGACACGACCTTAAAGATGACATCAGTCATCACTATAGTTGCCTCAAATGATCGCTGTTCATCCTCCCCTGTGTATCTTTAAATACATCCATATTATACTATTTACTACAGCAATCCAAGAAAACAAAATCCAGGGTGCTCATGGCATGTCACTGTTTTTTCTTTAATAATAAATTCCACAGTCCAAATACAAGTAAAACACACATTACAACTGCCTGGAAAAGCGTGTGTTTTGCGGAAGAAATGTTTGCTAGATGGTAGGTATATTAATAAATTTCAGCCTTTGGAATTTGTGATTAAATACAGAAGAGTGATATGCCATGAATGACCTGGATTTATTTATTTATTTTTGGATTGCTGTATTGGACACTACAAAACCTTTCACACTGGAGGCGTTTTGCAGTGTCTGTAAAGCGCCTGAAAAAAGCCTCAGCTGCAAACCCTGTGTGAAAGCACGAGTGCTTTCACACTGGGGCGCTGCACTGGCAGGGCATCAAGAAAAGTCCTGTCAGCAGCTTCTTTGCAGTGCTTTAGGAGCGGTGAACCCACCACTCCTTAAGCGCCCCTACCAATTGAAATCAATGGGCAGCACGGCCGAACCGCCATGCGCTTTTAACCCTTTTTCGGCCGGTTAAAAGCTCCACGATAGCAGCCAAAAAAATTACGGTAAAGCACCACTAGAAATAGTGGCGCTTTACCGCTGGCGCCCAGGCGCTTTCAGTGCGAAAGCAGCCTTACTTACCGGACCACTAAGGCGGCGTACACACGATCGGATATATCCGATGAAAACGGTCCGCGGACCATTTCCATCGGATATGTCCGATCGGGAGTTTGATCCGATGGCGTGTACACACCATCGGATCAAATTCCCCGCCGCCGGACGGCGCGGTGACGTAGTGGTGACGCGGCAGTGACGTTGACGCCGCCGCGTCACCGCCACGTCACCGCACCAGGATGTAAAACACTTCCGCGCATGCGCCGAATCCATTCGGCAGCGGCGCGGCGGCGGTGGGGGCCGACATGTCTGCTGGTAAGTGTACTAACCAGCAGACATGTCGGGCGGACAGATTCCCACCGGATAGATTTCAAAGCATGCTTTGAAATCTGTCGGGTGGAGAAATCTGTCCGCTAGCCCATACACACGAGCGGAGATGTCTGCTGAAACGGTCCATCGGACCGTTTTCAGCGGACATATCCCCTCGTGTGTACGCGGCCTCAGACTTGCTTTTGTGATTTTACAGAGGTCATAAATGTGGGATCTCTAAGGGCAAGCTCATTAATATGCACTAGTCTGAGCTCCCTCCAGAGTTTACTTAATTATTATTATTAATATTTCAGGTACTTATATAGCACCATCAATTTACTCAGCGTTTTACATCTATATTGTACATTTATATCAGTCCCTACCCTCAAGGAGCTTACAATCTAAAGTCCCTAACTCACATTCATACATCCTAAGGCCCCGTATACATGGTGAGACATGTCCGCTCAAACATGTCCCACGGACCGTTTCCAGCGGACATGTCTCATCGGATTTTACACACCATCGGACGAAAATCCCCTCGGGCTTAGGACGCGGTGACGTGGCGGTAACATTGACGCCGCCACATCACCACTCCAGGAAGTAAAATACTTCCACGCATGCGTCGAATCCATTCGACGCATGCGCAGAGATTTCTGTCCGCTGGTTAGTGTACTAACCAGCGGACATATCCGACGGACATGTCTCCGGCGGACAAATTGAAAAAGCTTGCTTTGAAATTTGTCCACTTGGAAAACATGTCCGCTAGCCCATACACACGATCAGATATGTCCGCTGAAATGGTCCGTTGGACCAGTTTCGGCAGATATATTAGATTGTGTGTACGTGGCCTAAGGCCAATTTAGACAGGATCCAATTGACTTCCCAACGTGTCTTTGGAGTGTGGGAAGAAACCCACACAGGCACAGGTAGAACATGCAAACTTCAGGCAGATAGTGTCATTGGTGGGATTCGACCCAGCAAACCTTTTTACTGCCAGGCAAAAGTGCTAGCCACTACACTGTGCTGCCCACTTTTACTTGGATTACCGTATTTACTTTTTGCCCCATAAAATCAGGGGAAAATCGTGGTTGCGTGTTACACGCCGATAGCATATCTCGGAGGGGAAGGAGGGGGACGAGTGCCCGCCAGAAATCTTTAAGCCACAGACGTGTGACGTCACCTGCCATAGAGGAATGGAGACGGCCTGCATTAGTGTTTGTTCCCATCCTAGCCGCGCTACAGTCTCGGCCAGCGCTGGCCGCGTTTAAGGGTTTCCTCACCCTCCCCCTTCACCACAGACTGCTGAACATTTGGGAATAGAAGCCCCAAGACGCGCTACAGTCCCGGTCAACGCTGCCTGCGTCTGAGAGTTCCAGCTCCCTCCCTTCCACCATCGAGTGCTGACAGCTAGAAGCCCTAAGGTACTGTGTATCTTCTTGAACATAGGAGCTGCTCTCTGAGTCCTGAGACCTTAACCCATTGTGCTTCCTGGATCTCGGACACTACCATTGCTTGCTGTACATTGCTGCTTATCTTATTTTAAATTTTAACTGCATTTAATAAATACAGTATTTTACAATTTACTGCAATTTAGTGCTTTACTGAAGTTGAGCGAGCTGTGCACGATGTCATAAGCCTAGGCTTTTTCCTAGACAAGAAACAGGAAGTGGGCTGTAAAAGGTATTAACTGCCAAAAGAAAAAAAAAATACTATCCAAGGCTAAAACAACAAGGGCAGAATATTTAATAGATGTAAGGATGAAAAATGTACTGAAGTTCTGCTTTAACAGCTGACAACTTGGCCACCTATGGTACTGTATAGTTCCCATAAGCCTCTCTGATTTGTATTGTTCTATATTGTTATATTGATGTTGCCATCAAGTATGCCTAAATAGTATGGCCATTTTCTATAATATTGTATGTCGCATTTTATTATCAAAGAAATTGTTACTTTAGTGTGTTTTCTTTTCTCAGCATGGCTCACAGCTGACAAGGTATGGAGACCTCTAGTGTACAAAATTAGTAATGACTGTGAAAAGAAATATATTTTTGCCAATCTGCAAAAGCTGATCTCAGTCCATATCTGCTATTGTCTCAACGGTTTAATAAATCTTTCTCATAAATCTATTAGAGTTCATTTATTGCTAATCTCCAATGTACAAACTTCCTGTTTAATAAGGCTTTACAAAGGCAAACGTGATAAAGCTTTATTTGAGACAACAAAGTATAATTATAATATGTTGTACATTCTATATGCAAAATATGATTCTGGACTGTGCATTTTAGAAGTGAAATAATTCTTAATCCCTCACTGTTCTGGCAATAAACAATAGATCTAAAGAACCATACTATGCTAAGAGGAAGATCTTAGCAGTTGCATTTTTTAGATTTGCAAATGTTTCAAAAGAAAGAAAAAAAAAGTCACAAAACACATTATATTAATTCAGGGATAAAAGCTTGAAGCAACACTGGCCGTTCTCCTGAAAACGAAGCCAGTTATTATAACGCAGATAGGAACTGGCAAAAGCCTCGCTTCTGATGATCATCCCGGCTTGAATATTCATGAGACGTTGTGTGAAAGGCACTAGTTCAAAAGCCAATAGACTTAAAACGCAGCAGACATAGAGAATATGATACGAAGGAGAGGAGCGAGGAGGTATTTAAAGCAGGGTTAGTGACGGAGCATAACCTGCCTTCATCCCTGCAAGATTGAAATATCAGACGAGAAGATGGGAAACCAATCTGCTTAAAAGAAGTCGGCAAGAAGAGTGTTTAAGATGAATGACAAGCTTTTAGAGCGGAACAAAGGGTCTCCAAAAAGGGGAAGATTATAGAAAAAAAAAACACTTATGATCATAATGAGAATGAAGTAATAATAGATGGAAAATGTCATCTTATTTGAAGAGGGAAAGGTTACGGGCATAAAGCATTTGGATCACAAGGGAGCGCGTATAGCAAGTGAGGTTACGGATATGTCAAAATGACACAGAATTATATAGAAAACCATTTCTTTCTTTCTTTTCTTTTTTTTTTTTTTTGACTATTGTCTCGCAATAACAATAACAAAAAAAAACAAAAAATGATAAGGAAAATAAATAAATAAAAGGCGCTGTAATAGGCAGATGAATTTGCGGGCAGATGAAAACGGCTTAGAAAAAAAAATGTATCTTCACATTTCACAAATACGATCACAAGTCATTACCGGTTTCTTGTTGAAGCTTGTCGTGGTTTTGCTTGGTGGCATAAAAAGACATCTCTCCCCCTCCCTATTGCATCAGAAATGTAATGTTTATTTTTGTTGTTGGAACTATTTCAAAATACAAACACAAGTAAAGCTGAGAAACGCATGTGTAGAGAAGGTTTGCCAAGCAGACAACTAAAAATTTCTGCAGGAATTTTTTGCCATTTCCTACATTTAAAGCTGAACTGCACACATTAAAGCTAAAAAAAAAAAAAAAAAGAAGAAGAAAAGGTTTCAAAAAGCTACGCTGTAAAGAAAAGAGTCATTATTATTTCCAATCCTGCTGCTGGTGAATTTGATCTTGAAGTGGAAGTAAAGGCAAAACCTACTCCCACCAACATTCTAAGCCTAATCTATCTAGCCCTGTAAAGAAAAGATTTCTATACATACCTATTTTGTAGCCGCTTCAGTCCGGTCCCATGCTGAGCTGTCAGAGGCAGCTTTAGTGTATAGGAGAGGCAGCCGATAATGGAAGCCCCATAGTAAGTCTATAGCCGAGTACACACGATCAGTTTTCTCGTCGGGAAAACTGTCATGTTTTCTCTTGGACGAGAAAAGTGGCCGTGTGTAGGCTCTCCAGCAGTTTTCCTGACGAGAAAACCTCTGAGAATCACGACGAGAAAATTTAGAACATATTTTTTTTTTTCTCGTCGCGAATCGCAGCGTTTTTTTCCTGGGCAGTTTTCCCATAGGAAAACACTGCGGTGGAGCCTGCACATGACCGGTTTTCTTGACCAAGAGAAAACATGCCGGGAAAACCGGCCGTGTGTACATGGGGAAAAGGGACCAAGCCGGTCCTCGGTTTTCCCCTCGGGTTTCTCGGCAGTGTTTTCACCGCCGAGAAACCCGATCGTGTGTATGCAGCTTATGAGTGATGTCACTTCTCAGGTATTTCCTATCCGTTGTCAGCTTTCTTCTGCACACAGAGGACCGGAGCAGCTTTAAAATAGGCAAGTATAGTGATCTTTTCTTTACAGGGCTAGATAGGTGTCACTTACCTGGTCGGAGGCTGAAGTGCTGAGAGGGCTTCCCTTGTGGCTAAGTGCAGAGTGCCCCTGAAGGTGGCAACAGGGAGTGCTATGCTCAGAAAAGCAGAGGTTGCCAGCTGCGACAGGCTTAGATGATGAGAAGATGTCTGCTGGATGGCAGCTGAAGAGTAGGATGTACTGCTGGGCAGGAGTCCCTCAGGAGTACCAGAGGAGTCTTGACAGAAAGGAGAGCCAGGAGCGGAGTCAGTCATACACTGGTTATCAGGCATTAGCAGAGTCAGAAGAGAAAGTCAGAGGTCAACCAGAATCAGCCGGCAAAAGCAAAGTCACTGGAACAAGCTAAGGGTCAAAGACAGGAATGAAGACAAGACAGGTCAAGGTAAGCCGGTTAGTAAAAGGAAATCCAATGATATCAAGAACAGGAACACACGGGGAAGCTGAAGATCATCCAGCAACCAATGTCAAATGCCGTTGGGTTTAAAAAGGTCACTGGGTGCCACGCATTGCATGCGTTTGGCGCACAGGCACATAAATCTTAGTCGGCCACTCTTGCCCGTGGGCGCATGTACATTTGTATTGGCAAATTTCTAGGTGATAATCTTCAATTTTGCTTGGCATTTGCAGATGTGGCAGTCCTTCTACGAAGCATTCTCTGACATTAGGCCTAGAATGTGGGTGGCAATAGGTTCAACTCTTTTGGAGAAGCTATACCAGCAGAAGAATTTTTAGCATCAAACACTTCTGGGTGTGTTAGGTGCCCACGGCCCCACTGTGGGCTATAATTCTACTCAACAGCTGCTACATCACTGCCATGTCCCTGCAAAACTGCAGTGATGTAGTAGCTAGCAGGTGGAAACACAGCAAGCGGTGAGAGGCACAGGTATCTCACACACTCCTAGCTCTGCAAGAGAGTAAATTGTAGTTAATGGTGGTTAGACTAGTAAGTACTATTAATTTTCTTCTGCAGGGTGGCCTTTTTAAATTGACCAAACACACATCAAAGTCAACACAGTCCCATTCAAGTCATGGCTGCATAGATACAACTGCTACTCCCAATTTGACTTCCTTGTGGATGAGGCTGAAGGTGCATTGACCTGAATGGGTGGGCCTGCATGTGGATACATGGAACACATATGCATTCTGTGCAGGCAAAACTCAGCCCTACACAGGTCTACCAAGCATTACTGTGTAAATGAGGCTGTTTTATTATGTATTTATTTTATATAACTGTTGATTACAGATTTTGTATCTCTAACTAGAGCGTTTTTTTGTATATTATATGTACTGTTAATGGTTGACAAAGGTCGGGATTTGCTGATGCTTGTGGTCTGTTAAAAATGGTTTAGCCATTTAAATGTATTTCTATTTGAAATCAGTAAGTACATTTATGTGTTCGGCCAGCATAACATTTATGTGAATATGGATATTTCTCACAGGTTTTGGAGAATTTTACAGTAGGTGGATATTACTTTTTGCTTGGTATTTTCATGTCTCTGGTGAGCGCATAGTACACCTAAAATTTACATATTGGATGGAATTTTTACCCATTTCGGCCACTTTTTCCACAGTTGCATATAATTCACTTTATTATTAGTTGGACTTTTTATCAACCTATTGCTTTTGATACATACGTATTACCGATATTTTTCTTTAAAAGACAATATTGCTCAGTCAAATGTCACTTGATGATAATATTAAAGATATCCTCTTGCCAGAAAAAAATATTATAACAAAACTACTCCCATGTTAGTCAGGCCACTTTCACACTGAGGCGCTTTAACGCTAAAAACAGCACCTAAAAAGCTCACAAAAATCTATTTCCATTAAAATCAATGAATGCTTTCACATTGGGGCAGTGTGCTGACAGGGCTGTGAAAAACTCCCCTCTCCATTGAAATGAATGCAAAGCTCCTCAAAAGTGCCTGAAAAGCTCTTCAAAAACGCTCAGTGTTTTTACCGGCAGTTTAGAAGCGTCTCAGTGTGAAAGTGGCCTTATGCCCCATACACACCGTCTGTTTTCCCGGCGGTAAAAAGTCCGCCGGGAAAACCGAGGGGAAAGCCGAGAACTTGCTTGGCAGCTTTTTCCCCCTGTACACGGCTAGTTTTCCTGCCAAGAAAAACTGCCATGAAAGCTTTGGCCGCAATGTTTCCCATAGGAAAAATACTGGGAAACAGACCGCTGGGAATCCCAGCAGGAAAGAAGAAAACATGTTCTAATTTTTCCCCACCGGTTTTCCTGACAAGAAAACTGCCATGGAGCATAGGCCCCAGAATCGGCGACCCGCCAGTCGGGAAAGGCAACCAGCCATTCATCCCGACGGGCCGTCGAGCAAATAGAGAACCTGTTCTCTATTTGCTCGACGGGTTTCCCGATGGGCGGGGCTTGCCGAGAGCGTACACACGGCCAAGGTTCTCGGCAGAATGCGGCTCCCAGCAAGGTTCTATAGCGGGGCTATACACACAGCCAGTTTTCCCCGCCAAAAACGGTCATGGCACTTTTTCCGATGGGAAAACTGGTTGTGTGTACGAGGCATAACAGTACCTGTAAAAGCTTTGGTCCTTGAGACTGCTGCTGGGCACTTGCATATTGGGTATATTGCTGTCTCCTTTAAGAGATTCAGAGCTGTCATTCAGCTGTCACTCTATAATATTTCCATTTGCTCCTCCCCTAAAACAGGTCAATTAAAGGGTATTTAGGGAGGTGAGAGGTAGAAATGCTGGGTCAGCACAAAGAGTAATCAGACACTGCTAACAAGAGGAGAGGGCTATGACCTGCAAGAAGGTAGAAGATTGTGCTAGGAAATTTACTCTGTAGAAATAAAATTTACTAGCAAGTTAAAATACATATTTCAAGTGAATGTAAAAAAATGAATAAAAACAAACACAGCAAGCAAACATACAGTAAATATGTGATATTTCCATACTTTGACTTGCATTTTTTAAGTTGGCAACAAGGAATTATAGACACTTTTGGTCCAATAGTTAGCTCATGATAGCGTTTTTTTCAATCCACCATCATTATCTACTCGACACAATTGTACAATGACCTGTTCTATGTTTACTCTCATCAAATTACTTTAAAGGATAACTAAACTCAAGAAAAATTGTTTATATTTTGTGGCTCACCATTCCTTAGATGTGATGGCTAAATTACGCTACCTTACATTTTAAGGCTAAGAAATGTTTCAGCAGCTACAGAAAATACCTGTTGATCTTGCCAGAAATGCAGTGAGTCACTTCCTTCGAGCTAAAATTAAAGAAAAAACAATGTTATCTTTCTTCTTTAACCTACTAATCTCCCACTCTACCATGTAATTCTGATTAAAAAACAAATGTAGAGATATTTGAAGTCCAACCTGGATGGCAACCATGGCAACCTATACAGATACAGCATATGTGTGAGCATAGCCACAAAATAACAAGTGTTTTATTTACAGGATTACCCAGGTAAAAAGTTAATTTAAAAATTAAAAATAATGCAGCCACTTCATCTAAGGAGAAGTAAGCTGCAATTCATATATATTTTTTTTTTAGTTTAGCTATGCTTTACTTAATGACACTTAATTGCCACTCACGAGATGACCACCCACGTCCAAAGCAGAGAGCAGACTGTGTAGTACTAGTGTACATTACATTTCTAAACAGGCCTGAGGCCTCCCCTCAGACCACCATCTGTCTAGAGCACTGTGTGTGCATTATAGCATGCCTCGTCTGGCCACTGGCAGACTTAATACTATAAATAATAACATATTTGATTTTTCACTCCAGCAGTAGTATATAATGAGTTTGGAAATTGTAGAGAAATGCTTACATAATGCATTACAATTTAACTACACCCATTAGATTTTAGTCGGCCAAAATGTACTGGAGATTTACTAAATCTAAAACACTTGCAGAAGACTAAAATGGGACTAAAACTAAAATACCATTTTAGTCTTGAAACTAAGACTAAAGCCTCGTACACACGCTCTGTTTACTCTGCAAGAATCAGCAAGAAAACTGCTGGCAGAGCTTTCTTGCCGAGTATACTGAGCGTGTGTACGAGGCTTTCAGGATTCTAGACAAGAAAAATAGAGAACAGGTTCTCTATTTTCTCGCCGTGAGATTCTCTGCAGTTTTCCTGTCGAGAAACCCGAGAGTCTGGTCGCCGTAGAAACCTGTACATGCTCGAAATGACTTTAACGCATGCGCGGCTGCTTCCTAGGCATAGGTTGGGTGCAGCAAGATGGCGGCGACGGCATCAAATGTGACAAGCTCATGCTCATCGTACGTGATGACATCACCGCATTCTGGCCTTTCAAGAGAACCGTGGTTCTTTTGAGAGGAGAGTCTGTTCACTCAGGCGGCAAGAGATTTTTGCCAAGAATCTCGTCGGGAAAAACAATGTTTTTTTCCTGACTAGATTCTTGCCCGTGTGTAGAGGGCTTAAAACGAAATTGATATTTTCTGCCAAAATTACTGTTTGTCAGTAGCTAGGTCTTCATGTCCAAGTCCAACTACTCCCCCGTTCACTGAAATATACCACCTGTGCTATAGAGAGCCATGACACATGATTATCATATGAGGAATAGATGTTTCTTTAACATGCAGAATGTAACTGACACCACCACCTTTATGCTATGTGAGAAGCAAAATGGTGGTAGGATTAACTTGGTCTCTGGGGACAAACTGAAGTAGAGTTTTTAATTATTTATTATTGTTCCCTTATTGAGCTGTTTACAGTACAAGTTGACTGGTCCAGTTTTTTGGCAGCAATTTCTGCAAAAGGTTTCTTTAAACTTTAATGACTTAAGTTAAAAATCAGACTGACTATGTGTAGAGTCCAAGAGTCCAAGTTGTGTAGACCAGGCCAGAAGTCTGCGGGGGACGCTAAGAAGGATGTGGTCTCCGATGGAGTGCGTTTGTCGGGTAACACTAAGTGTGAGATCTATGTTTGCTTCGAGGGCCCTTTGGGTGTGCATCTCAAGCCGCAGGTTAGGGAGAAAATCTAGAGAGGGGATTATGTTGAAATTTTTTCGCTTCTGCCCCTTGAGAAATTTAACCTCGACAAAGTGAAGCCGGATGGGAGCAAGAAGGAGGAGGAAGAACGGCGGTGTTACCGTTTGATTCCCAGGACTTTTAGCAACTGGCTGCAGGCTTTTAATATCCTGACCAGCGTGGTGGGGGAGAAGACTCCTGAGCATTGTTCGGCCCTTTTCAGTTATCTGGACTCTATTGCTGAGGCCCAGCGCGTTTACGGAGGGGTTACCTGGCTGCGATATGATGAGCAGTTCAGACAGAGGATGGCGGTGGAACCACAAGGATCAGCTTGTGGATGAAGCTTATGGCCCAGGCCAGGACTGTTCCCCAGCCCTTTTAGGGGGGGGGCCGGGGGTGCTTCCAACTAAGAAGCATCGGCCGCACTCCGAAAGTGGTACTGCTGGCAATTTAATGACGGGACTTGTAGGTTCGGAGGTTCCTGCCGGTATCACCATGCTTGCTCCGGATGTGGGGGCTCTCACCCCCTGTCCAAGTGCTTTAACCACTTAAGGACAGAGGGTGTTATTCAGATTTTGTGTTTACGAGACTAAAACATTTATTTTTGCTAGAAAATTACTTAAAACCCCTAAACATTATATTTTTTTCTAACACCCTAGAGAATAAAATGGCAGTCATTGCAATACTTTTTTGTTACACCGTATTTGCGCAGCGTTCTTACAAGCGCACTTTTTTTGGAAAAAAATCACTTTTTTTAATTAAAAAATAAGACAACAATAAATTTGGCCCAATTTTTTTACATATTGTTAAAGATAATGTTACGCCGAGTAAAATGATACCCAAAATGTCACACTTAAAAATTGTGCCCGCTCGTGGCATGGCGTCAAACTTTTACCCTTAAAAATCTCAATAGGCGACGTTTAAAAAATTCTATAGGTTGCATTTTTTTGAAATACAGAGGAGGTCTAGGGCTAAAATTATTGCTCTCGCTCTAATGATCGCGGCGATACCTCACTTGCGTCTTCATTTGCGGGCGCTACTCGCGTATGCGTTCGCTTCTGTGCGCGAGCTCGTCGGGACAGGGCGATTTAAAAAAAAAAATTTGGGGGTTTCAGATTTACTTTTATTTATTTTATCATTTTATCAACACTGAAATTTAAAAATAAAAAAATATTACTTTTATTCCTATTACAAGGAATGTAGACATCCCTTGTAATAGAAAAAAGCATGACAGGTCCTCTTAAATATGAGATCTGGGGTCAAAAAGACCTCAGATCTCATATTTAGGCTTAAATGAAAAAGAAAAAAAAAAAGAAAAAGAAAAAAAGGTAAACAAAGAAATCCAGTGTCCCGCCTTTGGTGGATAACTTGCGGTCAGCCCGTTTGCATCCTGATGTGGTTACGGCGAAATTGGGTAAAGAGGTGGCCTTGGGTAGGATGGCTTTTGAGGTGCCGCCTCTGGCTGATTTGGTGGTCTCCCCTCTTGGGGTTGTCCCCAAGAAGGAACCTAATCAATTTTGCCTAAAAGAAAAAGGTTCCCCAGTTGGGCTTATAGGCAGCGATTATAAAATGTAATAAATCCAGAAATGTGACTTTTTAAATATAATTGTTATAACATTGACTCAATTGGGTTTCCGAGATTCTCGGTAATAAACACTGTTTTATATATTCAACATATTCGGTGGGAGGGTGCTTTTGGGATGATGATGATCAGGTGGCTGTTTTGTTGTACTTCATTGGCAGGAACTTCGAGGAGGGTGTGACGGTCTCTTCGTTGAACCGCAAGATGTCGGGTCTGGCCTTCCTTTTTCAGCTATCAGGACTTACTGATGCCACCAAATGCTTTCTGGTTAAGAAGGCGCTGGTGGGCTACCGGAAAGGGGAGACGTTTTCCCGATTCTCGCCGGCCGGTTTCATTTGAGCTTCTGTTGGTGCCCTTGGAGCCCCAGCATTTCCGCTTGTACGTTCGTCCTCATCTTTTGTGATTTCAGTTTGTCACTGTTTGTCTCTATTTTCCTGCTTGCCTGGTTGTTTCGTGTAGTTGTCAGTCTTTGTATGGTGTTTCTTGTTGTCCTCTGCTTGTGAGTTGTACAATTTTGTGTTTTTCAGGCAGTGTTTGGTGTGGATTTTCGGCCACTCCTACATTTTTTTGGGGAGCTAGAAGGGCTGCAGTCGGGCGGGAGGGCAGGCAACTGGGTCTTCCACGGAGTGCAGCTTATGTCCGATGGATCGGTGTCCTGGGTATGCTTTGGGCCAGGGTTTTGCCTGAGCTCACTATTACGCAGGTCTGGATCGCCCCCCTGACGTGTTGTTGTTGCACGCCGGGGGCAATGATCTTGGGCTACGGGCAGCGTGGGAATTGATTCGGGACATAAAAATGGATTTCCTGCGCCTTCGGTCGAGTTTTCCAGGCGCCATTTTTGTCTGGTCTGACATTTTGGCCAGATCAAGTTGGCGCATGGACCGATTGGTTCAATGCATTAATAGGGCTCGAGTGAAGGTCAACAAAGAAGTGGCTACGGTTTTTATCCAGAATGGCTGCCTGGCGGTCCGCCAATTTGAATTAGAAGGGTATAACTGTATCTATTTGTATCTATTTGAGAGGAGATGGTGTGCACTTGAATGCTATTGGAAATGATATGTGGTTTCTGGGTTTACAGGATGGTCTCCAGAGGACTTTTCGGCTGTGGCGGGCTTCCCAAGTGTAGGGTTTCACACTTGGTTGCTCGTGGCAGGGGGTACAGAGGTTTTTGAAGGTCGGCATGGTCTAAATTTTATGTGGAGAATTTAGGGGTTGGGCCCATCTTTGGTATGGGTAGCTTCACTTAGATGTGAAGTCAGTTTGGTGTAATAGTAATTGGTGCTGTATCGGGCGGTAAGGTTAACTAATTGTCCTTGAGTCAGTGTAATTGCGGCTAAGGGCTGTGGTGAGGGACTTGGTGCTTGATACAGCCAGTTGGGTAGACCATGCTTGCCTCCAGATACCTACAGTCAGTAAAATGTTTATACTTTAGTAAATGAAAAGATATTTTGTTTAAATGGTTTGTTAATAAAATTGCGGCTACGGCTGTCTAAATTCCACGTGTGTTTGTGGGTTATTTATTTACAATGCAAAATACAGTTTAGGAGTTTTTAATTTTTAGGCAAAAATCTGCAATAATTCATTCATGAGTTTGTGGGCACTTTATTTGGCCACTAGCTGGGGTAAAAAAACACCCCGCTAGTGCTCAAAAAATGCTGGTAAAGTGCCGCTAGTTTTGGTGGAGCTTTACCAGTGTTTTTCGGGGCTGGCAGTGTGAAAGGGGTCTAACAGACATTGCTGTAGACAGCGATGCCTGAGTATCAGCTAAAAACAGCAACATACCATCTGCATACCGTCTCACAGGACGGAATGCGATGACGTCACCGCCGCGTTCCATCCTGTGAGACGGCAGTGTTGGATATACAGGAAGTGAGAGGTAGCAGAAGGAGACGCCGCGGTTGTTGATGGTATGATATGCTGGATTATTCCTTACTTGTGTAAGTGCAATACTTTGTCATTAAATTCTCTGTACTAACATACTACGCTATGAGAGATTTGTCCTTTATTTTTCTCTGAGTGATCCCTGGATATATTAGCTGCTGTTCTGAATGGTTTTGGGGAGACCTATATCCCTGGGCTTGAAAAACTGAGTGGAATGGAAAAACTTGGTGGATTATCATCTGGGATTTTTAAAAATCGGGACACGTTTTATATGCCCCTTTCCACATTAATACGTGTCCTGCCCTCTGCCTGTTAAGGCATTCTGCAAATCACGGAGAGCATGGGACAAAATATAAAATAGAAGGGATGCCATGGAGAAAAGGGGACACTGGGCTATTATGTATGCAGAATAATATTTAGACCTTCAAGGTCAAACATCAATAATATCTACATGCATTTCAGCAAAGCATCAGTTAAAATGTGTGTATTTAGATTTTTCATAAAATATGAAATAGGTAAATTAAAGTGATTATAAAAGAATACACAACACTATTATTTCAATGACAATATTTCAAATTCCATAGCAGAATCCATAAATGTTTGCTGGATTATGCCTATTCAGCAATTCTTCAGTGAGGAAAAGTTGCAGGCGGCATTGAAAAAAAAAACTTTTACACTGACTACAGACAATGAACGCTCTGCTTTGCATCATCTTGCACTGTGCTTTCCATTGTAAAAGGGGTCTATTCAATGGAATTTAAAGCTGCCTTAAATCAGCAGTTTTCAATGTGGAGTGTGATTTTCAGACCCTGCCTAAAAGCTATTGAGAACATTTTTAAATGACTTTGGTGCCACACTTACTGAGATTGCTTATGTGTGCCCAAGAACATTGCCGTATTCAGCAGGGGCATCTGGAAACAAGATAACAAGTCCCGCTACACAGCCGTATACACGATTATTTCAAATGTGGACTGCCAGAAAAAAGGCAAAGGCCAGCGGGAATAAATAGTTTAAACTTTTTCCAAGTGTCCCACTGGAAGCTAAAAAGTTAAAAACTAAGTTTGAAAAAAGAAAAAGAAAAAAAGTATTATAGCACGTAGGCACATCCAGCTTTATTAAAAGGCAGTCTTTGCTCATAAAATAAATTGAATTTAATTGCCTGTAAAAATAAATATTTTGTCACACCAGCATTACTGGAGGTATATTACTGCAAAGCTGTGATACCGCAATTGCACATTCAGCAGTGCGAAAAGTGACCATCTTGCTTGGCTGTGATCACGGGTGCTTGTTAGTATAATTTAGAGAAAGAAATAGGAGAAATAAATGATAGTACTGCAAAAAAAAGAAAAGAAAAAAAGCTGCATTCACTGAAGTATAATTTTAGCTACATACAGCAAGCGTTCATTGAACATAAAATGTACACCACCCAAAATTGATTACTGACCCGCTGAACTGCCAGGCATGGTGCCCTCCTTCTCACACAACCACACATAAATCTAATGCCCTGTACACAAATGATCGGTTCATCCAATGAAAACGGTCTGATGGATTTTTTTCATCAGATATCCGATGAAGCTGACTTTCATCAGTCTTGCCTACACACCATCAGTTAAAACGATCGTGTCAGAACGCGGTGACGTAAAACACAACGACGTGCTGAGAAAAATGAAGTTCAATGCTTCCAAGCATGCGTCGACTTGATTCTGAGCATGCGTTGATTTTTAACCGATGGATTTCCCCACAGACGATCGTTTTTTTTTACCATCAGATAATTTTAAAACAGGTTCTACGTTTTTTCACCGATGGGAAAAAAACTGATGGGGCCCACACACGATCGGTTCGTCTGATGAAAACGGTCTGATGGACCGTTTTCATTAGACGAACCGATCGTGTGTACGTGGCATAAAAGTGTTACTAAACCCACAACAGTAAAATCAGTCTATATATGCAGTAAAACATGCTTGTTATACCCACTGTGGAACCTAAGGGTTAATCCTCTGCATTGTGTAAAAGGCTGCCTGATCTTGTATCCAGAGATCCTCCTTTTCTTCCACTGACTCCAAAACAGGTCTGGATGAGACAGAACTTTTGGAGTCAGGCTGCACATGCTCAGTTTGGTGTGTATTATTAGAGGGTTCTTTTTTTTTTCTTTGGAAAATGCATGTGATCAGCACAGGGCCAATCAGCACTGTCCAGACAGTTGGTTAGGGGTCCTGCATCCTGATAGAACAACTCAGTGCAGTATGAAAACCCTTTCTACAAGCTTTACCAGGAACTGATAGGAGTCACAAGATTGCTATATACTGCTGATGAGAAAAGTTATTAAGCAGTTTTTTCTTATGAAAATAATTGCATTTCCATGTCCTGTGTACTGTGCGAGACCATATGAAGTGAATACAGGGTCTTGATTTAGTAACACTTTAAGCTGCAACCTCTATTGGCTTTAAAGTAAATTATTGTATCTGTGTGTGTGTGCGTGCGTCAGTATTGCAAATTTACTATTAACTGTCAACCTATGGTGGCCTACAAGCAGAACAGCTGTCAGCAGTGCCCCCTCAATAAAGTCTCTCAGTGCCCACCACAGTGCCAATCAGTTCCCACCACAGTGCCAATCAGAGCCCACCACAGTGCCAATCAGAGCCCAGCAGTAACACCTGTCAGTACATCATAATCAGTGCTGCCCATCAGTGCCATCTGCCAGTGCCAATCAGTGTCACCTATCAGTGCCAATCAATGGCACCAGTCAGTGCCCGTCAGTGCCCATCATTGCTGCATATCAGTGTCTACTCATCATTGCCCATCACTGCCGCCTCATCAGTGCCCATTAGTGCCACCTCATCAGCGCCTGTCAGTGAAGGAGAAAACAAAATTTTATGACAGAAAAAAAAAATCTTAAAAATGTTAGTCTTTTTTAGTTTGTTTAGCAAAAAATAAAAACCCCAGCGGTGATCAAATAGCAACAAAATAAAGCTCTATTTGTGGGAAGAAAATTATAAAAAATTAGTTTGGGTACAGTTTTGTATGGCCGCGTAATTGTCATTCAAAGTGCGACAGTGCTGAAAGCTGAAAACTGTCCTGGGCAATGGGGGGGGGGGGTGAGCCTGGTATTGAAGTGGTTAAAATGGCTACAATGGCTTAAGTTGCAATGGCTTGAGTCCAGAAGTGTAGGGCCCATTCTTTATAATGCAGTAAAACATTATGGTACAGTGTGTTGAGGTGCCATAATTGCAGCACACTACAGTGCACATGCTATGTGTTGAGGTGTGTTGCACTTAAAAAAAAGTCAAGTGGGTTGGAATGAAAGAACTACAAGCCCCATTTTCCAATGCAGCAGACGGCTTGTAGTTCTCAGAGAACTTTGAGGAAGCTGAGGAGCACCCTTTTAGTTCATTTACACGTCCTACAACGTTCTAGCAGAAAGCCCATACCGAGGTACTGGCAAGTTTAAAGGGAGAATGTGCAGGAGCCTGACATTGCACCCATGATCCACTGATTGCATGTGCAATGCTCTGCAGATTTTTTTTTTAAATAAATCCACATTTTTTTTCCTGTAAAAACATGTGCATTTTTTACGGTGAACTAAGCCTTTTAGAGAGACTGTTATGGTTGCTATTTAATCATATTGAAAAATGTTTTTGAAAGGACAAATTGCCGTTTCATACTGTGTTTTCATTATTATATTATAAAGCATCACTACGCCCCATCCTGGGAAACCCCCAATTTGACCCGGGTGTTAGCGACAAGCAATTCCAAACACTCAGGAGGGCGGGAATCTGCCAGGCCATCCATTTTAGTGGCGGAGGCAGGTGGAGAACGACTGAAGAATTGCTAGATCCCGACGGGCAATACCGATTAGACTTTCTGAGGACACTACAGCTCAGACACTACCTCAACCACCAGACACCCCCGACCCCGGAGGCTCACTCCATTACACCTCTGGAGGTACTATGCACAGACACTGGGGTGCTACCACACGCACTCTCGCAGGTGTATAATATGCTAGTAACACCAGCTGCAGACTTCCAACTCCCAAGCCTGGCTAAATGGGAAAGGGATCTAGACTGCCACCTCTCTACCAGTCAACGTCAACGTATCCTCACATCCACGCACAAGTCTTCCTTGTGCTCTAAGATACAGGAGACTAATTACAAAATTCCTTATGCGCTGGTACAGGACTCCTGACCTATTACATAAATTCTTCCCCGACACTACGGACGTCTGTTGGCGGTGCCAAAAAGAGAAAGGCACGCTACTTCACATTTTTTGGTCCTGTCCAGAGATACAGACGTACTGGAGAGAGGTCCGCAGAATAGTACAGAAATTCACGGATCGCCAGGTCCCGGAGAAGCCTGAGTACTTCCTACTGCACTCCACGGATATCCCAACCCGCACATACAAAAAATCAGTGATAAGACACTTGCTGGACGCAGCGAAGGCCTGCATCCCACTTCTGTGGAAGTCTCAACGCCCCCGACCATTGCTATGTGGCTAAAGAAGGTGGATGAGATCAACCTAATGGAGGATCTTGTCCTCTCGAGCCAAGACAGGAACGAGACTTACACAGAGACGTGGCAACTCTGGATTTTTTTTAAATACTCGACAGAAGGACAGGCCCTTAGAGGGGAAGCCTAAACGGGTTTCCGTACTCATGAGACGGGGAGACGTGATTACTGTCCACGCCCCTTTCCAGGCAAGACATGTTCAAAAACTCGATGAAGGGGACATGCTCGCGAGTCACCTCCCCCGCCCCACCCCCCCCTCTTCCCTCCCTTAATCTCTTTTGGCCTCACCTTCGGCCTGCTCTATCTACTGAACCCCGAATATCTAAGGGGACCCTTTTTCACCCCTCACCCTATCTCTTCAACCTGGACTTTCTATTCCTCTCTTATAAAACGGCAAAACACTGGGGGCCGGTCCCCCTGGACCACGCCGTCCTGACCTGACGGACGGGACGGCAAGGGCCATACCAGTATGTCAGACATACGAGTGACCCCTATGGGCCCAGTAGATGGGGCATGACATTTCTCATATTTTCTTGCCACACACCCATAACTATGTAAAATCTGGAATGCTTTTCAAGGACAAGAGTCCGAAATACCCTGTATAATATATGTAAGTGCTCTGCGTGGCACCACACTGTGATGTATTATTACTCTGTTGTTGGTCTGATGGGACCGGTTTCCTGACATAAATTTAAAAAAATATATTATAAAGCATCATTATTTAACCACTTCCTTACTGGGCACTTAAACCCCCTTCCTACCCAGACCAATTTTCAGCTTTCAGCGCTGGTGCATTTTGAATGACAATTGCGCGGTCATACAACACTGTACCCAAATTATTATTATTTATTTATTTTCCCACAAATAGAGCCTTCTTTTGGTGGTATATGATCAACTCTGCGTTTTTTTTCTTTTTGCAATTTAAACAAAAAAAAAAAGAGAAAATTTAGAAAAAAAAAAAACACAATATTTTTTTTTACTTTTTGTTATAATAATATCTCATTTTTTTTTTAAATCGCAATAAGTGTATATTGATTGGTTTGGGCAAAAGTTATAGCACCTACAAAATAGGGGAGATATTTATGTTTTTGTTTTTTTACTAGTAATGGCGGCGATCTGCGATTTTTGTCAGGCCTGCGATATTGACACTATTATCGGACACTTTTGACACTATTTTGGGACCATTCATATTAATATAGCGAACAATGCTATAAATATGCACTGATTACTGTATAAATGTGACTGGCAGGGAAGAGGTTAACACTAGGGGGCGAAGAAGTGGTTAAATGTATTCCCTGTGAGTGATTCTTACTGTGGGGGGAGGGGACTGACTGGGGAAGGTGACAGATCTGTGTCCCTATGTACAAGGGACAAAGCATTGGTCTCCTCTCTCCCTGACAGGACATTGAGCTCTGTGTTTACACACAGAGCTCCACGTCCTTGCTCTGTCACTGCCGATCGCGGGTACCTGGCGGCCATCGCGGCCACCAGGCACGCGCATCGGCATCAGGAGTTTTCGTTTCCGAAAGGGCCAGATTCTTTGTCTTCAAGGTGTTGACAATATATATTTGGGGAGATTTATCAAGCAGGTTATCAACAATATCAAGAAATCACTCATTTAGGAAATTATTTCTTAGTAAAATGATGTATTAGGTTCAATTGTAAATCTACTGGAGATCTCTGCAAAACTATTGTAGTTTATTGCCTGGGATTACCGCCACAGGAGGTCACAGATGCACCCAAACACATGCACATAAGAGAAATCGTCAGGGTTTATTACTACAGAGCACCTGGGGCACCAGGGTGAGGAATATATCAAATAAAATGTGATCCTCTTGTAGACCTGTTTCATAATCTGGATCACTGTGACTGTTTAAAGGTGTCTTGATGTGTGGCAGATTTGATAGAAATAGTAAATCATAATAGGATTAAAATTGTGATAATACAGCCCTGCAAATAGAAGTCAAAATGATAAAGGGAAATGGCTACAGATGTATCTATTCTGAATTCTGATCTTGTAAAGTCACTGACTTGAAGTGAACCTAGTATGAGATATATTTTTTAATGTTAAATGAATGTTGTGCAATGGACTTGTTGTGCAATGGGTGCAGGCTTACTTTTGTTTTGTAGTGCAGTGCAATGCATTGCACACCACGTATTATGGTGCACTGTGGGGAGGTGTTGCATTGCTGTGCTTGAAGGTACATACGCATGTTACAGTTACTTGTGTCTATTAGGGCTGCTTAGGGATATGGGTGCATATTAATGGTCAATCACTACTGTAATTCCTCAAGACACCCAGGGACTACAAATCTCTTCATAGGCACAGAGTCCTTGATTTATAAGAACACTTTGAGAGACTTGACTATGGTATAACTTAACGTAACCCTTATCTGCTAAGACCCACATTTTACCCAACCTCTTATCTTTAATAAATAACTGAGACCACCACTTTAATGTTGGAGTAAAAAACTGGCCGTAGCAGCCTTCATTTATTTTAAATAAACTTTTAAATATTAAATAACATTTTTAACACATAAAAAATATGTATACCTGAGATACAACCACATTTTCCTTTAACCCTACTAGTGCTGGACTTTGCAGGCACATTAACACAACTTGTAACTATTGTAAAACCTTTTTGAGCACTGCGGTACCTAACCTCTGGTCATAGGCCTCAAGCCAACAAGCTGGCTCAGAGACGACCACTGACCGCAGTGCCCCCATTAACAACCTCCCAGCTACACCTTGGTAAACTGGACTAAGAGCCCCTTCAGAACCCATACCACCTCTGGGTAATGGCATCCACTTTAGGGGTAATTTCTTCTCCTGCAAAGTCCAACACCCGCCACCAGCACCACACCCTCAACGCTCGCTGTACGCCGTCTTGCAGGCCCAACACCCACATGTCAATCCCCACGTCCGTCAAGTGCACTCCATCTCCCCGTTGATACCTCCACGTATCCACCTACAACTCCGGATGTCTGACCACCAACCCACCATTTCTGATTACAAACCTTGCCACGCCCCGGTTAACCTTCCTTCTGGCCCTGTTCACCCCTTCCACCGACCTGGCCATCCTCCATGATGACCTGGGCACAATGTCCGACCACACAACTACCGTGTCCGGGTAAGTCATGCGGATCCTTAAAAAATCCAACATGGTACGAACCCCCAGGTCATTACCCCCCACGTGGAGCAACAAAACATCAGGTGGACGATCTAACCGTGCAAACTTGTGCACTTCCGGAACTACCCTGCTCCACAGCATCCCAGTGAAACCCAACCATCGGATGCACGCTTCCTGTCTTGGGACCCCCAGCTGACGACCGTCCGGACGCATATCCGCTCTCCTAGCCCCCCAATGAACGAAGGAGTGGCCCATTATCCAGACCAGACCCTGTCCCGCACCTGAAAGACATTAAGCAAGAAATACGTCACCAACAGACCCATCGAGAGACGCTCCCATCCCCCAAACCAACATGGTCCCTTAACCCAAATCCCGGCCCCCCCCCACACATAGGAGGTGACCCCTTAAACCCCTCCAGGTCCCAAGTTCACCATTAACTGTGGTCTCACTTACAGCCAAAACCTCCTCGACTCCCACCTGCCAATTCTTTTCACCATCTTATCATCCAGGCCACTATGTGCCGCCTCCATCGCGGCCCCAATCCTAAAAGAATGTGCTGAAAACTCCTTCGCCACAAGGCCCAACGCCCCCAGACACCTTCTAAACACCGACACAAACTGATACCGGGACAAAGGTGTCCCATCCTCATGCAGCAGGAATGAACCACCCACCGTCGGACGAACGTCCAAAAATTCCCCCACCACCCTCCCCATCGGCAAAATGCGGCACGTGCAGTGCTTTGAGTTGCACCTTCCGTGAACCCACCATCTCGCTAATCTCCGCCTTGAGGCCGTTCAGTTTGTCTAGCGGCAACCTGCACTCCATCGCCTCTAAATCAATTACAATTCCCAAGAATTGGATGACCGATTTAGGTCCTTCCGTTTTCTCGGGCGCCAGCGGCACGCCAAAGCGCTCCGAAATGTGTTCAAGCGTGGCTAACAATATTGCGCAAATGCGCGACCCCGCCGGGCCGACGCAGAGTAAGTCGTCCAGATAATGGATCACGGAGCTCACTCCTGCCACATCTCGAACTACCCATTCTAGGAACGAACTGAACTGTTCAAACAAGGCGCAAGAAATGGAGCAGCCCATCGGTAGACACTTGTCCACGTAGAACTCCCCACCCCAGTGGCAACCCAACAGCCGAAAACTATCCGGGTGGACCGGCAGGAGCCGAAAGGCAGCCCCAATGTCCGACTTGGCCATCAAGGCCCCCCGGCCATACCGCCTCACCCAGCCCACCGCAGCATCAAAGGAAGTGCAACACACCGTACAATCCCCCGCGCTAATGGCATCGTTAACCGACCCACCCTTTGGAAAAGACAGGTGGTGAATGAGCCTGAACTTGTTCGGCTCCTTTTTAGGCCCTACCCCCAACGGGGAAACCACCAACCCGTTCAAAGGAGGGGAAACAATGGGACCCCCATACGGCCCAGAGCAACTTCCTTCCGCAGTTTCTCCAAAACCACTTTCGGGCGCTGTAGCGCGGAACGCAAATTCCTAGCCACCGGGGGGACCACCGCCAAGTTGCAAGGAATAACAAAACCCTCTGAGAAACCCCTTTCTAATGACAGAGCAGCCGCCCTATCCGGATACCTACTGAGAGGTCGCATCCTTTCCACCATCACCGGAGTCCTCCCTCTTACCCTCAGAGTCTCCGGGACGTCCCTTGCCTTGTTTAAAACAACGGGAAGAAGGGTGATTACACCCGCAACCGGAGCACTCGTGCTTGAACCGGCAGGACCCTCCAAACCTGCAGTTACCCTCATTGAACTGCCAGCAGACCCCCTTTTTCTTTCCGGCCGACTGTCCTGGGGAAGAGGTTCCACCACCCCCCCCCCTGAAAAAACGGCGTGGACGTACGTGGGGCCGACATAAGCCGCATCCAAAGGCCAATGTCCTTGGTATCCCACCTAATGTCTGGCCTAATCGCCCGGCGCTGCCGGAATTGCTCATCGTACCTGAGCCACCCCGTGCCTCCGTAACACCGATAGGCCTCGCTGATCGTTT
This sequence comes from Rana kukunoris, assembly GCA_029574335.1. Lineage (NCBI taxonomy): Eukaryota > Metazoa > Chordata > Amphibia > Anura > Ranidae > Rana > Rana kukunoris. The sequence continues at coordinate 361,577,343 of CM056051.1, read as the reverse complement.
CCTGATAACTGAAAAGCGCCGAACAGTATTCAGGGTTTTTCTCACCGATCACGCTCGTCATGATCGAATACGCCTGCGACCAATTCGCAAACGCCCTAGGAATAAGCCTATATCTCCTCTTCTCCTCATCCTCCTTCTTGGACTCCTCCGGCTTAACCCTGTCCAGGTTAAACTTTTCCAGAGGCAACATATCTCCACAATATCTCCACATATTCGCTTTTCCAAAACTTGTCCCGCACCTCCTGCTTCAAATGCGAACCCAGGGGTGCCTCATAACAAGTGTACACCTCCCCCTTCGCCGCGTCCGACAACCGGACCAGATTCCTTTTCTTTGCAGAGTCACCCCCCACATCCCCTAACATTTGGCTGTGCGGCAGCCACTGCCCCATCCACAGCCGCGCTCTTCCCGTCATCCACCGGCACCACTGTCCCCGCCACGGCAGCCGCCTCTGAGGGTGCCGTCACCCTGGCTCCCCCCGCCAGCACCCAGGCTGCCGCCGGGCCAACGGTGGGGCTCTCCCCCCCTTACAGTTGACTCACTAAGGCCTCCAAACCCACCAAAAAACGCTGCAGTACTGCATCCCCCCCTGACTGCTCCCCCTGGGCACCAGACCTCACCCCACTACCCCCCGCCACAGCGGGCACCACCAACCTGTCACGGGGACCCGGCCCCCAACCAACACACCAGCATTCTGTAAAACATTAGAAATTGCTGAAAATGACTTACCGGGCTGCCTGGAAGCAATCCCACCAGCCGAACAATTCTCCCTCGCTGCGACCTCCGTCCTGGGCACGAACTCTTCCTCAGACCCCGACAGCTCACCCTCCGAAAGAACACCCGGCCGGACATCCTCTCCAGATGATGGCCCACCAGGCGACTTGGGCCTGGCGGCCGAGGGCCCAGAGCTGGCCTCGCTCACCCTGCGCACTCTGGACCCGTGCACCGATTTCCCCGACGCTTTTCTGGGTGCCGCACACTCTCTGCCGTCTTCCACTCCCCCACGCCCCCTCTCCACTGGCCTGGATTGGAGGTGGCTAGCCTCGGATGGTAAAGGGCTAGTCACCGCAGGTGTAGACTTCCCCCGCTGAGGCTCCCGGACCTCCGGTGCACAACCGGGGTTGGAGCCCGCCTCCGCCTGATCAACTCGCCGGGCGGGCCTGGCCGCCGTATTCGAGCCCCCTGGCCGCCCCCCCCTGCACCCCGTTGCCATTCTGCTGCCTTGCTGTGCCTTGCTGGCAAAAAAAACACCCACCCAAACGAAATAAACCTTAAAATCCTCCCTTCAGGCAGAGCACTAGATCCCCAGCAGCGTGTCCTACCTCATAAACTTCTCCCCACGTGTGTGTTAGCCTGGGAAGCGGGGGGAGGGAATTTATAACCTCCCCTCCCCTCGCACTGCTGCATACTTAACCACACCTACAGACTAGACCAGGGTTTAGTTATTATTGCAGCTTCTGTCTTTTGCTCCGGGCCTTACTGGACTCTGAATACACAGGTGCCATCTAGAGTCAGTATACACCCTCTAGTGCAAAGTGCACTTGAAATTGCACTGAAAGTGCACTTTGAAGTTCAGTCGCTGTAGATCTAAGGGGTAGATCTGAAATGAGGGGAAGCTGGGGATTTTATCATCCAATCACGTGTAAGCTAAAATGTTGTTTTTTTATTTTCCTTGTGTAGCACAACCACCGAAAAAGCTGCTGAGTAATTTTGGGTGGCACGTTATCTCTATCTCCTCGCTGTGCAGGGTGAAGTGAGAGTCTGAAGAATTTCAATGTCCACACAATACACCTCTTTTTCTGGGATTTATCTGTAGAACTTAGTAGAAAATAAGTCGGGGGGGGGGGGGGGTTGTATGGATAAGTAGGTAGGTTCAGGTACACAGTCACAAATATCCTCCTGCTTCCAGCAAACTCATCGCCACTCTAGCCAGAGTGGGTATTGCTCACCCGAATAGGTCCATCTCACTAGCCTAGCAACCGGCATGGCGCACAGAATAAAGTACAGTCTCTGCCACAGACATTCCTTTATGAGGAGACACTTTTGGTCCAGAATCCCCTGCCACAGGATTCAGCACCCGGATCTCTCCAGATTAGTTTTAGTAAAACTTTAGACCCGACAGGCGACACTGTCAAGCCTCTCAGTGCACGGTGGATCCTTAGTTTCCAGGCCTTCTCCCAAGGTACCAGCCTCTTGCATGGTCCTCTCCAGGATAGGTCCTCCCCTGGCTTCCTTCATCAAATGGCTTCCTCCTGCAGGACGGACAGCACAAGATCAGCTCTGAAAAGGCAGGCCCCAGTCTGACTACTGGGCCTACCAGGCAAAGCCGTGACCCTGGTCCAATGTGAGCCAGGATTCAGGAACACGCACCCCAGATTGGTGGGCCATGAGGCGCGAACAACGGGGCCCCCCGCCAATGGTGTCTGTTCCTTAAGTACCCCTCCCCAGCATGCACAGCGGGGCGACCACTCCCACTGATTCGCCCCCGAGGGGGACACCCAATACACCCTGACTTTGCTCCTGCCACCCTTGGCCTGGGATGGTAATAACATCCCCAGGCGAGCCATGGTGGTTACTCCCAGCACAGCCATGGCTGGAACAGAGGCTAAATTGCCCTCAATCATATTTGTCTGAGCCAAATAACGACTCAGACCCCCTCTTAATTTACAGCTGCGCCTATTCAACAGGAGCAGGGTGCTACACTTGCATGTCCCCCTCGGATCTACAGTGATTGTACTTCCAAGTGCACCTTCAGTGCAATTTCAAGTGCACTTTGCATGTGTAGTGCAAAGTGGATTTGCCTTTAGTTAATAACCCCCAATGTCTATAGATGCAGGTCACTTAATCACTCACTCATGCCTTTTGACTAGGGTTGCCACCTGTCCAGGATTCACCCAGACAGTTCAGGTTTGGAATCATGCGTCCGGGTTTCAGACACATTATTCAGACAGGACTATGGCTTCCCACCAGGATTGCTGGCTGCAGTTGTCTAAGCTTAGAGTGTCTGTTACACTCTCATTCACACTGCCCAAAGCCAGCACTACCCCCCCCCCCCAAACACACACACACTGATGGGATAGGAGAAAGGGCTTGATCTGCACCCCTTCCTCCCACCCCTACCTCTCTGTGTCTGCCCATACTCCAATCTCCAGGGCTGTGCCTCAGAAAAGGAAAGTGGGGGCCGGAAATTTGAAGTCCAACAGCCTCAGATACATCTGGATGAGAGGTGCTGACTGCCAAGGGGTGAATGAGCTCACCATCCATCCATGTCTGTGACTGAAGTCTCCCCCCTTCTCTCCCCTGCCTCTGAGTGAGTACGCCAAGGTAAATCACCCCTTACATCAGAGTTCCCCTTTACACCAGAGGCCACAGTTTTCCCCCTGGTGCCGCGTACACACGATCACTTTATGTGATGAAAAAAAATGACGTTTTTAAAAACGTCAATTTCATTGACCGTGTGTAGGGGAAAACGTTGTTTTATGTCTTGTAAAAAACGACAAAAAAAAATTGAAGCATGCTTCAATTTTATGTGTCGTTTTTCAAAACGTCGTTTTTTGTTTCACAAAAAGTCACTGTGTGTAGCAAAAAACGTTGTTTAAAACAACGTTTTTCAACCCGCGCATGCCCAGAAGCTAGTTATGAAGCGAGCTTCAATGGAAAAGTGTGGTGAACGTAACCTCGCTTTTTGTGAAAAAACTATGGTGTGTATGCAACATCGTCTTTGAAAAGTGAAGTTTCAAAAACGTCGCTTTTTACTTCACAGAAAATGTCGTTTTTTTTCATCACATAAAGTGATGGTGTGTACGGGGCATTACATCAAAGTCCTTTCCATACATTAGAGTTCTCAGTGTTCCCCCTTAAATCAGGGTTCCCAGAGCATCCCTTATGTTAGAGTCCCCAGAGTTCTCCCTTATATCAGAGTCTGCAGAGTCCCCATTACTAAAAGATATGTATAAAAAAGATTGCTATGCACTGCTAAAGTGTTCGGGTTTGACTTGAAGATAAGGTGGCAACCCTACTTTTGACCTTTTTACAGCAGATTAATGATCTATCAACAAAAGGGACAACCTGCCATTTAGACACACAAGGCAGGCAATTAACATTACTCTGACCACTGAGGCCTCGTACACACCTCTGAGCTTTTCGGCAGAATCCAGCGAGAAGCTCGCTGGGATCCATATTCTGCCGAGAAGCTCGATCGTGTGTATGTTTTCACCGAGAAAACTGTCGAGCAAGGTGTCGGGCCAAAATAGAGAGCAGGTTCTCTATTTCCTCGATGGGCCATCGGGACTAATGGCTCGACGCCTTTTTTGACAGCCTGGTCGACAAACTCGCGGGCCGGCCGAGAACCTCGTCGGGCGGAACGATGAGTTTAGCCCGACAAGGTTTTCGTACGTGTGTACGCGGCCTAAGAGCCATGCCTACATTAACCACCAATGTGTTGGTCTGACTGCTTTGTTCATCCACAGAGGTGAATGGAGACTTGTCACATCTGCCCTATAGAACATTTATCTGCTGCAAAAATTCAGAGCAGTTACCAGCATCTAGGATCACAGCTCACTGCTTTGGATGAATGAAGCCTTGGGTTGGCCATAGACAGCTATGCTCCTAATTAGGGATGAGCTTAGAATCAAACTCATGTTCAACTCGAACATTGCCTGTTCGCCAAACAGCGAACAATCAGTGGTGTTCGTGGCAAATTCGAAAAGCCACAGAACACACTGGAAAATGGGAGAAATCTAATGCTAATTTTAAAGGCTTATATGCAAGTTATTGTCATAAAAAGTGTTTGGGCCCTGGGTCCTGCCCCAGGGGACATGTATCAATGCAAAAAAAGTTTTTTAAAAAATTGCAGTTTTTTCAGGAGCAGTGATTTTAATAATGCTTAAAGTGAAACAATAAAAGTGAAATATTCCTTTAAACTTCGTACCTAGGGGGTGTGTAAAGTATGCCTGTAAAGCAGCGCTTGTTTTCCGTACTTAGTGCACAAAGTGTAATTTCTGAAGGATAAAAAGTCATTTAAAAATCACTCCTCCCAAAAAAACTGCCATTTTTAAAACTTTTTTTTGCATTGATACTGTCCCCTGGTGCAGGACCCAGGTCTCAAACACTTTTTAGGACAATACCTTGCATATTAGCCTTTAAAATTAGCACTTTAGATTTCAAACGTTCGAGTCCCATAGACTTTAATAGGGTTCTAAAGTTCACACAAACTTTTGGTCTGTTTGCAGGTTTTGGTACGAACCGAACGGGGGGGGGGGGGGTGTTCGGCTCATCCCTACTCCTAATATAGAGCATGACTTTTCAATATTAGGCTGTTTCTTAACTGTTATAGGCAATATCAAGTACCTCGAGACAGGGTCAAAACTATGTGTGATAATTTCCAATTGCAAAACCATAAGGAGATCCCCTCCTCCCTAACCTGCCTATCTCAATGTAAAATGCAATTCTTCATTTAACAGAGTATACAAATTTAATTTATATAGTTCCCAATTTATATATACAAGAATTTTGTCTAACTATTTAAGCCAAATAATATTGCTACTCAATGAAGCACTGTTTTCAAGTTGCTCAGAGACCCATTGGAGTTGCATACTCTATAGTATATATTCTAGCAATAATATAAACTATATGGTATAGCTGTGACTGTAGTAATGCCCTTGGCCCAGATTCATAGACCAATTACGCCTGTCTAACTGGTGTTAGACAGGAGTAATTTCAAATTTTGCGCGCCGTATCACTAGTTTGAATCCTCAAACCATGATACGGCGGCTTCGGGCTTCGATCCGAGAGGCTTATGTCTTCGTAAGCCTTCGGATCTACGCTGCGATATTTTTGCGGCCGCTGAGAGGAGTTTGCGTCGTTTTGATGCGTCGAGATATGCAAATGTGTTTTTACGGCGATCCATGAAGATACGAGCGGTCTTCGCAATCGCTTACGTCTATTTTTTTTTACGTACTGTTAGACCAGCTTTTTGCTGGTCTAACGGTGCGTAGCCCATGTTAAGTATGGCCGTCGTTCCCGCGTCGAATTTAATATATATTTTTTTTTTACGTAACTCGTTCGGGAATAGAAATGTCCGTAAACGACGCTACTCAAACAACGAATGACGTAACGATGTGAATTTGCGCAATGCACGGCGGGAAATTTGCGAACGGAGCATGCGCAGTTCGATCGCCGCGGGAACGCGCCTATTTTAAATGCTTCACGCCCCCTAATCGCATAGATGGATTGCGACGGGAGAAATACACTACGCCGCCGTCGTTTACTGGACAAAATCTACCTGGATTCCACGTAAAGCCAGGTAAAAAACGGCGGCGTAGTGTATTTCTGATACGCTACGAGAATCTAATTCTCTCTGAATCTGGGCCCTTGTCTCTAATGTCTTTTATACTGAGTAGGAAGATTTTTGAACTTTAAAACAGCTCATGTGGGTTCAGGAGAATCCTAGCTGTCACGCCCATCAACTATGACCAAGTGCTGGTCTGGTTCATTTTAATGGCAGATAAGTGCAATATTAATGATATGAAAGACTACTCTATGAAAAAAAGTGTATACGCTTGGAAATACATGAATGAGGTATCCTGTGCCATGTAAAAAACAAAGAAAGACTTTTATTTATTTTTTCAAACTTGTTTGCGGTGAATTCCTTAAATTATTGGCTCTTATGTTACCTATGTAGGAGGAATTAAAGCAATTTTTAGTTGTTCATGATTAGACAGCCATCTAGCCACCAGTATTGTTTGGGGGTGATATGGCCAACCTTGGTAATGCAACATATGGTAGATACAGTAGATAAGTTACCAACGCAATTCTTATGACTCGTACACACGACCATTTTTTCCAACGGGAAAACTGCTATGAGAGCTTTTCGTTTGGGAATCACGGTCGTGTGTATGCTCCATCCCAGTTTTGACGGGAAAACTGCAGGACAAAAAAATAGATCAGGATCTCTTTTTTTCCCATCAGGTCAAAAATCTGAGCTGGAAATTCGTTTGTCTGTATGGTTTTCCAACAGGCAGAAAACAGTGCATGCTCAGAATCAAGTATGAGACATGAACGCTCTTTCTGGTAGAATTCGGAATGGAGATACCACATTTGTCGCGCTGAAAACAATTGCATTGTTTAATGCAGCTCATGAAAAGTACGAATCGTCTCTCACCAAACTTTTACTAATACAAGGATCAGCAAAAGCAGCCCAAAGGGTGGCGCCGTTGGAATGGAACTTCCCTTTTATAGTGCTGTCGTACGTGTTGTACGTGTCGTATGCGTTTTACGTGCCTTGGACAGATGGACTTTTGTCTGAGTGTGTGTATGCAAGGCAGGCTGAGAGGAATCCTGTCGGGAAAACTATCGTTTTTTTTATAAAATGGAAAAACGGTCGTGTGTTCGAAGCAGATCTCGTTTTCCCATCAGGTAAAAATCCTGGTGGGAAAACCGCTTGTCTGTATGGTTTTTCCAATGGGGAAAAAACGCACATGCTCGGAAACAAATCAATGCATGCTCAGAAGCATAGAACTTAATTTTCTCGGCTCATCGTAGACTTTTACGTCACCGCGTTCTTGGCAGTCAAAAGATCACCGGACTTGTGTGACTGTGTGTATGCAAGGCAGACTTATCAGGAATTCTGTTGGGAAAACCGTCAGGTTTTTATCCAATGGAAAAAACGATCGTGTGTATGGGGCATTACAATTAACACCATGTTAGAAGTTCTATTTCAACTAGACATCCAAACCTGTTTTGGGATAAGGGGAGTCTATTCTGTGAAATATCTTAAATTAGTCTTCATGATTATAAGATTTAAAAATAAATGTTTTCATTGCAAATGATTTGGCCTAAAAATCCCTGAAGCAATATTATTTTTTTGTACTGTCTGGGGTTAATTTCCTTCCGAGAATTGTCAAATATGTATGTTTCTCAGTAGTATAGTAATGTCTCCGGCTCTGTATATCTTTTTTGAAATTCCTAACTGCATGTGAGGTGACTGCCCCACTGACTGTGTGTGCGTCTCCTCCAGATGAATCCTACTGTGCAAGCTCAGTGCCTCTGTATTTTACTATGCAATCATCCAATTAAAACAAGGACACATATACAGGTTGAACTGCTGTGTGGACATAATGTTCCCAGATATTGGTTCTTCTATACTTCATCCCAGTGACACACTGTGCACTAGGAAGAGACGGATAAATGTCTAACACAGAAGAGTTTTATAGGCATGACAAAATAACCAATTATATATAGAGGTAAAACATTTGCCAGGTTAAAATAAAAAGTGAAGGAAATATGAAAATGATTACGAGGACTAAAATATTGTCAGCAGATTTTTCTCTTATTGGCTTACTAGTATTAAAGCCTAAAAGTAAACAATGGCAGTCCCGAAGGGTAGCTTCCTAACATAGACAAAAATGCAAAAGTTTGTACAGAAAAATCTTACATTGTAGGAAACAATATTTAAAAAATAGGATATTTGTCTTTCCTGCAAAATCATTTTTTTTAAATAAAGAACAGGACACAGGCATAGTCAAAGTGGACTGGGTTATATGTGGTTACATTCAGGTGACTAGACACTGGAAAAATTGAGCTGTAAGGGCCCCCACATATACCCTCTCATTTACAGCAATCTTCTGTTTTTTAGCAAGCAAAGGGAAGTTACACTGCCAGAGGGGAAAATCTTTCCCATACATTGCAGGACACAGGCATATTCATAGATGACTGGGACACCCAAAAGCAATATAAATTGAGGGGTAGGCAGCACAGCAAAAACCTGGCCCATGAAAACAAAAGTTGGAGACCCTAACTCAAATGACTGTCAGTAGTACCTTTGACTAAAGCTGGCATCAGAACATTTAACTGGAAAAATTGCAAATGTGTGAACAAAAGACTAGCAATTTTGTGAAACAGATCACTGGTGCTGAAAAGCCCACAAGGTACCCACAGGGCTTGTAGACAGTACCTTGTAGAGAGGATAGAACCCTATTCATCAATAGGCTTGAACAATAACTTGCCTAAGTCAATTGACCCAGTGGAACAAGAAGCAGAAAACCCTCCGAAAGAAACCTTAGAATAACAAGAATTAATTGGCAAAAGAAAGTCGTGGCCAACTCTCACAACATGAACATGTCCAAACAGTGAAGAAAAAACTCCTTTGGATATTTTGGAAAAGGACAAAAAGGAAGGACAATGTCCCGTTTAGGTGGAAAATAGCGTTGCCCAGGCAAAAGGCACACCTGAGGCAGCGTACACACGACCGAGGTTCTCGCTGGAAACCAGCGAGAACCTCGCTGGAAGCTGCATTCCAGCGAGGACCTCGGCCGTGTGTACGCTCTCGGCGAGCTTCCCGTCAGGAAGCCCGTCGAGCAGAAATAGAGAGCACACTCTCTTTTTGCTCGACGGCCTGCCTGGATGAATGGCTGGTTGCCATTCCCGACGGGCGGGTCGCCGATTTTGACGGCCGGCAGAGAACCTCGACGGGCGGAACGATGTGTTCTGCCCGTCGAGGTTCTCTGCCGTGTGTACACGGCCTGAGGCCCTAAATTAACCTTATCCATTCCTGAACCTCAGGAATGGTTCTTTACAAAAACATTTGACACTCACCTAGTGGAGGAGGCTACAACGAGCAAAACAAACTTGTGTGTAACGTTAGCCAAGAGAATACGTTTGATATGCTGCCTCCTTATTGCCCGATTTAACCCTGTAAAGCCTACACCAATGCACCAAACCCCATTTATTACACACAGTTGCAGGATTATGCAGCACAGCCTTAGTCACTTGCATGGGTCATGTTCGATAGTGGCTAAGCCAGATTTTGTTACTGCCCCAAATGCAAGTGTAAGCGAGCCTTTTGAGGTTACTCATAGACCCATTACAGGGTAGGAGGAGTCAATGGTCTTCTGTGATCTGGTCCCTACAGGGATCTTGTACACATGTAGACAGAGATGGGGTCTAGCCCTGGGAAAAAAACAGGGCTTGCAGGAGAGAGCCAACTGCCATGCCCTGTGAGCTGAAAATAGGCTGTCGAGCCTCCCTGACCCCACACTATTACATCTCAAAACTGCCATGAGGGGTGCATAACAACCCCATGGAGGGTCAATAGTCTGCAAAGCTCAATGCCGGTTTTTTATTGACGATACGACAAATTTGCACTCTGAACAGAGACAAAATTAAGAAGTGGTCAGAGTCAGGTTTCACTTCCCTACTGGGCCTAGTCTGGCACTTCTATTTGTCGCGGTGGATAAGACTTCCAATAAAGTTGTTCAATCAGGAACAAGAGCTTAAAGAAAATCTGTTTGATGAGCTTACACTGGAGCCCCTCCCCACCCCCAGTCCTGCTAACCTGGAGTCCAACGATCCCCCGCATTGACAGCTCCTATCGCTGCTGTACCGGATTTGAAATCTCTCCTCTATTCCTGTGGTGACAGGATGGGCTATGTGGTTTCTGATTGGTTTGTGCCGCCCATGTGACTGCGCCAACCACTTATAATGCTCATAAACGTACCCCTTGACGAGTTTCCTTCTGGAGATTAAGCAACGACCTGATGTGTCAGTGTGGATGATTGCTGCACTCCAGGTCAGTGGGACAGGGGCGGGTGAGGGGGTGTCCTGTGTAAGTTCTCAGTTTTTTTTGTAAAGGGGAACTTACCCATTAATGTCCAAATTAAGAGGTGAAATTTTACAGTAGTTTGTCCAAGTAATGTTGTCGGCATGAGGTTTAGGGAGCATACAAATGATAGCAGTCAGAGTTTCCTACCTAAAGACTTGTCCTTTAAGAAGAAAGTTAAAGTCATTACCCAAAAAAGGAACAGGGTTTCAGAAAACAGTCAATAGTATAGGGCAGAGAACCTGTTGGGGCCAGGTGGTTTATTTAATTTCAACACTTTAATGGCGTTGGACACTTTGTCAGCTGAAATAACACCCTCTAGCTTTTTGCGCAGCACTTGAGCCTTGGCAGAGAAATGCGTAAGTAGAAGTCTTGGGCCATGGAAGTATTCAGTTCACTCTCCGGCAAGTATAAGGTTGCAAGATGTGACCTAAACTTATGAAGTATTTTTCCGGATTGCTAGAATAGGCATCTCTGGAGATTTTGAGGTGTATGGGTTTAGAGGGTTTGTAAAATTACTTTAGCGTACGCGCCAATAGAGTGTCTGGTTTGTTGGATCTAATATAATGATTGTGACGGGATCGCTGCAGTGTTTTGTCTGCTTACTCTGCGAGTAAAATGTCAAATTCCGGCCCAGTTTTGTATAGTTTAAGTTTCAAAGTCCGGGAAGGTTAATTTTGAAACGCCATGTAGCATGCGTTAAAGTCCAACTGCTTTGCGTGGGGACACGCATTCTCATTCTGATCTTGGCTTGACATTTCAAGTTCAAGTTGTTTTTACCTTTTTTGTAGACATGTAAGTAATATACATTTTCATTTTTGTTTTATTTTATTTGTTCTGCTATCACAATTAAAAGTTTTGCTAATTGGGTAGCTATAACTAGTGTTGCTCACGAATATTCGTATTGCGAATATTCGGCTCGAATATGGCATATTTGAGTATTCGCGATATATTCCGAATTTCGCGGTGAATATTCGCTATTTCGAATATTCGTATTTTTTCAGAACAGATCACATCCTAGAGATCCCCATCGACGTCTAAAAGCATTGCTGGTATGATTAGAGACCTTGGGCCGAGTAGCTGCAGCGATCATTTTATATTGCCGAAAAATCGCAATGCGATTATTTTCGAGAAATTCGCAATATTGTTTTTAGCTAAAATAACACATATATTCGATTTCAGAGTGTTACTGTCGAAATTCCGCAATCAATTTCTCATTCGCATTTTTGCGAAATTACGATAAAATATCAAGAATATTCTGAGCCAATCAGAGTGCTCCTTCCGCATTTGCCGAATATTCGCAATTATTTTGTATTGTAATATATCAAGAATATTCTGAGCCAATCAGAGTGCTCCTTCCGCATTTGCCGAATATTCGCAATTATTTTGTATTGTAATATATCAAGAATATTCTGAGCCAATCAGAGTGCTCCATTCCGCATTTCTCGAAATTTCGCAATTATTTGGTATTATAAAATATCACGAATATTCTGAGCCAATCAGAGTGCTCCATTCCGCATTTCTCGAAATTTCGCATTCGCATTCGCAATAGCGAAAATTCGCAATCATTTCATTTCCAAAAAATATCACGAATATTCGTATTTAGCGAATATATCTCGAATATTCGACTATATATTCGAGATATATCGCAAAATCGAATATGGCATATTCTGCTCAACACTAGCTATAACTAAAGATTTGAAAGTTGACTTAACAAATGTAAACAAAGTCCCAGCTGCCATAGCAGTTGGGAGTGTGTGTAAAAGCTGATATTGCTGCCTATGTATAACATAAGCTAATGGCAGCATAATGATTAAATTAGCATACATTTTAACTGCATCATAACAAAATGCATGCAAAGTCTTATGCCGCGTACACACGATCGTTTTTCAGCATGAAAAAAAACGTTTTTAAAAACATCATTTAAAATGATCGTGTGTGGGCTTCACATAGTTTTCCAGGTTCTGAAAAACGACCAAAAAATAGGATTTTTATAACAGCTTACCTGTAAAATCCTTTTCTTGGAGTACATCACGGGACACAGAGAAGCATAGTAATTACTATGTGGGTTATAGAGTACCTTCAGGTGATGGACACTGGCACGCCCTTAAGGCAGGAAGTTCTCTCCCCTATATAACCCCTCCCATACTGGGAGTACCTCAGTTTTGTAGCAAGCAATAAGTGTCACAATTTCCCCATAAGAGGGGCGGGAGCTCTGTGTCCCGTGATGTACTCCAAGAAAAGGATTTTACAGGTAAGCTGCTATAAAAATCCTATTTTCTTCATCGTACATCACGGGACACAGAGAAGCATAGTAATTACTATGTGGGACATCCCAAAGCAATGCTAATGAGCGGAGAAAGACCCCCCAAAAAAATTAAGCCGGGCGCCATCAGACATGAGGAATCAAACTGCAGCCTGCAGCACACTGCGCCCAAAGGCGCTTTCCTCATTTTTTCTTATGTCCAATTGGTAAAATTTTGTGAAAGTATGGACAGACGACCACGTCGCGGCCTTGCAGACCTGAGCCATGGAGGTTTGATAATGCACTGCCCAGGAAGTACCCACCGCTCTAGTGGAATGTGCTTTAACCTTAAAAGGGGGAACCTTTCCCCTCAAGCCATAGGCTTGAGTAATGACCTGTCGAATCCATTTGGAGATAGTGGACTTTGACGCTGCCTGCCCACATCTGGGACCTTCTGGCAGGATAAACAAAATGTCAGTTTTCCGGACCTGAGCAGTAGCCCTAAGGTATATCTGAGAAAAAAGAAGGGAGAACTAGATCTTGATTCAAATGAAAGTTAGAAACAACTTTAGGAAGGAAAGCCGGGTGAAGCCGTAGGACCACTCTGTCCTTATGGAGAATAAGGTATGGTTCCTTACCTGATAAGGCCGCCAACTCCGATACCCTCCTAGCAGAGGTTATGGCTATCAAAAAAAACACCTTCCTGGTCAGAAGGACCAATGGATTGTGAGCCAAAGGCTCAAAAGTTTGCTTCTGCAAGGCAGAAAGGACCAGATTCAGATCCCACAGACACAAGGGGGTCTTGACTGGAGGATTAACCCGGATCACACCTTGTAAAAAGGTTTTGACCAGAGAATGTGTAGCCAGTGGCCTTTCAAACAAAATCGATAAGGCCGAGATCTGGCCCTTAATGGTGCTTAGGGCCAACTTCATGTCTGCCCCCATCTGCAGAAAATCTAGAATTCTGCCAATGAGATACCTCCGGGGATGCCATCCCCTGGTTTCGCACCAGGCCACATAAGATTTCCAAATTCTGTAATAAATAAGCCTAGAAACTGGCTTTCTGGCATTAATTAAAGTAGACACTACTGAATTAGAGAGACCCCTTCTCTTTAGGATATGGGACTCAACAGCTAGACCGTTAAATTTAGAGACGGTAAGTAAGGGTGGAATATAGGTCCCTGAGACAGTAGGTCTGGACGAAGCGGAAGGGTCCATGGATGCCCCACGGACATCCTTACAATATCTGTGTACCAGGCCCTTCTGGGCCATGCCGGAGCGACCAGAATCACTGGTTTCTCTTCCGACCTTATCCTGCGAAGGAGGCAGAGTACTAATTGCAGTGGAGGAAATGCATACATTAGGGATAACTGGCAACATGAAAACACCAGCGCATCCGTGCCGCAAGCGAGTGGATCCCTTGTCCGGGACAGAAAGTTGCCCACCCTTGCATTGAACCTCGATGCAAAGAGATCCATCTGGTGTTCTCCACCTCTGACAAATGCCCTGGAAGATGTCGGGGTGAAGAGTCCACTCCCCTGGGAGCAACTGTTGGCGGCTTAGGTAGTCTGCCTGCCAATTGTCTATGCGTGGGATAAAAACCGCAGAAATGCAGGGGACATACTTTTCTGCCCAGATCAGAATTCGATCCACCTCTCTTTGGGCTGCATGACTCCTTGTGCCCCCCTGGTGATTTATGTATGCCACAGCTGTGGCATTGTCAGACTGAATCCTGACTGGGAGATTCCTAAGCCTGTTGAGCTGGGATATCCTTCAAGACCACTTTTAACTGGTCTTTTAAGGCTTGGCAAATACCAATAGCTGCCACTGCAGGCTGGGTTACCCCTCTAGCTGTGGAAAACGAGGTCTTTAACAGCGTCTCTAATCTCTTGTCTGTCAGGTCTTTAAAGACTTGAACGTTGTCCACCGGACAGGTCAAGGTCTTGTTTACGCAGGACACAGCTGCGTCCACTGTGGGGATACCCCACTTCTTAGTGAACTGTTCCTTCATTGGGTATAAAACCAAAAACTTTTTAGGAGAAAGAAAAAATTCTATCTGGATGTTCCCAATCCTTGTAGATAAGACCTTCCAATAGGGGATGAATCCGGGAAGGAATAGTTAGCTTGAGGAGTCTTTAAAGGGTTCTCCTCTTTTTTGGAAAACCGGTCGCAAACAGTGAAGTTAGGACCCTTCACTTATAAAAAACGCACAGTATCATGCGGTGTCCCTCAAGGATCCCCTCTGTCGCCGGTGCTATTCAACATCTATCTTCGTCCTCTTTTTGAAATCATCAGCAGCCAAAAACTGCTTTATCACTCATATGCAGATGACACGCAACTATATTTCCGTATCTGCAATAGTAAGGATCACCACCTCAATCTAGAGACATGCCTCTCTTTGATAGAGAACTGGATGACAAAGAGTTACCTTAAACTCAACGGAGCAAAAACAGAACTTCTACTGTTTCACGCCAAGCGTATGAACCAACCCGCAACAACGTGGACACCCCTGCCCATTCTGGGCAAAATCATCACCCCTAGCGCCAAAGTCAAAAGTCTCGGGGTCCTCTTCGACTCCTACATGAAAATGGACACACAAATAGGGTCAGTGGTCAGGGGATCTCACCATCTGCTGCGCCTACTACGCAGACTTACTCCTTTTCTACCAAAAGAAGATATTGTGGTCGTGGTGGGAGCTGTTGTGAACTCCAGACTGGACTACGCAAATGCCCTTTACCTCGGACTCCCTAAGTACCAAATCACTTGTCTGCAAGTCGTTCAAAATACGGCTGCCAGACTTGTGACTGGGAAAAAGCCCTGGGAATCAATCTCACCTTCACTGAGAACCCTTCACTGGCTACCAGTAAAAGACAGAATTACTTTTAAAGCACTCTGTCCAACGCATAGATGCATCCATGGGAATGCTCCCCATTATCTATGCGAAAAAATAAAAGCCCATAACCCCAATCGCGTTCTGCGATCCACCAATCAAAATCTCCTCCAGATACCGAAAGCCAGATACAAGTCCAAAGGAGATAGAAGGTTCGCGGTCCAAGGTCCCAGACTATGGAACGCTTTACCAACCACCATTCGGTTGGAGGTGAACCACTTAGCCTTCAGGAGAAAGATCAAGACTCATCTCTTTTGATATCAAAGGAGACAGAAACAACAAGCGCCCAGAGGCGATTAAGTTCGCATGTGCCGCGCTATATAAGTTTTTCATTCATTCATTCATGCAATCAAGGTCACTAATCTCTGCTCCAAACCATGCATGGCTGAGGCCAAAGCCTCCTGTGTCACAAAAACTGGAGCAGGCGGGACAAGGGCAGATGAGGCACCTGATAGCCCTGATGGTTCACCCTGGGCCTCCTCCAATTTATTAGGAGAGGAACTAGCCACAGGAGCATGCCCGAGATCCTCCGAGCCTGATGGCGATCCCTTAGATCTCTTTGTACTTCTAGTCCCTGAGCCTTTAGCCATAATAAAGCCGAGGTACTCACAACAGGTGCAACCACTTGCGGACCTATAGACCAGCACTGACGCTGCTATTTGATGGTTGGCACGATGCAGAGCCCACTATGCACCTTAAGCGAGTGTCACTGTCCAACAACCAGCAATAATACTGAAAACTTGTGCACGAATATTCTCTGTGTCTACTGTCAGCCAGGATGGGTGAAGTAGACTGAGCTTTTATGGACTAGGTGCAAGTCACCTGACCTGCTCTGTCCTGCAATCTCAAGTCTCATAGAGAACAGCTGAGATGGACCCCTTGCGCGCATGCGCACGTGCGCGACTCTGCCGGGCGTGCATCACGAGGCTGCGCGCGCACACGTAGCCGCACGCGCGCACATGTTGCCGCACGTGCATCTACAGCCCCCATGCACGTCGCACAGATGCAGCAAATAAATTAGTGAAATTGCGCGCGCGTGCGCCTATGACACATATGTTGCGCGCGCACGAGACGCAGGCGCGCCTGTGCACGAGGTTGGAGCTACCGCAGCTACCATGTGAAGACCAGGTAAGACAATCTGTGGCCAAAACTTTTGGACAACTTTACTCTGTTAAACCTGCACAGGAGGGGCTAACTGACTGAGCATAGACACCCCTCCTCCCCACAGCATGTTAGGAGAGGCACAGACAGATAGCTTAGGCAAGCATAATGGCTCCAAAAAGGAAGGATACTTTCAGGACCAAGTCCTGAAGCACCTTCACTTACCTGACCCAATGCCGCAGGACTCTGCACACACAGACAGTCCAATCTTCACCCATCACGGAGAGCAAAGTCTGCAGACCTTCAGGGACTGGGGTCCATGGACAGGAACACCACACCCCTGGACCCATATCGCATCCTGTCAGTAAACTTTTGGTATTAGGAAATTGACCAAAGTACTGAGTAATCAGGATCCAGCCCTCAAATGAGGAGCATTACAGGCAAAACCCTGTTCTTCTCAACCGGGGCCCGGGTACCGTCCACTTTAGCTCAAAAGCACTTTGGACGGATCCGGATTTATGAAGGCTTTTAACATCCAATATGGATCCCTCCAGTGGAGCTCCTTGGAGCACATGTTCACTCGTGACCAACACCTTAGACACTGGTGAAAAAACTGAGATACTCCCGGTATGGGATGGGGTATATAGGGGAGGGAACTTTCTGCCTTAAGGGCATGCCAGTGTCCATCACCTGAAGGTACTCTATAACCCACATAGTAATTACTATGCTTCTCTGTGTCCCGTGATGTACGATAAAGAAAAAAAAATCGAGCATGCTGCAATTTTTAACGTCGTTTTAAATGATGTCGTTTTTCGGGTTGTAAAAAATGATCGTGTGTTATGAGACGGGAGCGCTCGTTCTGGTAAAACTAGCGTTCGGAATGGAGTAAGCACATTCGTTAGCTTTGAAATGATTGCATCTTTTCTTCTTTTTAATGCTACACTAATCCTCATTTTGCTGCCGATATTGTTACATAGTTATGAAAAGCTTGTTACTTTATTATTTGTTATCTAATGACTATTTTTTTTTTAATCCAGATCTCCATCTAAAAAAATGTATGCTTATTTTAAATATATTAATTTATTTGTTTTTGCTTATTAATTTGATAATATTTTAGACTGCTTTTCAATTTTTTTTTTTATTTGGAGTGTGTCAAGTTACCACAACAACATTATTATTTAGTATAATTTACCCACAAAAAAGAAACCCAGATTTTTTATGTGAAAAAATAAAGATCTTTGGATACTCAAGAATGTGTGGCTTATTATTATATCAGTGCTGACTAAAATAATTAATCTAGATTTGTGGTGTTTACATTGACAATGATGGGTATTTAGTACAGGAAAATAAACATGGCAGTATGATAACCTAGGAGAAAGCTACAATAAACCCAAATTAGAAATTAATTAAACAAGGAAAAATAACAGACTTTTCTTTCAGAAAAAAATATTTTATTCAGCCAAGATCTGGCATTGGAATGGCCCCCCTCCCCATAAAATACTTGACATATTTTTGCCGTACAGCACGGGCGCTTTGGGGCGCCAAGCCTGTATTGCTAGCCTCACGGGCCGCCACCAGAGCATCATCAATGTCCTCATCAGGCACTAGTGTCATGTAGTTAGAAGAAACTCTCTAGATAATTGTGCAAAATGCAGCAGCAAAGGATGACATGGTTCCATTTGTATTCTGCTAGGTTAATTGCTGTGAGAAATAAACAGAATCGGCTGGCCACATGATGCCAAAGGCATTCTTGGCCACCCTTCTGGCTCTGGCCAGCCGATAGTTAAAAACCCTCCTCTCAGGGGTGAGGGTACATTGGGGAAAAGGCCTCATGAGGTGGGGACCCAAGGCAACGCCTCATCAGCGACAAAGACGAAGGGCAGCCCATCTTTGTTCTCCTCTGCAGGTGGCAATCCTAGGTCCTCCGACTGAAGCCGTTGGGCGGACTCGGTCTGAGCAAACACCCCGCCATCCGACATCCGCCCATTTTTCCCAACATCAAGATATAAAAACTCATAGTTGGCCGACACCACTACCATCAGCACTACGCTGTGGAACCCCTTATAATTATAAAAATGGGATCCCGAACGAGGTAAGGGCACGATGCGGATGTGCTTGCCATCAATGGCTCCTCCACAGTTTGGAAAGTTCCAACGCTGAGCGAAGTCCGCTGCCGCAGTCTGCCATTCCTGTGGGGAACTGTAGAGAAAAAAAAAAATTAAACAAACATTGCAATTAGAATATCAAAAAACATTCTGGAGGAAAAAAAAAACAGGAGATTAATTAAATTAAACATTCATTTTAAGTATTATTTTAAGAGCCAAAAATAATAATGGATCACTAATCAGAGTCATTACCACCTCTGATGTCCCAAAAAATAATGCTTATGGGGGGGGGGGAGATGAGTTGGGGACCTCAAACCCCCCCCCCCAAAAAAAATGCACTCTATCTGAATTTTTTTTTTTTTTTAAATGCACACATTTAAGGGGGGGGGGGTTAGGCAAGGACTACATGGAGGCAGAAAAAAAAACTGGGGGATATAGGGAGACACCAAATGGAGCAATACAATGGAGGAAAAAAATGGGGGATATAGGGAGACACCAAATGGACCACTACAATGGAGGAAAAAAATGGGGGATATAGGGAGACACCAAATGGAGCACTACAATGGAGGAAAACAAAATGGGGGAAGTGACTAGGCTAGGTGTGTTTGGGCCCAGAATAGAATGCTGGAGAGGTTGGCTATTGGAAATATGCATGTAGGCCAAAAAAAAAAACATAACAACCTTACAGCATGCATGGGGACAAAGGGAACATTCACAGCATATTACAAACAGGTTAATTAGGGACTGATTGAAAAAAAAAAAGCAATCAATAAATACATAGTTTGTGAGGTTAAAGGACACAACTTACCTTAATATAGTCCTCCTGCAGAACATGTATTATGGCAGAACAGGTATCCAGGATTATGACGCCCAGAGCCTGGGGGGAGATGCCCGTCAAGTCCTGCAGACTACTCCCTGTTGCAAGGTAGCGCAACGTAGCAACTAGCCGCTGCTCAGCAGTGATGGCTTCCTGCATAACAGTGTCCTGCCTGGTGATATATGGCGACACCGAAGCCGAAAGCTGCTGGAATACGGGGTTAGACATCCTCAGAAAATTCCTGAAAATCATCAGAGTTATTTTCTTGGACCTCCTGCAACAGAGGCATATGAGAGAACTGGTCCCTGCGGAGAAACCAATTCTTGGCCCACAAACTCCTCCTCACCCTGTTCATGGACCGCAGCTGGGATAAAATCCCTGCACAAAGCACAGCATGATCTCGGCGACGAGAACGTACACGTAACATGGCTCGATAACGGTCGTCTAATCAGATCGGACTAAAAAAAGAACGCCCTGAAGAAAAGCAAGGCCTCTGAAGAACGACCTGAAAACCAGAAACGAGCGGACAAGAACGCACTGCAAAAACAGATACAAACTGACTACAAGCACTGAAAGACAGATACAAACCCAAAAGCACAAACTGAACTTTTACTAACACGCGGTAACACAATTTCAACAAAAGAAGCCCCAAGGGTGGCGTCTTCCGCATGGAAATGGCCCTTTATAGTGCCGTCGTGCTGTACGTAACCGCGCTTTGCTAGAGCATTTTGAAAAAACAATGGTGTGTGGGCAAGGTTGTTTTTAATGATGAAGTTGGAAAAAAACTGTTCTCGGCTAGCATGCCACAGATTTTGACTCTTGCTGATTAGAAGCACAGTTCCACCATATATCCCATTTTCCTTGTCAAAATATCTTTATTATGTGATTGGAGAAGAAATTGTACATGCGATTTGTAACAAATACATTACTGAAAAGAGAAACTCCTTTGTATGCAAACTAAATTGTAGTATACATTAAAAGGAATGCTCTATGGACATTACCCATGATTAAGTCACATGGCAAGTGACGCAACGCGTGGGGGAGGAGTCTGCCGTACGAGATCTGTCGGAAGTTCTGAGTGAGAAGGTTTTAGAGGAGAAAAACAAGAAAAAAAGTATTCTGAACCAAATGATGTACTAAAATATTTAATATTATATTACAACTATAGGTGGGTGGTGGACACAGTAATACCAGCTCCCCTATCAAATCAGCTCAGTTACACTATACCTGGGTGGTGGTGGTGGACACACAGCAACCCGCCCCCCCCCTCTCCCAGATCAGCTCAGGGTGGCAGGACAGACACAAACACCCCTTCAGCCTCTTCTATCACAACAGTTTAGGTGATGGACAGTGGATACCATGCCAGCCCACACCTCCCACCCCCCTTATCACCAGCTCACCTTGCACAACCCCCTCTGGCTGTCTCTCAGCGTCAGATACACCCAGGCAGCAGCTAAGAAGGAGGACTGAGGACATATTTTGCAGCAGCAGCAGCGGCCAGTGGAAAGAGGCAGGAAGTGATACTGGACCAGACCACAGCGCCGGGGGTGTTCCAGCTGAAAACAAAAAGCCAGCCAGGGCTCTTGTCACTTGCAGGATGGTGTCACATCTTGCGGGTGTCAACTCACCCGGGTGTGGAGCGCACCATTATAGCAACGCTGCTGACACCACCCATGTTTTGGCACTTGGGGCAGTCCACCTCCCCCCGCTCCACTTGGTATGCCCCTGTCTCACATCCTGTCTTTTCTCTCTTACACAGAAGCCGAGTGTCTGTATTCTGACACATCGGCGGCGACGGGGGGGGCGGAGCCTGCGCAGTATTCACTCCATAAGACGCAGGGACACTTTCCCCTATTTTTTAGGGAGGAAAAAATGCGTCTTATAGTGCGAAAAATACGGTTGTTTCTAGCGCATATGTTTATATTTTTCACGTTTGTTGTTTGATTGGTAACCTTTTTCACATACTGCAGCTTTTTACATTTATTTATTAATTGTGTGGTGTATTTTGGATTTAGTAGCGCTGTAGTTCATCAGTTATAATTAAAAGGAATAAACCATAACATTAGTGAATAGGTAAACGGTAATATGGTAACAGGTTTTCTATAAACAAAGAATCACTACGTTTCCTTAATGTCCTAGTACAATTAATTCAAACACTTGGTGTTCCAACTTAATATAAATAAATATTGTGATGGCAATAGGAGTTGTGTCAATGCAATGATGTAACAAAATTACATGGGGGGAAAATTAACAAAAACAATATATAAAGGAGGGAGCAGGGAGGAGGGGAAAGAAGGGGGGGGGGTAAAAGTGTCTGCAGGACAAGGCCGAGGTCCATAGTCACTGTGTGAAAAGTGCTATGGATTGTTGTAATGGCTAGGCTACCATTGCATCATAACTTCATTGTTAAAAGCATTAGGTACTTCGTAAGAGATCCAGGGCTTCCATATTTTCTCGAATTTGGTGATCGTGTGTGTGTCTATTACCGTCATTTTGGCATGAGTCATTACATTGTTCGTTCTGCTTTTTACTTTGTTCACTGTTAGTTTTGGGGATTTCCAAGCTTTTGCTATAGTCTGTGTTGCAGCTGTAAGGAGCTGCATTATCAGCTTAAATTGTGTGTGTGACCAATCGTCAGGTTTTAAATTGAGCAGGGCTGTTTTGGGGTCTAAAGGAATTTTCTTTTTTGACACTATACTTATTATATGGAAAATTTCCGACCAAAATGTCTGCGCTATTGGACACGACCACCAAATATGATAATATGTTCCTGTGGTAGAGCATCCCCTAAAGCAATGTTCATATCCCCTTTTCTAGTCAGCCAGAGGTTTTCAATTAACAGGGTGTATTAGGTTGTCTGATTGTTAGCTATAGATCTAACTTAGTAAGGGACTTGACACTAATGTGTCATGTGCAAAAAAAACAATACAGGGGGAAAAAAAATTATAGTGCAGTATTTTTTTATTACTTATTATTTATTATCGCTGATAATTTGCTAAGAAGTTCTTTAGGTTCACTATATAACTTTTTTTAGATTTAATGGCAGGTGACATGTCCCCATGTCTCCCACACCTGTGAGCTTACTGTGAAGTACAGTATAAAACCTGCATTTTCCTATTACATTGGTCAGTAAAATGGGAACTTCTGCTACTTGCATCTACAGATACTGTATTACTTATTTTTTATTTAACTTTTTGCTTTAACATATTCACAGGAGACCCCATTTTACTGTTCTGTCACAAGTGCCATCTTGTGCTCTTAGCTTATCTAGATCTACCGGGGGGTATGCCCTGCTGTTCGATGAGCAGAAAATCGTCCAGATAATGGATAACCCTTGGTAGGCAAAGTGGCGACAAGAGTTCCATGTCTGTGAGGCTCCAGTCAAAGCCGATTTGGAACTGGGCAAGTCTCGCTGCTGCTTTAGCTGAAAATGACCAATGGTAGTCGTAGAAGGCAAAACCTCCATATTTGTAAGCAAGATCTGTCACTGCATGAGGGTACAAGACCTGCTCCTCCATCCTGCTGAGGGTGACTGAACAAAGTCTGTCTCTGAACATCCCGAAGGCCAGCGCAAACTCAGTGGCTGACAGTTTATGAGTGAGGCTGGGGTCTCGACTTGACAACCACTGAGACATCTCCCCAAGTGTATGATTTGTTATCAGCCAAGACATGGGCTGAGATGAGCAGGAATGCCAATTGACGTCTTTGCCCTCCAAAATATCCTCCCTGACGCTGGTTGGGACAAGATGATTTGGGAGGATGATAGGTGTAGGGCCTGGTGTACCTGCAGAAGGAGAAGCTGTCATCGGGACCATGACCGGGTCAGTGAGGGCCATGGGTGGGTGAACCTTCAAAAGTGTGACTCTGGTCTGGATGTCAGCCACGGAGGACACCAAATAGTGCAGCTGGGCAATGGCTCTGTGGATGGATTGCAGGGATGCCTTTTGGGCCCAGCTGCAGCTGGAGGCGGGAAGAGGAGCCTGAAAAGCTTTGCCTTCCGGCCGTAGCAAGAAAGGGAATATTCCCGCAACTCAGTTCAGCTATGAGTTTGGGGATAGTCCACCCCGAGGGACTGCATGCTACCGCGCTCTGAGCCTGCTTGGGGGGTAACAGAGGGGCAGGTGTGAAGTCCTCGCTGCCAGCCTGCGACATGGCTCCAGCCAGAAGACAAGAGGGCGGGGTGCTCATATTTAAGAGGAGTCATAACGTCATTGACGACACCCTCTCGTTCGTGCCCCACTTCAGAAACATCCTGCAGAATGCCAATCATAATCTGAGACTCCTCAGAAAAGTGAAACACCTATTCACGCAAAGTAATAGATCTATACTTGCCCAAGCTTTTATCCACTCCAGATTAGATGGGGCTAACATATTTCTACTTAGTGCCCCGCAGAAATGGGTCCACAAGCTCCAGGTGGTGCAGAACCACGCTGCTCGCTTTGTTCTGGGTCTAGCGAGACGAGATCATATTGGCCTGGCTAGGAGATCTCTCCATTGGCTCCCTATTGAGCAGAGAGTGATCTTTAAAACACTCTGTATCTTTTTCCGAGCATACTGGGGACTAGGCCCCAAATATTTACACAATCTAGCGATGAACTATGTACCTACGCGGCCATTAAGGTCCACGACCCAACACCTAGCTGTAGTTGTTCCATCTAAACTTTCTTCCATGGGAGGCAAACGACTTCAGAGTAGGGGTGTGTCAGGGCACCAATTCTGCGGACTTCGATCTCGCGCACATGCGCAGTAGAACGGCGCGGCCGCGCGTCTCTATTCAGCGCATGCGCGCGCACGTGCGCGGGCACGGTCCGGCGGCGTGGCACGTGCGGGAGCGCGCGCGGCGCGAACACACGCGATCCCGATGGAGCCAATCACAGGGCTCACCGCCCTATTTAAACCTGCCTTTGACACATGACAGGTTGCTGGTTTGTCATCAGCTCCTGTATGTGTCTCATTGCTGTGAACCTGCTTGTCCTGAACCTTCTGGCTTACCTGTTTGAATCCCTGATCTCGGCCTGCCTTGGACTTTGCTAACCTCTCCAATCCTTGACCCCGGCTTGCACCCCTGGACTCCGCTGACCTCTCCAATCCTTTGACCCTGGCTTGCATCCTTGGACTTCCGCTGACCTCTCCGATCCTTTGACCCTGGCTTGCATTACTGGACTTCCGTTGATCTCTCTGACCCTTGGCCCACAGCCAGTACCTTGAACTTGTTTTGCCTATTTGGTCCCCTGTTCCTGTTTGTTTCACGGACTGTCTCCTCAGCCTGTCTGCAGATCCTGTGTCTCGGATATCATACTCATCCACCAAGCATCTCCAGGGTCTTCCGGTGCCTTCCTTGATCTACGCCTTGACTCAGTTTCCTGTTTCCGGTACCGGTGCCTCCTGGTGCTGTCACCCCTCCGTTTCCACCACCAGAGGGCGGTCAGCACTGGTTCGCAAGGGTGAGCCGTCCGCAGCATCTCGGCCTCGGTAAGTTCCTTAGACTCTGACAGTACAGACCAGCCAGATGTCTGAGGCCGACCGGGCGTGCTCACCATTCGAAACCCTCTGCCAACAAGTCTCCGCCCTGACCGAAGCGGTGCAAAAACTACAGGAGGGGTACCTCCAGATGGACGGCCGTCTACAGCAAATAGCCACTCCACCCGGACCTTCTGCGGCACCTGCCGTCCAAACTACAGGGCACACAGCTCCGCCATCCTCCCCGGGTCCAGCAGTAATGGTCTCGCACCCTGAACCCCGAGTACCTACACCCGAACGGTTTGTAGGTGACCGAAGGAAGTATCGGGCCTTTAAGAATGCCTGCACCTTGTATTTTGCCCTACAACCAAGGACCTTTTGCTCGGAAGCTGTAAAAGTAGGGTTTGTTATCTCCCTTCTCTCGGATGAGCCCCAGGCCTGGGCCCATGGCTTAATGGAACAAAGAAGCCCTGTTCTGGACACCATTGACGCCTTCTTTACCCACATGGCCAAGCTCTACGATGATCCGCTGCGCTCTGCCACCGCAGAAGCCACCCTCCACAATCTGAATCAGGGTCGTCGGCCCATAGAGGACTATACTGCTGAGTTCAGGAAATGGTCAGCTGACACAGGTTGGAACGAAGTGGCTTTAAAGTACCAGTACCGCCAGGGTCTCTCCGAGGCCCTCAAAGATTAACTTGCACGCTCTGAAACCCCCGCTTCACTGGAAGGCCCGATCCAGCCTGCCACCAAACTGGACCGACGCCTGCGGGAGTGGCGTTCTGAGCGTTTCCAGACCACCCGTCTCAGCTGGGCCCCACCAAGACAGCCTTCAGTACCCATTCCTCCACCTGCTCCATCCAGTTCCTCATTGCCGGATCCAGAGCCTATGCAGCTCGGCGTAGTCCGAGCACCACTCACCCCAGAGGAGCGACTGCGCAGGCGACGGGAGAATCTTTGCCTCTACTGTGGCGCGGGTAACCACTTCCTCCTTAACTGCCCCGTCCGGCCTAGTAAGTTGAAACCTTCACCGGTGTTTAATTACCATGCCTCCCAATTACCACAGACTTACATCGTGCTTTTTCTTTCTCTTCAGCTTCCGGACGGGGAGACCCGCCTGCCGGCAATCGTTGATTCTGGAGCTTGTAGCAGCTTCTTGGACTCTATTACGGCCCGGAAGTTGCACGTCCCCTGCCGCACTAAAGACATTCATCTTCAGGTCCTCTTGGCTGACGGTTCCCGTCCTTGTTCTGGTCTGGTCACCCAGGAAACTCTCCCTCTGCTTGCTACCACGGATTCAGGACACCAAGAGCACCTGCGTCTGGACCTCATCTCATCTCCTATGTATCCCATCATCCTGGGTCTTCCTGCTACCAGTGGACCCAGTAGACCCACACACGGTGTCAAGCCTTTCCCAAATAACCATTAGCCCTAAAATTAAGTATTTGGGGATATGGATCTCAAAAGATGTTTCCCACTTCCTCACTTTAAACTTAGATCCATTATTGTTAAAGTGGAAAAGTAAATGCGACATATGGAAAAGACTGCCCCTGTCCGTTGCAGGACGTTGTAACTTAATTAAAATGATTTGGCAGCCACAACTATTATATCTGTTACACAACTCGCCAATATGGATAGGACATAAGTGGTTTAAAAAAATAAACTCCTTATTTAGAGACCTAATTTGGAAGGGAGGGCAACCTAGGATAAGCCTACAAACTCTACAATTGCCGGTAAAAGAGGGGGGAATGGCGGTTCCCCATCCAAAATTATATTTTTTGGCAGCACAACTGCAACATTTGGCCGGATGCGGAACCGCAGAAAGAGGTGTTATTAATAATCGACTCCTACTGACAAATAACCCACATAACTTATTAGCTGAAGCCCTAGAAGCAGACTATTTCTGCTATAACCATGCAACCATAAAATTAATTTCCAAAATATGGCATACAATAAAAATAATTCTGGGGTATCAGGGTCCGTCAGGATTTTCTCCCCTCTGGAACAACAACAATCTCCAGGAGATGATAAGCATAGAAGCGTCAAGGGATTGGGCAAACAAAGGCTAATGCCGCCTAAAGCATATATTTAAGGGCAATACTATGAAGTCATTCCAAGACTTAGTAAGTGAATTCAAAATTTCAAATAAATCCTTTTTTAAATACCTCCAGGTTCGCCATGCTATACATGTACAATTTGCAGCTAAAACAGTAGAATGGACTCAGATGCCTGTTCTGTCCTCTGTAGCTGAGGCAACACAAGTCAAGGGCTTAATTTCTGCAATATATAGTAGCTTGGGAGTGAGGGCATTAAATAGAGAAGGACCGCGGAAGAGCAAAGTGGCCTGGGAGAGTGAACTGGGCACAATTCCATCAGCCCAGTGGGACAGGATCCTTCGACAAGGAGCCTGGGCGTCTATCGCCCCGGCCCAAAGACTGTCTCATTTATTCTTACTATATAGGGTCTATTATACCCCCCATAAAATGTTTAAAATGGGTTGGCGACCCAATAATGAGTGCCCAAGATGTAACAATAAAGGAGATCTTTTCCACATGGTCTGGAAGTGCCCAAAATTATACAGCTTCTGGGTGGGCATTATAACACAGATAAATGAGAAATTTAGGTCTGCCCTTGAACCAACAGCCAGGATCTGCCTTCTGGGATGCATGGACGATAACAAGGTACTGCAAGGAACCATAGAACCTATCTTGAGATGCCTATTCCAAGCTCGTAAAATAATTGCACAAAAATGGCAAGCCCAGGCGCCCCCAGCTATAGAGAACTGGCTAGTAGCTATGAAACAAACAATCTCAAACGAAAAGGTATATTACATCACCCACGGGAAGTATGACAAGTTTGCAAAACTATGGAGACTATGGCAGTCAACAGATGGGGTTATAGAGTAGATACCCCTGATGCTGGAGCTTAGGTACGCAGGGGCGTGCCTACGAGCTCGCCCCTATATGCCGGCTCCTAGCTGCGACAAAAAATTAAACACCAGGCAAGGAGGCAGCTATCTAATATCTAAATCACCTACTACGAGGTCTGTATGCTCACAAGGGAGGGGAGGGGGAAGGAGGGGGGTAAGGGGATGGGAGGCGGGACAATGGGGAGGGGGGAGACACACACCAAAAATACCGCCAGGCAACTTTGCATGCGAAACCAACCCAAAATGGTTACAGCTTCTAGTTGCCTCAATAACAACTCGCATATTGTGTAAATAAACTGCCTGTATTTTTTTTACTGATGGAAATTTGTACACATTAGGAATGGATAAAAAACAATAAAAAAGTAAATATTAAAAAATCCTGGGTCTTCCGTGGTTGCAGCTTCACCAACCCTGTATCAACTGGCTCACGAAGGAAATAAACCTTACTTCCTCATACTGCTCCCAGCACTGCCTTCCACCTCCTCCGGTCTCCTGCTCTACCATTCTAAACCCACCAGAAAGTCTTCTGCACGTTCCTCCGGTCTACCTGGAATTCAAAGATGTTTTCGATAAACAACAGGCCGACTGTCTGCCCCCACATCGACTTTACGACTGCCCCATCGATCTCCTGCCGGGCGCCGAGATCCCTTTTGCCCGCGTCTTCCCTCTCTCCGAGACTGAGTTAACGGCTCTCAAAGCCTACATCGACGAGAATTTAGAGAAAAAGTTCATTCAACCTTCCTCCTCTCCCGCGGGGGCCGGGATCTTTTTTGTCGAAAAAAAGGACGGCTCCCTTAGACCTTGCATCGACTACAGAGAGCTAAACAAGATCACCATTAAGAATAGGTACCCATTACCACTCATCCCGGAGTTGTTTCAACGATTTCGCCCAGCACAGGTCTTTTCCAAGCTCGACCTCCAGGGTGCCTACAATCTAGTCAGGATCAGGGAAGGGGACGAGTGGAAGACGGCGTTTAGGTCTAGATTCGGACATTTCGAATACTTAGTCATGCCCTTCGGGCTCTGCAACGCCCCGGCCACTTTTCAACATCTGGTCAATGATATATTTCGCCAACATCTGGACGACTTTCTCGTCGTATACTTAGATGACATCCTCATCTTCTCGGCCACGTTGGAACTTCACCGAGATCACGTCAAACAGGTCCTCATGATCCTCAGAAAACACTGGTTATATCTCAAAGCAGAGAAGTGTGAGTTTGAGAGATCCACAGTACAATTCCTGGGTTTCATAATATCTACAAATGGGGTTGCCATGGACCCCCAAAAGGTTAAGGCCATTCAAGATTGGCCGGCCCCGACAGACAAAAAAGGCGTTCAACGCTTCATTGGCTTAGCCAACTTCTACAGAAGATTCATTGTCGGGTTCTCCGCAATCGTCTCTCCCATCGCCAAGCTCACAAGGCAGGGAAGCCGTTTTCAATGGTCCCAGGAAGCCCAGGAGGCTTTTTCCAAGTTAAAGACAGTATTCTCCTCTGCCCCTGTCCTACACCATCCTGATCCTGCACTACAGTTCATCTTAGAAGTTGATGCCTCTGAATCCGCTACGGGCGCTGTCCTGTCCCAGAGGCAGGGACCCAAATCTCTTCTGCACCCTGTTGCCTATGCCTCCCGGAAACTCACTTTGTCTGAAAAGAACTATGACGTGGGCGATAGGGAGTTGCTCGCCATCAAATTCGCGTTAGAAGAATGGAGGTACCTGCTGGAGGGGGCAAGCCATCCCATCCTAATTTTTACAGACCACAGGAATTTGGAGTATTTGCGTTCCGCGAAGCGTCTTCGACCCAGACAGGCCCGCTGGGCACTCTTCTTCACACGCTTCAACTTCCACATTACGTATAGACCCGGATCAAAGAACGGTAAAGCAGATGCCCTTTCAAGGATGTTTCCCGAAACTCCCAACTCATCAGAACCCAGCACTATTTTGAAACCTCAAAATTTTTTCTTGATTTCTCAGTCGGACCTTCTCAGTTCTCTTAAGGAGGCATCACACCAATGCTCCGACCCAGAAGTCTCGTCCCTGGTTAAACGAGAGGATTTATGGTGGTCCCGAGACAAGATCTTCGTGCCAAGGGAGGTAAGGCAGTTACTTCTTAGCACCTTCCACGACCTTAAACTTGCAGGACATTTTGGGACACGCAAGACCTCTGGATTGATCTCTCGGTCCTTTTGGTGGCCTAATTGGAAACCTGACTGTAAGGTCTTGTACACACAAGGTAATATATCCGATGGGAATGGTCCGACGGACCGTTCCCATCGGATCTGTCCGCCGGATTGCTTTGATCCGATGGCTGTACACACCATCGGATCAAATTCCCCGCCGGCGGACAGCGCGGTGACGCAACGGTGATGTTGACGCCGCCACGTCACCGCCACGTGACCGCACCAGGAAGTAAACACTTCCGCGCGCATGCGTCGGATCCATTCACAGGATACGACGCATGTGCGGGCAGATATGTCCGCTGGTTTGCCGTACTAACCAGCGGACATATCTGACGGGCAGCTATCTGGCGGAAAAATTCCAAAGCATGCTTTGAAATTTTTCCGCCGGAGGAATCCGGCCAAAACGGTCCGTTTGCCCCTACACACGAGCGGGTTTTTCGGCTGAAATGGTCCTTCGGACCATGTTCAGCGGAAATATTCCCTCGTGTGTACAAGGCCTAAGACCTATGTGGCCTCCTGCACTTGTTGTCAACGCAACAAGGGATCTAATACTAAGACCTGGGGCCTACTCAAGCCACTACCCATCAAGGAGCGTCCTTGGGCAGACATCTCAATGGACTTTATCGTGGACCTGCCACCTTCTGAGGGGTTCACCACGATCCTAGTCGTGGTCGACCGCTTGTCTAAGATGGCGCATTTCCTGCCCATGATCGGCACACCCTCAGCCTCTGACACGACTAAAATGTTCTTTAACAAAATCATCAGACTTCACGGGGTCCCTAAGAGCGTCGTATCCGATAAGGGTACACAATTTACGTCTAAGTTCTGGAAGGAACTCTGTAAGTCCCTGCAAGTGAAAGTCTGCCTGTCCTCGGCCTACCATCCTCGGAGCAACGGCCAAACCGAGAGAACCACGTACCTCCGCTGTTTTTGTTCAGCCTCCCAGGATGATTGGCGATCCCTACTAGCCTCTGCTGAGTTCGCATACAATAATTCGGTTCATGCAACTACCAACCAAACCCCATTCTGGGCCAACTGTGGCTTCCATCCCTCCTTCCTGCCAGACCTCATTCCTGAAACACCCGTTCCGGCTGTCCAGGAACGTGTAACTTCCATTAAACAGAACTTCCAGTTATTACAAAAAGTAATGCGGCAAGACAGAGGAAGGAAGGACTGCCCTACATTTCAGGTCGGCGAGGAAGTTTGGCTATCTGCTTCACACCTTAAATTACCTATTTCCTTACAAAAATTGGGCCCAAGATTTATTGGCCCATTCAAAATTAAACGCAGGATCAACTCTGTGGCCTTTGAACTGGTGCTTCCCGAGTCTTACAGGATCCATCCAGTATTCCATGCTTCCCTGCTTAAACCTCTGGTTCCGGACCCTTTTCCGGGCAGTGAGGAACCTCCGCCCCCGCTAGTAGAGGTTGAAGGTGAAAGAGAATTTGAAGTGGAGACTATTCTGAACTGCAGGAAGAGAGGGAGACAACTCCAATACCTCATTAAATGGAAGGGCTATCCTCTGGAGGACAATTCATGGGAACCTTCCAGGAACATTCATGCCCCTCGATTGATCCGGACTTTTCATCGAGAACATCCAGAACTAATGGCCAGTTTGGGCGTCCGGAGTCCGCCCCTTGGGGGGGGGCACTGTCAGGGCACCAATTCTGCGGACTTCGATCTCGCGCACATGCGCAGTAGAACGGCGCGGCCGCGCGTCTCTATTCAGCGCATGCGCGCGCACGTGCGCGGGCACGGTCCGGCGGCGCGTGCGGGAGCGCGCGCGCGGCGCGAACACACGCAATCCCGACGGAGCCAATCACAGGGCTCACCGCCCTATTTAAACCTGCCTCTGACACATGACAGGTTGCTGGTTTGTCATCAGCTCCTGTATGTGTCTCATTGCTGTGAACCTGCTTGTCCTGAACCTTCTGGCTTACCTGTTTGAATCCCTGATCTCGGCCTGCCTTGGACTTTGCTGACCTCTCCAATCCTAGACCCCGGCTTGCACCCCTGGACTCCGCTGACCTCTCCAATCCTTTGACCCCGGCTTGCATCATTGGACTTCCGCTGACCTCTCCGATCCTTTGACCCTGGCTTGCATTACTGGACTTCCGTTGATCTCTCTGACCCTTGGCCCACAGCCAGTACCTTGAACTTGTTTTGCCTATTTGGTCCCCTGTTCCTGTTTGTTTTACGGACTGTCTCCTCAGCCTGTCTGCAGATCCTGTGTCTCGGATATCATACTCATCCACCAAGCATCTCCAGGGTCTTCCGGTGCCTTCCTTGATCTACGCCTTGACTCAGTTTCCTGTTTCCGGTACCGGTGCCTCCTGGTGCTGTCACCCCTCTGTTTCCACCACCAGAGGGTGGTCAGCACTGGTTCGCAAGGGTGAGCCGTCCGCAGCATCTCGGCCTCGGTAAGTTCCTTAGACTCTGACAGGGTGCTATGCTGTGGAATGCTCTTTCCGTGGAACTTAAGATGACACCAAACTTGCTCCTCTTCAGAAAAAAACTGAAGACAGAGCTATTTGTCCAGGCTTATGGATAGATTGAGCGTTATTTTTTCCCCATACACTCCGCTCCTTCATTGATGGGGTCAGTTATGCCATTTTAGTGATTATGCCCCTGGAATGGCCCTGACTACTCAGACACCAATGATGTTATGTACTCTTTCTATAGATTTCCTTGTTTATTTTTCCTTATCATATTCTTTGAAGCTCCTAGGCCTTTTTCTTTTGTTTACCTAAGAACCGGATACTTTTCTTTTTAGTCTCTGTCATCTTCTTTTCTTTTTCTTTTTATTACTGTGGATTGATTCTAGGTAACACCTTACCAGCGGCGCTTAGACCCCCACCCCCCAGTGGGCATTTGGCGCCTAACCAAGCTTAAAATCAAATCAAATCAATCATAGCTATAGGATAGAGAGCGGAGTGGTAAAGAGAAAACTCAGAGAGGAGAAGTACAGAAAAAGGAATGATAAGCATAGACAGGATCTGGCAGAGTTTTCTTGTGCAGAACTTATGTAGAGTGGAAATTTAGAAAACTCAGAAGAGTGTGTTGCGACCAAGGTGGGCCAGGAGGTGACTGGCCAGATGACCGATAGCTCGGGTGCCTGTTTGTGGCGAGCACAAACCTGAAGACCAGAACCACAGGTCTTACTGGGGTGAAAAGTAGAAGTCTGGTACGGCCTACGTAGGATTGTTGCTGTTTGTCATGGGTGACGTGTGCTCGGCCTGCTAACACTTGCACTGCCAGCAAGCCTACTGTTAAGCGACCTTGTCTGCAAGGTGAAGGGTTGCCCTTCAAAAACAGAGCGTCATGTATAGACATATGTGACAGAACTAACGCCTGGAGATCGCGTCCAATGATGTATGTGAAGTAACGGTATAGTGAAAGGGTGCTGCAGAATGATGCGTCAGAAAATCCCATGAACTACGCCCCGACTGAATCTCTGGTAGAGAGGTCCTAGTTAGGATCGAAACTGTGTCAACCGGGAACACCTGCAGTAGGGGTGACATGAGTGCAACAACATTTCTTTAATCTTTTTTCATTATTTTTTTTGTGTCCCCCTTGTATACGACTGGCCTGGTAAAGATGCAAACATAGCGTGTGTTTTTTCTTTTTTTTTAACCTGAGAAATAACGTCCAACCTGGTACAGGATGGAACCTGAACTCGAATGACCTGAGGGAGAAAAGACAGAATAAAACGATGAGTGGCTCCTATGAATGCCACTGGAGACGAGTGACCGATTAAGTGCCACTAAAAAATGAAGTGGGCTGTATGAGCACTAGGGATGAGCCGAACACCCTGCGTTCGGTTGGCACCAGAACCGTCGAACGGACCGAGCGTTCGCGCGAACATTTAGAACCCCATTGAAGTCAATGGGACTCGAACGTTCGAATTCAAAGTTCTAATTTTAAAGCCCAATATTCAAGTTATTGTTGGAAAACGTCTTTGAGAACCCGGGAACATGTATCAATGGAATTTTTGTTTTTTAAAACTGTAGTTTTTTTCTGGAGCAGTGATTTTAATGATGCTTAAAGTGAGAAAAAAAATTCAAAATTCCTTTAAATATCATACCTGCTGGGTGTCGATAGTATGCCTGTGAGGTGGCACATGTTTACAACTGTCTCTGCACAAAATGAGATTACTCTCAGAAAAAAAAAAATAATACTGCTTGTGGCTTTAATTTATTGGTCCCCGCAATATGGATAAAAATCATTGAAAAAAATAGCATGGCTTCCCCGCCACCACTCCCACCAGGTCATTACAAGACCTAGTGCCGATCCTGACCTCCCTAGGGCCCTAAGCAAAATGATATGGCACATTAAAAATGAGAAGCGGGGGGTGCTGACGACAGTGACATGTCACAGAAAGTAGAGAGGGGCGGGGGTATTATGCTGTCGGAAAGCAGGGTGAGGGGGCAAAAATGACTTCTCACCAGGCGGGGGCCTCTAGTAATTTGGAGGGCCCTTTGCAGCTTTGTGGGGCCCTAAGCGGCTTGCATAGTGAGCCTATAGGGAGGATCGGCCCTGACAAGACCCTTTGGCCCTATATACTTTGAACAGCAGTATACAGGCGGTGAAAACAAGACAAGGACTGTAGGTTTGTTAAGTAGAATCTGAACCATGTCATACTTTGCTGCTGCATATTGCACAATTTCCTAAAGAGACCCTCAACAAACTACATGACACTTGTGCCTGATGAGGCCATTGACGTTCCAGTGGTGGCCCGTGAGCCTGTCAATACAAGCTTGGCCCCCCAAAGCGCACGTGCTGTGTGGCAACCATATGTTGATTATTTTAGGGGTGGGGGGCATTACAATGCCAGATCTTGGCTGAATAAATTATTTTTTTGGGAAAGAAAAATTCTAGAAAAAGGGGGGGTTGCCATCCGGGGCCCCCTTTGAACAAATTCTGTGAAAAACTCCTGTTCTCTGAAGGCCTCCATTATTTCTGCAAGTCAAAATTAAGCAAAAAAAAAGCTAATGTCAGTCAAGCCTTTTACCACTAAGCTTTCTCCCCATATCTAACCAACAAACTCATCCACTGATCATAAAGTCCAACATCAAGTTGCGTATCGTCGTCCTGCACGATCGTTTCTTTCCGACTTTTTCTACAGACTGTGAACAACGTTCTCACTCACGCAATATCCCTTTATAAGTGAAGTAACACCAAGTTACATTTAGGTGCAAACTATATGGCCCAAGTGCAGTAACACCAAGTACGTTTAGGTGCAAACTATACGGCCCAAGTGCAGTAACACCAAGTAAGTTTAGGTGCAAACTATATAGCACACGGGCAATACAACACGTTAGAAGACTGCAGCTAGCACAATTTACTGCCTAACAAATAGCAATAGCTAATCTAGCTCAACTATACAGTGTATACATATATGTACAACTCCTGGGATGTATATATATCCTCTACACACTGTAAATTTAACTAAACTGACTAGCCTGTCTGCTCTATCTATCTAGTAATAAAGACACTGGGCCAGATTCTCAAAGGAGATACGACGGCGTATCTCCAGATACGCCGTCGTATCTCTGTTTTTGTGGCGTGAAACATGCCCACCTCATCCACATTTGAGTTACCCAGGCTTACGCCGGGCCATTTACGCTACGCCACCGCAACTCTGGACGCAAGTGCTTTGAGAATACGGCACTTGCTTCTCTAAGTTGAGGCGGCGTAGCATAAATAGGATACACTACGCCCCGTGCCCATCTACGAGAATCTGACCCACTGTCTCTCTCTCTCTCTATATATAGAACTGATCTCTTTAACAACACCGCAACACACTACACGAGGCCGCCTTTTATAGTGTGGGGTGTGTGCTAAAGCCCTGAGCCATAATTGGCCAAAGCCACCCTGGCTTTGGCCAATTATGGCTCTCCATTTTTTGCGCGCTGTGATTGGCCAAGCATGCGGGACATACAGCATACTTGGCCAATCATCAGCGCGCAATGCCGCAGTGAATCATGGGCCGTGGCGCGTCACTAGAATTTGGCACGAATGACCCATTTTGTTCGAATTTTGACTAATGTACGAATAGACGATGTTCGAGTCGATGCGGAGATGCTTTTGCAGCGATTGCAAGGAGTATTTACTGAGATGCATGTTTTTCAGTAATTGCAAAAATGGCTAAATGCTGATATGCGTGTTTTGCAGCGATTACAAGGAGTTAATACTAAGGGCGCGTACACACGACCAAATACATCTGTTCAAATCGGTCTGACAGACCGATTTGAACACATTTGTCTGCTGGGCTGTTTTGGTTTGATCGCTGTACACACGATCAAACCAAAATCCCCGCCGGCAGACAGCACGGTGACGTGGCGATGACGTTGACGCCGCCACGTCACCACACCAGGAAGTAAAACACTTCCGCGCATGCGTCGAATCCATTCGACGCATTTGCTAGCAGATATGTCTGCTGGTTAGCGTACTAACCAGCAGACATGTCGGACGGACGGATTCCCAGCAGACAGATTTTAAAGCATGATTTAAAATCTGTCGGCTGGCCAAATCTGTCTGTCCGCCCGTACACACGATCGAATCTGTCTGCTGAAACGGTCTGTCAGACCGTTTCCAGCAGATAGATTTGATCGTGTGTACGCGGCCTAAGATGCATGTTTTGCAGTGTTTGCAAACGGGCAAATGGTAAGATACATGTATTTATAGCAATTGCAAGGAGTTTGTACTGAGATGCATGCTTTACAGAGATTGCAAAAATAGGATTTTTTAATACAGCTTACCTGTAAAATCCTTTTCTTGGGAATACATTACGGGACACAGAGCCTTAATTACTTAATGGGTTATGTAGTCACCACAGGTGATTGGACACTGACAAACCCAATTGGAATTGAGTTCCTCCCCTATATAACTCCTCCCAAATGGAGAGTACCTTGGTTTTGTAGCAAAGCAATAAGTGTTCCACGTTTAACTCCAAAGAGGAGCAGGAGCTCTGTGTCCCGTGATGTATTCCCAAGAAAAGGATTTTACAGGTAAGCTGTATTAAAAAATCATATTTTCTAGCTCATACATCAAGGGACATAGAACTTTAAATACTTAATGGGATGTCCCATAGCAATGCTTAAATTAAGGGAAGGGAGACACAGATCAGAAATAAGACCTCCATTGGGCCAGAGGATCTATACTGCTGCCTGCAGTACACTACGCTGGAAGGCCCTCTCACATTTACCTGGTAGAACTTAGTAAATGTATGGACCAAAGACCAAGTAGCAGCCTTACAGATCTAAGCCATGGAAGCCTTGTGATGCACTGCCCATGAAGCACCAACTGCTCTAGTTGAGTGCGCTTTCCCCTGAAAAGGAGGAATCTTCTTTTCTGAACCATAAGTCTTAATAATGACTTGTCGAATCCCAACATGCAATAGTAGATTTTGACGCTGCCTGGCCCTTCATTGGGCCCTGTGGCAGAATAAAAAGACAATCAGTCTTCCTGTATCTGAGCCGTAGCTTTCAGATAAACTTTTATCACTCTTACAACTTCTAGTGTAGACTCTCTTC
Source organism: Rana kukunoris (assembly GCA_029574335.1). Taxonomy (NCBI): domain Eukaryota; kingdom Metazoa; phylum Chordata; class Amphibia; order Anura; family Ranidae; genus Rana; species Rana kukunoris. The sequence goes on along the minus strand of CM056051.1, from coordinate 361,539,485 downwards.
CTCGGCAGACTGTGGATCTGGAAAAAAAGACAGTAGGAATATATCTTGATTCAGATGAAATCCTGAACCCACCTTAGGTAAAAAAAAGTCAGGGGAGGACGGAGCACCACCCTGTCATCATGAATAATCATATACGGCTCTTTACATGAAAGAGACACCAATTACAATACCCTCCTTGCTGAGGTTATAGCTATGAGAAAAAAAAAACTGTTTATTTGTCAAAAAACTTAAAGAAGCATGGTGTAATGGTTCAAAAGGTAGTTTCTGTAAAACAGACAATACCAAATTCAAATCCCATGGGCACACGGGAGACTTAATTGGTGGATTCAAACGCAGTGCTCCCTGAACAAAGGCCCAGACTAGGGAATGAGAGGCAATCGGTCTTTTAAAGAATACCAACAAGGCCGAGATTTGGCCCTTGATAGTGCTCAAGGCCAACTTCATATTTAAGCCCAACTGAAGAAAGGCAAGAATCCTATGAATGACATACTTCCTAGGATGCCATCTTCTGGGTTCACACCAGGAAACATATGCCTTCCAGATGCTGCAGTAGATAAGTCTGGAGGCCGGCTTCCTAGCAATAACCAGAGTGGATAGGACTGGGCTTGAGAGCCCACGTTTTCTCAGAATGTGGGTCTCAACAGCCAAACCGTCAAATTTAGACTTTGTAAGGCAGGATGGAATATTGGACCCTGCGATAGTAGGTCAGAGTGTAGTGGTCTTCCTTCTGCCATCTTTACGATTTCTATGTACCAGGATCTCCTGGGCCAAGCCGGGGCGACCAAAATCACCGGCTTTCCTTCCCTCTTGACTCTCTGAAGGAATAGTGGGAGAAGCGAAACTGGAGGGAACACATAAATCAGAGAATATCTCATCACAACTCCCTGCATTCGCATCATTGTGCTGCAGAGGCGACTAGGCTCGAATCTGAGTGATGCGTATGGCATGAAAGTGATATGAATCAGTGAGTAACATGACATAACAATGAATCGTTTGTAGTGTACGAGAGTGAGCGGTATGAATCAGTGCAGCATGTACCTGATGTGAACCGTTGTGCCGCTGACATGACTAGGTTTGAATCAGACTGTGGTAGGTATGCAACATATCTGATCTGATATAAATCGGTAGTAGGGTAAAAGAAATTGGTTGAAAAGTATGAAGTGAATCCAATATGAATCAGTTGCAGAGTGTATTCCACCCCTTACTTTAAAACCAAAGCCATACCAACCACCCAACCCTCCAGGCTAAGTGCAGAGAAGGCAACAGGTGGGTCTAATTACCAGCATATTCAGTCACAATACAATGCTCATCTCCAAATGGATGAAACAGCAACCCCATAGACTGTGAATCCTATGAGCAACAAATTCTGTAACAAGTGAAATCGGACAATGATCGACAGTGGCTCAGAGACTTGGATCTACAAATGAAACGTTTGTGGGTGGGATGACAACATAGGAGGGAACATGTAAATCTATTACACCTGTGCCGAATAACGTCAGGATACGACTGACAACAACTTAACGAAAGGGATGCAGGATAGGAAACATAACAAATGGCAACATTGCGTATGAACGAAAAGGTTCGAACCCTACCTGCAACAACAAATGAGAACCACAGAAGAAGACCATGAATGGAGAGATGTGTAATCGAACGAACAGACTCATAAACACGAGGTGAGCCGGGAGGAGTCAGCCCAGTGATGTGTATAGTATTGTGCACTGAAACTGACAAAAAAGAAGGGGAAGTGGTCAGCTTAAATACCCTCATGCTCCTCCCATAAATTCAGGCCAGCATACTGGCCTTATATATATATATATATATATATATATATATATATATATATATATATATATATATATATATATATATATATATATGTATATAGATAGATATCTAGATATATTTTTTTGCAAAAATTGATTTTTTTACTTCTATTTCAGTGGAATAGATATGTGAATATATTTACTGTATGAATTTTATTTAGAAGTGTTTACCTGACAACTAAGGTACAGTGCTAACCTTCACTAAAAAAAAAACTACTTGTATCTAGTTAAAAATACTAAATATGGACAGTTCAATTTTATTTTCAAAATCACAAAGGGAAAAATAAAATTCAATATTTTGACAAGCCAGGTATCCGCTTTAAAGAGCTCTTCAACTGAGATAATTGGGTGGCAGATTTTGAAGAATTTAGAACCTTTTATACAGTTGCTATTTTGTAACCAACATGCTGTCAACTCCTCAGTTACAATTGAAGAAAGAAAACAGTTTCAACACATTTCTACCGAACACCGGACTTATAAAAGAACACTGTCTGCTTCAGCTCAAGCACTGTACAATGACATCTATCACACATTCTTTTTATTCGTGTAACCTGTACTCTCGGAAGAAAGCCTGAATTCACTTGCAGAATTTTATGTATTAAATGAAGAGGTACTTCTATTATATTCAGCATCCTTTTAATTGTTCAAGTTTTGAAATTCAGTTTTCAGGAGCCATGCTAGTGTATGTCCCTGTTAGCAGTGCCAGCTGTAATGGGCCATAATGATGGAATTGTATGTACCACAATGATAGCATCATGTAAGTTTTTATATATCTCTGCTTTGAAGCAATCTGTGTCTTTAAATCATCATGGGTTTATCAAGACCTATGTCCGATACGGATATGAACAAGATAGATAGACTTAACATAAGACTTACCACATGAAAGAGACCTGAAGTGTGCCCTGATCTGATGGACGGTATGCCAAGATAAGGGAGCATACCCAGGATTAGAGACTAATATTTTGTGGAGAGAAATTAATTTGAGAAATGCCCTAAAAAGGGAATGGGAGGGTGCGTATCGCTCACAGAAAACCAACAATGACCACAGGTGAGTGGGCTGGTTAAATACCCCCGGGCTCCTCCCATAAATTCAGGCCAGCATATTGGCCTTGTTACTTATGGTCGAAGCCCTATGTCCGATACGGATATGAACAAGATAGACAGACTTAACATAAGACTTACCACATGAAAGAGACCTGAAGTGTGCCCTGATCTGATGGATGGTATGCCAAGATAAGGGAGCAAAAACATTCAGGTAGGGGGGGGTAGTTTTATTGGTTTTAGCTTTATTCATTGAGCAAGTTTGGTGAACGCATGTGCCATTTCCACCTGAGGATTGGGGGATGTGTTGGGCGAAGCAGGCAGACTTCCACCCGTCAAGTCTCTTAATTGTCATGATCTGGGAGCCCACACCAGGATGTGGCCGAGGCCGCTCCAATACAATAAAAGCGACTAGAGCACTGACTGGGGTTAAGGTATAGGTAGCGTGGAAGAGTGAGTGAGCAAGTGTGAAGGTGACAAGACCCAAATTGACCTAACCCCCCCCGTTGATCCAGAGGAAGGCGAAAACCCCAGCCGAGCCTAGGCCAATTGCTACAGCATGGGGAAAAAATTCCTTCCTGAGCCCCCGAGAGGTGATCGGGTGAACCCTGGATCAACTTCCTATGGTTGGTTGTGCCCCAATGAATTCTGATGTGTTTGACAAACTGGTAGGCACTCAAGGGTTTGATCGGGAAAGGTATTAGGGGATAAAAGTTTGACTGTTCAGGTAGGAGTGAGAAGGCGATCGAGTATGGTTACCGCACACCAAACATTGTTTGCTTTAGAGTTGGATGTCTACCCCAGTGCCTGATCGCTGGGTTTTAGATAGTGCCAGGTGGAGAATGAAGTGGTCGTGGTAGCGAGCCAAGTGAGGTCTATGTAGAACTTGGCCGGCGGGGTAGCTGCGGGTGAACTTGCTAGGCCGCAAGAACCTGTGGTAGGCCGAGTAGATGGTTGCTTGAATGACCAGGCTGGGGAGAAAGACAAATGGGAAACTAGCCAAGATAGTGGACATTAACTGGTGCTGTGGGGATGGTTGTATGGGCCTGCATAGGAAGGACATATCTTAGACTTGCCTTTACTAATAATGTCGGCCGTGGCCTGGTTGTCGGTGGTAAAGGCCACGGTTCGTTCTGTCCAGATGTGACCCCAAAGCTGAGCGGCTGCCACAATCTGGAATTGTTCGAACACGGAGGAAGTCCGGGTAAACCCTGGGATTAAGAGTGTCTCTGGAGGCCATGGTCCTGCAAACCAATTGATGGTATAACGTCGATACTCTTTTTACGTAGTAAGGAACTCCTCCCATATAGACAGGTCTGCTAATGCTGCGGTGTCTAAGTTAAGGATCTGATCAGAGTCCTGTGTCTGAGAGAGGAAGACCAGGAGGCATGATACAAAAGATCGCCCCCGGGGAATGATCCTAACTGCAAATTGAGCATCTCCGGGAAGGATTGAAGCTGCTTCTTAGTACACCCCTTGTGCGGGTGAAGTCTTGGAGCACTGACCTGATGCGGATCAACTTGAAGGAACAATAGGTGTAGTGAAAGCTAGTTTGCGTGTGAGCGCGACAGAAAATAGATGAGCAGCCGAGTTGCTACTGGAGATGAGTGATCGATTTGAGCCACAATTGCAATTAAGCAGCTTTATTAGAAAGGTGAAAACAAAGTTTAGCGGAAATTTGGAGTATGTAGGAATGACCGTGCGCAACACTGTAAATACAGATGGAGTGAGATGCAAATGTTTATGCGTGACAACAAATGTAAGGTCCGGGATCTGAATCGTAAGTGCCACTGTATTCGTATCGCCGATGCGAATAGTTTGAGGTGTTAGCATCTGTGGGGTTGTTTTGTGAAGGATCTGAAACATTGGGCCGGTGCTGCGACTGTACTCGGGTCGGTTGGTGAAGTTTGTATTGCCGAGGATCCGAATCGTTGCGCCGATGATGCGATTGGATTCGGATTGGCTGTGGATGTAAGGTGACGGGGGGGCTTGTGTGCCGGATCCAAGTCATTGCACCGATATGACTAGACTCAAATTGGCTGATGGTGTTAGTGGTTTAAGGGGTTTGTGGTTACTGAGGATCCGAATCATAGGGCCGACGTTGTGACTAGATTCAGATCGGCTCTTGGCGAGTGCTTGGGTCTTTTTTTTTGGGGATATGCTGAGACGAATCGGTGCATGAGGATGCGACCGGATTAGAATCGAAACATGATACATGACAGTGAAATGTTTTGCCATGACATTAATCAGGGTGTGCCGCACTTGCGACTGACAACGACCGGACTCTGGAGCATGTACTGAAATGAGGCCAAACAACTGGGGCACACTGGGACAAATCAGTGCATCACGGATGCGACTAGATTCAAATCAGAGTGTGGTATGTGAAGTTTAATGAAATTATTGCTATGACAGAGGTGCGGATTGGTCGGGCCGTGGTTGCGACTGAGAATGAACTGGACTCTGGCGCATGTACTGAAATGAGGCCGAAAAGCAACTGGGGCACGCCAAGACAAATTGGTGCACGAGGATGTGATTGGAGCACGTGAGAACGTGTGCGTGGTTTCAATTCGGATGCTTTTTGGTGAAATTGGGTGACAGAAATTCCCATGACAGAGGCACGAATTGCTGCGCAGCGGATGCGACTGACAGTGAGCAACTCTGGAGCATGCACTGAAATGAGGCCAATGACAACTAGGGCAGGCTTGAGATAAATCTGCACATGAGAATGCGTGTGGATTCAAATCAGATGCGTGACAGTAAAATGAGTGACAGAAATTCCCATGACAGAGGCACGAATCGCTGCACCGCGGATGTGACTGACAACGAGCAACTCTGGAGCATGTACTGAAATGAGGCTGAAAAACAACTGGGGCACACTGGGACGAATTGGTGCATGAGGATGTGACTGGAGCATGTAAGAACGCGCGTGGTCTCAAATCAGATGCGTTTCGGTAAAATGAGTGACAGAAATTCCCATGACAGAGGCACGAATCACTGTTCTGTGTATGCGACTAACAACGAGCAACTCTGGAGCATGCACTGAAATAAGGCCAACAACAACTAGGGCAGGCTTGAGATAAACCTGCACATGAGAATGCATGTGGATTCAAATCATATGCGTGACAGTGAAATGAGTGACAGAAATTTCCCATGACAGAGGTGCCAGTCGGCAGGGCCGATCCTAGGCAGGGTGCACAGGGTGCATTGCACCCAGGCACCTGCAGAAGTGGGGGCGCCGAAGTGCCAGAGGTCTCCCCCTCCTCCTTCTCTCCTTGTTTGTGTCCATCCAGAGCTATTGTTCTGAGCATAGGTATGTGTCCGTCCAGAACTGATGTGTGAGCACAGGGCAGCCCGTCCATCCTGTCAGTGCTCGGGGAGGGGCCACTCTTCTTCCTGACAAAAGGGTTCTAGTTTTCAGTGGCTGCTGAGTGCTGATGTGCAGGAATGATTTCCTAACACTGGGAGTCTTGGATCCCGCACTGTCTCCACCAACTCCAGTTGGAATGCCTCCCATATCTATCTCAGGCTGCACAGAGAGAGAATCAAGGTGAGTCACAGTGTTCAGTGTGCTGGGAGATGGCATCCCCAGCATCCCTTTACACATGCTCTGGGCTGCCCCTGCTCTAGATGTTTTATGTCATGATAGATTGCATAGGATACACAGCCCCTGCCCCTTCCATCTACAGATGTGATGTATAATGAGATGTAAATGGGGGAGTTAGTAAAATGACAAAGCCCATGTGGGGCGCCAGAAATATTTTTGCACCCAGGCGCCTATGACCCTAGGATTGGCCCTGCCAGTTGGTGCACTGCGGGTGCAACTAACAACGAGCAAACTCTGGAGCATGTATTGAAATGAGGCCAACAAACAACTGGGGCACGCCAGGACGAATCGGTGCATCTCATGCTACTTGGATTTGAATCAGATTGAAGGTTAAGTGAATCGAACAACTGAAATGTTTGCCATAACAGTGGCGCCATCAGGTGTGCTGCAATTTGCGACTGATAACGGACCTGACTGTGGAGCGTGAGATGCATTAGTTGACATTAATCAGTGTATCACAGACGCGACTGGATTCAAATTGGAGTGAAGGGAAAACAAAATGTGACAAATTAAATTACTATCAACCTAGGTTCACATTGGAGCGATCTGTAATGCGATTTGAGAGATCAAATCACTCGCATGACAAGTCACAGCCTATTGGAGGCAATGGCACTGTTCCAATTGGTGTGACACAGATTTTGCGGCATCGCACTGATTTGCAAAAGTAGTTCCTGCATTACTTACGCTGTTATCCGGTGTGACTTCAATAGTCATCTGAGCATGAAGCCACACAGATGTCTCTCACGTAGCACCTGAAATCGCACTGACCTTGCTGCTTGCTATTTCAAGTTAAGTAGTGCGATTTCAAAGTAGCGTCAATGTGAACCAGGGCTCGGTGAATGAGATGGAAAGAAAAAAAAAAACTAGCAGGGATGAACTGGCGAGTCGCTGATGTGACTAGATTCGACCAGAGGGTAATGTAAAGTAAAATAACTGGAATGATAGACAGTGCATTTCTAAGTGACATGGGCCTACTATGGGCCAGATTCAGGTAGATGAGAGTATCTTTCCTCTGGAGTAACGCTTCTCATTTACGTTACTCTGAAGACCCTTTCAGCGCAAGTCCTGTAATTCACATAGCAGTTGCGCGTAAACTTGCGCCAGAGTAACGATAATGCGCTGGCGTAACCCGACGCAAGTGGAACTGGGTGTGATCATATGTAAATGATGGGCGGAGCCCAGCGCAGAGGCTTACGTTCAGCGCATCATCCACGGAGCATGCGCAGTGAGTGCGGCTCCACTCGCCCCCTTGTGCGCATGCTCACAACTTCCGTCGGCACCACTTCCTGGGAAACGTCAGCGCAATGCGTTCCGCTGGGCGCTTAAAAGCGCTGGCGGAAACGCCATTCCGGCGCAAAAGTAGTTCCATTTCCCCCCACCCCAGGGAAGATACTTTTGCCCTGTAATGGCTGCTCCCGCTGCCCCCAGAGAGAGGAGGAACCTAAATTATAATGCCCAGGAGGTCACAGTGATAATATCGGCTATGGAGGCATTTAATGATTTTCTCCATGGTAAAAAAAGCAGGAAGACCAGCCGGGAGAGAAAGCAGGCCATCCTGGACACCATAGCTGCCAGGGTCAATGTGCTGGGGTACTCCACCCGGAGTGCTTCAGACATTGGTAAAAAAATCAATGACCTGCGGCGCAAGGTGAGGGGCAAGGTGTCCACCATTAGGAGCCATGAGAGGGGCACAGGTGGTGGTCCCCCATGTCCTGTCACCCTGACCGCGGAGGAGGAGGTGGTCGCCCGCTGCCTGGACAGGGAGCAGTTGGAGGGGGTCCCAGGCTATGATTCCGTAGAGGAAGGCTCCAGGACAGGTAAGTGATTTTTACCCCCTTTTTGGTGTGTTGCATGTGGGGCGGGGGTGGGTACATGTGCCAAGTGTGTGGGACCACCAACATGTGTCTGCTTTGTGTCATCCACAGATGACGGTGCTGGGCCATCTCGTGCCGGCCAGTCCACCCCAACCCCCCAACGGGATGCTGAAGACGAGGCCCTGGGTGCTGGAGACACCGAGGTGGAGGAGGAGAGTGCCCACACCACTTCAGCAGAGGTGGTTGTGGAGGAGCCTGTCCCTGAACAGGAGTTCATTTTAATGTTGGAGGAGTCCTCCTCCTCTGCAGGGCCCTCTGTGATCCCCTCCCCCATCCTAGGTAGCCCCTCAAGGGCGACTCCATCCCCACGGGGACAACCTTCCTCTGCCCCCAGGAAGGCCACCCGGAAGACCAGGGGGGTGTGTGATTTGGTCGAAGACCAGGTGCTTTTGGACCACGCGAAACAGACCCAGCAAATGGGGGAGATGGCTGGCCACCTAGACAGGGTCGCAGACAGCCTGGGCTCTATGTCACAGCTGCCCAGTCGCGTGCAGGGCGTTGTGACCAGCCTGGGGGAGGTGCAGGCTGATATCCGGCACTTGACAGCAGCTGTTCGAGACAACACTGCTGCCATTCGGGAAGAGGGGAGGCAGCGGCAACGTGACCAGCGGCATCAGATCACCCGCCAGCTGAGGATGCAGGCCCAAACAAATTTGTATCTGAGCCGTATCGCTGTGGCATTGGAGGGCATGCAGCCAACAGCTCCCAGGAGTGGCCCACCCGGGGATCAGCCTCCTCCTGATGCCCCCCCACCACCACCACCACCCACTCCCTCCAGGCAGATGAGGAGCCCGAGAGTGCCCCCAAGGAGGAGCCCCCGTCATCCCAGATGAGGGTTTTTTGTTTTTTTGGTTGTTATATATTTTTGTTTATACTCAGGACATGAGTTTATTTATTTTATTTATTATTATTGTTTATACTCAGGACATGAGTTTTTGTTAATTTTTTTGGTTCTCAGGTTATGAGATTTTATTTTTATTTTTTGATACTGCACACGTTGCAGTGTGAATGGTGTGTGAATGTGAGAGGGTGGCACTCCTGAAAGTAAGGGGTGTCACCCTCGGCCGTGGTGGTGAAGTTAACCCCACGGCTGAATGAATGACGTGTGAAAGGTGTGTGAATGGACAGTGACATCATTGGGGCCTTGACGCGGCGTTACTGCTCCCAACTCCTACATGCTGGACTTGGGCTAATCCAATGCGATGTGCATGTGATGTGTGTGATCTAGGGACATCAGTGGTGTACACGCGTGCATTGTATGTGTGATTAATGTTTTGGGTTAGTGTCCAAAGATGCCTACGGCGAGGACCCTCCTGACTGCTCTTCCATCAGCAGACTGGGTGTCCTCTGCCAGGTGGGGACTGTGTGGGTCGGGGGTCAGGTCATCACGTATGTCAATCTCTAGGCCTTTTTTCATAGCAAAGTTATGTAGTATGCAACATGCAGCGATGATCTGACACACAAAGGTAGGGGAATACAATAGGGTCCCCCCGGACTTATCCAGGCAGCGGAAACGGGACTTCAGGAGCCCAAATGTTTGCTCCACCACTGCACGGGTTTTGATGTGTGCTTCATTGTATTTTCTCTCTCCTCTGGTTTGGGGGTTCCGGAAAGGAGTCATTAGATGGGGTCCCAGTGCATATGCAGAGTCACCTGTAAGGTAAAAGACAGGAGAATGTTAGTCATGCATGTGCGATTTCTGTTGTGCATGACGGGAGGGGATAGTCATGCCTGACTCCCATGTCACTCACCAACCAGCCAGCTGTCCCCATACATGTTCTGTTCGAATTCTGCTGGGATGGGACTCTGACGGTATATGAAGCTGTCATGGCTGGACCCGGGGTGTTTGGCACGGACGTGCCATATGAGGCGTTGGGCATCGGCTATCACCTGTACGTTGATGGAATGCCAATGCTTCCGATTGCGGTATATGTGCTCTGTGGCACTGGGGGGCTGGAGGGCCACATGTGTGCAATCAATGGCCCCGATGGTGCGTGGGAATCTGGCAATGTTGTAGAAATCTGTCATTGCCTTCAGCCGCAGCTCCTCAGTGGTGGGTCTGATGAACTGGTTGGACATGCGTCTGAGGATTGCAGGGACAACCTGGTGCACACATCTGCTTATGGAGGACTGTGACATCCCAGCCACCACTCCACTTGTACGCTGGAATGATCCACTGGCAAGGAAATGAAGTGTTGCCAGGACCTTCACCAGTGGCTGCACTGCTTGTGATCGGTGTGTCTTGCTGGTGATGTCACCCTGCAGGGTTGTGGTTAGTTCAAGTATTGCATCTGGGCTGAATCTGAAGAGGCGATACACCTCCTCATCCCCCATGCCAAAGAGGTTCATACGAGTGCGGTATATCCTCTCACGTGCCCGCCTCCTCCGTAGCGAGGGACCCAGTACTAGTCTTAGGACCACGAGTGCCCCTGGCATGTTGGCACACAGAGGTGTTGTCCTTGCTAGTGTTGTTGTTCAGCTTGCTAGTTTCGTTGGTAACGCTGCTGTAGCTGCTCTCCTGCTGACCTGTGACCGTCTGGAGTAAAGATAAAGCAGCCTTTTGTAGAAATAACTTTGCGCCGGACGGACCAGATACGCGCGGCGCATGTAGCCAGCGTATGGTGCTAATCCGATCGTGAATTGGGAAAAATCCCTCATTTGCATATTTGCAGGGGAAATCAATAGGCGCGACTGATGCGCCCAGCGAAAATAAGCGCTGACGATACTCTGGCGTCGGAACGTTCCGCCGGTCGCAAATGACCCGTTATTGGGCGCATCTAGTTTGGTGGGTACGGGCACATAGAAAAGACGGCGCATCATCACAGTTACGCGGCGCATATCCAAATACTCCAGCGCAAGTGTTCGTGAATCTGGCCCTATGTGGCATGTGCTCACGAATTGTACGATAAGACTGTGGTCTTGCACAAGGCTCAAATAAGGCTGCATATGGAGACTTGACGAATAACTCGCAAGTTCCACAGTGGGGTTTTGATAGCACAGGCTATCTGGCAAAACGGTGCATGAAACAAAGAATTTGTACAAATCCTACCTGTTCTTCTTCCCCCATATGTATCAGTATGTGCTGTCCTATAAGACCTTATAGACCTTTACAGAGGTGGAAGATCAAACGGGAGGTGTGGCAGTGAAGGTAAGCCTAAGCAGCTTGGGGCCACTATTGGGGCTCATGTAGGGTGTTTAACCACTTAAGACCCGGACCAATACGCTGGCAAATGACCCAAGGGGTTTTTGCGATTCGGCACTGCGTCGCTTTAACAGACAATTGCGCGGTCGTGCGACGTGGCTCCCAAACAAAATTCACGTCCTTTTTTTCCCACAAATAGAGCTTTCTTTTGGTGGTATTTGATCGCCTCTGCGATTTTTATTTTTTGCGCTATATACAAAAATAGAGTGACATTTTTGAAAAAAAATCAATATTTTTTACTTTTTGTTATAATAAAAAACCAATAAACTAAATTTTAGTCAAACATTTAGGCCAAAATTTATTTAGCCACATGTCTTTAGTAAAAAAAAAATTGCATTAAAAAAAAATTAGCTACCTAGCGGGAACAGCGACACTAATACAGCGATCAGAAAAATGATCGCTTAGTGACGCTGGCAATAGGGAGTGAAAGGGTTAACTAGGGCAGTGATCAAGGGGTTAAAACTTTATTGGGGGGGGGTGGGGGGGGCTACCCTGACACTACTGACTGTCTGACTGTCACACTGTCTGTCACACTGACACTAAATACAGTAATCATACATGATTACTGCATTCAGTGACACTGTGACAGGGGGGAGGGGGGGGGGGGGGGGGCGATCGCGGGGGTTAAATGTGTGTGTCAGTGTGCTGTTTGGTGCAGGACTTACTTGTTCTGTAGTGATCTCTCCTCAGCGGCGCTTGAAACAAACGCCGAGGGAGAGATCACGTCGCTTCCTCCTTCCTGTGTTTACAGGCGGGCGCGCGCATTGGCTGGGAGCGATTCGGAGGGGGCGGATGAAAACGGATAGCCGCCCCCACTTGTCGGATCGCTCCTGCAGCCGCGCGGACCGCCGCATGTACGGGGGGGGGTCCGATCGGACCCCCGATCCCCCCCAAGGCACCAACGTATATATACGTTGATGTGCCTGTCGGTGCCATTCTGCCGACGTAAATGTACATGCGGCGGTCCTTAAGTGGTTAAGGTACTTCCCCTAACCATTTCAGCCTCTAAAATCTTTTTAAAGCCTCTGTGCTATGTGTACATTTATGAAGTTGAGTTTTGGGCTTTTGGCAAAAAAAAATCTCCCAAACTCAAGTTATATTTTACATGAGGTTAAAGGGGTTGTAAAGGGAAAAAAAAAATCATAATAAGCATCCTTTTCACTTCCTCATTGTTCGTTTTTGCTCAGAAGTTGATTTCTTCTCTGTTCTGTTTACTTCCTGCTTGTCTGATTTTACTAACCACTGTGAAGGGAGACTTTACTGCGGTAGTTAGTGACGTGCTCGCCCCCTCCTGGGAACTACATCTGTGCGGCAGGACGCTCTCTACGCGTTAGAGAGTGAATTACTGGGTGTGCCGCAATGCATACTAGGAAATTTAGTTCTTACATGAACAAGTGATGCAAAAAAGGAAGTGAATAAGAGAACAGAAACTAGAACGCTGGAGGTGATATAGGGGAAGGAATTTAATAGATATTTACTCGTTTGTTAACAGAATCATCACATTTTTTTTTCCTTTACAACAGCAGTACTTTAAAAATGTGTGCTTTCATTTTGGATAGAGGATAGAATAGATAGAATGCCTATAAGATTATTTTTTTATTTGCTGACTGTGTCCTACTGAGGAAATTTCCCTTGTCCCAAAGATGCAGTGGGAAGTGAAACAAATACCCCGAATGTGAGGAGAATTTGTGTCCCTCTTAAACAGTTGACCCAAAACAGGGGTTTCTATTGGAACATTTCCTCCTAACTCCTGTTCCTGTGAAAACTGTTACATTTTGGATTTCCCCTTCAAATTCCATCCTTAGGACAATGGTGACCAGGACAAATAGAGAGGCTAAAAGACAACATTTTGACTTTATACTCTATATGCTTATACAAAGATGTGTTTGCTTAACTACCATATTTTACAGGATTTGGCCCAAATTGCAGCAATTCATTATGAAAGTGGCATTCAATGCAAAGTGACAGTGTCTCTTCATGAAATATCCCTATCCAGCAGGGTATACTCACCAATCCATGCTTTATAACCATCTCCCCAATACACCAGAACCTTCACTCAATTACTGTAATAGAGTGAGGCTTTCAGGTATGGTAAAGCTTGTGATCTCCCCTATGTGACAGTGCTTAGGCCTGAGCAGCCAATAGCTATGGCCAAACACTATCAGGTGATTGGACAGTAATGCTATCTACCCAGCATTTGAATTACATTAACCCACCTCCTTATGGCTCTTTAAGACAGCTTTAAAATCCAGGAAGCAGTGTGACTTCTCTATCATGTGATCACTGTGATTGGCTTTCACAGCAGTCACATGATTGGTAGCCCAATCCCAAAGGCTTCAGTTCAGAAGCCATGACCGAGGGATGTTGATCACAACTCGGGCAGTGTGCTGGGATTGGGCACTAAGCGCGCTCTGAACACACAGCCTCAGGCTGCCATGGACGCATATCTTAGCGGTAAGTGGGTGTTAAAGCTCTTTTTTTCCTGCCACTGCATAAAGTTTATACATTACGCCAAGGATCCTCAAACTACGGCCCTCCAGCTGTGGCGGAACTACACATCCCATGAGGCATTGTAAAACTCTGACATTCACAGACATGACTAGGCATGAATGGAATTGTAGTTCCTGAACAACTGGAGGGCCGTAGTTTGAAGACCCATGCATTACGCAGTCAACAAAAAGTTAACACGTAATTGTTTTTGAATCAGCTTTAATTCTTCAGTAACCTTGGATGAAAAAACACAATTGTGTCATTCTAACAGACCCCTGTACAACATTACGTTGATCTCAGGACATCAGGCCATCCGTGTCTGTAAAATTTCTAATGTGTTATTTTAATGGTTCAACTGTATAAATTCAAGTACCTACATTAAGCTTATAACAACTGTTTATTTTGTTTGCTGTTCCATGGCTGGGATAAGGTAGTCGGCAAGTAATATATGTGTATATAAAAATAAAATCACTATACTATTACAGTTGAAATGACTTCTGCAATCTGCATTAATAAAACACAATACACTGGCCATTGCAGGACGGTAGAGAAGAATAATACTTCCTAAACCACAAAACCATAACGATGGATAATTTTCTTACAATTTTGTTTTGCCGAACAGGATAACTGATCTTTTAGATGTGTTGGTGATTAGCAGAGGTTTTTGACCAAAGCCAACATTTTAAACTCTGATTTACTGCCTTAAATGTAGTTTGGTTCCTGTCTGTTCTCCAAGTGAATGGCATGATTTTTTTTTTTTTTTGTGTATCATAATTTCATTTCATTCAGTTAAGAAGGATAATTGAATTGAGTCTGAACAGATCATTGATCTCAACCGGCAACTGTAACAATTATCCGTTCAATCGTTTTTAACTTTGTTTGCACCGATTTAATGTATTTCCTTTGTCTTATGAGCCATGCCTTACCGCGGATATATAGTGTCAAGCTCCACTCTGGGCTCTGTATATTTTAAAGAGCCCTTTGCTTTTTAACTTTTTAAAAACCATGACCTTTACATGAACCAGTGAAATTCATTTATCTGTAATAAGTCTTCTAAACCTACTTATAATACAATATATAAAGAAAAACTATATAGGTTGTTTTTACCCCCTTGCCGACCAGTGCACGACAATATACGTTGGCACAATGGCACGGCTGGGCAAATGGGCATATCTGTAAATCGTAGCACGCACTCCGCCAGTGGTGTGGGGGCGTGCCCGATGTGAACTCCGTGCATACTCGATGTCCACTGGGGGCCCGCGATCGTGTCATGGAGCGGCAGAACGTGGAGATGCCTTTGTAAACAAGGCATTTCCTTGTTCTGCCTAGCAACATGACTGAGATCTACTTCTCCCTGTCATCGGGAGTAGTGATCTCTGTCATGTTCTACTAAGACAATACCCCCTACAGTTAGAATCACTCCCTAGGACACAACCCCTTGATTGCCCCCTAGTGTTTAACCGCTTCCCTGCCAGTGCCATTTACACAGTAACCAGTGCATTTTATAGCACTGATCATTGTATAAATGACAATGGTCCCAAAATAGTGCCAAAAGTGTCCGATGTGTCCGCCATAATGTTGCAGTCATGATAAAAATTGCAGATTGCCGCCATTACTAATAAAAAAAAAATAATAGTAAAAATGCCATAAATCTATTACCAATTGATATATGATTATTGCGATTTTTTTTTAATCAAAAATATGTAGAAGAATACATATCAGCCTAAACTGAGAAAGAAATAATTTTTTTATATATATTTTTGGGTAAAAAAGTTTAAAAAAATATTGCTTTTTTTTCAAAATTTGCATCCTATTTTTGTAGCGCAAAAAATAAAAACCGCAGAGGTGATCAAATACCACAAAAAGAAAGCTTTTTTTGTGGGGAAAAAAGCCTCATGCATGTGTCCTGCTTCTTAATATAGGGGGTCAACAATGCCAAGAGACGGTGAAAGCAGGGGTCCGTCATCCAAAAATAATTCCTAAAATCATCAGAATTATTATATGACATAATTGGTCATGATGAAGCAACCAATTCCAACTGGACTTGGGTCAAAGCAATTACTCCAAGCCCAATATTAGCATGTTCTCTCCTCCGAATACGCAACATGGCTGGTTGACGAACGACCGTCCAGAATCAAACTGCAAAGCACAAACTGAAAAGCGCGAATCAACACTGACCAAACTTCTACTAACATGAGATTAGCAGAAGGAGCCCAAAGGGTGGCGCCTGACAATTGAACTTCCTCTTTGTAGTCTTGTAGTACGTCTAAAGCCGCATACACACGATCAGTCCATCCGATGAGAACGGTCTGATGGACGATCGGGTCAGAACGCGGTGAAGTAAAACACAACGACGTGCTGAAAAAAATGAAGTTCAATGCTTCAAAGCATGCCTCGACTTGATTCTGAGAATGCGTGGATTTTTAACCGATGGTCGTGCCTACTAACGATCGGTTTTGACCTATCGGTTAGAAGTCCATTGGTAAAATTTAATACAAGTTGGCTTTTTTTTTAACCAATGGTTAAACAATCTATGGGGCCCACACACGATCGGTTTTGACCTATGAAAACGGTCTATCAGACCGTTGTCCTCTGTTTAACCTATCGTGTGTACAAGGCCTAATACGTCACTACATTCGTGTTTGTTGGCCGACAATTCTTTGCCGTTTGTATGCAAGACAAATTCCTGGCCAACGCCCTTCGGACAAAAGTCCAAGGCTTTGTCTGCGTGAAACACAATCGCGTGTAGGTGGCTTTACTCACAATCTTCACAGAAAAAGAACATTGAAGTCACTCTGGCACTCTGTGAAATAAGCTCCTGGCTGCTAAGTACAGTATTGTTCAGCTATCAAAAACCTGGGAAGCCAAATCTTTCACTGTCCAGTAAAAAAATTAAATAAATTGATTTCACTTTTACAATATGTGATGCCAGAATATGGTGTCACTGACACTATCCGTGAAAATGTTATTGTTCCATAACACAAATACAACATAAGGTGCCCCCAAACATGCAATTTAAAGGATTGGTGTTTTTCCCATGTCGCGCTTGAAGGACCCTCTCTACACTGTACAGTTTTTTTATTTATTTTTTTCTCCCTTTGTCAAATTTTCCTTATAGCAGGGTCAAAGTCACAGTGATCTTTTTGATATTAATTGCTTATTAGCTTTGAAAATGGCCAAAATATAGAATCAAAAATCACTCCTAATAGAATTCAGTGAGGTTGGCTGCTAAGCTTCAGTTTAACAAATGGGAGTCAATGAAGCCCCTGCAAATTAAACCTAGACATTTTGCTCATCTCTAGTTAGAATTTTGTATTGCTCTCTGTATCCATTAGTGACTTCATTTACTTTGCCTAAGCACAACAACTTCCACGTTTTTTTCTCTCAATTTAAGCGCTATGTGTAGCGCTTAAATTATTACAACAAATGTTAAAATAATTGTATTCAAATAACATAAGTAATGAATGCCGTTTAAATGCAAACAATTGTGAAAAAAATGTCCAGTGAAATCTCACAGAGATGAAATTAATAACAGAATGTGAACCAAATAGTTGTAAGTCCATATATGACCATAAATGGCAAAAACATCCACTGCGTTTTTTTCTCTCAAAAAAAACACTGTTTTTACCTTTTTTTTGCATCTCAGCGCTGCTAATCAAGTCTCTTTCAGCCACTTCATGCCTACTTGAACTTGCTTCAGCATAAGCTACACATCACTGTTCTGTACTGGATTCCTGATAGTGCTAACAGTTGGGCATACTTGTACAATGTGTGTCAGAACAGCCACTTGTTTTCTCTATTAAGGGTGCATGTGATGGTGTGGCAATGCTGGAACACAGTTGAGAGACCTTCAGGGCAGGATCACTAGGTATTCTTTTAATAGAAGCTACAGTTTTAAAACAATTAAAACAACTGTAAAAAAAAATACCTTAACATGGTAAGGATTATACAGCATGTATAAAATTTTAGTAACTGGGTTTACATCTGTATAGTGAATGTATAAATATGGATAGAACAGATGTGCAGTCGCTATATGGAAATGTCTTTCAAACAAAAAGGAGACAAGGAGAGTTAAATGAGAGATAAAGAATGTATAAATTCAATAGATATCAACATTTTAATTTTGCTGTCAGATTACTTTTGCATTTTTGGGTTTCCGGGGTTTGTGCTATTGGTATGGGTGGAATTTTATTTTTTTCCGTCATTAAGTCGTAGCAGCGGCGGGAGGTCTATAGGATCTTTGAAGGCCGTGCCGAGAAAAAAAAAGGAGGTTTAGGGGGTTGGGCCCATCTGGAGGTATGGGTGTCCCTTCCCTTACTAACAAGACAATGGGAACAATGGTTTTTGGTAGTTTGTTGTACCTCAAATAGGTAAATTGTAATTGTCCCTGAGCTGGCGTAATATGCGGCGTGGGGCCTTGGTTAATGGGGTGTACAGATACAACTATTTAATGTAAATAATTGCCCTTCAAAGATCTCTAGACCAGGATGGTTTAAAAAACTGAGTTTATTTGTTGTAACGGTTTATGTAAGATGTATGATATGCATTAAATTGTATGTGGAGAATTTTTGTATTGCATTGTTTTTTTGTAATAAACAAATGGCTGCTATGGCCATTCGACTCCAAAAAGTTGTTTGTAGCCTTTTGGGGAAAAATCCGGAGCCTCAGTAATCTGCACAGCCCCTGAAAAAGAGGGCTGATTGAGTGGGCATATATTTATCCACCCAAGGGGTTAGGACTTTATAATTTGCTTTGATCGCCATAACATTAGGTGAAGAAGTTTTGACCATATACCGGACCATTCTGCGTCATCCAATTTTCATCCCAGATTTTCCTCCCACTTCTGGACATAACTTAGTGTATCAGGTTTAGGAGTAGTCATAAGTTGCGTATAAAGAGTTGATATCATTCCTTTGGCAAGTGGGTCATTTTTACACATTGATTCAAAAGTGGAAAGATGAGATAAGGGTGTTTTAGGGTTTATGAGGGGTGTAAAGACATTTTTAATTTTAAGATATCTGAAAAGTTCTGACTGCGGCAAATCATAGCTTTTTCCAAGTTCTGAGAAAGATCGGTAGGATTGGGAAGTGACAAATTCATTAAGCGTTAGGAGTTTAGCGGTTACCAGGCTTTAAATGATTTGGGGTAAATCCAACCCAGGTAAAAGGCAGGATTTTTAACCGCTTCAATACTAGGCTTTTATACCACCTCCATACCGGGCCTATTCTGACACTTCTCTCCTACATGTAATAATCATCATTCTTTTGCTAGAAAATTACACAGTACCCCCAAACATTATATATGTTTTTTTTAGCAGACACCCTAGGGAATAAAATGACGGTCATTCCAAAGTTTTATCTTGCACGGTATTTACGCAATTATTTTTCAAACGCTTTTTTTTGTAAAAAAAAATGTTTTATGAATTAAAAAAATAACAAAACACTAAAGTTAGCCCAATTGTTTTGTATTATGTGAAAGATTATGTTACACCGAGTAAATAGAGACCCAACATGTCACGCTTTAATTATGCGCACACTCATGGAATGGCGCCAAACTTCGGTACTTAAAAATCTCCATAGGCAACGCTTTATTTATTTTTTACAGGTTACAGTTTAGATTTACAGAGGAGATCAAGAAGAGATAAGTGCTAGATTAGTTGCTGGCACTCTAACGCACGCGGTGATACCTCACATGTGTGGTTTAAACGCCGTTTACATATGTCGGCGGGACTTGCGTGTGCGTTCGCTTCTGCACGCGAGCTATCGGGGACAGGGGCGTTTTCATTTTTTTTTTATCTTTTATTATTTTTTTTTACTTATATTTTATTTATTTTTCCACTTTTTTTCATTTTTTTTTTTTCCCACTTTTATTCCTATTACAAGGAATGTAAACATCCCTTGTAATAGGAAATGTGTGTGACAGGTCCTCTTTATGGAGAGATGTGGGGTCAATAAGACCTCACATCTCACCTCCAGGCTGGAAACCATGAATGGTGACTTACAGCCGCAATCGCGGCTTTGTTTACATACGGGGACCCAGGCGTGACGTCATCAGATCGCGCCCGGGTCCTCCGACGGTCATAGAGATGACTGGTGACCATCTGGTCACCAGTCATCTCTATGCTTCCTGCCGCCACCGACGATTCGTTCTCCGGGCACCCGAAGGTACAGGTAAGCCCGGAGAAGCACCGGATGGCGGCTGGAGGGGGGGGATGTCCCCTCCCGCGGCCTGTAAGAACGATCAAGCGGCGGAACCGCCGCTATGATCGTTCTTACTTTGTGCAGAATCGCCGGCTGAAGAGATGGATATCTGGATGATGCCTCTGGCTGCAGGCATCGTCGAGATATTCGCCTGCAATACCCAGGCCGTCAATTGACGGCCACTTAGGATGGTAAATCCCATCCCAGGCCGTCAATTGTCTATGGCTGGGTATTGAAGTGGTTAAGAAAGAATAATAGGGGGTTGTGTTGTGGTTGTAATTGATGTTTTGTTTTAAGACTATCCCACAGAGATAAAAAAAAAATTAGTTATGGGATTACGTAGCTCGCGGCGGTCTTTAGGTTGAAGCCATAATAAATTATAAAATGGAAAGTGGGTCCCATTCTGATGCTTCTATTAATACCCATAATGGGATTTTCTTTTTTGTATAGTATTTGGAGAGACTGGCTAGGTGAGCAGATTTGAGGTAGTTGGCAAAATTTGGGAGACCTAGACCTTCATTGGATCTAGGGAGACAGGCCTGGACTGGGACAAAAAAATCGGCCCGATCATTTTAGATTAAGCAGCCAACTTTTCCAGGAAACAGGGGTGTGCGGTCGGTAGACATTCGCGGGGGTGGCTGGTGTCGGTCCTCCACACTGTAATGTGCAGGGACACTGTAATATAAAGGGAACTACACTGTAAAGGGGCACTGCAATGATTACAGTACCCCTTTACAGTGCAGTCCCCTTTATATTACAGCATGGGTCTTCAAACTACGGCCCTCCAGCTGTTCAGGAACTCCAATTCCCATCATGCCTAGTCATGTCTGTGAATGTCAGAGTTTTACATTGTTCAGTTGATAGCTGAAGAAATAAAGGGTTTTGTGGCTCAGCTAATCAACAGTTGTTTTGATAAGGGCGAATACCCAGAGCATTTCAAAAAGGCTATAGTTACTCCAATACTAAAGAAACTTAATTCTGATCCAAGAAAAAAGGAGGAAAGAAGACCCATCTCAGGGATAGCCTTCCTGGCAAAGCTGTCAGAGGTAATAGTCTGTCAACAGCTGCAATGTTTTGTGGAACAACATGGGTTGCTGGCGGAGCAGCAGTCAGGGTTCCGTCCCAGTCATGGTACAGAAACTGCAGTAGTGGATATCATGGATGACCTACTGTTTGAGGCAGATGCAGGGCAGACCTCCGTCCTCGTCTTATTAGATCTTTCGGCAGCATTTGACACCATCGACCACGAGATCCTAATGCGTAGACTAGTTGAGGTCGCGCATGTTAGTCCAGAGGCTTTAGGTTGGTTCATAGCCTTCCTAAAGGGTAGAGAATTCAAGGTACGACTGGGCCCATTCTATTCAGGCCCAGTACGCCTTGGTTGTGGGGTACCCCAGGGTTCCCCCTTATCTCCCCTCCTCTTTAACATCTACATGTGTCCTCTGCTGGATATGATAAAGGACCGTGGGATGAGATGTCAGTCGTATGCTGACGATACCCAGTTGTATACCAGGATTGATGCCGGAGGGCCGGGGGACGAGGTGGATCTTCTGGAGACTCTTGGGGCCATCAAACAATGGATGGCCGACAATTGTCTCCAATTGAACCAGGCAAAGACCGAGGTACTCCAGACGGGATCGGCCCAGAACTTACACTGGGTGTTGCCTTGGCCGGACGAGGAGGGGAGATTCCCTGTAACTGCCGAAAAGGTGAAGACCCTAGGCGTTCTGCTGGACTCCGGTCTGTCCCTGGATGCACACATCGGCAGTATTACCCAGTTATGTTTCCTCAAGATGAGGCAGTTGTACAAGGTTGTACCCTTTTTGTCAAGCTCTGCCAGAATTGCTGTAGTTAGAGCGCTAGTCTTACCCCATTTGGATTACTGCAATGCTCTTTTCATGGGTTTGCCTCAGACCCAGATTAGACGCTTGCAGAAAATCCAAAATCAGGCAGTTCGGCTGGCACTCAGGCTACCAGGGCGGACGTCCACCTCCACCCACCTGAAGAGCCTCCATTGGCTCCCAATACGGGAGAGATCAGAATTTAAGGTTCTTTGTATTGCTTACAAAGCCTTTAATAATCTAGGCCCATGTTATATCCGCAAGAAATTGCGGCGACAGTTTGTGACGAGAGCCTTACGGGCCACGTCACAAACTAGATTGGTGGTTCGGCCTTATAGGCTGAAAAAATGGGGGGGCAGAGCTTTTTCAGTTCAAGCTGCCCAGTTATGGAATCTGCTTCCATGCCACCTGCAACAACAGGAGAAGTACCAGGTATTCAGAAAAGATCTGAAGACCCTGTTGTTTACTAGGGCCTTTAGTGGTTTGGGGTGAGATATCTCTTTCTCTATCTTTTCCCCTTCCCCTTTTTCCCTTTCCTTCCTTTCCCCCCTCTTCCTTTTTTGTTATTTTTATGCAGTTTTTAACGTTTTTATAATGTATACATGTAGTACCGAGTGTTAGAATGTCTATATGTTTATTGTAACCGCCACTCGATTTTATGTTGTTTTTAAAGTTTGTTTTCTTGGTATGTTTCTGGTAACGTGACTGGATGGGAAGCAGGCGCATCGATGCAAACATGTTTTGTGAACTATGCGCCTTGTATAAGAAACAAACAATAAACAATAAACAATAATAAACAATGCCTCATGGGAAGTGTAGTTCCACAACAGCTGGAGGGCCGTAGTTTGAGGATCCCTGTATTACAGTGTTCCAGTCCTATTGTGGCCATACAATGCTAGTACTGTCTGTCTCCTATTGTGCCCACACTGCCCAGTGACACTGACCTGCTCTCTTTTTGGTTGTGCGGTACAGCGTGGCTCTCGCTCTCTGGTGGTGTGGGTACAGCTTTTCTGTCGCTCTGGTGGTGCGGGTACAGCATGGCTCTCTCGCTGGTGGTGTGGGTACAGCATGGCTCTCTCGCTGGTGGTGCGGGTACAGCGTAGCTCTCTCGCTGGTGGTGCGGGTACAGCGTGGCTCTCTCGCAGGTGGTGCGGTACAGCGTGGCTCTCTCGCTGGTGGTGCGGTACAGTGTGGCTCTCTCGCTGGTGGTGCAGTACAGCGTGGCTCCCTCATTGGTGGTGCGGGACAGTGTGGCTCTCTCTGTTGGTGTGGTACAGCGTGGCTCCCTGGTGGTGTGGTACAGTGCGGCTCTCTCTGGTGGTGCGGTACAGCATGGCTCTCGCTCTCTGGTGGTGCGGTACATCACTTCTCTATCAGGTGGTGCTGGGACTATTACTTCCCCCAGCACAGTCCTCTCTTGTTTTTCATGTCTCCTGAAGTGCTGCTACAAGAACTCCTTAGCTAGTTTTCAGTTTTCTCTTTGCACTTCCCTAGCAGAGTGGATGCCGGGGAGTGTAGTCAGCTCCCTGCTGAGAACAATTGGACCTATCTCTGGGACTACATTATCCATAATGCCCCTCTAGTTACTTCCGATTGGCCCTTTGTTGTGGCCAAAGGTGAGGCAAGAATAGGCAGGAAGCTTTCTCGAGTCCTCGCATGTGCTGCCGACAAGAGAAGGGGAGGAGGGCAAGCTCTCCCCCTTGCCCCACTGTGCGGGACACCTTGGCTGGAGGAGGAGCAGTCCCTGGGAGCAGAGAGCGGAACTATCAGCTCGACTCTGAGGCTGAGCTATGTGTTAGAGAGACACACAGCTCAGCCCATGCAGCCAAAAGTTCAGCGGAGACACAGGCATGGCCGCATAGCGGTAGTGGCGAGTGGTGGCCATGGCCTGTGTTGACCATGTTTAGGCCATGGTCACCGCTTACCTCCCGCTGTGCTGCCTGAACAGTAACAGGCTACGGAGCAGGCAGACCCGGCCCACCGGTAAATGCCCAATCTGCCCTATGGCCAGTCCAGGCCTGTAGGGAGATATAATATATGTGCGGGTATGCGAGTTTTGGAAGGCCCTAGACAAATATTGTTACTCTTTGTTGCACCGGTCTCAAATAATAAGATGGGGTAGGAATTGGTAAAACTCGGAACAGGTATAGTACCGTATTTATCGACGTATACCGCACACTTTTTTGCCCTTAAAATCAGGGCAAAATCGTGGGTGCGTGATATGCGCCGATACTCGCTTCCCTGTGTTTTGAACGCGGCCGCCGACATATACCGAGCGCAGTACACTCGGGTACACTCGGCCAGGCTCGGCTCCCCTCGCGGTTATGCGAGAGAAGCCGAGCGTGCCCGAGTGTATTGCGCTCGGTATATGTCGGCGGCGGCGTTCAAACACAGCGTGGGAAGCGGCGATCGGCTTAGAGACCAGCGCGGTAGAAGCGAGGAGGACACCACGGACGCCGGACCGGACAAGGCCGCCGATGGACTCCGGGGAAAACACCAAAAACTGTAAGTAATAAAAAATAATAAAAAACATTTTTTTCCAGGAATGTCAGGTCTAAATTAGGGGTGCGCGCTATACGCCGGTGCGCGTAATAGGGCGATAAATACGGTAATTTGTCTAAAATGGTCATTTTAATTGTGTTAATCCTTCCTATCCAGGACAGTTGGAGTTGTGACCATTGTTTTTGTAAGTTTGTTACCTGTTTCAATAAAGGGGGGTAATTGACTGAGAAAAGATCAGTATGAGAGGCAGTCAAATGAATTCCTAGATATGGAATAGACTTGTCAGCACAAGTAAAGGGAAGTGCTGCTTTTGCTGGGATCATTTATGCATTAGTTAGTGAGATGTCGAGTGCTAGACTTTCTTAGGATTAATGGCAAGGACAGAGATTGACGTAAATCTGTTTAAAATAGGTAATAGGCAACTTCCGGGATTCGTTCAGGGTCCAAAATGAGGCTTGGGACGCATTCGATCTGTCATAGAGAAGGCTGGAGTGCAGAGTCCAGTGGGGTGAATGACTGTACTGCCGTAAAGCGACGCGTTTCCGAGCATGCGCACCAAGAGATTATTCGAGGTGTGTGCTCCTTTCTCAAGCTTTAGTAATGGGCTTTGTGTGGTCTTTTTATGTGCTAGGATTGCACTGCCACCTTAGACCTCTTCTACCTGACCATCCCAGAATTACTTACAGAAGAGCCCCAAACTTGAAAAATATAATTGCGCCCAGCAAATTAAAATCTCAAGAGGTGACTACTTCGACACATGCCTGTTTAATCCTTCTAAGGGGCATGTTCCAATGTAAAAAACCCTTGTGCAAGACTTGTTCTTTCGTAAATCATGGAAAGAAACAGTTCACAATCAAGGGAAAGACCTACATTTTAGGGGATTTCTACAATTGTAGCTCTGATTTTGTGGTCTATGGCCTCATCTGTCCTTGTCTTCTAATGTATGTAGGGCGTACTATACGCCCACTACGACAAAGGTTCGGTGAACACCGCAGAAAAATAGAGGGTGGCAAGGACAAACACAGTGTTGCACGACATTTTGTAGAACATCGTAAAAAATCTACAGAGGGCCTCGAAGTTTGGGTGTTGGAACACATGCCAAAAAAACTCTCAGAGGTCGAAAGATTCCAAAGAGACCTATTGGATCTATTCATTAGATACGTTAAACCCTGGAGGCAGGGACATCTTAACAACATCATGGGCCCCTGGGCAACATAATGCTCTGGGCCCCCTACAAGCCTGTGCCAATGTTTGCACCTACTTGCAAGAATTAAAGTATAAATAATTGATAGATTTATTATCAGAATATTTGTTCAATAGAATGGGTAGAGCTGTGCTGCAACTTCCCCGCAACTGTGTGCAATACATGTGATTGTAGTGGGGTAATGCAGCATTTTTAGAGTTAAAACAAGTGGTGAGGAGCTGACATTGCAGCATGCTGAAGCGCAGCCATATGCTGCACCAATTATCCGCCAGGATCTACCACTATGTGCCTGTGTTCCATCCGATGTGGAACATATACGGTGTCGGTAGGGCAGTGGACGGTGTCAGTAGGGCAGAGGACGGTGTCAGTAGGGCAGAGGACGGTGTCAGTAGGGCAGAGGACGGTGTCAGTAGGGCAGAGGACGGTGTCAGTAGGGCAGAGGACGGTGTCAGTAGGGCAGTGGACGGTGTCAGTAGGGCAGTGGACGGTGTCAGTAGGGCAGTGGACGGTGTCAGTAGGGCAGTGGACATTGTCAGTAGGGAAGAGGACGGTGTCAGTAGGGCAGAGGACGGTGTCAGTAGGGCAGAGGACGGTGTCTGCACAGGGTGAGTAGTTTATTTTTGGGGGTGGGGTTTTACCAATTTTTTGGTGTTTGTTTTTTTAGCAGTCCTGTTGGGGAGCCTCTGGTGGAATATCAGGGGTCTAAACAGACCCCTGATGCCTCTCTTTTGAAACAGAGAAAGTGATTGAAGACACACACCTCAATCTCCATCTCTGAAGCTTCAGCTACACAGAATGAATGAACAGGAAGAGCTCTGCACTGTCTTCCTGTTCATTTACACACTGAAGCACAGCAAACAAGAGTTGCAGAAGGAAAATTCCTGTATATGCTGCCATTCCTGTCCAGGTGTAGGACCTAATGCAACCTTTTGAAGAGCGATGACCACTTCAGCAACTTGGTAATCGCTCGTGGGCCACAATTAGTGGCCAGGGCAGATGACAGGTCCATGTTCACTCCACATATGCAGAGCAGAAACGGACACTGCCCTGCTCTACTCTATGAACCCTCCGATCCGATCCTCCCAGAAAGAAGGGGATGTATCCCCTTCTGTTGTTTTTTTTGCTGATCAGATTGGAGGTAGGCAAATGTACATGGACACAAATCCGTTTACATCTGGCGGTCCATAGAAGTGAATGGAGGGTCCGATTGGGCCCACCTGAAAACCATACAGGTAGACTCGATTGGAGTGATCGTATGAAAGGGGCTGAAGGATATATTCACACTGATGAACTAAGGTTTACTCACACTGTGGGTGCAGCGCAGTGTACCTGTGGCTTTCCTGCGAGTTAGTTGCCATAAAATTCTATTATATACTGCAGGTGTGATGGATGCACTTTCTGAAAGTGCACCAAACCTGCAGGTAATAACAGAAGTCAACGACGCAGTGCAGGTAACCGGCAAATGCACTACGCTGCACCTGCAGATCAGTTTGAAAGCAACCCAGTGTAGCTAGTATATCAGTGTAGAAAACAGACATATCCATTGCTGTTTAATTTTGATAAAAAAACTGACCTCAATCTTCACTGACTGGCGGCTCCAGGGTATGGATGGCTGGCGGCTGCTGCTGTCCTCCAGGGTGGGTATGCCTGGCAGCTGCTGCCCTCCGGGGCGGGTATGGCTGGTGGCTGCTGATGCTGTCCTCCAGGGCAGGTATGGCTGGTGACTGCTGCCCTCCCAGGCGGGTATGGCTGGTGGCTGCTGCTGCTGTCCTCCAGGGCAGGTATGGCTGGCAGCTGGAAACTGCTGCTGTCCTCCAGGGCAGGTATGGCTGTTGGCTGCTGCCCTCTAGGGTGGGCATGGCTGAAGATTGCTTCTGCTGTCCTCTAGGGTGGCCATGGCTGGCGGCTGCTGCTGTCCTCTAGGGTGGCCATGGCTGGCGGCTGCTGCTGTCCTCTAGGGTGGCCATGGCTCGCGGCTGCTGCTGTCCTCTAGGGTGGGCATGGCTGGTGGCTGCTGCTGCTATCCTCTAGGGCGGGTATGGCTGGCTGCTGTTGCTGTCCCCAAGACAGGGGGACAGCCAGCCATACCCACATGTGGCCCACAGGCCAGCGGCTGAGCACCCCTGACATATTGTGATAGGGAGGTGTAATGGGCCCTGGAGCATGGGCGCAGCATTATGCTGCCTGCACACTACAAGTCCCAGCCTGGTCAGAACTTACCCCTCCCTCATGCTGGCTCATGATCCCTAGAAGCCCTGCTATCAGTGAGGACAGGTGGGAGAGGGAGGGGAAAAACAAGGCCAGGGGAGCGAGAGGTGAGGTGACCAGCTAGAAGGGGGCGGGACCAACTCCCAGAGGGGGCGGGACCTAAACGAGGAGGGGGCGGGACCTGAACACGGAGGGGGCGGGGCCCGATCGTGAAGGTGCACGAATAGGGAGGACAGGAGGGGAGGCAGTGTCATTCTAAGCAAGAGAACGCCCCTTAGCAGAGATGACCTGCCTCCTCCACTCAGCGGCCTGTTCCAATGGCACTTGTGGGGAGGAGGTGGACTGTCCCATAACATATCAGCCCCTCATCCTGCACTGCTTCTAACAACGTTTTTGGGACTTAATTAGTGTGCAGTGCAACATACAATTCCACCCTAGCACTGCCAGTAGCTTCGCTCTACATCTGACTGGCCCTGATTGGGCCCCATGTGCATCTGGGGCCCCTGGGCTGTGCCCAGGTGTGCCCGGTGGATAAGACTGCCCTGCCTGGAGGAATCAATGAGGAGTTAGAAATTTCCACTATTTTATAATATATATATTTTCTCAAAAAAAAAACTCACATGTAATTGTACATATCTCCCATAATCCTACCCAGTTATCCCATAAAAATAACCTAGTATTTCTTTAATAAGCTCCACTCAGTGTGAACCCTATAATATAATTCAGAGCATCATATACATTTCTGAAGGAAGATATTCAAATATTAATTTTAATATTTTTGTCTTCCACACTTATCTGCAGGTGTATATATATATATAAATATCTCTTATTTTTTATTAATCTGCATTTGTATTCATACTCATTCAATTAATTTCATTATTTTTTTATTTATTTCATTATCTTCTATATCCAATTTCCATTTTTATTTTCATTCTTACATTAACTTTATTTATTTTTCTGCTATTTTTTTTTATTATTATTATCTATTGTTTGAATTTAATCAATTCACTCTTATGCTTTCTCTGTTTGCATATTAAAGTATCTATATCATGTTATCGTTTTAAAGGTGTTTGGTGAAGAGTGTATAGGCATATATATGTATATACATATAACACTTTATCCTTCCCCTGCTAATATATTGAAGGACATTGCACACAACTAGCAATATCCGATATTCACAACTAACTAGGTGGCAGTGCAATCCTAGCACATAAAAAGACCACACAAAGCCCAGTACTACAGCTTGAGAAAGGAGCACACACCTCGAATAATCTCTTGGTGCGCATGCTCGGAAACGCGTCGCTTTACGGCAGTACAGTCATTCACCTCACTGGACTCTGCACTCCAGCCGTCTCTATGACTGGTCGAATGCGTCCCAAGCCTTGTTTTGGATCCTGAACGAATCCCGGAAGTTGCCCGTGACACAGGACGCCGAAAACATGGAGTAACTTAGCTGAAAATTCCATCTACACTGCAGAGATCTATGACTGACTCTACTGAACTCCCCTGCGCTGAATATAAAGATACCTAAATGTGAGTGTTTTTAATGCATTTGCTATTAAACTTTAACAGTCTTATGCCGCGTACACACGATCACTTTATGTGATGAAAAAAAACGACGTTTTCTGTGAAGTAAAAAACAACGTTTTTGAAACTTCAATTTTCAAAGACGATGTTGCCTACACACCATCGTTTTTTTCACAATGCTCTAGCAAAGCGAGGTTACGTTCACCACCCTTTTCCATTGAAGCTCGCTTCATAACTAGCTTCTGGGCATGCGCAGGTTGAAAAACGTTGTTTAAAACAACGTTTTTTGCTACACACAGTGATTTTTGTGAAACAAAAAACGACGTTTGAAAAACGACACAAAAAATTGAAGCAACGTTTTCCCCCCACACACGGTCATTTAAATTGACGTTTTTAAAAAGTTTTTTTTTTTCATCACTTAAAGTGATCGTGTGTACGCGGCATTACTAAGAGGCGTCTGTTACTTTGTTTTTCGAGTTACATTTTAGACCTCTGTTGAAGTGTAGGCATAGCAGAAGTACATTAACATTTTGAGATATGGATATATTTAAGTGCAACTGAAGAAACGTTTTGTTAAAAGTTGACAAGTATGACGTGACCAAGTTAAAGTACATTAGTTGAAGGTATATATGTTACTCACTAGCGTAAAGAAGACATGTTATGCAGTGCTAAGTGCCTTTACAGTTTGTTGCGTCTTGGTCATATTTCCTTGGATCTTAGCTGCATTTGATGTAATAGATCATTAGTAATGTTTTGAGATGTTGAACGACAGTTGAGCTTGTCATGCCTAATCTAGAGAATGACATCGTAACAAACAAATGACATAAAGGCACAAAGGCCTAGAGGAACCCTTAAGCACAACAAAACACACTAAAATGTCATTACGGAGAAAATAGATAATGCCTCACCTATCTTCCTCCTTAACTACATCGTATTTGTACTAAATTACAAATATGCTAAATCACATAAGCCATATATATGTGGCAACTTGGTATATGGATAATGATATAACTTGTGTCAACTCTTAGGCCGCGTACACACGATCAAATTTATCTGCTGAAAACGGTCCGACGGATGTAAAACGGTCCGATAGGCCGTACACACGATCAAACTGGTCCGATGAAACCGGTGGAAATGTCTCTTCACTTACCGTCCCAGAGGCAGAACAGGAATTTGAGGAAATTCGAGGATATACCCCAAAATGAGGGTACTTACCTGAAACATTGGACAATTTCCCCTTAGCTCTTGTTTTGGAAACAACTTTAAAATTAACTATAAACTATAAAAACTGAGGATCTAATCCTTCCATATTCTATCAAAAACTTAAAAAAAAAGTTTTGCCTAGAGATACAGTTTAATCACTTCCTGTCTGGCCATTGAACACATATAAACAAACAGATAGGAGCAGGGGCGGAATGACAACTCATGGGGCCCCCGGGCAATAGGAGATTATGGGGCCCCCAGGCTTAGAGATGGCCGCCATCTTTTTTTGATGCAACATGAATGTGGGCAAACCCATGCGGAGAGGCACCAAGCTCCGTGACATGCTGAGTGGCTTAGAGCTGGTAAACGCGAAATTCACCAGAAGCCTTTCATGGGCAAACAATTGCAGCCTCACTGTGCCCCATGAAATGCAGCCAACTGTGTCCCATCAAATGCAGCCAACTGTGTCCCATCAAATGCAGCCCACTGTGCCCCATCTAATGCAGCCAACTTTGCCCCATCTAATGCAGCCACTGTGCCCCATCAAATGCAGCCAACTGTGCCCCATCAAATGCAGCCAACTGTGCCCCATCAAATGCAGCCCACTGTGCCCCATCTAATGCAGCCAACTGTGCCCCATCTAATGCAGCCAACGGTGCCCCATCTAATGCAGCCACTATGCCATCAAATACAGCCAACTGTGCCCCATCAAATGCAGCCAACTGTGCCCCATCAAATGCAGCCCACTGTGCCCCATCAAATGCAGCCCACTGTGCCCCATCAAATGCAGCCCACTGTGCCCCATCTAAATGCAGCCAACTGTGCCCCATCAAATGCAGCCAACTGTGCCCCATCAAATGCAGCCAACTGTGCCCCATCAAATGCAGCCAACTGTGCCCCATCAAATACAGCCAACTGTGCCATCTTAGTGGCAGGTCAGGAAGTGGATGATGGCAGTGAGATGTGGGACGGGCAGCGGCGAGCATGAATCTATACATTCTACATAGAGGGGGTGGTACCCTTAATGGATGGACAGCTCCCTGGTATACACACACACACATGCACAGTATACATACACAGTGTATATATATATATATATATATATATATATATATATATATATATATATATATATATATATATATATATATATATATATAGTGAGAAGTGCCATGCTTTTGGGAGAAGGAAGTGCTAAACTTCTCCAATCTCTGCTACATCTCCCTACTCATCACCTGCCCACTCATCACCTGCCCACCAGTACACAGGCACAGCCTCCTCTCCTGTATTACCACATGCTATGTCTGTAAGCTGCTGGGCACTACAAGTACCAGCATGGCAGAAGGGGCAGCAGTGTGTTCTATCAGGATGATTTTTGGGGAAAAAAGTGCTGGTGTGTGTATATATAGATAAATCATCCTGATAGAGCACACTTCTGCTGCCCTGCCCCTTCTGCCATGCTGGTACTTGTAGTGCCCCAGCAGCTTACAGACATAGCATGTGGTAATACAGGAGGAGGAGGCTGTGCCTGTGTACTGGTGGGCAGGTGATGAGTAGGGACATGTAGCAGAGATTGGTAAACAGTACCCCAAAAGGGGCAGTGAATACCAAATAGAGGAACTCAAAAAACTTTCAGGCACAGAACATGGAAATAAAATGAAAAAATAGGGGCCTCGATGGTGCAGTTTAAAAAAGGTAGGTGTTAATTGATAAAAACCAACATACATGAAAAAAAGTGATCACAGTTCAATAAAAGCAATATGGGGATTGGTGTACCTTTCCATTGGCTACACTTGTGGCTAATACCATCTGGATACCAGTGAGGTGTACTCCTGAGGTTTCAGGATTTTTTTGACTGCTCTGTCCATCTGCCGTTTGGAAATATCCATGCTCGATTGATCCGTTGTTGCCGACAGTCGGATTCAACTGTTCTGGTAAGCGTGTTTAAGTCACACCATTTGTTTGTTTCCACCTTATTTGTTTCACTCGTGGACTCATTATTACTATTGTAATTTTTCCACTTTATACCCAGTTGGGTGTACACTGATTAGTGATTTATATATCCGTTTATATTTTTAGCGCTACATACTCACTCTTATGACTTTCGGAATCGTTGTCAAGTTCTTGTGTAGCTGCTCTCCTCCTTTTTTGTTTGTTTTAGGGTTAGCACACTAACCATTTACATTCATATTTAAACTGCAGCAGTTCTGTTAGTCAGTGCTGTCTTATCTACAGCTATTATCTGTGTCCCTGTTCGTGTGTTGACTTCTGTCATTGCCTGATTCTACATTGCTGACTAGTGATGGACGAACATCTGACGGAACGGTTCGCGAAAGCTAACCACAAACTTTCTCAAATGTTTGCGAACCGCAAGTTTGCGGCGGGCCCCATTAACTTCAATGGCAAGCGAACATTAAAAACCCACAGGTCATATTTGCACCCACAAAATACTTACTACTAGCTGTGCACAAATAGTCCCACAACATGGACACTGACCTACCAGAAGTATTAAGCGAAAAACCGGCTACAGAAGTAAGTGTCGGACATTACAGGCCCCAAAAATTAGCCGACAAACGTTCACCTGATAGCAAAAAACTTTGTACAGTAGGTGACCGCGATATTGTGTCAATCTCGCTCCCTTTTTGGGCTAGATTGACCACTTACGAGCCCCGTCACGGGAGCCAGTGCCGAGCCGGCTCGCTCCAATGGGAAAAAGCCATCATAGAAGCGACGGGGATCCGACTTGGATTCCCGCCAATTCTAGCCGCGGTGTTTGGTATGAATCATGAGGGGGAACTCCCCACACCAAATGTTAAATAAAAAACCGACATGGGCTCCCCCCCAGGGGCATACCAGGCCCGTATCCAAGCACGCCGCCCGGCCAATTGTTCCCCCACAATTCATACCAGACCCGTATCCAAGCACGCCGCCCGGCCAGTCAGGAAAGGAGTGGGGACGAGCGAGGGCCCCCACCTGAGCTGTACCAAGCCGCATGCCCTTAACATGGGGAGTGTAACGGCATGACCCGTGACAGACTGAGATTCTCCTATGTCTAGGGTTACCTTATGTCCACAAGGACCATAGGGTGACAAAGACATTGTATCATGTATTTCAGAAGATGGGACATTAATAATAATTCATATTGCAGGACTGGAATATTACAAGGTGTTCCTGCTTGACATCTGTTACACAGAAAAGGGACATTACAAGCTTACTCAATGCTTAGCTCAGGCTTTTCAAATGTTAAGTGAAGCCGGGCTTGTGAAATACATTTCAATCTGTTGAAAAGGTGTTAATTGCATCTACTCCTAGACATCTGTGATTGTGTATTATTCAAAAGGGAAAATCATTGTGTATTTGGTTTTGATGTCATTATCTACAGGAATGTCATTCTCTCTGAGGTAAATATATTGATGATGCGGTGCCGACATGTCTAGCTACAATTAGATAATTAGCCTCAGTGAGTGAATAGGGGGGTGGAGATGGCATTGTCCCTTTGATTACTGTCACATGCTTGTAACTGCATAAAAAGCTGGAAAGAAACCATTAAAGTGTTCATATCTTTGAAACCAGTACCAGAGCTTGTGTCTCGGTTATTATGGAAAATGGAATGGATCGTGTATGCAGGATTGTTGCAGTGTGTCGGATAAGCTTGTCGTGGTTGGATGGAAGGTCGTAAACGGTGGTGACCGTTACATTTGGTGGCAGCGGTGGGATGATTCCATCACCAGAAGGACGGCTACAAGGGCACATGACAATGGAAATGGTGTATGAACGGATGAAGCTCTCTTCCCTCATGGACTTACTGGAGAGCCGGGGCAGACCGGCCAGCAACTGTAAGAAAAGAGACATTATCGCCAAACTGGTCGAAATGGATAAAGCTAAAAGGCCCGCCGTAACAGACTAGACACCCGAAGAAGCAAGTTTTGATCGGGCAGTTAACATAAGACTGACACATTATGGTCCTAACCCTCCACCGGAGATCAGGGACCGAGTTATAGTGGCTCTAAATGCCACCTTGCTACAGCGAAGAAGTGCTGCAGCAACTGAAGTCACAGCAGCACCAACTAAAGAGAGAGGAGAGGTGCAGACACCAGTCTCCATGGAAGAGGAATTCCAAAGAAGGTTACAAGAGATGCGGATACAGCATAGAGGACCCGTATCAGAGGAGGTCCTGTTGGGATGGTCGGATGTGATTCGGTGCCAACTCTGGAAGGAAGCACTAGCTCTGGAGCAGCAAAACCAAGGAAAGTTCCTGCCCTCCATCTATGCAAGGTACTGGCCGCAGTATGACGTACGAATGCTGTTGTTGGGGGAACAACCGAAGCAGGAGTGGATAGCAGAGTTAAGCAGGCTGATCAGAGATGCAGCTAGACGAGAGCTACAGAGCCCTCCGGTGGTATGTAGCCCAAGAGTGCCCATGGTCAGCGAATGACAGCCCCACAGAAGGCTATGACTATGATGGCCTGGGATTGTTGTATTGGAGGATGTCCAGTGATCCCGACTTTGGGGATGATCGGGAGTGGCGCTTGGAGGACATAATGGAGCACAGATAGGAAAAATTGAATATCTCGGAAGGCCACTGGTTACAGGAAGATTTGGAATTTCTGGCCATTCAAGAATGGGATTTGGAAAACGCCTACAGACAGCTGCTAGACTCGGCTCAGCAGCAGGGTGGGGCTCCCGTTGCCTGCAACTATGAGGAAAGGTCAGATGACAACTGTGAAATCCTGGCTGATGAATCGGCAGTGGAAAATATGGAGATTGCCACCCCTAAAGCCAAAGCAGATGGTGTGGAGTTCCAGGGAGCCGGGGCGGTTGGCCCCTCACTCCAGCAACAAGCTGAGGTGGTAAAGCTTTTACCCCCAGCTGAATCACTGGCCACAGAGCAGAGTGTCATGGGCCTCTGCTCCTCACTAACAGAAGAGGGGGACCCTGTGGTAGTGGATGGGACTGTGGTCTCCACTCACAGCAACCCAGCGGAAGAGCTGGCAACAGAAAAGTGGGTCATGGACCTCGGCTCTCCACTAACAGTAGAGGGGGACCCTGTGGTAGTGGATGGGATTGTGGTCTCCACTCTCAGCAACCCAGCGGAAGAGCTGGCAACAGAACAGAGGGTCACGGACCTCTGCTCTCCACTAACAGAAGAGGGGGACCCTGTGGTAGTGGATGGGACTGTGGTCTCCACTCACAGCAACCCAGCGGAAGAGCTGGCAAAAGAACAGAGTGTCATGGGCCTCTGCTCCCAACTAACAGAAGAGGGGGATCGTGTGGTAGTGGATGGGACTGTGGTCTCCACTCACAGCAACCTAGCGGAAGAGCTGGCAACAGAACAGAGGGTCACGGACCTCTGCTCTCCACTAACAGAAGAGGAGGTTCCTGGGGTAGTGGATGGGACTTCAGTCTCCACTGGCACAACCCCAGAAAATGGTACAGGACTGGGACAGGAGGATGTCGGCTTTGCTTTGTAAGCACCGGGGGGTTTTCACCTGGCACCAGTGGATGGGACTTCAGTCTCCACTGGTATACCCCAGGAAGGGGGGCAGTTGGCCCAGACCCCCAACAGCAGGATGGACTGAGCCCAGCCACCCTGCCTTCTCTCCAGTGGCTGAATGGACTCTAGGGAGAAGAGCCAGTCCAGGCCTCTCCCCAGCGGCAGGCGTGTTCTCTGAGAGAGGCAGAGGTTGGCAGGGTGAGTAATGCTCTGTTTGGAGCCATTTATTTGTGGTACAGTATGGATACCAGCATTGGAGGACTGGAACTACTGACGGACTTCGGAGTCAATCCGTTTGGGGTTCCCACCTGTGTCCGTCTCCCACCGAAAGGGGAGAGATGTAACGGAATGACCCGTGACAGACTGAGATTCCCCTATGTCTAGGGTCACCTTATGTCCACTAGGGCCATAGGGTGACAAAGACATTATATCATGTATTTCAGAAGATTGGACATTAATAATAATTCATATTGCAGGACTGGAATATTACAAGGTGTTCCTACTTGACATCTGTTACACAGAAAAGGGACATTACAAGCTTATTCAATGCTTAGCTCAGGCTTTGAAATGTTAAGTAAAGCCGGGCTTGTGAAATACCTTTCAATCTGTTGAAAAGGTGTTAATTGCATCTAGTCCTAGACAATACTTTGTCTATGGTACACAAAGGTGTCAGAGACAGTACGTCTGTCTAGATATGTGGTTTGAGGTCAAGGCATTGTGTAAATGCCTTTTAGAATGTGATTGAGGTTCCTTATGTGGGTGTGAAGATTATCTGTGATTGTGTATTATTCAAAAGGGAAAATCATTGTGTGATATTATTTGGTTTTGATGTCATTATCTACAGGAATGTCATTCTCTCTGAGTTAAGTCTATTGATGATGCAGTGCCGACATGTCTAGCTATGATTAGATAATTAGCCTCAGTGAGTGAATAGGCGGGTGGAGCTGGCATTGTCCCTTGGATTACTGTCACATGCTTGTAACTGCATAAAAAGCTGGAAAGAAACCATTAAAGTGTTCATATCTTTGAAACCAGTACCAGAGCTTGTGTCTCGGTTATTATGGGAAATGGAATGGATCGTGTATGCAGGATTGTCGCAATGTGTCGGATAAGCTTGTCGTGGTTGGATGGAAGGTCGTAAACGGTGGTGACCGTAAGGCGGCGTACACACGATCGGATATATCCGATGAAAACGGTCCGCGGACCATTTCCATCGGATATGTCCGATCGGGAGTTTGATCCGATGGCGTGTACACACCATCGGATCAAATTCCCCGCCGCCGGAAGGCGCGGTGACGTGGCGGTGACGCGACGGTGACGTTGACGCCGCCGCGTCACCGCAACGTCACCGCACCAGGAAGTAAAACACTTCCGCGCATGCGCCGAATCCATTCGGCAGCGGCGCGGCGGCGGTGGGGGCCGACATGTCTGCTGGTAAGTGTACTAACCAGCAGACATGTCGGGCGGACAGATCCCCACCGGATAGATTTCAAAGCATGCTTTGAAATCTGTCGGGTGGAGAAATCTGTCCGCTAGCCCATACACACGAGCGGAGATGTCTGCTGAAACGGTCCATCGGACCGTTTTCAGCGGACATATCCCCTCGTGTGTACGCGGCCTTACAGGGGGGTTGGGTGCTCTGGGGCAGATGTGCATAAAATAAGATAAAAGTGTCCAAAATAGATAAAATAAAGTGCTTCAATCAACAATATTTATTCTTCCCAAAGTGCTTCTGTGCTCTAATCAACACTTGAATCCACAATAGGTCCCACAGTGCATACGTGCAAAAGAAACCATGTGCTCCGTTTCCCAAGCCTCTCACCTCAGAAAGGTTTTAAAACAGCCTATGTAAATCTCCAATGCTGCTGGCTTACAAGCAGAGCAGATTCTGTTCGAAATAGACAATTCCCGGCCAGCCTGTTTGCCCACATCACTCAATTTTTCCAGGTTAAGTGTTCCCCAGGTCCCAGCGCTAAGCTCACGGGTAGATGGCTCTCAAAAAAACAATGCAAGCTCCATAGCGTAAAACTGATAAAACATTTAATGGTTAAAAGCAAGTACACTTACAGCAGACTTGTACATAGACAGCATGTAGCGTGTAATCACGAAGATCTCCGCTCTCGGCCACGAGTGGAGATGACGTCACCACCGGCTAACCTCCTTACGCGTTATGTGGCTGTGCACGCTGTTTAATCATAGGATCCTTTCTGAGGTGAGAGGCTTGGGAAAACAGAGCACATGGTTTCTTTTGCACGTATGCACTGTGGGTACTATTGTGGATTTAACTATTGATTGGAGCACAGAAGCACTTTGGAAAGGATAAATATTGTTAATTGAAGCACTTTATTTTATCTATTTTAGACACTTTTATCTTATTTTATGCACATCATTTTGGAGTATTGTGTGTGCACAGAGACTCACATATATATGTTTTTTTTTTTTCTTTTATTATGCAAGTTTATGACATTTGCATTTTACATTTATTGCACTTTAATTATTAATTTTTGGTTGTTATGGTTGTCGATTGATATTTCACATATTTCTACATATTTTGTAGTGGTTCTTAACACACACACACATATAGGGCCAGATTCAGCAACACTTGCGCTGGAG
Source organism: Rana kukunoris (assembly GCA_029574335.1). NCBI lineage: Eukaryota > Metazoa > Chordata > Amphibia > Anura > Ranidae > Rana > Rana kukunoris. Next base: position 361,500,659 of record CM056051.1, on the reverse strand, counting down.
TATTTCGATATGCGCCGCGTAACTGTGATTATGCGCCGTCGTTTCTATGTGGCCGTACCCACCAAACTAGATGCGACAGAAAACGGGCCATTTGCGATCGGCTTAACTTTCCGACGCCAGAGTATCGTCAGCGCATAATTTCGCTTGGCGCATCAGTCGCGCCTATTGATTTCCCCTGCAAATATGCAAATGAGGGAGATTTCCCGATTCGCGAACGGATTAGCACCATACGCTGGCTACATGTATCTCGTCCGTCCGGCGCAAAGTTATTTCTACAAATAGCTGCTTTATCTTTACTCCAGACGGCCTCAGGTCAGCAGGAGAGCAGCTCCAGCAGCAGCGTTACCGACGAAACTATCAAGCTGAACAACCACACTTGCAAGGACAACACCTCTGTGTGCCAACATGCCAGGGGCAGTCATGGTCCTAGCACTAGTACTGGGTCCCCCGGAACGAAGGAGGCGGGCACGTGAGAGGATATACCGCACGCGCATGAGCCTCTTTGGCATGGGGGGATGAGGAGGTGTATCGCCTCTTCGGATTCAGCCCTGATGCAATCCTTGAACTAACCACAACCCTGCAGGGTGACATCACCAGCAAGACACACCGCTCACAAGCAGTGCAGCCACTGGTGAAGGTACTGGCAACACTCCATTTCCTTGCAAGTGGATCATTCCAGCGTACAAGTGGAGTGGTGGCTGGGATGTCACAGTCCACCATAAGCAGATGTGTGCACCAGGTTGTCCCTGCAATCCTCAGACGCATGTCCAACCAGTTCATCAGACCCACCACTGAGGAGCTGCGGCTGAAGGCAATGACAGATTTCGACAGCATTGCCAGATTCCCACGCACCATCGGGGCCATTGATTGCACACATGTGGCCCTACAGCCCCCCAGTGCCACAGAGCACATATACCGCAATCGGAAGCATTGGCATTCCATCAACTCAACTTCCATCCTCATATGGCACGTCCGTGCCAAACACCCCGGGTCCAGCCATGACAGCTTCATATACCGTCAGAGTCCCATCCCAGCAGAATTCGAGCAGAACATGTATGGGGACAGCTGGCTGGTTGGTGAGTGACATGGGTGGCAGGCATGACTATCCCCTCTCGTGATGCACATCAGAAGGGGCACATGCATGACTAACATCCTCCTGTCTTTTCCCTTACAGGTGACTCTGCATATGCACTGGGACCCCATCTCATGACTCCTTTCCGGAACCCCCAAACCAGAGGAGAGAGAAAATACAATGAAGCACACATCAAAACCCGTGCAGTGGTGGAGCAAACATTTGGGCTCCTGAAGTCCCGTTTCCGCTGCCTGGATAAGTCCGGGGGGACCCTATTGTATTCCCCTACCTTTGTGTGTCAGATCATCGGTGCATGTTGCATTCTGCACAACTTTGCTATGAGAAAAGGCCTGCAGATTGACATACATGATGACCTGACCCCCGACCCACACAGTCCCCACCTGCCAGAGGAGACCCAGTCTGCTGATGGAAGAGCAGTCAGGAGGGTCCTCGCCGTAGGCATCTTTGGACAATAAACCAAAACATTTATCACACGGACAATGCACGCGTGTACACCACTGATGTCCCTAGATCACACACACCACATGCACATCGCATTGGATTAGCCCAAGTCCAGCATGTAGGACTTGGGAGCAGCAACGCCAGCGTCAAGGCCCCAATGATGTCACTGTCCATTCATACACCTTTCACACGTCATTCATACAGCCGTGGGGTTAACTTCACCACCACGGCCGAGGGTGACACCCCTTACTGGCAGGAGTGCCACCCCCTCACATTCACACACCATTCACACTGTCCCCTGCACTCCTGACCGTGTGCAGTAAAAAATAAAAAAAATATCTCATAACCTGAGAACAAAAATAAACAAAAACGCATATCCTGAGTATAAAATAAATATTCAAAAATAAACAAAAACTCATATCCTGAGTATAAAATAAATATTCAAAAATAAACAAAAACTCATATCCTGAGTATAAAATAAATATTAAAAAATAAACAAAAACTCATATCCTGAGTATAAAAAAAAAAATATAACAACCAAAAAATCAAAAAACCCTCATCTGGGATGATGGGGGCTCCTCCTTGGGGGCACTCTCGGGCTCCTCAGCTGCCTGGAGGGAGTGGGTGGTGGTGGGGGTGGGGGGGCATCTGGAGGAGGCTGATCCCCGGGTGGGCCACTCCTGGGAGCTGTTGGCTGCCTGCCCTCCAATGCCATGGCAATACGGCTCAGATACAGGTTTGTCTGGGCCTGCATCCTCAGCTGGCGGGTGATATGATGCCGCTGGTCACGTTGCCGCTGCCTCCCCTCTTCCCGGATGGCAGCTGTGTTGTCTTGGACGGCTGCTGTCAGGTGCCGGACATCAGCCTGCACCTCCCCCAGGCTGGTGACAATGTCCTGCACACGACTGGGCAGCTGTGACATGGAGCCCAGGCTGTCTGCGACCCGGTCTAAGTGGCCAGCAATCTCCCCCATTTGCTGGGTCTGCCTTGCGTGGTCCAACACTACCTGGTCCTGGACCATATCAGACACCCCCCTGGTCTTCCGGGTCGCCTTCCTGGGGGCAGAAGAAGGTTGTCCCCGTGGGGATGGAGTCGCCCTTGAGGGGCTACCTAGGATGGGGGAGGGGATGACAGAGGGCCCTGCAGAGGAGGAGGACTCCTCCAACAATAAAATAAAGTCCTGCTCAGGGACAGGCTCCTCCTCAACCACCTCTGCTGAAGTGGTGTGGGCACTCTCCTCCTCCACCTCGGTGTCTCCAGCACCCAGGGCCTCGTCATCAGCATCCCGTTGGGAGGTTGGGGTGGACTGGCCGGTAAGCGATGATGGCCCAGCTCCGTCATCTGCGGATGACACAAAGCAGACACATGTTGGTGGTCCCACACACTTGGCACATGTACCCCCCCCCCCCCACATGCAACACACCAAATAGGGGATAAAAAAAAACGTACCTGTCCTGGAGCCTTCCTCTACGGAGTCATAGCCAGGGACCCCCTCCAACTGCTCCCTGTCCAGGCAGCGGGCGACCACCTCCTCCTCCGTGGTCAGGCTGACCGGACATGGTGGACCACCACCTGTGCCCCTCTCATGGCTCCTAATGGTGGCCACCTTGCCACGGACCTTGCGCCGCAGGTCGTTTATTTTTTTTTGAATGTCGCCTGCAGTCTGGGTGGAGTACCCTAGCACATTGACCCTGGCAGCAATGGTCTCCAGGATGCCCTGCTTCCTCTCCCGGCTGGTCTTCCTACTTTTTTTCCCGTGGAGGGAATCATTAAACGTCTCCATAGCCGAGATGATCACAGAGACCTCCTGGGCATTAAAGTTGAGGTTCCTCCTCTCTCTGGGGGTAGCGGGAGCAGCCATGACAGTGCAAAAGTATCTTCCCTGGGGTGGGGGGAAACGGATATACTTTTGCGCCGGAATGGCATTTCCGCTAGCGCTTTTATACGCGCAACAGAACACATTGCGCTGACGTTTCCCGTGAAGTGGTGCCGACGGAAGTTGTGAGCATGCGCACAAGGGGGCGAGTGGAGCCTCACTTACTGCGCATGCTCCGTGGATGATGCGCTGAACGTAAGCCTCTGCGCTGGGGTCCGCCCATCATTTACATATGATCACACCCACTTCCACTTGCGTCGGGTTACGCCAGCGCATTATCGTTACTCTGGCGCAAGTTTACGCGCAACTGCTATGTGAATAACAGTACTTGCGCCGAAAGTGTCGGCGGAGTAACGTAAATGAGAAACGTTACTCCAAAGTAAAGAAGCGCCCATCTACCTGAATCTGGCCCATATTTGCATTATTAGTTGGTGTTACTCAGTGTACTACCAGTTGGATAACGTTTTACAATAACATCCCTCATTTTACCCCCTCATCATCCCATAGATCAAAGGTGGGTGATATTGAATAGGAGTGAAACATTCCTTATATTTTGGCTCGTCAGATATAATTTTATCAGTTTTACGCTATAAACAATTAGATTGTGACCTTAGCAAGATTTTAGAACATATTTAGTCCTTATTATTTTATGATAATATTATGGCAAGAGCCATTACCCCCCCCCCCTTATTTATCAATATTTTTTTTGTGTGTGAGCACTTATTGTCATGGCTGCTTAGTGTAATTTAAAAATTAAATTTTAGTATTATTGCTCTAGTTAGTGTGGTTTGCGCATTAGTTCCCGCCATTAATCATTTTATGCCGCTGTTTTTACCTAAGACAGGGACCATGAATTGTAATGGGTGGTGGCGGATATTTGTGGCCTGTCAGAGGAATTTGAATCAAACATGTTCTAGTGGTCACATGTGTTGAATTCCTCCGAGATCCATGCCTCATTCATTTTTAGAAATGTGCGGTAGTCAACACTGTTGTGAGCTACAGTAGGTGACCGCGATATTGTGTCAATCTCGCTCCCTTTCTCGGCGAGATTGACCACCTACGAGCCCCATCGCGGGAGCCAGCGCCCATATGAGGGAATGGGGCACACAGTAAGGCACACAGTAGGACACACCATGGGGCACACCACAAGGACACACAGTACGGCATAACACGGGGGATACAGCAGGGCATGGGGACAGGCAGCAGGGCATGTAGCCACACATCAGAGCATGGGGCAGACAGCTGGGTATGGGGCAGACAGCAAGCCATGGGGCACAGAAAAGTGTGTGGGGCAGACAACAGGGCATAGGGCAGGGCATGGGGCAGACATCAAGTCATGGGGGCACAGAGCAGGGCATAGGGCAGACAGCAGGGCATGGGCACAGAGCAGGGCATGAGGTAGACATCAGGGCATGGTGGCGCAGGGCATGGGGGCACAGAGCAGCACATGGGGCAGACAGCAGGGCATAGGGGCACAGCACAGGGCATGGGGCACAGCGCAGGGCATGGGGCACAGCGCAGGGCATGGGGGCACACAAAGCATGGGGCAAAGAGCAAGGCATGGAGGCAGACAGCAGGGCAGATATCAGGGTATGGACAAACGTCAGGACTTTGGGGCACAGAGCAGGATGCTGGGCACAATATGTCCAGAGTGTTAATGGAAGTCACCTTGCTCTAATAAGTGAATAAGTGTCTGATTCTTCCTGTATAAAGTGATCCTACTCTCCCTGTATAAAGTGTCTGCCTGTATAATCTCTGCATGGAGTAACTGGATGCTATGAAGAGAAGCGTAGGACAAAAATATAAACAGACCTCATGATGCACACCTCCCTGCCGTCCCCTCCTCTCTTCTTATTCCATCCGAGGTGATGACAAATGCAAGCACCTGGGGTGGACGGGAGAGAAGGAGGGGCTGGCGGGGAGGCTTGCATCACAAGGTCTGTACTCTGTACTGTTTACACTGTAGTCTATTCCGCAGGGAGCAGGTATTCGGAACCCGATCTACCCGTCAATCACAGGTAGCCGATGGGTGGATCGGGTCCCGAGGTGGAAGCTGTCATGGGGCCCCCTACTGGCCACGGGCCCTCAGGCAGTGCCCGAAATGCCTGATGGTCAGTCCGCCCCTGGTCTTAAAAGAACAGGAGAGGGGAAGGAGACAGATGGGGGAAAGAAGGGGTGGAGATAATGCAGTTCAGTGATTACAGTGTGCTGCAATCTGCAGTGCACACACCCACGGTCCAGGCTAGAATCTCAGGCATAATTCACACACAGCCAGGAATGCTGCTGATTTTCATATTTTCTGCCCACACATCCCCCTCTCTTCAGATACAGCACACCAGGATAGTGTGGGCGGGACTGAAAGATGGAGGAGCTGTATTCCTCCCTGCTTGTATGTGAGGAGAGTGAGGGGGGAGGTGGCTGGACTCGCTGGGCTGTAAAAGAGTGTCATACACTGACACTCAGCTCAGCTTGCAGTCACCACTCTCGGAATTTACAGGCTGGTTCTCCTGTCGTCCTGTCCTAAGGACAGGAGAAATCAGTCTGTTTTTTCAGTAACTGAGATGAAGGCTTGGGACCCCCCACAGTGCTCATGGAGTCCTTTCTGCAACTCTCTCTTCTCCATGCCAATGAGGATGCAGGGGAAGGAGCAGATCGGGCGGCTGTGGTTGTATGAGTGACCGCTTTAAAAAGAGTGTCATAGATGTCAAAGGACCCTGAGCTTCCCGTCTGGGAATACACAGGTGCCTCCCATTGGGCCATATGCCTGCCAATCTGGCCCCTCAAAACACATAAGAGTGACCTATAATCCACACTAAGCCAACCTCTACACCTGAAAATAATGAAATACAAAAACACGTAATAATATATAATTCCCCCAACACCACATACAAAGAACAGAACAAAGAACCCACATGTAAACCCTTACTCATGCATCAAATGTGGGTGAATGTAGAGCCTAAACTTGTCAGAATCCCATTGGCCAATCCGCTTAACTGCATCACCATTCAGGCCCGCCCGAGAGGCCGCCCCTATGCAGAATGAGTGGGAGGCGTAACCCTTGGGGTCATACCCTGCCGCTGTTAAACATCTCCTTAACACCACTACAAACTGAAATCTGGACAGAGCTGGCCGGAATAAGGAACAGTCTTATGCTACACACGGAATGCAATTGCAGAAACAAATCCTGCAACATTACAAATTAAACAGGATGGCACCTATCCCTGCTCCTGTACCCCTTAACTGCCTGTTTCACCCAAAATTCCTTAGTATAATCCCTGCAACCTTGCCACTTAAACAGGAAGGCCAAACCCGCCAACATACAATCGACAGCAGATGCGGAGACCCCCTTCTCCATCTTCAAAGTCAGAAAATAAGGTACGGCATTGCCCATCTCATGACTGCGGGTGGGGGGTCTGTAGTTAGTGGAGGGGGATCTGTACTGAGAGGGGACTATAGTTGGTGGGGGGGTGACACCATTTTTTTTCACACCGGGTGACACCAACCCTAGTGACGCCACTGGCCACAGAACAAACAAGAGGAGAGAGAGAGAAGGAGGAGGAGGATTCTGGCAGTTTCCAAGGCATTGAAGCAGAGGAAGACATACGTCAAACAGTAAGAGATGGTTTTCCTCCCGCAGAACCCTTGGGAGTAGTATGTGGCTGGGAGGATGCAGTTCTAGATACTCTAATCCTCAGTGACCACGAGGAGTCTGCATCTCATGCCTCTGCAAATTTGTGGTGTTTGGCTTCAAAGCCTGTGAATGGACCCAAGAATACATGCCATAAAGGAGAAGGATCACTATTGGTTGGCAACCCTCCTTGACCACTGTTAGAAGGGGAAAATCTCAGAACTCCCATCCCCACAGAGAGTGCAGAAGATAAAATCTCTTGAGGACACCTTAAAAATAAGTTTATTGAACACTTTTGCAGACTCTGGAAGGTTACAGTGTTGTGAAAAAACGTTGTTTAAAGCTTTTGTTGGTTAAGAGAGGAGCGGTGGAGAAGGCTGGCTGCTTAAGTAATTTCTCATTTTTTTTGTCCTTGCCAACCAGGGCTGTCAGCTTCTACATCCCATGCGCAGCGTCTGCATCACATGGTGGATGATTATATAAGGGCAAAAACAGAGATGGAGAGCTTTCCAGTCGACGATCCACTGGCTTACTGGGTCATGAGAATAGACCACTGGCCAGAACTTGCCCAGTATGCTGTTGAGCTGCTGAGCTACTCTGCATCCAGCGTGCTTTCTGAATAGACATTCAGTGCTGCTGGAGGTTTTGTTACTGATCATAGAATGTGTCCGTCCATAGACTCAATGTGTTACGGTGTGAAGGCGCCACCAACACCCAAACAACAATCTTTCCACACATGTTTGATAGGTGCATATCATTACAATTTTTAACATCAAGGCCAATTCTTGCTTTCATCAAGAGTGCCTCTACAGGGTTACGGTGTGAAGGCTCCACCAACACCCAAAGAACAATCTTTTCGCACAGAACTACTACAGAAATAGAAATCCAAAGCCATTGCTTACCAAATAAAGAAAGCTTGCAGGGAAAATTTTCATTTTGTAGGCTTTATAAATCAAATTTTTGCTGCAGCAGTACAAATGTGCCACTTTACAGATGGCACATCTGATTTCACATCATCTCCCCAGGCACTATATTGAATATAGGAATTTTTCATTTTTATACTTTCACTTTAAGAATCAATAAAATCACAGCTCATTTAAAAATGACGTTTTTTACAAACTTTATTTCATTGATACGTGTCCCCCAGGGCAATAGCCGGACCCCCAGAACCATTGTTTGCCCAATTACTTGCATATAAGCCTTAAAAATTTACACATTTGATTTTTCATGTTTGGGTCCCATAGGCCTCGTACACACGACCGAAAATCTCATCAGGAAAAACCTGTTTTCTCTGACGAGATTCTTGGCAAAAAACTCTTGCCACCCAAGTGTACTGACTCATTTCAAAAGAACCGCGGTTCTCTTGAAAGGAAAGAACGCGGTGACATAATCGTGTACGACGTGAATGTGCTCGTCACATTCGATGGCTTCGCCACTATCTTGCTGCACCCTACTTATGCCGTGGAAGCTACCGCGCATGCGACAGGTAAGTATACACACTCTCGGGTTTCTCGTCTGGAAACAGGCAAACCAGAATCTCGACAAGAAAAAAAGAGAGCAGGTTCTCATTTTTTCTCGTTGAGGTTCTTGCCTGATTTCCAGACGAGAAACCTAAATGCCTCGTACACACAAACTGGAATCTCGGCAAGAAGCAGTTTTCTTGCTGTTTTTTGCCGAGAAACCCGGTCATCTGTACCAGACCATAGACTTTAATTTGGTTCATTATTCGGTTCCAAACTTTTCCAATGTTCGAAAAGATGCAAACCAAACAGGGGGACGTTCGGCCCATCCCTATTTAATATCTTACGCTCCAAGGTTGCCCTTTAGATTGAGTTTACACCTACAAATGATATAGAGGGTTATATCATTTCTGGCAGTACTGTTTGCCACTCAATTGTTCACCCAAGCCATTTGCCAATTGAACCTTTCTTTGCAATGGTTTGGCATCACAGGTAAATACCATGCTATAAACAACAGTTGTGAATTATTTACTGTTTGTTATCCATACAGTCCCTGGTCTTCTGGAATGTACCGTATTTGCCTACTGGCTGACTGTTACTTGAAACATTCCTCTTAATGCAGAAATTAGTAGACTAAGACATATTAGCATCTTTTACTCAGACAGATGTCTATGTCTTTTTCACGTTAATTACTGTAATTGGTTTTATGGAAAAATATGTTCAAGTTTAATATAAATTATATTATAACTTACAAATGTGTCAAGCATTTCTTTAGAAAATCTGACCAAATAAAGATGCTAAAATGATAACTGATTAGACACACATTAACAATTATTCTGATAATATTTATTGATGTTGTCATTTAATTTTTACCTAGAGTATGTTTGCCTATTTCTGCTTTGGTTGCTAGCAAATATATCAGTATCTTTTTTGCCAATTACACAACTATATTGTGCTTAATAAAAAGTTAATGTTTATAAATGAATTATACTCGTAGGTTTGAATGCACATTAGGTACATCATGCACATTCATGGTACACAAAGCCAACATTACATTTTTTCTGTGTCCTGCCGGCAGTTTTCTTAGCTGAGGACAAGCAGTATGAGTTCGGTGCCACTTTGCAAATTTCACATCATCTCTAGCTCCGCCCCTGTTACTGCCAGGCAGCTCCCTCCAGTAATTGGCTGCTATTGTCAGACCTGATTAGGCTCACATTTGATTTGGGGAGCAGGCAGCGATTTTGGTTTTCTTATTGAAACATAAATCTACCAGCTGGTCAGTAATCAGTACTTTTATAAAGTTGCCCACATGCCAGAGCGCTTCAGCTTGCCAGCGAAACTAGTCTGCCTCTCGGGTTATCGATGGAGATATTTTGTGGTGTTACAGCCATCAGCCCAGCTGTGTGTAATATCCAGTTGATTTTTGTATGCTAAATTCTGTTGCATATTTGTGTTTTTCATTTATTTTTCTTCTTTTTTTTGTTACCTAAAGCAAATCTACATCCAAACACAAAGATGTCATATATTTCAGCTTACGTGGTCTGCCTTTCCAGTCTAAGCAACAAAGTCTGATTTTTATAACTGATCCAGTTGTGGCAAGATAGATATAAAACTTACAATCTTAGTAGAATTGGCAGATTGTGACTCGATCCAAATGACATCTTGCAGATAGTAGAAAGATTTAATTGAAAGCTTGTGCAGATATTCAAAGAAGAACATCAGTTAGGTAAAAAAAATCATAGTATGTCTAGTTCTAGCAATTAAATTTGCTCATTAACCACTTTTTCAGATTCAGTGTTTACGAGACTAAAACTGTTTTTTTTTGCTAGAAAATTACTTAAAACCCCCAAACATTATATATATATATTTTTTTTCTAACACCCTAGAGAATAAAATGGCAGTCATTGCAATACTTTTTGTCACACCGTATTTGCGCAGCGGTCTTACAAGCGCACTTTTTTTGAAAAAAAACAAACACTTTTTTGAATTAAAAAATAAGACAACAATACATTTTGCCCAATTTTTTTATATATTTTGAAAGATAATGTTACGCCGAGTAAAATGATAACCAACATGTCACGCTTAAAAATTGTGCACGCTCGTGGCATGGCGTCAAACTTTTACCCTTAAAAATCTCAATAGGCGACGTTTAAAAAAATTCTACAGGTTGAGTGACAGAGGAGGTCTAGGGCTAGAATTATTGCTCTCGCTCTAACGATCGCGGCGATACCTCACTTGTGTGGTTTAAACACAGTTTTCATACGCGGGCGCTACTTGCGTATGCGTTTGCTTCTGTGCGCGAGCTCGTCGGAAGGGGGCGTTTTAAAATGTTTTTTTTTGTTTTCTTATTTTTTATTTTATTTAGTTTATAATTTTTTACAATGAGATAAAAAAAAATTATCACTTTTATTCCTATTACAAGGAATGTAAACATCCCTTGTAATAGAAAAAAGCATGACAGGTCCTCTTAAATATGAGATCTAGGGTCAAAATGACCTCCGATCTCATATTTAGACTTAAATGCAAAAAAAGAAAAAAAAAATTAAACTGTAATTTTTTCAAATGACGTTTTGACGTCACTTCCGCCCAGCAGAGCTATGGGGACGGGTGGGGGCGATATTTCCCTCACTCGCATCCCCACACAGCTGCCGAATGGACCCGATCGCCTCCGCCGCTACCGACGGCTCCGGTAAGCGGCGGAGGGCGCGGGAGAGCGGCGGGAGGGGGGGCCCTCTTCCGCCACCGATAATGGCGATCTCGCGGAGACTGCCGTTATCATTAACAGAACCTCCCACTGAAAAGATGGATATCTCGGTTGTGGCAGCAGCTGCCACCGTTACCGAGATATCCATCTTTAAAAACATGACGTCTTTTGACTATGGGGCGGTAACCAAGTGGTTAAAGAAACTAAATACATGCTGAAAAGAGAGTGGGACTAGCTATTTAAAAACAAACAAACAACAATACATGTGTAACATGATATTAAACATCCTTAGATGTGGAGGCTGCATTGTTTTTTTTTTCCCCAAGCTTATTTTTACTTGCCAATCCTGTGACTAATACACTTCCCATCCTTTCATGTCTACATGCATTCATCGACTGTATCTATGGAGGGTTCCATGGGTACCAAACAGGCATGTCTTTGAGCATATCTGCCTTTGTTCACTTCCATTATATTGTGAATTGACAGGATTAGTAGTTTACACAATGAAGAAATTGTGCTTTCTTTTCAGCTTACAGGGAGTGACAAGAACATTGTATAATGACAGCTATTTACTGTACTTACTGTATATGTTCTTAGACTGAAATGTGAAAACAAATGCACCCACAAAATCTAAGGACTGGTAATGAAATATGAATATGAAATATTTGTTTATAAGTATGCTTAGATATGCTTTAAAGTGAACCTGTTCTTTATCCATAAAGGCTTTACAAAAGGAATTTTAGGCAAGTTTATTTATCATCCCTAAACCAGCCACCACATTTCTCACCAAATCATTCAAGAAATTACAAGAGAGAGAACAGCCACCATATGCCCAAACCCAGGCAGCACTCAGTATCTACGTTACCAAAAATGAAAAGAAAAACAACTTGCCCATGGAATTTTGCAGAGTGGTGCTAAGTGAGAAATACAAAAAAATTATAAAAATTACAACATTTTTATAGAGATTTACATAAAAAACACACATCTAAATTTCCCCGAATTGGAATGAAATAAAAATAAAAATGTTACCATTGTTCTTTCTAAATGCCAACACAGTTGGTAGATCATTATCTTTTTGCAGAAGCTGTAATCTATGCATTTTGCATGACAACGTCCACATCCTCAGGAGACAGCCAAAGCTGGATTAAGTGTACATACGGTGGTAAAATAAATCCAGGTCATAGGGTAATGGCCTTAAGGCCTTTTAAACCAGGAGAATAGTCCCATATAATACCCAATTAGGTTAGATTATCCAATTAGATTGTAAGTAATCAGAAAAAAAATGACCACAGTTCATGTGCCACAATTATGGTTGCATTGGTGCCAATACCGAGCATTTGCACAAGTATGTGTGAGGCCGCGTACACACGATCGAATTTATCTGCTGAAAACGGTCCGATGGACCGTTTCAGCAGACAAATTAGATCGTGTGTACGGGCGGACAGACAGGTTTTTCCAGCAGACAGATTTTAAAGCATGCTTTAAAATCTGTCTGCTGGGAACCTGTCCGTCCGACATGTCTGCTGGTTAGTACACTAACCAGCAGACATATCTGCCCGCACATGCGTCAAATGGATTTGACACATGCACGGAAGTGTTTTACTTCCTGGTGACGGTGACGTGGCGCCGTCAACGTCACCGCCACGTCACTGCGCTGTCTGCCGGCGGGAATTTTGGTTTGATCGTGTGTACACGATCAAACCAATCTATCCCAGCAGACAAATCCGATCCAAACGGTCTGTCAGACCGATTTGATCGGATTTATTTAATGGTGTGTACGCGGCCTAATTGTCCAAATGCTCTGATGCTTGACCCAATACTTGGACAGTCAGGGACGATCAGTGCGGTGGTGGGGGGGTTACAATCACCAATCTCCCTGCTTGGCTTTCAATAAAGCAGCTGACAGCTGCTTCTCCTCCTCTTGCTCCCGCAGCTGTCAGCTGCTTTATTGAAAGCCACAAAAGGGAGATCAGTGATTTGTAACTCCCCCCACTGCCACACCGATCATTCCTGACTGTGCCCCCTCTGGCCTCCTCCGGTTCCCCTCTGTGTCCTCCTATGTGTTCCTCTGCCCCCCAGTCCCAGATCTTTCTGACCCCCAACATCTTATCAACCCCCCCAACAGGGTTGATAAAAAAAGGAAACATTGCAATAAATAAATATTTAAAAGTAAAATTGTAAAAATAATAAAAAAAAAAACAAAAAAAACACTGACACCCCCCACCCCCTAAAAAAGAAAGCATTGTAAAATAATAAAAACAACATAAAATTAATAAAAATGTAAATAATTAAAAATACTGACACAGTCCATGCCTCATCGTTGCCTATCAGTGCCCATCGGTGCCCATCAGTGCTGCATATTAGTGCCATTAAAAAAAAGTATTGCTAATGAATATTGGCAAGTACTTGAAAAAAAAAAGGATTGGTATTGTACTCGGTCTTAAAAAAGTGGTATCGGTGCAACCCTAGCCGCAAGTAAAGGTAAGTCTTCTACAGTATCAGAATTCTTCAACCATGGAATGTATATACTGTATGCAAAGACAATTCAATAGTGTAGTGACTTAATCAAAGAATAAAAAGGAGTAATACTCACAATGCACAGGGATACATACAATTGTCTATTCACAGCATGCATATACACAGTGAAGGGCCTGGCACCTACCAGTATGATATCCTCACACAGGACCCACCTGCCTAATGCGTATCGCCTCATCTTGTCGAACTGACAGATCTTCGCTGTTAGGAGGTATACATTTATTGATATTAGTGTGGTGATTGCACTGTGGAGTGATAGCTGCTATTTTACTTTTTTTTTTTCTATTAATATGTCAGTGTGTTTTTTTATAAAGAATAGCATAGGGTTTTTGTAATAAACATTTTTAAGGCCGTAAATTGCCTTCTGTGTGCTGGGGGGCAGGGGGATTTGCTGGGCCATCTCTTTTGGTGTCAACATAGACTGTCAGAAGTGACTCATGCAGATAGCAGGAGTAGGAGACAGCAGATAAGAACCACACTAGGTGCTTTGGATTGAAGTTAAAGTGGATGTCACAATGTAAAGTGTAAGGCCTCGTACACACGAGGGGATATGTCCGCTGAAAACGGTCCGATGGACCGTTTCAGCAGACATCTCCGCTCATGTGTATGGGCTAGCGGACAGATTTCTCCACCCGACAGATTTCAAAGCATGCTGGCGGCGGGGAATTTGATCCGATGGTGTGTACACGCCACCGGATCAAACTCCCGATCGGACATATGCGATGGAAATGGTCCGCGGACCGTTTTCATCGGATATGTCCGATCGTGTGTACGAGGCCTTAGATTTCCTATCATCTGTGCCCAGTCTTGCCACACAGAGTTAATCCAGCGCTGAGTAATCCTCTTGTAATGTTCAGTGCAAATGAACAGATATCCAGATAAAAACTTGCCAAATTATAAAGTCCGTTTCTCTGTTTTTGCTTTCAGTGACAGGTTATTTACAAATCTAGCTTGGACATGTTTATCATATGCTATGTTTTGTTTATCATAACATGAGGTGATCCAAAGTTCATTCTATATTACCAGGATGTGTTATGTGGGGGAGGGGTGGATTTCTCACTTTTTATACCTCATGTTATGATAAACATAACATATGATAAACATTAAAAGAGGATTACTCAGATCTGGATTAACTCTGTGTGGCAAGACTGGACACAGATGATAGGAAATCTTATACTCTACATTGTGACATCAAAATAAAAAATAAAAATTGGGGTTTACATCCACTTTAATACATACTATAGAGGGATGTGCTTTGTTAAGTATATCATCCTTTATAAAAAGTTGCAAGTGCAGCATTTACATTTTTACATGCTTCTTCTTTCATATAGTAAATACCAAGTAATACTGCCAGTAAAAATACCTTCCTGATGAGAGTGACAACAACAAAAAAAAACATCTTTAGTGAATTT
Organism: Rana kukunoris; assembly: GCA_029574335.1. NCBI lineage: Eukaryota > Metazoa > Chordata > Amphibia > Anura > Ranidae > Rana > Rana kukunoris. Next base: position 361,485,510 of record CM056051.1, on the reverse strand, counting down.
AGTAGTTTTGACATGCTGAGCAGCTAATTTAACAGCTTGGGCTAGAGGACCGCTTTGCTTTGCACGCTGAGCGGAAATTCCTGATATTATTCTTAATGCTCTAAAGACATCATTCACATCAGCAAATTACTTTAGCCTGTGTAGTTATGTGTGCTTATTTTGGACTAGTGATCTTTTGATGGCCGAACAGTGTAAAACAGATATTTATGGTTGCACAAAACAAGGTCAGCATTTTACTAGCACATAAAACAGTGGAATTTGATAGGACGAAGAAGCCTGCTTACCATGAGGGACATGCTGGCTGCGAGGACACTCTCTGACTGTCGAACATCTCAGCTGTGACTTTCACTACATGCCAGGATTTTGTGCGATTTAACAAAGGGGAGAAGCTCAAGTAGTTCTCCTAATTAAAGAGGCTAGATTGCTCCAAGACTGAATGTGAAGGCACAGCCAACATACAGAGAATCTATGGAACTGTCCTCTATATCGTAATTCACAATTCTCTGTTGATAATGCATGTGACAAAAAGGTAGCATCGGTCTAATACTGCTATTGCCAGCGGTTTCAAAAATGACTTTTGGCTCTAAATGCTTTATTTGATGAGCAGACAATGAGAACACAGATCAGCCCGCCAAATCAATAGACTCTTCCATGGCACCGCAGTACATGTTAATGCTTTGTATACACCAAAGACTATTACTTAGACATCTGGTGCTGCTTTCTTTTTATCCCTTACAAAGTCACAGACACAAGCGACAAATAGACGTCTTGTTTGGATCAAAAGAGTATAAGATGTAAAGCGCAAATGTACATTTACCTTTCAAAGTGTGCACCAGCTTATAACACTGTATGAATGATTAATATTTACGGATTTTGTATAGATAGTGTTACAAGACCAGGAGGCACCTGTGAATCAAGCATATTTGATTATTAAAACATATTAGGAACATGATCTCTGCACCTGAGAAGCATGATTAGTTGGAGAAGAGTTTGTGTTACAGAGATGTAGACTTGTAATTGTGTCATCGGGGAGGCTGACAATGCAATTAAACAATAAAATCAAAAGAGCATCATGGAATTGTTGATTTTGGCTTCTTGCTGCCAGAATTGTAGGATGTGCTTGTTTTCTATCTTTGTCTATGGCAAAAGACTTTATACACAGCAGGTATTCTAAAGTTTTTGCACACATAGGTAATAGCAATGGCAATCACTAGTAAAAAGTAATAATAACATCAATAATTGTAATACTAATTATTGTTATTAATGTAGCACCCTGCAGCTTAGGCCGGGAGCTCCTTACAAATTTCCTTTCAGGAGTAGTTATCCTGGTTGATTGAGATCCATTGATTTCCCCCTAAGTTTGGCCTTGTTGCACTTTTCTCTTCTACCACTAGGTGGCTGGATACTTGGTGGTAGGGCAGGGGTTTTCTTGAATCCCTTGGCTTGCTGGGAGCACCTATATATTTGGGTGGAGTCAGGTGATCTATGTTCTATGCCACCTGGACGGCTGTCTGGGTGGAGGTGTGTCTTATGCCCCGGCTGCTAGACTGGAGATTGCGCCTATCCCAGGGGCATCTGGCTGCCAGGATGTGTAAGGGCCTATCCAGAAGAGGGGAGCGCAGGTTTGGGATTGCGGCTTGCAGTCCAACCAGAAAGGGACGGTTCTGCCGGCCGGAGAACCTGTCATGGTCTTATGTAGAAAGGGAAGTTGTCGCCACTAGGGATGAGCCGAACACCCCCGGGTCCGGTTCGCACCAGAACGTTCGAACAGACCGCAGGTTCGCGCGAACATTTAGAACCCCATTGAAGTCTATGGGACTTGAACGTTCGAATTCAAAAACGATCATTTTAAAGACCAATATTCAAGTTATTGTTGGAAAACGTCTTTGAGAACCCAGGTCTTGCCCCAGGGAACATGTATCAATGTAAAAAAGTTAAAAAAACGGTCGTTTTTTCAGGAGCAGGACTCCTGAAAAAATGACCGTTTTTAAAACTTTTTTTTCCATTGGTACATGTTCCTTCGGGCAAGACCCGGGTTCTCAAAGACGTTTTCACAGGCAAACTATAGACACCCAGCAGGTACAATATTTAAAGGAATTTTTCATTTTTTTTTTTTTTTAAGTTAAGCATCATTAAAATCACTGCTCCAGGAGCAGTGATTTTATTGATGCTTAAATAAAAAAAAAAAATTCATTTAAATATTGTACCTGCTGGGTGTCTATACCTGTGATAACGTCTTTAAATAGCACAATCACCTGTCTGCCAGTAAATTAGGAAGAACTGATCTAGCTAAGCTATACAGTGTATAAATATATGTACAACTCCTAGGGATGTATATATATATTCTCTACACACTGTAAATTAAGCTAAACTGACTAGCCTGCCTGCCTGCTCTATCTAGCTATATAAAAAAGACTCTCTGTCTCTCTGACTGCTCTCATTAACAACCGCAACACACTACACGAGGCTGCCCAGCAGGCGGCCTTTTATAGTGTGGGGCGTGTGCTAAAGCCCTGAGCCATAATTGGCCAAAGCCACCCTGGCTTTGGCCAATTATGGCTCTCCGTTTTTTGCGCGCTGTGATTGGCCAAGCATGCAGGGTCATAGGGCCGTTGCACGTCACTCGAATTTGGCGCGAACGACCCATTATGTTTGAATTTCATCGAACATACGTCCGTATCGAACGCGGAGCTCATCCCTAGTCGCCACTAAGGGACCAACCACCTTTACCAGGGAACAGAGTGAGTAACTGAAGCAAGTACCGGAGCAATATTCTCACTGAACGGACACGGTGGAGAATTGGGAAACTTCAAGCAGTGATCAAGTCAGGGACCCAACCAGCAGAGGTGATGCTTGCAGAGCAGCCTTGTGTGTCAAGCCAGGGACTGAGCTGGTCAGCAGGTGTGAAGCTTGAGAAGTATCTGGAGTGCCAAGGTAGGGACCCAACAGGGAAGCATAGGCGATGCTTGAGGGAGATACCACTGTAAAAATTGGAAGCGCTCAAAGGATTCAGAGTTAGTGAATCAGAGGGTCACTTTCTGTTCCTCCTCCGTAAGCTTTCCACCATCATCCGAGCGGTTTAAAGTCATTAAGAACAGCTTACTGAACACCTTACTGAGGAGAAACAGGAAGTGAGAAATTCAGACAAAGAAAACAAAGAAAAAAAAAACATTTAGAAGGGAAATTGAAGGAAAAGGTAAGTGAACCAACAATGCACTAGCTTTAAGGAACCTATTTAGAAAATAAAAAACAAACCTTTACAACCCCTTTAAGGATGTATTGGTCCTAACCCTCTTTCTCCCAAAAATACAAAAAAAGGACTGTTAGGAGAAATAAAACCTCTTTTTCATCCAAAAAGTGTCTATCGCCCAATGACTTTTACCATCTTTGCATCCACTATGCCTCACAACACACTACATATTGAAGAATGTCAGCTATATTTGGCCTTAGGCCGCGTACACACTAGCAAATATATCTGTTCAAATCGGCCGGACAGACCGATTTGAACAGATCTGTCTGCTGGCCGTTTTGGTTTGATCTCTGTACACACGATCAAACCAAAATCCCCGCCAGCAGACAGCGCGGTGACGTGGCGGTGACGTTGACGCCGCCACGTCACCGCACCAGGAAGTAAATTTCTTCCACGCATGCGTCAAATCCATTCGACGCATGTGCGAGAAGATACAGTAGGTCTGCTGGTTAGCGTACTAACCAGCAGACATGTCGGGCGGACGGATTCCCAGCCGACAGATTTTAAAGCATGCTTTAAAATCTGTCGGCTGGCCAAATCCGTCTGCTCGCCCGTACACACGATCAAATCTGTCTGCTGGGACGGTCTGAAAGACCGTTTCCAGCAGATAGATTTGATCGTGTGTACGCGGCCTTAGAGGTCCTCATTATACTGGAAGAGGCTAAAGACTTTGCTACATTAGTAATAATAGTTTTATTAAAATGATTTAAAGTATGACAAAGAAAAACTTTACAATTGGGAATGCAATACATGTACACACCTAAATATGAATATAAGTGCAGTAATGGAATGGGTGCTGTAATACTATACATTTATAATATTATAAAGAACAAATAAGAAATATATAGATATGTAGCAGTCTCCCTGACCTCTAATGGCCTGATGGTGACCCCTAGAGTGAGAAAGGGTTGACATTTCCCCTCAGGGTACAGGTTACTAGGCGTAGTGGGTGTAGTGCTGGATGGAAAGATGGGCGCCAGTCACTTTTAAAAATGAACAAATAGGTTTTTATTTCAGGGAATGTGGGAGAGAGGGTTAGGGTACAGGACACGCTTAGGCAGATGCAAAAGCAACTGGCAGACTCCGCAGACAAAAATAGAACTAGACAGACAGCAATACAGAAAAAGGGCCTTACAGGCTGGGTTCACACTGCAGAATGCAGTGGATTGCAGCAGGGGTCTGGTGCATCCCTGTTCTCTGTTTCAGGGTCGAATCAGGGCCAAATCTTTGCCTGAAATTGGCCCTAAAAAGATGTACAGGACTCATGTGCAAGCCGCTCCGCAGCCACCCTGGAGATATGTGAACCGGCTCCATACCCCAGAGTCCTGACCTCAACTGACAGAACATCTTTGAGTTGAATTCCTCTCTCTCTCTCTCTTTCCCCCACCCCTCTCTCTCTTTCCCCCACCCATCTCTCTCTCTCTCTCGCTCTCCCCCACCTCTCTCTCTCTCTCTCCCCCACCTCTCTCTCTTCCACCCCCACCTCTCTCTCTCCCCACCTCTCTCTCTGTGTATATATATACACACAGACGCACGTGTGTTTTAGCTTTGGTTTGAGGTGCACACCCTAATGTAATAGGCTGCACACACACCTATGGTTGGCATTCATGATTCCCTCAATTAACTGTAGCTCACCAGTGCCAACAGCACTCATGTAGCCCCAGACCATGACACTCCCACCACCATCCTTGACTGTAGGCAAAACACACTTGTCTTTGTACTGCGCACCTGGTTGCCGCCACAGACGCTTGACACCATCTGCACTAAATACGTTTATCTTGGTCTCATCAGACGACAGGACATTGTTCCAGCAATACATACATGATACCACATGACGTCTCGGATCACCAGTCTGACGACAACCGGAGGAGGCAATCGGCCTGTACAAGCCTTTAAGACCCCCCACCGTATGGTGAGTTACGGGTCCGCCGTTTCTGGTAAGGGTATCCACTCATATTCATTTCCAATGGTTGGGGATTGTATCTTGATATATCCATCATTATTCAAGTTCATCAGAGGGAGAATATGTTTTTCATCATCTTCAAGGTGTATGGATGGATTTTGTGATTTGATTCGGTGCAACAGACATTTATAACACATTATACTTATCTGTGTGTGCATCTTTTTTACACTTCCACTTTGAAGATTTATGAGTATTCACTCATGCATTGTGCACTCTGTTCATTCAGTTGTTTATTTTTCCACTGTCTTTAAGATGATTTACGATTATCTTCAGACTTGATTTATTGTATGTTAACCAGTTACTGGAGTAGGAGTGTCCTAACTAGCCCCCTTCTCTTAGGCCTCGTACACACGAGCAGACAGATTTGTACAAATCTGTCTGTCCGACAGATTTGAACAAATCTGTCTGCTGGGATTTTGGTTTGCTCGCGTGTACACACGAGCAAACCAAAATCCCCGCCAGCAGACAGCGCGCTGACGTGGCGGTGACGTTGACGCCGCCACGTCACCGCACCAGGAAGTAAAACACTTCCGCGCATGCGTCGAAACCATTCGGCGCGTGTGCGAGAAGACATATCTGCTGGTTAGCATACTAACCAGCAGACATGTCGGGTGGACGGGTTCCCAGCCGACAGATTTCAAAGCATGCTTTGAAATCTGTCGGGTGGCCAAATCCGTCTGTTAGCCCGTACACACGATCGAATCTGTCTGCTGAAACGGTCTAGCAGACCGTTTCCAGCAGACAGATTTGATCGTGTGTACGAGGCCTAAGTTACTTGGATTGACTTACGTTCCTTTTTTTCACTTTTTCACTTCCAATACACTCCCTAGAGTACTAAGTTACAGTGTAGGAGACTGTATACTGGAAGAGCACTATAAGGTTTATGATCACTTGACCTACAGTGGATCCTCCATATAGGGGGTTCCCTGATTGGGCGCTACACTTTATTTATCAATACATGCCCTTAGTCTGCTTGCCTTCAGCAAACTGTTTGCAGGCTTTCCTGTGCATTATCTTTAGAAGGGGCTTCCTTCTAGGACGACAGCCATGCAGAACAATGTAATGCAGTGTGTGACTTAAGGTCTGAACACTGACAGGCTAACCCCCCCACCCCTTCAACCTCTGCGGCAATGCTGGCCGCACTCTTTCGTCTATTTCTCTTAGACAACCTCTGTATATGATGCTGAGCATGTGCATTCAACTTCTTTGATTGACCATGGCAAGGCCTGTTTTGAGTGGAACCTGTCCTGTTAAACCACTGTATGGACTTTCCCACCGTGCTGCAGATCAGTTTTAGGGTCTTTGCAATCTTCTTATAGCCTAGACCATCTTTATGTAGAGCAACAATTATTTTTATCAGGTCATTACACACACCTGCTCCCTATTCACACCTGAGACCTTGTAACACTAACGAGTCACATGAGTGGGAGGGAAAATGGCTAATTGCGCCCAATTTGGACATTTTCACTTAGGGATGTACTCACTTTTGTTGCCAGCGGTTTAGACATTAATGGCTGTATGTTGAATTATTTGAGGGTACGGCAAATTTACACTTTTATACAAGCTACACACTCACTACTTTACATTGTGGCAAAGTGTCATACCTTCAGGGTTGTCACATGAAAAGATATAATAAAATATTTACAAAAATGGGAGGGGTGTACTCACTTTTATCTATCAAAAAAGGTGGATATAGGTCAAATAGAGAAAGGAGTACAGAAAGAAGAGGCAGAGAAGAAAAAAATTCATGATGAAAAAAGTGTGTGTGTGTGGGGGGGGGGGGGGGGGGGGAGTGGTAGAGGGAATTCCCACAGGCTTAGGGACAGGCCTGATAATAGGCTGCAGATGGCCTAGGCTGGCTGGGTGTAAAGGTAGTAGAATGTAATTGAGCTATCGTTCCCATGTTTTAAGAAATTTAAAATGGTAGTTGTTTAAGACACTAGACATCATTTTGATAATCATTAGGGTGGTCATAATATCTTTCAGCTCCGGAAAAGAGATGGAGGGTTTCTTTAAAGCCTTAGCTGTAGTCTGTTTGCTAGCCGAGAACACATAGGTCACCAATTTTTGTTGGTATGAGAAAAAACCTGGGATTGGGATTGGACTATGGAACAGGGCTAACTTGGCATCTCTGCAAATAGATTACATAATGTGTGCAGAAGGCCAAAGTCCCTAGACCAAAATCCAATAAACCATGGGCAGGATCACCAGACATGAAGGACATCTCTGCACTGGCGACAGCCCCTGAAACATCTATCACTACAGGCAGGATTTGCATGAAATATACAGGCAAGGACACAAAATCTGAAATGGACTTTGTATTTTAAAGGAACATTTTGCTACTGTTGACCAGACCTTGCTCCAATCCTCACGGTCTACTGAGGTTTTAAGGTCTTGTCCCCAATGGGCCATGTAGGAGATAGATGATATAGAGTTATAGGTATTCAAAGATGGTCAAGATGAGGCCAGGAGACCCCAGGGAGTGTTGAAATACACAATACAAATCTGTTTTCCCAAAAAGGAAAATTGGAGGTTTGACATGAACTTAATATTGAATTTCAAAGTTGTATGTAATGGAAAAATTCTGAGGCGCCGTACACACGGCAGAGAACCTCGACGGGCAGAACACATCGTTCCGCCCGTCGAGGTTCTCTCCCGGCCGTCGAAATCGGCGACCCGCCCGTCGGGAATGGCAACCAGCCATTCTTCCAGGCGGGCCGTCGAGGAAATAGAGAGCGTGCCCTCTATTTCGGCTCGACGGGCTTCCCGACGGGAAGCTCGCCGAGACCGTACACACGGCCGAGGTCCTCGCTGGAATGTGCATTTCAGCGAGAACCTCGGCCGTGTGTACGGCACCCGAGGGGTGCGTCCCATGAGTCTCTTGTAAAGAGATTCAGCATGAAAAATTGAAAGCAAATAAAAAAAGTGTACACGTGTGAACCCATGGGCTGACCGGATGACCATATGAATGACCTAGGTTGTTCCATACCTGGTGGAAAAGGAGGGTTATTCACAATTAACAATAGGGGTAGAAAGAGGAAATAAGATTGCCCGGGAAGTGTATGGAATCCCAGGCTTTCAAGCTATGTAGCATAAACAAGGGTGTGTGTAATTTATGTGGGAGTCAAAGCAGGGCAGAGATGGATTTTGGCTCACAGTTCGTGAGTTCCACGAAAAGTAGAATTTGAGAAGTGGCATGCAGCATAGAAAGCTGAAAAATAAGCCTGGATTATCCGGGGATAGGGGTCACCCAATGATTTGGAAAACAAGATTAAAGATGAGAGACCATATCAGCTGAGAAGGAATATTCCTGAAGAGAGATGTGTAAGAATTAATCCTACCAAAATGTTGGACTTTACTGGCACTCATATGAGACAGCACACTTGAACAAAAAAGTGCATATTTTTTAATAAATCATAATAAAAGAATTTGTGCATATACACTCAAAATAGGTGTAGCCCTGTTGTGATTTTCAGCCATCTAAGAGGAAATATATATATATTGCAGCAGGTGGAGCCAGAGAGCACAGATTGTTCAGACTTCAGTACAGAGCAGATATATGGATACATTCCTACTGAGAGGGGCTGGAGGACTGGATTTCCCAGCAGGCTGTGGGAAAGGAAACAGGAGATGGATGGGTGGGATCTGCAGGGCAGATGAGCTGGGAGAGGATCCAGAGAAGACAGATCTGCATCACAGGGTGATTTAAGACGGCTTGTGTCAGAGCTGTGTTTTTGCCACTGAGACACAGGCTCTATGCAGCAGTGCTTGGAGAGACTGAGGTTTGTCTACTGAAACAGGGAGAGACTGTGTTTGAGCGATCAAACCGAGGCCTGGTCGCAGGGCCGATCCAGCCACCGGAGTAACCCAGCCTGCACAACTGAGTGAGTGGAGCCGACGGAGCTGACGGAGATCATTGCCATACAGTCAGGGCCCCTAGACGATCTGAGATGTCCTGCCGGAGGCTTTAAAAGACTGCATCCATTTCACAGACGTCGATCTGAGGAGAGAGGGACATTCGTTTCCACAGACAATCATCCTCCTTTTCCCAAAGAGACACTGGAAGTGGTGAGCGGCCTTTGGCCATTGCAACAAGTGTATTTCCTACATCTGCCATACAGACAGGGCCCCAACATCGGCTAGCCTAGGACAGTACTACTGGCCAGTAGTTTAGGGTGGGGTATATACTGCTAAGTGTATATATATATTACTGTTCATTGCATTCAATCTAAACGTATTATCTCATCCTGTTATTAGTTGTATTATATTAGAGTGGGGAGACGTTAAGGGCTTTTGTCCTATCCCACAGTCATTAAATCTGTTATAAAGCTTCACAAGGTGTGCTGTGGATTCATTGTTTGTGGTGTGTCACAGAGGTGAGACAGGAGACCCGATAATTCAGCGGCTCCGTCGGGGGTGAGCGCTACATAGGCATCACCTATGCCTCATATATGAGAGCCTGGTCTAAAATATTACACAAAAGGATCAGGGCAAGATCACCTGTATAATGATACAGGAAACCCATAAAACAGTAAAAATTGAGTTGTATAGGTCCAAATCCACAAAAACGCAAAATTTTGCATAAAGTCTCACTTCCTCAGAACTGTATACTGTGCAGGGACGTGCGGTGAGGTCAGTGGCTGGTGAGCCACTGGCTAGTATCAGAGCCAGATACACACAGGTTACATACGTTGCAAACATTAGGGCAAGAGCAATCATTTTAGCATTAGACATACTCTGTAACTCTAAACATGTAACCTGTAAAAAAAAATTAAAGCGTCATCTATGGAGATTTTTAAGTACCGAAGTTTGTCGCCATTCCACGTGTGTGCACAATTTTACAGCGTGACATGTTAGGTATCTATTTATTTAGCATAACATCATCTTATATTATACAAAAAAAAAAAATCAGACAGAACGTTTGTATTTTTTTTTTTTTTTTATATTCATAAAACCCCCCAAAATAACGTGTTTCAAAAATTGCTGCATAAATACCATGTAACATAAAAAGTTGCAAAGACTACCATTGTATTCCCTAAGGCGGCGTACACACGATCGGATATATCCGATGAAAACGGTCCGCGGACCATTTCCATCGGATATGTCCGATCGGGAGTTTGATCCGATGGCGTGTACACACCATCGGATCAAATTCCCCGCCGCCGGAAGGCGCGGTGACGTGGCGGTGACGCGGCGGTGATGTTGCCGCCGCCGCGTCACCGCAACGTCACCGCACCAGGAAGTAAAACACTTCCGCGCTTGTGCCGAATCCATTCGGCAGCGGCGCGGCGGCGGTGGGGGCCGACATGTCTGCTGGTAAGTGTACTAACCAGCAGACATGTCGGGCGGACAGATCCCCACCGGATAGATTTCAAAGCATGCTTTGAAATCTGTCGGGTGGAGAAATCTGTCCGCTAGCCCATACACACGAGCGGAGAGGTCTGCTGAAACGGTCCATCGGACCGTTTTCAGCGGACATATCCCCTCGTGTGTACGCGGCCTAAGGCCCCGTACACACGATCGGATATATCCGATGAAAACGGTCCGCGGACCATTTCCATCGGATATGTCCGATCGGGAGTTTGATCCGATGGCGTGTACACACCATCGGATCAAATTCCCCGCCGCCGGACGGCGCGGTGACGTAGTGGTGACGCGGCGGTGACGTTGACGCCGCCGCGTCACCGCCACGTCACCGCACCAGGAAGTAAAACACTTCCGCGCATGCGCCGAATCCATTCGGCAGCGGCGCGGCGGTGGTGGGAGCCGACATGTCTGCTGGTAAGTGTACTAACCAGCAGACATGTCGGGCGGACAGATTCCCACCGGATAGATTTCAAAGCTTGCTTTGAAATCTGTCGGGTGGAGAAATCTGTCCGCTAGCCCATACACACGAGCGGAGATGTCTGCTGAAACGGTCCATCGGACCGTTTTCAGCGGACATATCCCCTCGTGTGTACGCGGCCTAAGAGTCGGTTCACACGGGGGCGACGCGACTTCCAGCAAGACTTTCAGAGGCAACTCCAACACGACTTAAGCATTAAAATACAGGGCGATCTAGAGCGATTTACAACACGACTTGAAGTCGTCTCCAGGACAGGAGACTTTCCAGTGGCCAATCAAACAATCAGCTCTAGGGGAGGGAGGGGAGGGAGAGGTTTGCCTGAGAAATGTATGTTTTCTTCCTGGAAAGTTGCTTCAGTTAAGACAGTGATCAAACTTGGAGGCGACTTCCATTGAAATCAATGAGTACAAATCGCCTAGAAGTCGGATTGAAGTAGTACAGGAACTTCTTCCGAAGTCGTAGCGACTTCAGTAGTGTGTATTAAGACGGCTCCTATTCATTGCTTTTCTGGACAGCGCGACTTGGGGCGACTTGAGGCGACGTCAAGTCGGATCCCAAGTCGCCCCAGTGTTAACCGACTCTTATGCCGCGTACACACGGTCGTTTTTTGCGATGAAAAAAAACGACGTTTTTTAAAACGTCATTTAAATTGATCGTGTGTGGGCAAAACGTCGTTTTTTGTCTTAAAAAAAACGACCAAAAAAAAATTCCAACATGCTTGAATTTTTTGTGTCGTTTTTCAAAACGTCGTTTTTTGTTTCACAAAAAGTCACCGTGTGTAGCAAAAACGTCTTTTAAAACGACGTTTTTCAACCCGCGCATGCCCAGAAGCTAGTTATGAAGCGAGCTTCAATGGAAAAGAGTGGTGAACGTAACCTTGCTTTTTGTGAAAAAACGATGGTGTGTATGCAAAATTGTCTTTGAAAAGTGACGTTTCAAAAACGTCGTTTTTTACTTCACAGAAAACGTCGTTTTTTTTCATCGCAAAAAACGACCGTGTGTACGCGGCATTAGGATGCCTGCTAAAAAATATTTATAAAAGGTTGGGGGTTCTGAGTAATTTTCTAGCAAAAAACAAAATTATTTTTACATGTAGGAGAGAAGTGTCAGAATTGACCTGGGTGGCAAGTGATTAATTACCATAAGTAAGTAATATACAAATAATTATATATAGTTTTTAACCACTTAAGACCCGGACCAATACGCTGGTAAATGACCCAAGGTGTTTTTGCGATTCGGCACTGCGTCGCTTTGACAATTGCGCGGTCGTGCGACGTGGCTCCCAAACAAAATGTGCGTCCTTTTCTTCCCACAAATAGAGCTTTCTTTTGGTGGTATTTGATCACCTCTGCGATTTTTATTTTTTGCGCTATATACAAAAATAGAGGGACATTTTTGAAAAAAACCCACTATTTTTTACTTTTTGTTAAAAAAAAATCAAATAAACTAAATTTTAGTCAAACATTTAGGCCAAAATTTATTTAGCCACATGTCTTTAGTAAAAAAAAAAAATAGCAATAAAAAAAAAATAGCTACCTAGCGGGAACAGCGACACTAATACACCGATCAGAAAAATGATCGCTTAGTGACGCTGGCAATAGGGAGTGAAAGGGTTAACTAGGGCGGTTATCAGGGGGTTAAAACTTTATTAGGGGGGGTGGGGGGGGCTATCCTGAACCTAACACTAACTGATTTTACACTGCCTGTCACACTGACACTAAATGCAGTGATTAGATCACTGCATTCAGTGACACAGTGACACTGTGACAGGGGGGGTGGGGGGGCAGATCGCAGGGGTTAAGTGTGCCTATGTGTGTGTGTGTCAGTGTAATGTTGGTGCACACTTACTGTGAGGTGTTCCTCTCATCGCAGCGGTTGGAAATACCGCTGCGATGAGAGATTACATCACTTCCCCCTTCCTGTGTTTACACAGGAGGAGGAAGTGACAGGAGACTGGGAGCGCATCGATTGGCTGGGAGCGATCGCGGGGGGGCGGGTAAACACCGACATCCGCCTGCTCGTCCAGGATCGCTCCCGGAGACACGGGGACCTCCGCACGCCACGGAGGGGGTCCCGATCGGACCCCCGACCCGCTACTGGGCGAGGACGTAAATTTACGCCCTTGTGCCCATCCGTGCCATTCTGTGGCCGTAAATGTGCGTGCGGAGGTCCTTAAGTGGTTAAAGGTAATTTACTATATTTTCAAAAACTGTACTCAAGCAGGTGACTTAACGGACAAATTACTGAAGTTTGAAAAATTATAACTTCCAACCAGCAATTTCACAGTGAATAGATACATAATAAATGATCATGTTATGTCATAACATAAGAATATATGAGTTAGCTTGATTAAAAAAGTACATTTTCAGCAGGCAGATTCTCATTCTCCCCTCTCAACTTTGTGAGAAAACATGGGATTATGGGTAAACCTTATACCCTTAAACCCATGCTTTTGCCTTGTCTCATTTGTCTTTTAGACACACTGCAATGAGAGGAGAGTTTCCACTGCAGCATTTTTATTGGACAGCTTATTCCAATGGTGCTCTACCATTGGTCCAAGCAGGGCCATCTTTAAGACAGAGCAAAAATAGGAGCTGCCCTGGGCCCCATCATTGTTGTGGGGCCCAAAGCAGCTGCCGCATACTTGCCAACTATCTCCGTTTAAATTCCCTTGTCCCTTGAAGTTTTAGTTCTGCGCTGTGTCCCGATATCTCAGTGTGAAGTGCTGCTACTAATCTTGCCCAGCTCTGCCCTATTGTTGTGTACAGATGACTCACCTGCAGACCCTGTGTTTACATGTGAATAACCGGTATGATATGTAAATAGCAGCAGCATTATAATGTAAATAGCCACAGAGAGGTGGCATTAATATGTAAATACAGGTGACAATCATATGTTTATCATGTCCCCCTGAGGTCATATCCACCATCACCTATACTGAATGCTGCCCACTGGGAAGGTAAAGGGGCATGCTTGAAAGTCCTGTCTGCAACTATGCGCTAGAAATGCGGAAGAAAGTCCCCAGCTATTTTTCAAAAGCATGCAGTTCCACAGTACAGGTCAGCAGATGTGTGAGGGTGTCATTAACAATTAATGACACTGCTGTGTATCTGCTTAAGGGCAGCATGTTTCTGTAGTGTCAGGAAAGCGATTTTGCATGTGTTCCCAACACACACAAATGTGAAAGCAGGCTAAATGTCTCAATCACATTGGTAGTCAGTGTAAATTGTCTCATTACATTGGGGCTTGGTGTACAATCCTTTCATTCACACTAGTGGCCAGTGTGAAGGTCCCCCTTACATTGGTGGTCAGTGTAAATCCCTCCTTACATTGTTGGTTATTGTGAATGCTTCTATTACATTAGTGGTCAGTGTAAATCCCTATTACATTGGTGGTCAGTGTTAAAACTCCTCTTTATATTCGTAGTGAGTAAAAAAAAAATCTGCATTGCCATTGATCACACCCTCCCCTCCCTCCAGCACTGCCACTGATCCCAGGAGTTCTTGGATGCCCAGGAGTTTTCTATCCATTGATTGGTCCCCTCACCACCCCAGTCAATGGTGTGCAGGCCATGAGGAGATTATGTGCTGTAACCTCTAGAAACCAATCTGTGAGCAGTAATGAAGTCCAGTAACCGCTAGCAGCCAATCAGGGAGCAGTATTGATGTACAGTAATCTCTAGCAACCAATCAACACGCATAAAACATGTGCTGTAACCTCTAGCAACTAACCAGTGAGCTGTAATGTGTGCTTTAACCTCTAGCAACCGGTCAGTAAGTGGTAATAATGCACTGTAACCTTTGGCAACCAATCGCAATCGCTGCCTGATCTGAGTCAGGAAACAGATTTTGAGTCTAGCTGCTATTTATTGTATGTCTTAGAGTAGGTGGAGCGTGAAATTGCATTGAGGGGGGCCCAAAAAAATGTTTGCCCGGGGTCCAATCAATATTAAAGACTGCCCTGGGTCCAAGGCTCCAATCTGTCCATTTTTTAGGTTGTATACAAGCTGCACATCTAAACTAAAACAAGAGGAACACTGTATGGCGTTAACCTTTTGACTACCATAAAGTACACCCTATGACATTGTATATCTAGGACAGGGACAGCCATGATGTATGGAATGCATCTCTGGCAGTCATAGGGTTACTTTCTGTGTCAATGCAACAGAAATTAGGTTCGATCCTTATTAATACTCAGGTGAATTCATTAAAATGACTACATCTAATCAACTTGCCCATGTCTCGGGCCTGCTAGGCGTCCCCTGAGGTGTGGATTGAGAATCAATGATATACAGCAATTGTGCATCACTCAGTAGTTTCATATGTATGAGAAGGCACAAAATAAGCTTGGCGAGTGCATCTTGCATAATTGGAGTAGTAGAAAAGACACGTGAGGAAATGGATTTCCATTGCTCATCCCGTGCAGAGTGTAATAAAGGTTGTGATGGGTTCTTGGCTTCCTGGCACATCTCCGTTACTGAAAAGAGTCTATCCGTCCCTTGGGAACCCACTCCAAGTCATCATCTCCTATATGAAGACAGCTGTCACTGAAAGCATCGCGTGTACACTTAACTACCCATGCAACAATTACACCTGGGACTGGACGCAACATTGTCATCTCAGCTATTAACTTCCATCAAATGAAAAGATTGAATTGCCCCATAACCTTATGACAGAAGGATCGTTTGTATTCCTTGCTGAGTTAGAGAGAAAGTTAATTCTGGTACTGTGGGGTTTTTTACTCTATTTTGGCTACACTTCCTGCTAACTCCACCATCTGACTCAAGCAAAAGTAATTTTTTTTCTCCAGAACATTTTGACTATTATGCCTTTTTATTTAAGGTAGGTACATTTTGGGCCCCCATGTAATGATTATTAATGATTGTGCAAATTACATTTTTCTTATTCTAAAAGTTCTGTAAGGAAGTAGTAATTCTTCGCAAAGTTTGTAGTCCTGTAATCAATGACAGAAGCCTCTGTTTCATTTCATGCGGATACAAACAGTTGTACAGCTCATTTGAACAATGCAGCTTTACACATCTCCTAGATTAATTGTAAGCCTACCCAACAAACTGGCAATTATGGCAATACAATAGGCAACAGGTAGGCAAAACATATTGGGATAAAAACCGGGACAGTCACTGGAGACCAGTCAGCATTTCTCAGCCAATAATATCCATCACAAAAATTTCCAAATACCATCTCAGTGGCCAGAAGGAAAAGCTGCAGGAGAAAAGAACACCTCCTACTGGGTCTCTCCACAGATTCAACTATTTCCCTTGTCCGTATAAAGCTGATCAGCCTGTAAAAGGGTTCCTCTGTGTTGCAGATGACACTGTCAAGCTGATATACAGCTCTAGTGGGTGACAGCACTAATGCCGCGTACACACGATCGGTTTGTCTGATGAAAACGGTCTGATGGGCCTTTTTCATCAGACTAAACCGATCGTGTGTGGGCCCCATCGGTTATTTATCCATCGGTTAAAAATTCACGCATGCTCAGAATCAAGTGGACGCATGCTTGGAAGCATTGAACTTCATTTTTTTCAGCACGTTGTTGTGTTTTACGTCACCGTGTTCTCACATGATCGGTTTTTTAACTGATGATGTGTAGGCACGACTGATCATCAGTCAGCTTCTTAGGATAACTGATGGAAAAATCCATCAGACTGTTTTCATCGGATGGACCGATCGTGTGTACAGGGCATAAGAGTGCAATCCGCAGATCAGCCACTTGTTTACTATGAGAGCCAGAAGTAAATACAGTGATAATGTGATTACTGCTTAACTCTGGCACCAGGGGGAACCTTACAGAGCACCGACTTTTTCTCTGTACTGGGCTCCCAGTGGCCATTTTGGGGAAGCCAGTGTCTGATTGGACAGATTTTGGACCTAGAGAGGCTTTCTTTAGCCACATGCTGGATCAGTCTGCTGTGCTCCCGGTGTGGGAATTATCTAGGCAGGGATTGTGAACATGGCAAGGGAAAGAAAGATCTAGTGCAGGAAAAGGTTCCTGATGAGTAGGGACAGTGTAGGGATGACCCGAAAACCCCCTGGAATCTGCTGTAAATTGGGAAGGACCCTGTTCCAGCCTGAATCTGATCTGACACATTGTATCAGCAGCATAGCACCCTATTGGGAGGCTATGAGATATTAGAGATATTTAGAACCTGTTTTAGGAGCACTCCTCGAGCAACCTACCACCTGTTAGTTCTGTTAGTTCTTGGGTTTCCTCAAGAAAGACTCAGGAATAATAAAATAAATAAATAATAGGCAGCACTCCAAACAACTAACTTTGAATTTCAAATATTTATGAAAGGAAGCATCATTTAAAGATGCTTTAATGAGATTTTATCAACAGGGTTTACATTTGCGTTCATAGACGAGCTCTTTGATTTGCAATACGAGAGACATTCTCTCATGTGCCCTGCCTGTATTCACAAATCTGTACACCTAAAAATTATTTTAAAGGACCAATATCCCTCTGCAACAACTGATTTATGATAGCTCTTTTACTGTCAAAGCCTTCCCCCTTTTTTCTAATAATTGGTGTCTTTTCACCTCTTTAGCTTAATTTGATTAGAGAGTCTAAGGCAGTGCATTTAAAAGCTGGCTTTTTTTCCACAGCATCTGACTGCGTTCTTTGAAAAGAAAATATATACACTGTTCATCCAAAACACTACACACCCACGCCTCAGATTCACAGGGACACCCTGCCTGTAGCTGGCCAGCTAGAACCTGTCCTAGGTAGCTAATATAACCTACATGTATATACAGCTAAACCTGTTAACCACTTGACCACTGGGCACTTAAACCCCCTTCCTAACCAGACCAATTTTCAGCTTTCGGTGCTCTCACAATTTGAATGACAATTACTCAGTCATACAACATTGTACCCATTTGAAATTTGTGTCCTTTTTTTCACACAAATAGAGCTTTCTTTTGGTGGTATTTGATCACCTCTGGGTTTTTTATTTTTTGCGCTATAAAAGAAAAAACGACTGAAAATTCTGTAAAAAAAAAAAAAAAAAAATCTTGTTTCTGTCATATTAGCGGGTTATTTCTCACACACAGCATATGCATACCACAAATTACACCCCAAAACACATTCTGCTATTCCTCCCGAGTATGGCGATACCCCATGTGTGAGACTTTTACACACCGTGGCCACATACAGAGGCCCAACATGCAGGGAACGCCATCAGGCGTTCTGGAACACCCAGGCCAATTCTGACATTTCTCTCCTACATGGAAAAATCATCATTTATTTGCTAGAAAATTACATAGAACCCCAAACATTATATATGCTTTTTTAGCAAAGACCCTAGAGAATACAATGGCGGCCGTTACAACTTTTTATCTCGCACGGTATTTTCGTAGAAATTTTTTGAACGCGTGTTTTTAAAAAAAAAACTGTTTTGTGCTAAAAAAAAAAAAAAAAAACAGTAAAGTTAGCCCAATTTTTTTTCATAATGTGAAAGATGACGTTACGCCGAGTAAATAGATACCCAACATGTCACACTTCAAAATTGTGCACGCTCATGGAATGGTGCCAAACTTCGCTACCTAAAAATCCCCATAGGCGATAGTATTTGGGTATTGCAGAGTATTTGGGTATTGCAGAGTATTTGGGTATTGCAGGGTATCGCACAGGGTATTGCGGTATTGGGGTACTGCAGAGTATTGGGGTACTGGAGTACTGCAGAGTATTGGGGTACTGGAGTACTGCAGAGTATTGGGGTACTGGAGTACTGCAGAGTATTGGGGTACTGGGGTACTGCAGAGTATTGGGGTACTGGGGTACTGCAGAGTATTGGGGTACTGGGGTACTGCAGAGTATTGGGGTACTGGGGTACTGCAGAGTATTGGGGTATTGCAGAGTATTGGGGTACTGGGGTATTGCAGAGTATTGGGGTACTGGGGTATTGCAGAGTATTGGGGTACTGGGGTATAGCAGAGTATTGGGGTACTGGGGTATTGCAGCGTATTGGGGTACTGGGGCATTGCAGAGTACTGGGGTACTGGGGTATTAGGGTACTGGGGTATTGGGGTACTGGGGTATTGTGGGGTACTGGGGTAATGCAGGGTACTGGGGTAATGCAGGGTACTGGGGGATTGCAGAGCTGGGATGGATTGAGGGGTGGCTGGATCTGTGACTGCATTTGTCACAGATCCAGCCACAGCTCAGCTGCTGACACCCCGCTCCCCCCCCCCTCTCCTCGCACACTGTACCGAACGGTACAGAGAGCAGAGGGAGGAGAGGGAGGAACCGGCGTCATCAAATGACGCCGGTTTGTTTACAAGTGATCGCGCCGTCATTTGACGGCGCGATCACGTGGTAAACGGCCGCTATCAGCGGCAATTTACCGTGATTCGTGATGCGCCGAGTCTTCTAGACCCGGCGATCACGGAGACTTTCTGTAAGTCCGTTTTATTTCACTGAACAATAAAAAAGGATTGCTCAGAGCTGGATTAACTCTGTGTGGCAAGACTGGGCACAGATGATAGGAAATCTTATACTGTACATAAAATTGTGGGGTTACATCCACTTTAAGGGTATATTTATACGAAGTTCATTTAATATTCATTAAACATTTACTGCAGAACAATATTCCTGGTTTATGTGTTTTAGGACAGTGATTAATTCACCACCAGTGAATGTTTAATGAACTTCACATTCACTCCTTAGTTTACCCAAGAGCTGCAACTTGGAAGCTGTCTTGCAGTAAGGTGACCAGATTTTTAAAATAAAATCCGGGAAATATTTATTTATTTATTTTTTACCAGTAATGGTGGCCATCAGTAACTCCCTGCCCATAGCCGCCTGATTTACAGCCTGTCAAGTCTTACTCTCTGGGCCCCGGGTACTACTGGGTGGGGAGCAGAGAAAGATCACTCTGCCAGGGAAGGCAAGGAGATAAGCAGGCAGGCTGCTGGCCAGGACTTGAGCCAAGGCTGAAGAACATGCGAGTGGAGCTGAATGGGCATGCACCAGAAACTGAAGAAATGTTATCTCCGCTCCGACCAGCACATGATCATCAGAAAGGGGCACAGATAATGGAGAAAAATACACCCCCCTAAGCTATTAAGAGTGGCGGAGCGGGGTGTGTAATTCAGAATTTCCTTCTTTTTTTTTTTTCTCTGCACTGACTGTCTATGAAATTGCCCCAGCCCCTGTTCAAATCCAATTCGGGGACAAAAATGGGGACAGACTTCGTCCAGGGACAGTGTCCTCAATGCGGGGACTGTCCCCGGAAACCGGGGATGTCTGGTCACCCTATTTTGCAGTGAACGTCATACCTCCACGCAGGATGCGATTGTGAGCACCAGGCAGGTCCTTAGACTCAGATCTTGGGCAAATTGGAAACTCAGGGGCAGATTCACAGAGCGATTACGCGTGCGCAACTGCTGTTGCGCGTGCGTAAGTCTAAATGTGCGCGTGCGTATAGTTGGACGCGATTCACAAAACAATATACGCCAGAAATCTACGTTTTTTGGTCCGGCGTAATTGAGTTAGACATTCGCTTCCCTTCGCGCAAAACTGCGCTAGACACACCATTGATTTGCTAGTCAAATATGCTAATGAGGGAGTTACGGGGATCCACAAAAAAACGCAGTTGCTGCGCAGGCTACGCGATGTGCGCAACTGCAAAATGTCCTGTCTAAAGTTAGAGCACATAAAAGCTGATCTAACTTTTGAAAAAAAGTCTAATTGTCAGATAAAGCAACACCGTTACTGAGGAGCAGACCACACACACGTGTTGCACTACAATTTGACTGCCAACATGCTAGGGGCATCGTCGCTCATAGCTGCACTAGTGAATATAGATGACCAAAGAAGGAGGAGGGCACGGAGGATGGCACGGGAGAGGGTATACCGCACCCGCATACACCTGTTTGGCATGAATGATTCAGAGGTCTTTCGCATCTTCAGATTCCCCCCTCATGCCATCCTGGAATTAACCACAACCTTGCAGGAGGACATCACCAGCCCAACACACCGCTCACATGCAGTGCAGCCACTGGTGAAGGTCCTGGCAACACTCCATGTCCTTGCCAGTGGCTCTTTTCAGCGTACAAGTGGAGTGGTGGCTGGGATGTCACAATCCTCCATGAGCAGATGTGTGCACCAGGTTGTCCCTGCAATCCTCACACGCTTGGCCAACCAAATCATCAAACCCACCACTGAGGAGCTTCGAATCAAGGCAATGGCAGATTTCTACCGAATTGCCAGATTCCCACGCACCATCGGGGCCATAGATTGCACACATGTGGCACTCCAGCCCCCCCATGAGACCGAGCACATGTACCGCAATCGGAAGAATTGGCACTCCATCAACGTACAGGTGATAGTTGATGCCCAAGGCCTCATATGGCACGTCCGTGCCAAACACCCAGGGTCCAGCCATGACAGCTACATCTACAATCAAAGCCACATCCGAACAGAATTCGAACAGAACGTGTATGGGAACACCTGGCTGGTTGGTGAGTGACATGGGAGTCAGGCATGACTATCCCCTCCCGTGATGCACAACAGAAGTGGCACATGCATGACTAACATTCTCCTGTCTTTTCCTTTACAGGTGACTCTGCATATGCACTGGGACCCCATCTCATGACTCCTATCCGGAACCCCCAAACCCCAGGAGAGGAACGATACAATGAAGCACACATCAAAACCCGTGCAGTGGTGGAGCGCACCTTTGGCCTCCTGAAGTCACGTTTCCGATGCCTGGATAAGTCTGGGGGTACACTGTTGTATTCCCCAAATTTCGTGTGCCATATCATCGCTGCATGTTGCATGCTACACAATCTCGCAGTGAGGAAGGGCCTGCAGGTTGAGCTACGTGATGATCTGACCCCCCAACCAGAAAATCAACCCCTAACCGAGGATACCCCGTCTTCTGAGGGAAGAGCAGTCAGGAGGCAGCTCATATTGGGCATCTTTGCACGTTAAACACACACATTAATCATGGCACAATGAGAATGCATGCATGCACACCACTATGGTCCCTAGCACACACACCCCACATCCTCATCAAATTGGATTGGCACCAGTCCACCATGCAAGACTGGTGAGCAGTAACGCCACGTCAAGGCTCCAATTATGTCACTGTACATTCATACACCATTCACACGGACCTGGGAATCACTTCTCCCTGGTCCTGGGGAACCCTTCTCCACCAAAATTGAGGGTGACACCCCTTTTCCAGCAGGAATGTCACCCCCACATTCAAACATCATTCACAACCCAAAATATGCCAAAAAAGTCAAACAAACAAAGATGCATAGAAACAAAAAATGCATAGTAAAAAAAAATTGCTTAGAAAAAACAAAAAAAAGCAGAGAACAAAAATAAAAAAGCTTTCAAAACAAACAAAAGGGGGAAAAAAAATTATTGCCCTCTGCCTGAGCCACGCCTGGGGCGCCCCCGGCCACGGCCCCGGACCCTCAGGGGAGACGCATGGGGGAGGGGAAAAGCCGGGGAAGGAGGAGCAGCCCCTGAGATCTGCCCACCTGGCGGCCTGCCCTCCAAGGCCACGGCTATTCTGTCCAGGGCAGCACCAAGTGTTGCCGTGTTGCCCTGGATAGCCTGGGTAAGGGCCCTCACATCCTGCCCAACGCCTGCTGCTGTAGTTTGCAGGTCATTTAGGCAGGTTGTGGAGGCCCGGGAGTGGGAGTCCAGGTTACCCAGGCTATCATTAATGGAGGACAGGCTCTGATCCACCCGCCCCATAGTCTGGCAGAGCTGTCTCAGAAGGCGGGTCTGGGTGGCCAGGTTCCTTCTCAGACAGGCGGGCATGAGATTGGGCGCCCCCCTGGTGCTTTGGGATGACCTCCTGGCTCCAGCTGATGGTTGTGGCCGGGGAGAAGGGGAGGCCCTTGTGAGGGGAGCCATGTTGGGGGAGGAGGGGGGGGGCTGACCCTTAGGGAGGGCAGGCTTCTTGCAGCCAGAGGGGAAGAGTCCGCAGAAACCAAAGGGCCAGTGCCTTCCATGGACTCCTCCTCCTCATGATTCTGCTCCTCCTCATGATCGTCCTCCGCATGATCCTCCCCCTCCTCTTGTTCCTCCTCTGCGGACTCTGGCCTTGTTGGGGGGGCCTCATTAGGCTGCTGTCCTGGGGTTGGAGCGGTCAGTCCAGATGGCCCTGCACCCTCCTGCACAGCTGTGGATGACACAAAACATTCACAGGTTGGAGGATCCACACACTTGCCACATATTCCCTTTCACCCCCTCCCCCACACATGCTACACACCTGAGAGAAATAAAAACCTTACCTGGCACCGCGGGGACCGGACTTGTGTCAAAGCCTGGCAGGCCCTCCACTTCATGCCGGTGAAAGGTCAAGGCCACCACACGCTCCGTCTCTGAAAATCTAACCCGGCATGGTGGGCCCCCTCCTGTGCCCCTGGCATGGGCATTTATTGCGGCCAGTTTTTTTTTCACCTCACGCCGGAGGTCATTTATTTTCTTTTCTATCCCAGAGCGGGTCCGTGTCTCCCCCTCCCCCGATGAATTGACCTGCTCTGTGATCATATCCAAGATCTCCCTCCTCCTGGCCGGGGTGGTGGTGGCACTCTGCGGGCCGTGGAGAAAACGCCCATAGTCGGTAATGGCCCGGGCAAGAATTCTTTTTTCCCCCACAGTAAAATTGAGCTTTCTTTTTCTCTCAGTCATACTTCCAAACAAACTCACTAGCAGTCACCAAAAATCTGTCACAAATACAAGCACAACCAATCAGACAAGAACACACACAAAGAGAAAAAGAACAGCCAAAAATCACACTAGCACTCAGCAAGAAACACACACAAAAAAATCAGATGAAAAAATAAAGCAAGAAAACAAACGCTCAGAAATATATCAATCAAACAAACAGTCTCAAACACTTATCAAAATACACTTTCACAAAACTACCAACAAGCACAAGATCACACAGAACACTAATCTGACAACTACAAAACACACTCTAACGAACAACAGAGCAAAAGCACTTGATTCAATGGGAAGGGACACAAAGGGATGTACTTTTGCAATGGAAGGGCGTTTGTGTGTGTCTATTTATGCTGTCTGCGTAGTTCACAACGTTGCCCTAGTCCATTTCCAATTTCAATGATTGCGCCGCTCCCGAGTTGTGAGCATGCGCACAACGGAGCTGACATGGTTTCCTTCACGCGCGCATGCGCGAGTCGGCCGGCCCTTCATTTGCATGGGGTCACGGCTCATTTCAATGTAACACGCCCACGTCCCTCCCAATTTGTATTACTCCTCCTTACGCCTCCGGAAAAAACCTTACGTTTGCGCAAGCTCTTGCGTAAAAGCTACGTGAATCGCCGGATTACGCGGCTAGATTGCGCAAGTCTAACGGAAAAGTGGTGCGCTACGCCGGAATGATAATGCGCCGATCTACGTGAATCTGCCCCTCAGGCACCACATTTAGCACAGACCTAAATGTAGAAACACAAGTAGGGAAAAAGGGGAAGGAGAAGGAAAAGAGGTGCCAGAGGGCAGAAATGCTGTCATCAGCAGTAAGTGTTGGGCTTTTATTTAATCATGCTATTGAAATTACTACAGGGGTCATATTGCTTTTCAGGCTCTCAAAAAAACAGAACACAATTCATGGATTTTTTTCCATATTTAATGTATACAATGGTTGTCCCTGCCTAGGTTTGATTGATCTGGAAAGAGATGAAGTTACACAAACAAAACAAATGTAAATACTTAAATATGAAACAAATTAACAAGTGGGAATATGTTAATGTTAATGTGGGGCCATCCAGGCCAGAAAACGTATGCTAAATATGGGAGGAGTTGCAATCAATGTATTTTTGAGTGAGTGAGCCCATCTATTAGGCCATGTTGTGTGCACTTTTGGATGAACACAAGAGAGAGGAAGTCACTAATTTCTGTCACATTGCAGCTCACAATTATTATCACCTGGTAAGGGGCCAAAATTATGTAAGGGCCCTTTCACACTAGCGGACGGACGGTCCGCTAATTACAAGTCCGTTAACGGACTTGTAATGTTTCCTTATGGGAGTGGATCCGTTAGCGGATGATGCATCTGCTAACGTCCGCTCGATCCGCATCCGTTTTTGCGGACAGAAGAATGTCCTATTTTTCTTCTGTCCGGCCAAACAGATCGGATGCAAACGGACAGACGGTCCGTTTCCATCCGACTCCCCATAGGGGAGAGCGGAGGAGAGACGGGGCGGTCCCTGCACAGTGTGCGGGGACCGCCCTGTCCGCCCGACAGCTCAGTGGAGACCCCCACACTGAGCTGACGGACACACGGAGCGGACCGAAAAATGGACCGCTCCGTGTGTAAGGAGCCTTAGTGTTATGATCACTTAGAACCTCTGTTCCTCATTCCAGCACCTGGGTGTTGGTTGTTGCTTTTCCTCCCTGTCTGTGTTCACCTGTTGACTGATTGACCTGGTCAGTCACCTGATATAAGCAAACTAAACACTCTATCCCTTGCTTGTGATAGAGACAGATCTACCTGTATTGTTCATTAGAATTCCCCCCTATTTGCTGCTTCCTGCCCTTCCCCCTGCATTGATGAGGTGCAGTTTTAACCCTGTAGCTATGCCGCCAGTGCACCGACAATTCAAAAAATGCAGTCACAAAATCTAAATACATATAAAATATAAGTAAAAAATATTAAAATAACATAAGTAAAACAACAAAAAAGGAGGAATTGTGGCTGGGAATCTGCTACTCTAGGGTAACCCAAGACAAATGGATATTTCGCCCAGTTTGTAAGGGAGGGGTTGCAGTACAAGGAACTAGGAAAACATGGGGCTCAGACCACTGAACTTGGGGTTGTAATAGTTTGGCTCTCTCTTGCAGCTCCAGATGGCTACTAATACCTGCTATACACTGTGACATCCCTCATCTCCCTCTTCCAGCATTGTTCTGCTACTTCTGACTGTTGTTTAGGGGTGTCTTGCTCTCCACTCCTTAAAACAAATGTACAGTCTGATACATCATATTTGTACTGCTCACTGGGGCCCAACTTGCTCAAAGCACTAGCTGTTGACCCTTGAGGCATAGCGCTGCTTCATGGATGCTGTCCCTTGTCTGGAACGTGGCCTCCCCAAAATAAATGACAGATTCTAACTCCATCTTCTTGCTCATTTATTTTAATCATTGTGTCCCTGCCAGTCCTCTTCCGGAGAACTAAAGGTAGAAATGGAACCCTCAAACAATTTAGACTTTTCCAGGTGTAGACAGTTTGAAAGGAGTTGGACAACAAATTTACAGTATTTCGGGGCTTTTACTTCTGTCAGTTAAGCCACATGAAAAGTGACACTAATGGACACTATCACCAAAATGTCCTTAAAACCACACTGGTGAAATACAACACCCAGCTTTAAAATATATTTCCACTTTTACAGTCAGTCAGATTGGAGAAAGAAAACCCATCATATACTTATGAGTTCCCATGCACACAGCATACCAAAAACATTTTGTTTTATTTTTCTTAAATTTTAGATGTTTCTCAGGTAAATGCGTCATTGCTGACTTCCCATAGACACCTCCTAAACCGTGTGGGCAGCCTTCCCAGAAGAGTTGAAGCTGTTATAGCTGCAAAGGGTGGGTCAAATCAATATTGAACCCTACGGACTAAGACTGGGATGCCATTAAATTCATGTTCGTGTAAAGGCAGGTGTCCCAATGCTTTTGGTGACACATATACATACATATATATATATATATATATATATACACACACACACACACACATACTGTCACGGTCTGGGGTCAGGCTCAGAGGCCAGTAGCTATAGCAGCAGAGCAGGTCACCCTGGCTGATGACATGAGGTGCGGAATCTAAGCGCTAACCGGTGTTCACCAGAGCTCCTGAAGGTGGAGATGGATTTTGCTGCGTGTTAGCACCAGGTCGCGGTCCTCAGGATCACCCCACCAGGAAGTGAGAAAGCCGGGGTACAATAGCAGATAAGCAGGTAAGGATCAAACAGAAGAGTGGTCGGTAAACAAGCCAAAAGGTCGGTAATGAGTATCTGTTGGTTGGGATCAGGCAGAAGCATAGTCGATAACAAGCCAAGGGTCGATAACGAGCAGTAGCAAATATGGATGGCAGCAGAGAAGACAGGAGCGAGATACAGGCTGGAGATTGCACTTCCTCCTTGCCAGAATATTGTGCTGAGACATGGCTTATATCAGGAAGTTCGTGGGAGGAGCAAGGGGTTCAAGGTTCAAGACAATCAAGACACAAGGCAGCAAGGTCCAATGGATCAGATGGGTTTGTCCAGCAGAACAGACAGGGAGCTGTCCAGCATCCCAGACAGCTGAGGTCCCAGGTTCAAATCCCGGTCCTGACACACACACAGTTGCGATTACAATATATTGCAAGCTAGGGAACCCAGTTGATGCCATTTAGTGTCTAAAGCCATAGGGTGCACACCTTTGCATTACAATAATATGCAAAAAGCCATGTTTTTGAAGACTAAAAAATGTAAACTGTCATTGCAGACCTCCTGAAAATGCTAAATGCAGGCTGTCATGCTGATCCAATCATTACAATATGCAGATCAGAAGTTACGGTCAGCAAAACTGACTGACTTCTTTCTCTTTGTATGGATTTTCTTAAGGCCAGAGCATGGGTTAATTC
This sequence comes from Rana kukunoris, assembly GCA_029574335.1. Lineage (NCBI taxonomy): Eukaryota > Metazoa > Chordata > Amphibia > Anura > Ranidae > Rana > Rana kukunoris. The sequence goes on along the minus strand of CM056051.1, from coordinate 361,457,816 downwards.
CAAGGGCTGACTGCTCACACAAATAGAGCAAACTAATTTTATGGTGAATCTAGAGCTTGCTTTACTACTGTGTACAAAAAATAGAAAGATTGGCTGATTTATTTCCACCAGATGGCAGCACTAAAATTAACTGCAATGATTAGCGAATTACAACTCCACTTATTAAGATGTGCAGAGTCCCTCATTAAAGTTTTATGATGAGCCAAGTTGAAAAATAAAGAGCCTAAGGAATAATGTCATAAAACTGGAAAAACAGGTGTGAAGCCTGATGTGTGAACCATATAAATCTAACAAATAAAACAAATAAAGCTCAAATCAGAGATTATCAAGGCAGCCGGGCAGTCATAAAAGAGCCAAAGGATTAAAGGAGGAAATACTTGCGTCAAAGGAGCCGAGGTTAGTTTTCTCATCTAAACTACGTTGTCTGACACTGATAAGGATACATCAACGTTAAGGCAATCGTTCCAAATTAAATTATTTATTTAACTTACTATAGCAATGGGTTATAGGCAATCCATAGAAACAAGTGTAGTTCCTGCCTTATATACAGAGCAGTGTAGCTACCCCCGAAGGAGCCGCTGGTTGATTGTTAGCTCAGCGAAGCTGGCCCCCCTACAATCAGCACAAATAAAAACTCAAGTGCGTTTCTTTAGTGCTACGTTTGTGCTGTTTTGTGCCGCAAAAAATTACATTTGTGCTGCTTTTATTTTGAAGATATTAGCAATTGTTTTTTCCAGACTATGACATCATCTAGCCCCCCTACAACGCCCAAATTACACAAAACTGGTCTCATTAGTTAGTGCTACGTTTGTGCTGTTTTGTGCTGCTAATATTTCCGTTCTATCTTTTATCGTTTTTGCGTTATTAATGATTTATTAAAGGTCACCAAAGGTCACACAGCCCCCCTACAAGCCCAAATGACACAAAAATGGTCTCATTGGTTAGTGCTACGTTTGTGCTGGTTTGTGCTGCTAATATTTTTATTTGTGCTGTTATGCTTTTAAAGTTATAACAGTTTATTTTATTTTTTTTCAAACCCCACTCACTTTGCCCACCTTACAATCAGCACAAATAAAAACTGAAGTGTGATTCTTTAGTGCTATGTTTGTGCTGTTTTGTGCTGTTTAAATTTCCATTCTATCTTTTATCGTTTTTGTGCTATTAATGATTTATTAAAGGTCACCAAAGATCACACAGCCCCCCTACAACGGCCAAATGACATGAAACTGGTCTCATTGGTTAGTGCTACATTTGTCCTGTTTTGTGCTGCTAACATTTTTATTTGTGCTGTTATGGTTTTAACGTTATAACAGTTTATTATTTGCACACTTTGCACACCTTACAATCAGCACAAATAAAAATATTAGCAGCACCAACATAGCACTAAAGAAATATTTGAAAAAAAAACATTTTTATTTGTGCTAGGGTTGTCCCGATACCGACACTAGTATTGGTATCGGGACCGATACTGATTATTTGCGCTAGTACTTGTACTCGAGCAAATATTCCCGATGCCTGGTAGAATACTTTTTTTTTTTTTTGAGTGCGGGTGGAGAGGGGGTGGAGTGCGGATGGAGAGGAGGCGGAGAGCGGAGCAGAGCATTCCTCGTATGGGGGAGAGGTGAGCTGCTGCCGCTGCCGCCTTAGACAAAGCCAAGTAAATCCCCCCCCTCCTCCCGCCGCTGCTGACATCTAGTTACTATGCGCTGGGGGAACACAACAGCTGTCATTTGCATTTGGATAGCTTTGTTTCCCCGCCGCTGCCGACATGTATAGCCCCTCCCCCTTGCCCGGGCACTTTGATAGACAGATCACCGTCCATAAAAGTTTCTGGGCAAGGGGGAGGGGCTTTACATGATGGCGCGGCAGGGGAACACAGGTATTCAAATGCAAATGACAGCTGTTATGTTCCCCCAGCGCATAGTAACTAGATGTGGACAGTGGCGGGGGGGTTGACTTGGCTTTGTCTTAGGGGACACAAGGCTGAATTAGGGACATGGCTGAATTAAGGGACATGGCTGCATTTGGGGACACAAGGCTGCATTTGGGGACACTTGGCTGCATTTGAAAAAAAGTATGGGTAATCGGTATCGGCGAGTAGATGAAAACAAGTATCGGTACTTGTACTCGGTCCTAAAAAAGTGGTATCGGGACAACCCTAATTTGTGCAGATTGTAAAGGGGGGCGAGTGAGTGGAGTTTTAAAAAAACAAAAACATTTATAACTTAAAAACCATAACAGCACAAATACATTTTTTAGCAGCACAAACCAGCACAAACGTAGCACTAACCAACGAGACCAGTTTTGTGTCATTTGGGCATTGTAGGGGGGCTGTGTGACCTTTGGTGACCTTTAATAAATCATAAATAACACAAAAACAATAAAAGATAGAACGGACTTATTAGCAGCGCAAACGTAGCCCTAACCAATGAGACCAGTTTTATGTCATTTGGGCGTTGTAGAGGGGCTGTGTGATCTTTGGTGACCTTTGATAAATTATTAATAACGCAAAAATGATAAAAGATAGGATAGAAATTTAAACAGCACAAAACAGCACAAACATAGCACTAAAGAAACACACTTAAGTTTTTATTTGTGCTGATTGTAAGGTGGGCAAAGTGAGTGGGGTTTGAAAAAAATAAATAAACTGTTATAACTTTAAAAGCATAACAGCACAAATAAAAATATTGGCAGCACAAACGTAGCACTAACCAATGAGACCAGTTTCGTGTCATTTGGGCGTTGTAGGGGGGCTGTGTGACCTTTGGTGACCTTTAATAAATCATTAATAACGCAAAAATGATAAAAGATAAAACGGAAATATTAGCAGCACAAAACAGCACAAACGTAGCACTAACCACAGAGACCAGTTTTGTGTCATGTGGGCTTGTAGGGGGGCTGTGTGACCTTTGGTGACCTTTAATAAATCATAAATAACGCAAAAATGATAAAAGATAGAATGGAAATTTAAACAGCACAAAACAGCACAAACATAGCACTAAAGAAACACACATGAGTTTTTATTTGTGCTGATTGTAAGGTGGGCAAAGTGAGTGGGGTTTGAAAAAAATAAATAAACTGTTATAACTTTAAAAGCATAACAGCACAAATAAAAATATTAGCAGCACAAACCAGCACAAACGTAGCACTAACCAATGAGACCAGTTTCGTGTCATTTGGGCGTTGTAGGGGGGCTGATTGACCTTTGGTGACCTTTAATAAATCATTAATAACGCAAAAACGATAAAAGATAGAACGGAAATATTAGCAGCACAAAACAGCACAAATGTAGCACTAAAGAAACACACTTGAGTTTTTATTTGTGCTGATTGTAGGGGGGCCAGCTTCGCTGAGCTTTGATAGTTGGGTCCGGCACATTACGTAGCTCTAGCGTTGTCTAGGGGTGTGATGCATGAACAAAGTAGTGAGCGGAGGTCCAGACATTCAATAAAGTTTTCCAAGGCTTTATTTCCAGGCCAACATAGCCAACATCAACTTCAGTTAGGAGAGAAAAGGTTGATGAGAGTAAAAGGGATGAACTTGCAGTGTCAGGCCTGGATGTAAATGGGCAATCTAGCCCTTAGAAACAGCGTTCCGTAATGGATGAATATAGAGGCGAATCCTTCCAACGGACTCCAGCCCGGGGTCAACGGGAGACATTAATGCGTACCTGTAACATCCCGGTCACCAGATCCCCGATTAGTGCGGCACAATCCGTTTCAATGGAACCTGGAACCCAGTGGATTACTGGGGTCTTCTTTCACCTCCGATTGAGGCTCAACGAAGCCTGCAAGCTTGGCCAGGATGCCGCACCCAGCACCGGGACCCTGCGAAGATTTTAGAACACATGACACCTGTCACAGATATACCCCTCCCCAGCATGCCCTGCGAGGGAAGAACTCCTCTAATTGGCTGCTGGGGAAGACTTGCTCTGCCAGAAGCCCCGCTGGCGCCAACTGCTGGCCGCAGATGATACCACATCCCTAGAATGCAGATTGGTCCAGGAGACCTTTCTGGACCGACAGGGGTCATAATTTAAATAAAGCAAGAATGGGAGCAACGTAGTTCTCCCATTCTAGCTAACTTTAGCGTAGTGCCCATACTGAAAGTAAGGGGGCGCTACAATTATATAGCATAGCATTAGTCTGATGAGCGACTCTGCCAATAGCCATTCTGCTGCTGACAATTTGTGGCAGAAGACTGCCTGCTTGCCCTTATGGAATTGCTTCCTCATCAGCGACTGAGCAGTGTTCAGGCCAGTGTTGGTGTGATCAGGGGCAGACTGACAACTCATGGGGCCCCCGGGCAATAGAAGATTATGGGGCCCCCAGGTTTACAGATGGCCACCATGCTAGGAGGCAGTGCAGAGGCGGGGCAGCTAAAAACTTGCTCCTGATGAGTGGATAGAAGTCCATGAAACATCGTCAAGCTTATTTTGATGCATCCACTTCATATTTATAATTCTAGATCATTTTATTGCTTTACCAACTCTGATAAAATGTCAATGTCTACTACTCCATTCGGGGGACTGTGATGTACAACATTTATTCTGTGTCATGTTGGTTCTAATTTATAATATGTATGTTATATTGTATATGCCAATGTGCTATTATGCATTTATATGGGTTGATCCATGCCCTATTTTGGTCTAATAATAAATATAATTATTTACATATACATATGGATTTGTCTGGCTCTACCCCACGCACCTCATTCAAAGTCCCACCCTCCCCCCTTTTTTTTTGCATAGCAATTAGGGATGGAGGCACAAACCCTCCCCTGAGTCTCATCTAAAGTCCCAAATATTCCCTTTTTTTCTGACCAGCTATCCACCTCCACCAGAGCACCCTTATCTCTTCCTCCTTTTGGTGAGAATAGGAACATGTCTAAAGGGATGCAGGTCTAGCAGATTTCATCATTAGTGACCTGCAGGGTGCTCAGCTGACTGTTAAGCCCTGTTCACGGTCCAGAATATCATCAGGAAAAAAAAAACTTGTTTTTCCTGACGAGATTCTTGGCAAGAATCTCTTGCCGCCCAAGTGTACAGACTCTCCTTTCAAAAGAACCACGGTTCTCTTAAAAGGCAAGAACACGGTGACGTCATCGCGTACAACGAGCATGCGCTTGTCACATTCGATGCCGTCACAGCCATCTTGCTGCACGCTACCTATGCCTAGGAAGCAACCGCGCATGAGTCAGTCATTTCGAGCATGCGCGGGTTTCCACGGAGACAGGCAAGTATACACACTCTCGGGTTTCTAGGCAGGAAAATTGCCGAGAATCTCACGACGAGAAAATAGAGAACATGTTCTCTATTTTTCTCATCTATATTCTGGCCAGTTTTCTTGTCGATAAACCTGAAAGCCTCGTACACACCCAGAGGGTAATGTTTTTTTTTTTTTCTCAACAAAAGTGGAGTTACGCTTTTTTAATGTTACCAAAGTGATGAACAATATAACATATATATTTACCTATTAGTAGTAATGATAGGAAAGGGAATCACTGCTCCAGGTGGGTCTTGTGAGCAATTAGGGAACCTCCCAGGAAACCAAGGTGCTGGCAATGCACTAGGTAAATGTGGAATTTTCAAGAGGGATGGACAGCTGCACTCCAAAGGAGCTTCAAAAGTTGTCTTTATTTGTAAATCAAAGGACATGCATCACAAAATACAGCCAGAAAAGGGACAGCCGACGCGTTTCACACTAATTCAGTGCTTAGTCATGGCTCAATAGTAATGAAAGCTTGCAGCTCAGCTCTGATGTCACCTCATTCCCAGTAACATGTTATGGAGGATCCTCTTGTACTTCTTTCCCCTGTGACATATGGCTATATACATAGGGGCTCCATGATGTGGGTCAGGTCATGGGTTTATAGGGGCACCAGCTCTAAAACTTCCTCTAGATCCCGAAGTTCAAGGCACTCAACGCTTAGTGAACAGCTTATAAATGTCCGTGCCGAAGCAGAGGCTATCAAAGTACAGGCCGCATTTGCAAAAAAGAGCAGAAATGGAAGCCGAGGTAGCGTGTCAAAGGGCAGCAATTGAAGCTTTAGGTTCAATAAGTATTTATTAAAGGTTTTCAGACAGTGAAAATAAACAAGATGAACATATTGGACCAGACCTCCGATACAGGGGAGCCAGATCCATAAGAAGAAGAAAAAACAAAACAAAAACAAAACATAAAGCATAGACACTCCAATGTACACGCACAAACATGCACAAATATTCACATTATGGATATTGTGGGTGGACACATATCGATAAATCAATAAATCAAACCAGCATCCAAAGAAAATAAAAAATAAAAAAGGGAACTACTTGTCAAGCTCGATCCGGGCGCCCCTTCGGGATCCTGCTGCGCCCGAGAGCCAAGGAAGTGAAAGATAATGCAGCTCAAAGGGCGAGAAAAAAACTGAGCTGGAGTGCTGATAGCTACCGAACAGCCATATAACGGTACCACTTCCATAAAATGTGTTCGGCCCAGTGTACCATCAGAGTGTCCGTGGGTAACTAGTTGGCTGTCAAGAGCGACCCAAGGGGAGGCCAAGAAGACCAGTCGAGAGAAAGAGGGAGGAATAATAAGAAAGAGGGTAGAATAAAGGTGGTGAAGGTGGAGGAGGGGGGTTGGGGAGACGGTGTGTTCCATTCCCGCCTAGGGAAAACAATCTTTGAAAGTAAAAGAAACCAAGCCTAGAGAAGGGGTCAAAGGAGACTGCACTCCAATTCCACTTCTAAGTGCACGGTTGCGGCCTGGAGTCTAGTATCTGCAGGGGTACAGTGGGCGAAAGTCTGGCCTTTAGTTTGTCCGATGTGGAGTAAGCTCCAAGTAAAGGAGAATTTATCATATCTGTCTAGGGATTTAGCTTGTAATTCTTCCATAAGCATGATACCATTCATTTCGCTTACCCATTCAATCAAAGTCGGAGGGGAGGGTGACTTCCAGTGCCTGGAGATCAGTTGTCTACCTGCGCTAAGACAAAATTTCAGGAGGGAATTCTTTTGAAATTTAATGGAGCCCGGGAGAATAGATAGAAGGGCAATAAAGGGAGATGGGGAGAGGGGATCTCCGTATAGTTCAGAATATATTTTAAAAATATGGTTCCAGAACGGACGGAGTAAGGCACAGTCCCACCAGACATGACAGTACGTACCTATAGCCAGGTTGCATCTCCAGCAGGAGTCAGAAGCCGATGGGAACATGACCCTGAGGGCAGAAGGGACTCTGTACCACCTAGACAGTAATTTATATTTTTTTTCTTGCGCATAACTGGACACTGAGGACTTATGGGTGAAGAGAAAGGCTGTACGCCATTCCGCTTCACTGATGTGCCTCTCAAGGTCCCCTGACCATGCTGCAGTGAATTTAGGAAGGGAACCATGGGTGTGTTCTGTAATTAGTTTGTATACCAACGAGAGGGTGTGCCTTTGGGTTTCTGGCAGTGAGCATAAATGTTCAAAGCCCGTCAGGGGTCTGTGGACCTGCTTAGAAAGGTGTAGTGTCCTACAATAGGTCGTCAGGTGCATTTGGGTGAGCCAGGTCAATCTAGCTGAAGGGGTAGCCCCAGGTGAGACAAGGGAGCCTGTGGAGGCATGCACGAAGCGCCGTGCCGTCGGCCAGGAAGCCTTGTCATAGTCGCCCAGAGCCCTGGTCAGTCTACTCTCGGGGAAGGCTGGGTTGTCAAACAGGGGAGTCAGTGGGCTGGGGTCGGTTGAAAGTGCCCAGGCCTCCCTCCTGCGGTACCAAAGCCCTAAGGCATCTTTGGTTAGGGGAGACAAATCTGGTATAGACCGATACCCCCCATCGTGTCCCCAGAGAAGCGCACGGAGATCAGTTGAAGTTAAGTCCTGTTCAACCTGGGTAGCGATCTTAGTCAGGGGGCGGGGGAACCACTCCAAGAGTCGAGAAAGCACCGCAGACGCGTGGTAGAGTTCAAAGTCTGGGAGACCCGTACCCCCATTAGAGACGGGGGGAGCAGAGCAGTGAGTGTTTCAGCCTAGGGCATTTCCCCTGCCACACGAACGGGATAGCCATAGAGCGCAATGTACGAAAAAAAGCTGAGGGGAGAGCTATGGGGAGCGCTTGGAACAGGTACAGCAGCTTCGGCAGAACGTCCATTTTTAGAGTGTTCATACGCCCAAACCATGACACCGGCAGGTCCATGCGCTTCTCTGTGAGGAGCCGGAGCTTGGTTAAGAGTGGAGTATAATTTAAAGCGTATATCTCGGACAAGTGCGCTGGTATGGCAGTTCCCAAGTAGGAAATGGATTTCTCCTTCCAATGGAAGGAAAAATTCGATTTGAGAAGGGCGAGGGTACGCTGTGGTAGGGATAAGTTTAACGCTTCCGTTTTGGACAAGTTTAGTTTGTAGTTGCTGAGTCTGCCAAATCTGTCAATCTCTGCCAGAATGGATGGGATGCTCAAGTGGGGTCGAGTGACATAAAGAAGCAGGTCATCTGCGTAAAGGGAGAGCTTGCAATTAAGGGAGGGCGTTTGGATCCCATGAATATTTGGGTTAGCCCTAATCGCCTGTGCTAAGTGTTCTATCACCAGAGCAAACAGGAGAAGGGACAGGGGGCACCCCTGCCGTGTACCATTCTTGATCGATAGCATGCTTGACTGCGTGCCGTTGACCAAGATAGAGGCAGAGGGAGTGGAATACAGGGAAAGGATACGCGAGAGCATTTTTGGGCCTAATCCTATCTGGCGGAGCGTAGCTTCTAGGAAGGACCAGCTGACCCTATCAAAAGCCTTCTCTGCATCACATGAGAGAAGGCAAGATGGTAGTCCGTGTCTCTGGGCATAGGCGATGAGATGCAGGGTCTTGGTAGTGTTGTCACGGGCCTCATGGCCCAAGACGAAGCCCACCTGGTCACCATGTATGATAGTGGGCAATAGGGGGGAAAGCCGATCGGATAGAATTTTCGTGAAGAGTTTCAGGTCAATGTTAAGGAGAGAGATAGGCCTATAATTGGAACATTGAGACGGGTCTTTACCCGATTTGGGGAGGACTACAATCTGGGCCAAAAGCAGGGATGGGGAGGGACGCACCCCCTCCTTGATGGCGTTAAAGGCATTTGCTAGTAGGGGAGCCAGATGGGGAGCAAACAACTTATAAAAGCGTCCTGTAAAACCATCTGGAACGGGGCTTTTGCCATTCTTAAGTTTTTTGATAACCAGACAGAAGTCGGCCTCGGTCAGAGGAGACTCCAGCTCCTCACCAGCGGAGGCTGGTATGGACGGGAGCGCGGTGTCTGTAATATAGGAGGCTAGATCTGCCGGGGAGTCTCCGGGTATGGAGCAGGGCCTAGCGGGTTGGGGGGAGAGATTATAAAGATCGGAATAGTAGTGGTGAAATTCCTCTGCTATGACGGAATTAGCCAACACCTTACCCCCACCGGGAGATGCAATGAAGGGTATATGTTTTCTAGCCTGCCGTGGTTGAAGAGTGTTCGCTAAAAGCTTACCACATTTGTTGGCTTGAGAGTAATGGGTGAAGCGGCCCTTGTCTCTCGCTACCAAGGAGCGGTCAGAGAAAATTTGTAACAGGTCCCGTCTTGCACCTGTCAGTCCCACCAAAGTGGCTGCATCAGGCGATCGTTTGTGTGAGTCCTCCAGGGTCGAGATAGTAGCCAGAAGGCGGGATACGTCCTCCGAACGGGCTTTCTTGAGTCTGGAGCCATGTTGGATGAATTTACCCCGAAGAACACATTTAAGGGCTTCCCATTTCATAAGTGGGTTGGTGTCATCATGGGCATGATCTGCGTTGAAGTTCACAATGGTTTGAACTATGTCGTCCGTGCAGGTCGGGTCTGTGAGGAGATTGTCATTGAGCCTCCATGAGGTTCTGGGCCTAGGGGGGGGGGGGCCCTCCCTAGCTCCACATGTACCGGGGAATGGTCCGACCAAAGTGTAAGACCAATGGAAGCAGAAGGCGAGAGGTCCAGCAATGATTGTGAAATGAGTATATAATCTAGTCTGCTGTATGTGGAGTGGGCAGGGGAATAGTATGTGTAGTCCCTGGCGGAGGGGTGAAGGACTCTCCAGACATCCACCAGGGAGAGATCAGTAAGGAGAGTGCGCAGCCTGGTCAGGGAAGCCAATGAAAGCGAGGACTTACCAGCCGACCTGTCTATGCGGGGTACCAGAGCCACGTTGAAGTCACCGCCCAGGATCATGTTGGTCGTGCTAAACTTCCTCAAGCGGGATGTCATGGAGGCGAAGAACTGCTGTTGGTCCTGGTTGGGAGAGTACACGTTAATTACAGTGTATATCACATTCTTGTATGACAATTTAAGAAAAATAAATCGCCCCTTAGCGTCTATGAGGGTATCTAGAACATCTGGTGTGAAGGAGGCATGAAATGCAATGGAGACCCCTTTGAACTTTGCAGACGGGTTAGTGCTGTGGAACCAAGTGGGGTATTGCTTATGAAGAAGGGTGGGGACAGAATCAGATCTGAAGTGGGTTTCTTGGAGAAGGAGGATCTGGGTACGTAATTTATGGAAATGGAATACTATCTGCCTTCGCTTCTCCGGGACATTAAGACCCCTGCAGTTCAGGGAGGATACTGTCAGGAAATTAGAGGAGGCCATAAGTGAAACAGTAGAAGGGGGTAAAAGCAACTTACCGGGAACGAGCACACCGTCTCCAGAGCATGGGGAAGGGGGGGGGCGACAGTGGGTGGAGGACCCAGGGTAAAGTAAAGAGAAAAGGATAAAGAGGGAAACACAGAAAACATTGGGCCGGAATGGCCGCACTAACATTGTTGCTGCAATCGAAGCTTTAAAGGAACAGAGCAACTACGAGGCAGCTGCAGCAAAACTAAGGGTTTTGGAACAAGCTATCGGTGCAGATGAAAACGCTAGCAAAAGGGTCAGCGTCAAGGCAGATGTGGAAGATCCTTTCGAACGCACTAAGAACTATGTTCTAAACCACGGCAGTGAACAATCAATTACCTCCACGTTTCACGGCAACGCAAGGACTTCACCACACCACCAGGTAAAAGCTGTTCCAGCCACTTCCTACATGCAAAACCACCCCAGTGCTTCTCCCAACTCTCATGCTGATATTGCATATGTTACAGAACGGCACACTAATCTGCAAGCAAGTAACCAACCTCCTGCTAACAGTATTGTTCCAGACCTTAACTCAACAATTCAGCTGAATGCCCTTGCTGCACCATATCTTCCCACGTCTTTTTACAACAATATCATAAACAACGCAATCCACAACATTCAACCAGCAACCTCCTATGTAAAGTCAGAGGAAACTGATACAGCATAGTACATAAAGTACATACTTCGACGTGAGCTCACCAAGTCAGGCCTAGTAAGCTTCGAAGGACCATCCTGAAAACTACAGAAGCTGGAAAGACGCTTTTTAAAACTACAATAGGGGGTCTCGGAATTGCTGCCGCTGAGGAGCTGGATCTGCTGATCAGGTGGCTTAACCCACAATCTACAGAATGTTTCAAGAGCCTCAGGTCAGTCTACATCAACAATCCCAACTGCAGGTCTCACCGCAGCATGGGAGCGTCTAGAACAGAGTTACGGTAGTCCTGAAGCCATAGAGAATGCATTGCTCAAATAATTGGAAAGTTTCCCAACGATATCCGGTAAGGACAATAAAGAGTTCCAGAGACTCAGTGACCTTCTTCTCGAAGTCCAGCTTGCCAAAACCGACCCTAAACTACCTGGCCTCAGTTACCTGGACACTGCTCGAGGAGTTAACCCTACCATTTATGAGCTTCCGCATGGCCTACGAGAAAAGTGTATCCAAATAGGGTCATCATACAAATGGGAAAACAAGTTTTCCTTTCCCCCGTTCTCCTACTTCTGCGATTTTGTCAGGAACATTGCTGACACCAAGAACAATTCTAGTTTTGCATTCAGCGAGTTCAATACTCCCTCACCTAAAGGTGACAACCTATATACTAGCTACAGGAACCGCAGAGGTCCAGTGTCTGTTAAGACATTATTCCCACTCCCACCTTAGCTCCTGCCTCAAACAAGAGAGGCAAGATCGAAAACACAAACCGATTATGTCCCATCCACAAGAAGCCTCATCCCCTCAAAAAATGTATCGGCTTCAGGAAGAAGCCTCTACAAGAACTAAAGGAATTCCTAAAGACTTTTAGGGTATGATATAAATGCTGTGCTTCCACCGATCACCTTGCCAAGGAATGTAAAATCCCTATCAAGTGCATAGAGTGCAGTTCCGAGGACCACGTGCAAGCACTCCATCCCCTTGAGTCCAATCCTTCACAATCTGCAAACTTTTCTCCTGGGCAGAATCACAGCGGGAAGAGTACAGATCGGGTACCTAATTTCACCATGGTATTTTCCTTGTGCACTGAAGTCTGTGGGGAAGGCCACTGTGACAAGTCTTGCGTAAAACATGCCTAGTGAATATTCATCACAAGGATCAGCCAGAAAAGACTTTAAGGAAGTATGCCATCTTAGATGATCAAAGCAATCAATCACTTGCCCGATCCAAACTGTTCGATCTATTTTGCATAAAAGGAGAGGTTCACCCTTACACCTTAGGCACTTGTAGTGGCACTACAGAGGTCTTTGGAAGAAGGGCCCATGGATTTATTGAGTCCTCTCTAGAAGATAACCTACAATTACCCTTACCTACACTTGTAGAGTGCAACCAGATACCAGCCAACAAAGAAGAAATACCTACACCAGAAGTTGCTGTAGTAATATTAATATAGATGTGTTAGTATTTAAAATATTGTGTTATACAGTATGTATGGTATGGTATTTAGGCATTCAAGGTTACACATCAAAGGAAGTTTACTGACCAAATCTTGTGGCCAAAGGATCAAAAGATACAGAGGACCCTTTGATGTGTAAATCTTATCTAAGACAATCTAGGTGTGTGAGATGGCCTGGTACTTCCTTACATACATAAGGAAGTATTTATTAATGGTAATTAGACATTCAATGGGAACATTTGGTTGACCCCCCTCCAGTATGATACCATTATATGAGAAAGACAGGCTGACATTCAGCTCATTTTGTCAGAGAGAAAGTACTCTCTGTATGAGTATGGGGGCGCAGGTAGAAATCTGAATTACTCTGTTGGACCTTTTTTTGTATCATCTGTGGAACTTTGTTCTGTATGGGAAGATCCATTGAATGCCTTCTCTGGACATGATATCACTACATTGATATGAAGTCTAACATACACATTTTATGAAGACTACATTGGTGCCGTGCAAGTGACCAGAAGCGCATGTTCAGGACTTAGTAACAGAAGTCGGTGGTGACAACAATCCTGTGAGTTGGACAAGAAGTCTGATGAAGAAAAAGACCTGTGCTGTGACTACAGTGCCTGCCGCCGAGAATGTGTTTTTAACACGCCAGCATCGCGCTGAATCTCGGCGACAGGCTGCCGATATCTCGCACTCGCTGGAATAGTAAAAGCACATTCCAGCGAGTGCGTCATAGAAGCGACAGGGATCCGACGCGGATTCCCGCCAATTCTACACGTGGGCGAAGTTTGTTATGAATCCTGAAGGAGAAATCCCCGCCGGATTTTTAAAGAAAAATACGGCATGGGTTCCCCCCTCAGGAGCATAACGGGCCCTTAGGTCTGTTATGGGTTGTAAGGAGACCCCCTAATAAGGGGGCCCCCAGATACCGGCCCCCCACCCTAAGTGAATGAGTATGGGGTACATTGTACCCCTACCCATTCACCTGCAAATAAAAAGTGTAAACACAAATAAACCACACAGGGTATTGAAATATTTTATTAGTTGGCCGCCGGGGGGGGGGTGTGTATGATCGCTTTTATAAAAGCGCCCCCCTCCGGCGGGCTTCTGTGGGGGGTGGGTGCCGCCGTCTGGTTCTCTTCCGCCGCCGGGGGGGGGCGCTTTGATAAAAGCGCCCACCACCCGGCGGGCTTCTTTCGACGTCTTCGGCGGCTGGGGGGTCTTCTCCCACTCTCCGGGGTCTTCTCCTGCTCTCCGGGGGTCTTCTCCGCTCTCCGGGGGTCTTCTCCGCTCTCCGGGGGTCTTCTCCGCGCTCCGGGGGTCTTCTCCGCGCTCCGGGGGTCTTCTTCTTCTTCAGGACTCGCCGCCGCTAACTTTGTGTGTTAGCTCAATTACTAGCGGCGGCGAGTCCCCTCCTCTGTGACGTCTTCTTCTTCTCCAGATGTTGACGCGACGCTTCCTTCCGCTGTTATGGCTGGCGCGCGGCTCGCAGCGAGTTATATAGGCCTGTCTTGTGACGTCGCAGTCCCATCATGCTCCGGTAGGTAGCACGTGGTACCTACCGGAGCATGATGGGACTGCGACGTCACAAGACAGGCCTATATAACTCGCTGCGAGCCGCGCGCCAGCCATAACAGCGGAAGGAAGCGTCGCGTCAACATCTGGAGAAGAAGAAGAAGAAGAAGACGTCACAGAGGAGGGGACTCGCCGCCGCTAGTAATTGAGCTAACACACAAAGTTAGCGGCGGCGAGTCCTGAAGAAGAAGAAGACCCCCGGAGAGCGGAGAAGACCCCCGGAGAGCGGAGAAGACCCCCGGAGAGCAGGAGAAGACCCCGGAGAGTGGGAGAAGACCCCCCAGCCGCCGAAGACGTCGAAAGAAGCCCGCCGGGTGGTGGGCGCTTTTATCAAAGCGCCCCCCCCGGCGGCGGAAGAGAACCAGACGGCGGCACCCACCCCCCACAGAAGCCTGCCGGAGGGGGGCGCTTTTATAAAAGCGATCATACACACCCCCCCCCCGGCGGCCAACTAATAAAATATTTCAATACCCTGTGTGGTTTATTTGTGTTTACACTTTTTATTTGCAGGTGAATGGGTAGGGGTACAATGTACCCCATACTCATTCACTTAGGGTGGGGGGCCGGTATCTGGGGGCCCCCTTATTAAAGGGGGCTTCCAGATTCCGATAAGCCTCCCGCCCGCATACCCCGACAACCAACGGCCAGGGTTGTCGGGAAGGGGCCCTGTCCTCATCAACATGGGGACAGGGTGCTCTGGGGTGGGGGGCCGCAGTGCGCCCCCTGCCCCAGAGCACCTAACCCCCCCCATGTTGAGGGCATGCTGCCCGGTACGGCTCAGGAGGGGGGGGGGCGCTCGCTCGCCCCCACTCCCTTCCTGACCGGCCGGCCGGCGTGCTTTGGATACAGGTCTGTTATGGATTGTGGGGGGACCCCCACGCCGTTTTTTCGGCGTAGGGGGTCTCCTTACAACCCATAACAGACCTAAGGGCCCGTTATGCTCCTGAGGGGGGAACCCATGCCGGATTTTTCTTTAAAAATCCGGCGGGGATTTCTCCTTCAGGATTCATAACAAACTCCGCCCACGTGTAGAATTGGCGGGAATCCGCGTCGGATCCCCGTCGCTTCTATGACGGCTTTGTCTCCATCACGGCAAGCCAGCTCGGCGCTGGCTCCCGCGATGGGGCTCGTAGGTGGTCAATCTCGCCGAGAAAGGGAGCGAGATTGACACAATATCCCAGTCACCTACTGTATGTCTGGTTGTGACATAAGAGTCTGATATACAAGACTAAACAAGTTTGGAACACCAGAATTATTCTCTGGAGACTGGAAACTGAAGAAAGAAAAGACTGTCGAGTACCAGAAGACTGGAACTGGCAAGGTGGAGCTTCAAATGCGGTGAGTAAAATATTTCCTTTTTTTTTTTTTTTTTCTTTAAATTATTAATAATATAGTCAAAATGCTTACTTGGTGTGAAGCTAGTGTCAGTTCTGATAAAGTTAACAGATG
Source organism: Rana kukunoris (assembly GCA_029574335.1). NCBI lineage: Eukaryota > Metazoa > Chordata > Amphibia > Anura > Ranidae > Rana > Rana kukunoris. Next base: position 361,442,072 of record CM056051.1, on the reverse strand, counting down.
GGTATCAAAATGTATTAAGCGTCATGGCGGTCCTTATGAAATTCCAGAAAAATGTAAGCAGACGTGGACTATGATGAAGGAATTTTTAGAGAAAAGTGTTTTTGATAGCAAAATGTCAGAAAGTAAGAGAAAGGGTTGTATTGTGCAGGGCTTGGTATCTTGCTGTTTAAAAATGGAAAGTTCTTTGAATGATAAAGTTATGGAAATTGCGCAGTTACAGAGTGAAGTTGATAATACCCATAAGGTTTGTCAGCGGTTACAAAACCAATCAGACACTGAGACAGTAAATTTAAAATTGCATGCAGTTACCATTGGTGGAGCTTTGCTTGAGAAATCTAAACTGTGTGATGAATTATCAGAGGAAAATGAGAGATTAAAATTAAGAATTATGGAATTGGAGAAGAGATCTCAGGAATGCAGAGGTGCATCAAATCTTGGATTAAGCAATCTGCAGCAAAATACAAACACAAACTTTCTAGCAAATGAAACAGAACCTCATATTAAATCTGATAATTCATTGCCAGCTGCACCCACTGTGACCACCACGGTTTATAATAATAATACAGGGGAGGTTCAGCTTGTAATGAAGCATTTGAAACCAAAAGAACTAGATGCAATTCTTAAAGAAATAGAAATGGTTCCCTGCCATGATTTAAACAGATTTTTGAAATGGTTTTGTGACTTGCAGAATATCAGGGACATGTACAGTCTCAACCCATCTGACTTAGAAAAAGATTTGCAACATTCTATAGGGAATAGTCTTTGGATGAGAATTAAACAGATCTGTATTCAGCCTCTGAAAACAAGAGACATATTGCTGGAATTATTATGTGTCTTGTATGGAGTGCGTTCTGATGTTGCGATTTATGGGAAGATCCACCAAATGCAGAGTGAATCTCCCTATGAATTGTCGCACAGGTTAGCAACTATTATGGAATTATTGGTTGGTAATAATCTTGCATTTGAGCGGGGAGGCTCGATACATATCAGTATGATTCTAGATGCTTTGCATGAAGATATCAAACATAATATTTTATTAGTTACCCCGAATCCTCATGATTTAAAAGACATATTGTTGAGGGCGGATCATTTATGGAGAAAGTCAAACGAGCAAGCTGTCAGAATTGATGTAGCCACATTGTTTAGGCAGAAAGATCAGAAGATAATATCTAATGATCACAACAAGAGAGGGAACTCTGCATCAAACATAAGTGATATTAATATGAAAAACAGAGCTGTCCGAAATCATAATAAGAAAAAGACCTGGATACCATTTCCTCAGTTAAAACAGAAATATGACCACCTTAAAATTGAGTACGATAAGATTAAAATAGAATATTACACACTATTAGAACAGTTGAAAGGTCCAGATCTGTTTTTGAATGGAAATGACACTTCTATAGCAGTGGGGGTGAACTAGCTTTAAACTGTAAATAATACTTTGTTTAAGGACTTTGCTAATGAGTTTTGTCTGAGAGTTTTTGTCTTTCAGGTACAGTTTGCATGTGAACAGCTAGTGGGGGAGAAACACTGAATGGACAAATGGACAATATATCACTATACAAGTGAATATCTCTCAATATTCATACAAGCAATGGACTTTTTTTTGAACATTCAAGTTTTTTTTTTTCATTATTTTTTTTCATTTTCTTTTCAATGGACTTGCCCAATGCCCTATTTTTAATTTTCTCCCTTTTCCCGATATATTTTGCTTTTTATTTGTATTATGTTTTATTTCTTGAACTTAATCTTAAAATCAGAGCGAGGCATTTAAACCTAAAACAATTTTAAAACATCTGTACATATGACCTAATGCATATTGATATCAATAGATTTGACATCTGAGGTGATGCTGCGCAATGGCTTAACATAGCATATAGTATATAGTAAGTTGGGTGGCTTTCCTAAATTTATAAGAGGGGGAGTGAAATTCATCACTCTAGTCGTGATTTGAAACATGTTGAATCAGTTGTTTATAATATGCTGAAGGCTGTGACACATATGGATGAAAAATAACTTTCTACCTTTTATAAAAAATACTGGCAAGAATTTCTACTGCCGCATTGTCTGGACAGAAGATCTGATAAACACTGATGTCAAGCTGATAATATCTAAACCATCGCATGGGGGAATATATATATATGTTGGCATACCATTCTGGTGGAATTAAACGCAATGAGGTGTCAGCCTACAGCACATTATGAATGCAAATCGTTGCTGGCAATCAACGAATGACACAGGTCATCATTGTTCAAATAAGAAATGGAAAGAAGCAGATGGACTACAGCTTTATTATCAGAGAATATTGAGGGTTTGATGTTAAAGGAACCAAATATCCTGATTGGTGGATTAATGATTGAAGGTGAAACTCATGAATGTCGGGTGCAAGGAAATAGTTTGCAGCACAGAATTTCTACTGCCATACCCAAACCTTTTTGACCTTGAAAGGGACTGCTGGTACATTAATTGTTCTTCTTACTATGAAGATGAAAGTGGTATTTCAGGATTTGCTGGTGTTTGTGCAAAAGCATCTTTAAAGATATAAACTTTGAGCCTGGAGATGAGAGAATCCTGGACTTATGTGGATTGGACCTCCCAAAAACACACCAAGCTTTACTTTTAGTGAGATGGTGAGAGATGTGATGAAGTCAGAATGAATGGCGACATCTGCTCGTTTTTTTGCACAATATTCAAGATCGTTATGTGATTTACTCAAGAAAGAGCAAGCTTTGAATTAAGGCCTAACAGCTATACGGATACGGGCCACTTATGTTTACCGAACCCTTTTCCAGTCATGCTCTAAAGTTATATTATCTAATAACTGTTTCATGGGGATATTTTAGAGGTTGGTGAAGAGAGATGTAACCAGTCTCAACTTAATATTTCATATGAGCCATTGTAAAGCATCCAGTACCTCAAACCATGATTGCGTTTGTTGTTTGAATTATGGATCGGTTCTAGTAGTTAGAACCGATCCAAGTGGGGGTATGTAGTAATATTAATATAGATGTGTTGGTATTTAAAATATTGTGTTATACAGTATGTATGGTATGGTATTTAGGCATTCGAGGTTACACATCAAAGGAAGTTTACTGACCAAATCTTGTGGCCAAAGGATCAAAAGATACAGAGGACCCTTTGATGTGTAAATCTTATCTAAGACAATCTAGGTGTGTGAGATGGCCTGGTACTTCCTTACATACACAAGGAAGTATTTATTAATGGTAATTAGACATTCAATGGGAACATTTGGTTGACCCCCCTCCAGTATGATACCATTATATGAGAAAGACAGGCTGACATTCAGTTCATCTTGTCAGAGAGAAAGTACTCTCTGTATGAGTATGGGGGCGCAGGTAGAAATCTGAATTACTCTGTTGGACCTTTTTTTGTATCATCTGTGGAAGTTGGACTATTCTGTATTGTAGTTGTTGAAATAAATGCGTTCTCTGGAGGACCTGGTGTTTTGCTGCGAGAACAATCTACTAACATCATACTAGACACTATACATTGGTATGAAGGATGAAGTCTATTATACCAAATATATGAAGACTACATTATATAGGAAGATTTGGTCAGTAAACTTCCTTTGATGTGTAACCTCGAATGCCTAAATACCATACCATACATACTGTATAACACAATATTTTAAATACCAACACATCTATATTAATATTACTACAGTTGCCTTCTACCACCCTCACCTAAAGTCAATAGCAAGTGAAATCCCACCACTTGACAAAGATGCTAAAATCTTTCTTTTGCTGGAAAGAGATATTCTAAGGGTCCACAAGGTGCACAGGCAGGTCAGCGGACCTCCAGAGGCTCCATTCACCCAGTATCTGGACTTAGGCTGGGTCATCATAGGCAATGTCTGTATAGGCAAAATGAAAAGGCCTACTAACATTTCTTCATTCAAGACAAATGTATTGCCAAATGGTCATAATACTCACTTTGAGCCATGCCCACATCACTACTGGGTAAAGGAGAAGGTAACTAGCTGCAAGTTGCAACATTGCAACACAAACCTTTCCCGCACCTACGATGACAGCTTTGGTTCTACAGTTTTCAATGTAAGCAGTGAAGACAACATGTTAGCTCCTTCAGCAGAAGACAAAGAATTCCTTAAAAGTAATGGACAATGAGTTCTTTCAGGAAGAGTCCAATAGCTGGGTAGAACCCCTACCCTTTCGCCTCCCGAGAGAGAAGCTACTGAACAATCTACATCAAGCCGTTAAAAGATTTTCCTCCTTAAAGCATACCAGAGATGGAAAGACATTTTGTGGACTTTATACAGAATATCTTTCATAGGGGTCATGTCGAACCCGCAACCCCATTGAAAGAAGGAGAAGAATGCTGGTACATCCCTTCCTTCGGTGTGTATCACCCACGAAAGCCAGACCAAATCAGAGTTGTCTTTAAATCCAGTGCCCAACATGAAGGCTTCTCACTTAACATGCTCTTTACAGGGCTCAACTTGAACAACAGCCTGATTGGAGCCCTAATTCGCTTTAGACAAGATCATGTAGCAGTAATGGCCGACATTCAACAAATGTTCCACTGCTTCATCATCAAGGAAGACAACAGGAACTACCTCAGGTTTCTATGGCACAAGGACAACGACATCAACAAAAGGGTAATTGATTACCGAATGAGGGTGCATGTTTTTGGGAACAGCCCTTCCCCAGCTGTAGCAATCTATGGACTAAAAAAGACAGCTCAGCTTGGAGAAGCTGAGTATGGATCCGACGCTCGTCAATTTGTTGAAAGAAACTTTCAGAAGACGGGCTCAAATCCTTTCCTACTACTAAAGAAGCAATTGATCTTCTTACCAGAACAAAGGAGATGCTATCTGTAGCAAACTTGAGACTTCACAAAATTATATCTAACAGCCAAGAGCTAATGAATGCATTTCACCCTGAGGACTATGCTGCCAGTGTGAAAGACCTTGACCTTGGGTCAGACACGCCCCCTATGCAGAGAAGTCTAGGTCTGCTGTGGAACATCAAAGAAGACACATTCACCTTCAAGTATCAACCTGTGACAAACCCTTCACCAAGAGAGGAGTCTTGTCCATAGTGAACAGCATCTACGACCCATTGGGATTTATATCCCCAGTCACCACCCAAGGTAAGATGTTTTTAAGACAGCTTACTACTAATAAAATAGATTGGGACACTCCGTTACCTATTGAGAAACAACAAAGATAGGAGAAAGGGAGAGGTTCTCTGAAGACACTAGAACAGCTCAAAATTCCATGTTGCTATGCCCCAGTCTCCATGTCAGCCGCTGTCCAGAGGGAAATCCATATTTTCTCAGATGCATCAGTTGAAGCTATAGCTGCAGTGGCCTATTTGAAGACCTCAGGGGTTAACGGAGACATACACTGCAACTTTGTTCTAGGCAAGACAAAGTTAACACCAAAACCTGCACATACCATACCCAGACTTGCTAGCTGTGCTAGCAGTGGAAATAGCTGAAGTCATAAAGAGTGAAATGGACATTAAAATTGATTTTTCACATATGGAAGGATCCTGGGAGTGAATGATTGGAATCGGTCGAAGAATTCTCTATTCCATGTTACAGAACCACAAGTCTTCACTATTGACTCATGAGACTTTGAGTACCTTTCTCTCGGAAGTATCCGCTATCATTAATGCTAGGCCTCTAGTACCAGTATATTCTGATTCTGGTGCTACAGTGATTCTTACCCCAGCCACACTCCTTACTCAGAAGCTTGGAACTATCGTGATATCTTCTGCCGAGATTGATGCGAAGGATATCTATAGGAAACGGGTGCAACACCTAGCCAACGTGTTTTGGCACCGCTGGAGAAAGGAGTACCTGCATTCCCTTCAAAGCCGCTCCAAATGGCAAACACCCAAGCCTAACCTCAAAGTAGGCAACCTTGTTCTTCTGAATAATAGAGAAGTCTGTCGCAACGAGTGGCCTATGGGTCTTGTAACAAGCGTAATGCCCAGCAATGATGGAAAGGTTCGAAAGGTTGAGATCAAGATAACCAAAGGAGGTTCTGCTCAGACTTTCTCACGACCAATCACGGAATTGGTGCTTCTTCTCCCAAGTGAGTGACTTATGCAGGAGTACGGGCTGTACGTGTTATCACTATAACTATTGACTGTGTTGCCATTGAAGTTCCACGACTATAAACTGTAGACTACAGGACTTAAGTCATCCATTTTTGGACTTCATGTTTCGTTGTTCATTTACTGCATACCTTCTTGTTTTTGTGGGTATCTCATATCTATGGTTTACACGCCAGTTTTACTTTCAATGTTTTCTTCCCCTACAGGTTCAAGTTGGACTTCTTGACATTGGGACTTATCTTTATATATCTAATAGACTTTGAAATCTAAAGATTTCAGACGGGGGGGGGGTCATGTTACATGATATTGTTTTATTATAATGTACTGTCTCTTTAATATCCATCTTAAGTTTGTCTCTTGTGCCACTCCATAGTTTGCACGCTGCTACGTTTTCTCCTCCCCCTCTTCTCTGTATCAGCCATTTTATGCTGTACTTTCTATGTGACCTGTTGCATCTTCTAAACCTGCATGGAAGAATCGTTATTTTACCTGTTGTAACTTTACATTCTACAGATCATACGACGAATAAACAATCGCCAGATCTTTTTTCATGTGAGTTGTGACTGAGTAAGCTATCTGAAAGGTGATTTGGTATGAATAATCTCTTCAGGGCAATGAGCGCTATGTGCTACTGAAAACCACATTCATAGCCTTCGCAGCCGATTCAGAATAATGACAACACTGTAACAACAGCAGCTTTTGTTGTTAGACTGGTGCACAAATGTATTCACTTAGTGCTGGTTCACGCAGATGGCAGCTTCAAAGTCACCCGACTCTTGTCCAACTCTGAAGCCACCCCGTACAGCATGACTTCAGCGCTGCTTGCAAAGCGACTTCTGTATAAAAGTCAATGCAAGCCGCTCCAAAGTCGCCCCAAAGTAGTACAGGAACCTTTTTCTAAATTGGAGCAACTTGAGTTGGTCCTATTAGAGCGGTTCCATTGCAATGCAAGGAGCGCGACTTGTCAGGCGGCTAAGTTGCCTAACAGGTCGCCATCTGTGTGAACCAGCATCGACATTCTGTTAACCAAATGAACAATACTAACAGGAGAAAGGAGCAGAGTGATGACTTTCTTTGTGTTCTACTGTTTGTTCATTATCCAATCACAGGCCGGAGTAGCTCCAAGTTCAGGCTGAGTTTTTGGCATTATGACTTCAGAGAGGGAAATAAAGAACCACACTCCAGGCTGTATCAGCTTTTCTTGATAGGTAAATAAACAACATTATGGGTCACATCTGACACACTACTTTGAAAAAAATGCTTTGAAGCAGAAAAAAATATCAGCGGCGACCATTGCTGTTATTTCATTAAACAAGTAAAGTTTCTTCAGCCCAGATTGTGGTGATTTATTTCCCATTCCAACTGATTTGCTGCGGTGCAATGAGCCAGACCAATGTCCGGGAAGCCTGTGGTGAGCCGCTCACTTTGAGCAGTATACTGTACATATTTTTTCTCAGAGAGGGTAGATTTTGGCTTTGGGTCATAAGACTGAGGATGGCCATTGTTTTTACCACCAAAGATATGTAGTTCAAATGTGGATTTAGTAATTTGCCTGGAATTTAGCTTTACGTAGAGTAAACAAAACAAACAAAAAAAAAAACCGCTGGGCATCTGTCTTGATGATGGAAGCTGTTTTGTAATTCTCTGCTATAGAAAAGTCAATTTGGACTGTTTCTGTGATTGAAGCATCCTCACGTAGCCGTCCTTGAAGCACGTAGCTTTGTGTTTTACATACTGCTATTTATGTAAGAACTGTCTGGTCAATCAATGCATATTGCTTTGATTTCACTGTGTGACTCTGTTGTCTTTCTTCTGATATAATAACATGCAGGTTAATGAAACAAGTCATATTTGCGCTAGGCAAGTGAGGAGTGAAATGATTGCACTGTGTAATATAAGAACATGCTAGCTGATTTTATTGTCTCATTAAAGGGGTCCAGGCAGTTAAATCAAATCTATTTTCAATGGTGCTACTTTCTTCTTGGATGATTTGTACTCATTGAAAAAAAGTTCTGACCCATATTAGGCCATGAAATTCCTGCAGGACCCCCACGGGATGTAATAACTGAGCAGCCATGATATTATGTGCAAAATAAAAAGGGGAGACCAGAAAGTAATCATTCAATCGTAACAATTAACCTACCACAATGGAGCCCTTGGTGGCACATCAATAACCCATTAAAGCAGAAACCTATCTATAATGTACAACTGGACTGGCTCAGGGATATATAGAGGCCTGGAAAATGAAAGCCCCAACAACTGATTAAACATACATTCGATTGCGGTCAGCAGACCCCATCTGTCTTGCAATACATACAAGTAGAGTTTGATTCTATCTTCTATCAGCTGCTGTCCCTTGACTCGTTAGCACAAGGATGACTACAGTAAAGTTAATAAGATATGGGATGAACTTTGGCAAGCCGCACTGCCCTGGGCCCTGTTTAAGGGGGCCAGTGGCAATCAAATTTGTAACCATATTGTTTAACCCTTTTTTTCACTGACATGTATAATGGTAGTATCACCAAGAAACTCCTTTACAAAGACAGCACTTATAAATAAAACAGATATTAGAGGGTGGTCAGATGTGCCCTACCACCGCTGTATGTCACTTCCTTGTCATCAAAAAATAAATTGTTCTGCTGTATATGTGGCTTAAATTGTAATATTCTTGTTATTACTATAAATGCATGCTGCATCACGGCCTTTTGATCATGATACTTCACTTGTATTGTAGTACATTGTTTAACCTTTAATAACAATGTATTGAAACTAAAAAAATTATTGATCCATTAAAGAGGATTTATACACATTCCCTTTATTTTCTTGGCAGTCAGTCAAGGCTAAAAAAAAAAAAAAAAAAAAAAAAAACAACATTTAAAATGATTTACTCTTTTTAAGCTGTGTAAATATAAAATATTGCATGTGAAAAGAGAATTCCTGATATGGATATTTTAGCTTAGACCAATGTAACTATGCTTATACCATAACTGTCCCTGGAGTCTGGACATCACTGAGGTAGACACAGCTACTTCTGTGCTGAACAATTGTCCTTCTGAATTCTGAACACAAGAGGGTGCCCTTGTAGCACCCTCTAGTGCAGTGGTTCTCAGCTCCTGTCCACGGGACCCACTAACAGGCCAGGTTTGCAACATAACTGAAATACATCACTGGTGATATAATTTTATGCTCGGTGATTGCAGTATTCTAGTCTGCATCTCCCCAAGGTAATACTTAAAATTTGGCCTGTTAGTGGGTCCTGAGGACAGGAGTTGAGAACCACTGCTCTAGTGTGTGCTACTAATCGTGAGAGTAGGCAAACTATATTCTGCTGATGAGTCTGTAATTGGGTCAGGTTTACTAGCGTTCAGGACTGGGTGACTCATCCTGACAGCTCTCTGGTGCCTCCCTCTGTTTCTAGAATGTTCTAGAAGATAGTGGGCAGGCTAGGAAGGGGTGCCTTGTATATTTACAGTCCCTAATCAATCCCCTGGAGTAGGCCTGGCAGGGGACTAGGGAGCCCTTAAAGGGGTTGTAAAGGTTTGTTTTTTTATTTTCTAAATAGGTTACTTTAAGCTAGTGCATTGTTGGTTCACTTACCTTTTCCTTCGATTTCCCTTCTAAATGTTTTTTTTCTTTGTCTGAATTTCTCACTTCCTGTTCCTTCTCAGTAAGCTTGCCACCATCATCTGAGCCGTCCTGGCTGGGGGTTAGTCAGCGTGCTGGTCCCCTCTGTTGGCACTACATCCCTGCAGGGAGACGCTGTGAATATTCAGGCCACGTACACACGTCTGAGAACCTCGTCGGGCTAAACCCGTCGTTCCGCCCGACGAGGTTCCCGATGAGCGGTCGGAAATGCTCGTCGAGCCAAAGTCCTCATTGAACAACGAGGAAAAAAAGAGAGTGTGCTCTTATTTTTGGCTCGACGAGCTTCCCGACGAGACGCTCGTCAGAAGTGTACACACGACCGAGAACCTCGGCAGAATATGTCTCCCAGCGAGCTTCTCGCTGGATTCTGCCGAGAAGATCGGTCCTGTGTACGGGGCCTTACACCGTCTTCCCATAGGGATGTAGTTCCAAGGGAGGGGGAAAGCACGCTGACTAACCCCCAGCCAGAACAGCTCGGATGATGGGGGCAAGTTTACTGAGAAAAAACAGGAAGTAAGAAATTCAGACAAAGAAAAAAAAATGTAAAAGGGAAATCGAAGGTAAAGGTAAGTGAACCAACAATGCACTAGCTTAAAGGAACCTATTTAGAAAATAAAAAACAAACCTTTACAACCCCTTTAAATAGCAATGAGTTATGCCAATTAGGGAGTCAGGTGGAAGATGGAGAAGCAGTGCTAAGGATAGGCTGTCGGTGGCCCTTGAGGGGCCCCTGCCGGGGAGGTGTTTTACCTCAGGCTGAAGCTTGGGAGGCTGGCCTGGAAGGATCCCACCACAGGAGGCAGTTGAAATGACCCTAAACAGAAAGGCAGCAGGAGCAAGGAGAGAAGTGAGTAGATCAGCACAGTGCAGGGACAACAAGTCTTCATCCAACCTTGCCCTGGGAGATATCCATGTGTGTGAGGACTGGGAGGAGAAAGAGGAAAGGTGGGCTAGCATTACTGCAGGTAGTAGAGCTGGGATCAGTGTCTACGTAGAAGCAGAAGGTGGTGAGAGATGCTCTTCCCTCCACACGTGTTACTTTATGAGGGACAGCAAGTTCCAACAGTGACTGCTAGTTCCTCCAGGAGTGACCCAGCAGAAGCTGTACAAAGGTAACCAAGTTTCTGCAGGAGTAGGGAAGAAGAGGAATATGTTAATATTGAGGAAGTTGTCACTGGGTTTGTGTTGAACATCCCATAATCCCCTAAATAAAAACAAAAACAAGCCAAATGACTGGTTTCTGAGTGTGAAAGCAAGAAGGAAATGCTGTGTGACTGGCTGGGCAGCAGTGACATCAGCGACTCCTACGGGGGTAGTGCTACATATGAATGAATGTAAAGCGTTCTCTGATTGGATGGGGTACACAGGCAGGGTGTGGTAAAATGTACTATCTAATAATATATTTGCTTTGAATTCATTAAAAGACAATAGTGTCTTTTATATTGTTTTTTGTTATATTCCTGTAGGAGGGCAACATGAGCTACATAATTGTGGAAGTCATTGAGGATCATTCTTCTCTTTTGAGGGATGCTAAGGGCCTTAACAATTAGTGTACAGAATAGGAGACACTGAGGACCCAATAGTCTACAACAGGGAGAGAATTTGTAGTGGATTAAGATGCAGTAGGTGTAAGGGGTGAAAATGTGGGAGAAAATGCAAGTGGGGTAGGCCCAAGACCAAAAAAGTGTGAGGAACGTCAATAAAAAAAGAATGAGGAAAGGAAATAAAGGGTAGAGATGGTTCAGTTCATTGTTTTTGGGGCATCAGATACCAAGAGGGGGTTGAGTAGGGTTGGGAAAAAGAGAGAAGAAACTATTATAGGTTCACTCTAACATGCACCTATGAAACACCCAGGTCTATGTGTTGACATCTATTGAGAAAAAAAAGAATGTACTACGAGTAATTGGACCCAGATGTAACAGTACCAAAAGTGAATCACTTAACATTTATTTTCCACAAAGTGTGAGATTAAAAATGGTAATAAAAAAATAATACCACGATGGAAGCAGTGAGCGTTGATGGGCTAATGACCTCTAGCCCAACGTCCAGGGGTGCATGGGGGGCCAGAACTAGGAAGAACCGGTAAACACACAAGCAACCTGATGACATCACTGCAGGCCACCAACCGGAAGCTTGCGACGATTGATTCCTCATAGAGCCAGCACAGAGCATAAGCGTATCTGTTGCCATGACAGCGCGTATTGTGCGCCTGCACTTTGTCAAGCCATTAGCCCATCAATGCTCACAGCTTCCATCGTGGTATCGGTTTGCTTTTTATTACCATTTTTAATCTCCCACGTTGTGAATAATAAATGTTAAGTGATTCACTTTTGGCTGGGTTACCTCTGGGTTCAATTTTACATTTTACATTAATCCAAATATCACTGTCCAGTCTACAGAGCCCCGTCTGATTTGAGCTCAGCAGCACATCTACCTAGGCCTAAGTCTGGGGAAACAGAAAGACGCTGCTTAAGGTCACCCTAAATACGTATACCCTTTTCCAGAAAGTTCCAGTGGCAATTATGAGAAAGGATATGAAAATGTATAACTCAAGTCCCCTGTAAATCCTCACTGGCAGCTACTGGCAGCAGACAGAATTGACAGCCAGGTCGAATTTAGGGGGACTGAGCTATGACAACTTAAAAATTAACCTTGACTGATTAAAGCCAAACAGTATAAAATTAGCAAAATACACCTGCTTAAGGCAGGGTAACTACACAATTACCATATTTCAGGACAAATCAGTTGAAAATGCGTTTTAAGCTAGACCAGCACATGTTGTGATGTATATTGTTGTCAACTGTAATGCCGCGTACACACCACTGTTTTTTTTTTCATGACGAGAAAAATGCATTTTTTTTTTAAATTAGTCATTAAAAACGATAATGTGCGGGCTCCAGAGCATTTTTCTCGATGAGAAAAATGGGCATTAAAAATTTAGAACCTGCTGTATTTTTTCTTGTAGTTTTTCACATTGTCGTTTTTTTTCTCGTTGTGAAAAACGGTCAAGTGTAGGCTTTAACGACAGGGAAAAAACGTGCATGCTCAAGCAAGTTATGAGAAGGGAAATTTGCATAATCAGCCCAAAGGGTGGCGCCAATCCAATGTAACTTCCCCTTTAGGCTGGGTTCACACTTGTGCGGATTGAGTGCAGCTTAAACCGCATCTAATACGCAGAACATTTCTAAATGCATTGTTTTCAATGAGACTGGTTCACATATGTGCGATGCATTCGCACTGCGCATAGCAGAAAAAACGTGTGCATATTTTATGCCTTGAGAATTCAGATCCATTATCGTCTATGGGTACGCAGCTGATTCGCATATGTGTTCAGATGTGTTCAGTTCTCTTCAGGAATTTCTCTCATTCAGCTCAATACACTTCTCCCCCAATCTCCTCTCACCCGGAACTTCTCCCAGGTCTCCAAATTCGCAGCTAAAAACGGAGCTAATCTGCTGAACACTTCCCTTATCTTTGCAGAGAGATTACAGAGCTGAAATTCGCACCGCACAAGTGTGAACCCAGCCTTATAGTGCCGTCTTACGTGTTGTAAGTCACCGCGCTTTGCTCAAGCATTTTTTTTCATGATCGCGTGTATTCAAGGCATGACATGAAAAACGGTTGTGTGTACACGGTATAAGAAATAACTGGGCTTAAATTATATGGGTAGTATGGATTACATGCATTGCACATAAAAATATTTTCTTAGATGTAATATGATGGAGGAGAATAAGGCCCAGATTCACAAAGAACTTACGCCGGCGTATCTCGAGATGTGCGGCGTAAGTGTCAATTTGCGCCGTTGTATCTATGCGCCATACCCACAGAACCAGATACGCCTGAAAATAGGCTTCTTCCAACTGATGTAACTTTTCTAAGCTGGCGTAGCATGGGCACATATTTACGCTGTGCGCATCTTGCGCTCCCATTGATTTTGTATTTAAATATGCAAATGAGGAAGATACGCCGATTCCCGAACGTACGTGCACCCGACGCAGGCTACGCGCCGTGCGTGCAAGACGTACGTCTGGCCTAAAGTTACCCCTCATAAAGCAGGGGTAACTTTGCAACAGACGTGAATGAATGAATGAATGAATGACTTGTATAGCGCAACGCATGCGAACTGAATCGCCTCTGGGCGCTTTTTCCAGCCAGTGTCTGCTTGGCTGGTGCGGTCATTTTTACCCCGTAGGATCTTGACACGCTAGGGACACACAGTCATACACACATATATACATGTATACTGGGCCAATTTGGACGAGATCCAATTTACCTACCCGCATGTCTTGGAGTGTGGGAGGAAACCGGAGTACCCGGAGGAAACCCACGCAGACACAGGGAGAACATGCAAACTCCAGGCAGATGGTGTCGTGGTCGGGATTCGAACCAGCGACCCTTTTGCTGCCAGGCGAAAGTGCTACTCACTGCACCACTGTGCTGCCCAAGTCCGCTGGAGAGCAACTACAGCAGCACCGTTACGGACGAGCTGAGCAACCACACTTGCAGGACAACACATTCGTATGCCAACATGCCAGGGGCAGGCATGGTCATAGCACTACTAGTGTTTGCAGAGGCGTGTAGAAGGTGGAGGGCACAGGAGAGGATATACCGAACGCGCATGAATGTCTTTGGCATGGGGGAATTGGAGGTGTATCGCATCTTCAGATTCAGCCCTGCTGCCATCCAGGAAATAACCAGAGCCCTGCATGATGAAATCACCAGCAAGACACACCACTCACATGCAATGCAGCCACTGGTCAAGGTACTGGCAACACTGCATTTCCTCGCCAGTGGATCATTCCAGCGTACAAGTGGAGTTGTAGCTGGGATGTCACAAACCAGCATGAGCACATGTGTGCACCAGGTTGTCCCCACAATCCTCAGATGCATGTCCCACCACATCATCAGACCCACCCAGGAGCATCTGCGGCATTAGGCAATGCTGGATTTATACAGAATTGCCGGATTCCCAGGCACCGTGGGGGGCCATTGATTGCACACATGTGGCACTACGGCCCCCCCCCCCCTGCCACAGAGCACATATACCACAATCGGAAGCAGTGGAATTACATCAACGTACAGGCGATAGTCGATGCCCAAGGCCTCATATGGCACGTTCGTGCCAAACACCCAGGGGCCAGCCATGACAGCTACATATACCGTCAACGCAACATCCCCGCAGAATTCGAACAGAACGTGTACAGGGACAGCTGGCTGGTTGGTGAGTGACATGGGAGTCAGGCATGACTGTCCGACCCCATGATGCAGACATCACGAGGGGCACATGCACGGCTAACATCCTCCTGTCTTTTCCCTTCCAGGTGACTCGGCATATGCACTTGGGCCCCATCTCCTGACTCCATACCAGAATCCCCAAACCAGAGTAGAGAGAAAATACAATGAAGTACACATACAAACCCGTTCAGTGGTGGAGCGCACATTTGGTCTCCTGAAGTCCCGTTTCCGATGCCTGGATAAGTCCGGGGGTACCCTGTTGTATTCCCCAAACTTTGTGTGCCAGATCATCAGTGCATGTTGCATGCTGCACAACTTTGCCGTGAGAAAGGGCCTGGAGATTGACATACGCAATGACTTGACCCCTGAACCAGACAGTCCCCCCCTGTTCGAGGAGACCCCGTCTGCTGAAGGAACAGCAGTCAGGAGTTGCCTCGTGGAACGTATCTTTGCACGTTAAACACACACATTCATCATGGCACATGGACAATGCATGCATGCACACCACTGTGGTCCCTAGCTCACACACACCACATCCACCTCACATTGGATTAGCCCAAGCCCACCATGCAGGACTTGGGAGCAGCAACGTCTGCCTTCCCTCCGCCTCAATGGCAGCTGTATGTGCCTGTACGGCCACTCCCAGGGACTTCACCTCTGCCACGAGTTCTGCCGTTGTGGCCTGCAGCTCCCCAAGGCAGGTGACCATCCCAGCACTGTTCCCACTAACATCCTGCAGAGTGTCACTTAAGGGGCCCGAGGAGGCCAGGCTGTCTGCCACACGTCTCATCTCCACCACAACAGCACCCATATGCCGGTCCTGTTCCCTTGCGAGATGTTTTCCGGCAGGAACTCAGGGACACCCCTTGTTTTCCTGGTAGCCTTCCTGGGGCCAGGAGTGGCTGGGGTCCTTCCATATGGGGAGGCCCTTGAGGGGCTGGAGATGATGGGGTTGGACCCTGAGGGGCTGGAGATGATGAGGTTGGACCCTGAGGGGCTTGACGTGATGGGGGTGGATGTGTGTGACGGTCCAGCGAAAAGAGAAGAATCCTCCAAATAGAGGCAAACCTCCTGGTCCATATGGACCACCTCCTCCTCAACCACCTCTTGAGTTGTGGTCCGGGCGCTCCCCTCCACCAATGACTCTTGGCTTCCCAGGGGGTCAGCCAGAGGTACAGGATGTTCCGGGGATGATGGCGTGGGACGGCCACAGGCAACAGATGGCCCAGCTCCCTCCTGCACATCTGTGGATGACACAAAACATTCACATGTTGTTGGACCCACACATTTGTCACATGTTCCCTTCCACCCCCTCACATGCTCCACACCAGATAGTAGATAAAACACACTTACCTGTCCTCAAGGCCTGATCAACTGAGTCAAAGCCCTCCACTCCCTCCACTTGCTCCCTCTGAAGACACCGGGCAACCACTTTCTCCTCAGGAGTCAACCTAATCCCACTGGCTGGTCCACCTCCAGTGCCCCTGCCATGCTTACTTATCTCAGCCAGCTTTCCTCTGACCACACAACGCAGGTCGTTTATCTTTTTTAAAATGTCCTGGGGTTTCCTGACCTCATTAGCCAGGGCATTGACCTGTGCGGTGATCATCAGGATCTCCTCCTTCTTGGCCTTACTTGTGGTGCCACTCTCTGCCCCATGGAGGCGAGCATCGTACCTCTCCATGGCCGATATTATAATCGCCCTCTCCTCTGGGGAGAAGTTCTTCTTCCTTTTATCCTTCCTAGGAGCAGGCATGGCACAAATCAAGACACAGCGCAAAAGTACTTACACCACAAACTAAAAAACGGGTGTACTTTTGCGCTCGACGGGCGCATGTCTTGGCGTATTTATGCTCTGGGCGTAGGCATTGGCCCGGCATATCTCAGGGGTTACGCTGTTCGTTCGACCCTTCATTTGCATAAGGTCACGCTTCATTTAAATGGATCACGTCCACTTCCCTCCTACTTTGAATTACGCCTGCTTACGCCAAAGAATTTACGCTACACCGGCGCAACGTTGGGCGCATTTGCTCTGAGAATACAGTGCTTGCCTCTCAAAGTTATGTCAGCGTAGCGCATATGAGATACGTTACGCCGGCATAAAGATGCGCCGATCTGCGAGAATCTGGGCCTATATGTGCTGCATATCCAAGTCATGATAGCGAGCCAGTGAGGTTGCTTTGCTGTGCTTCACTGGCTGAAACTTAGCAACATGTTGTTATAGTGGGCCCTGCCAAAGGTGATGACATTGGATTGCGATATATACTAGCACATTATGCCACTGCCTTTCAGGGGATTTTTTTTTTTTTTTTTTATGCTGTGGTTTACTACCACTTTAAAGGCCCGAAGATGAATAGATGCATTTTGAGTATTATTTTTCTCTTCTTTATTATACACCATCATGCTAGCTTTTCCGCTAGTGGTCTGCATAGGGTTTGAAGCCAAATTACATTAATTCTGCAAGAAGATAAGCTATGGTGAGCTAATGCCCTGTACACACGATCGATTCGTCTGATGAAAACTGACCGATTTCATCGGACGAACCGATTGTGTGTGGGCCCCATCAGTTTTTTTCCCCCCATTGGTAAAAACAAAAAGAACCTGTTTTAAATTTTTCGTATGGTTAAAAAAAACGATAGAAAAAAAAACGATTGTCTGTGGGGAAATCCATCGGTCAAAAATCCATGCATGCTCAGAATCAAGTCGACGCATGCTCAGAAGCATTGAACTTAATTTTTCTCTGCACGTCGTTGTGTTTTATGTCACCACGCTGGACGCGATCGGTTTTTCAACCGATGGTGTGTAGGCAAGACTGATGAAAGTCAGCTTCATCGGATATCTGATGAAAAAATCCATCGGTTCGTTTTTATCAGACGAAACAATCGTATGTACAGGGCAAAAGAGTTGTTTAGAATTGATAAATACTGGGGTTGTTAATTTTCTTCTTACAATAAATTAGGACTCCTCAAGGTAAAAACAATTGATCCTCCACTTGGAGTTCAGTTTGGTAAAGCTTATATGGTCGTGTACACACGACCGAGAAACTCGTCAGGCGAAATTCATCGTTCCGCCCGTCGAGTTTCCCGTTCAGCTGTCGAAAAGCTCGTCAAGCCAAATTTCCCCATAGAACAACGAGGAAATAGAGAGCATGCTCTCTTTTTGGCTCGACGAGCTTCCCGACAGGTTGCTCGGCGAAAAGTGTACACACGACCGGTTTTCTTGGCAGAATACGTCTCCCACCGAGGTTCTCGCTGGATTCTGCTGAGAAACTTGGTCGTGTGTACGCCGCCTATGAACTTCTCTCAACAAGTAGCAGGTACTTTTGAAATAAATGTTGCTGACATCCCTTTTTATGTGGACATGAGTGTTTCTTTTCAACAAAGCTAGAGTTTCACCTTAAACCCAATTTTGTATTCCAAACAGTTTGGATGGTGATGTAAGCTCAGCAATACACATTTGGCTGAGGAATAAAACATGCAAACAATAATAAGAAAATTTCAGTTCAGACCTCCAGAGGCATTCTGTGCAGCTGATTATTTTTAAGACTAGCATATAGCACTCACAAACAGTCTTCTCCCTCTGTCCGCCTCCATCTCTTACCATGTTCTCCCTTCACTCTCAGGTCCCTGCAGTCTGGATTTAGTCATGCACAGAAAGGCAAGCAGCTGCGCTTCACAGTCTGTTGATTAGAATGGATCACTCCCACACCAATGGGAAATCTTTTATCAATATGTACTTGCGAGCCTTTTATGAGAACAAATTGTACTTACCAACACAGGCACAGCCAAGTATACCATTTTAAACAGGTACACAGAAGCTGGCAAGGATATAGGTGTGCAGATACTCTCTGATGAACAGATCCTAAAATGTAATATTTTTCTCTCAGCTGTCATACAGTGCTAATGTAATGAGCACAATGAATATGTAATCATATGATGTATATTTGTACCCACAAGCTAAATGCATTAGCAGTAAAGTATTAGGAACACTCCACATTAACTAAAAAAGTAGCATTAGCATACATGAAGAAGACACAACCTCCCTGATCTGGGAACGCCCAATCCCAAACCTTCTATTTTATAAGCCAGATTTAGGACGCCATCTATGGGCCAGATTCAGGTAGAGTTAGGCTGGAGTATCCATTGATCCGCCAGCCTAACTGTCACTTTAAGCAGGCGTTTTTTTTTTTCTGTAACCAGAAAACAAGAAACGCCGGGTTGGAGTTCCGATGCGATCGGCGTAATTGAATTTCGCCATCGCATCGTTACTTCAACTTAAAAATTGTGCCGGGGGCGTTCCCGCTGATTAACGCTGAAAAAATATGTTAATCAGTGGGAGTCGGAAATTCACGATTTTTTTCGGGCGCGACGCAGTGACTTTACGACGTTTCCGGAAGCGATACGCGACGTAAAGATAAAGCAGCCCCCTAGTGGAGTATCCTATGTTAAGTATAGGCGTCTTCATCGCGTCGGAAAAAATAAAAATCGCGTCGCTTGCGTAAAACGTTTATGAATGGGGACGTGACGTCATTGACGTTCACTGACAGAATTTGGAGCATGCGCACTGGGATGCATTGACACTCGACAAATGCGCAGTACGTTCGCCGCGGGATCGCGCATAGTTTAAATAATACACGCCCCGTACCCGCCCAATTTGAATTCCGCCGGCTTATTTGCGATGCGCTGCCGCAACTTTAGGAGCAAGTGCTTCATGAATAACAGCACTTGCTCCTAAAATTTCGGCAGAGTAACGTAAATGAGAAGCGTTAATCCAGAGCAAAGATGCTCTCATCTACCTGAATCTGGCCCTATCTGTGCCTCTGCATACACTGTATTTCAACAATCCCTTTAAAAAGAGGTGCTGTCACAAACCTAAAAATATTGCAGTTAAAAGCAAAAAAATTATAATTTTATTGCATACTTGCAGTGTTTCTCCTTGACAATAAATAATATTTTTTCACTTGCACTGTTTCTTTGAAATTATTTGAAAAAAATTCACTCCTCCATGTAAAGCCCATAGCACAGCCCAATCAAACCTTGCAAATCATAGCCCTTTTTAATTTTGGGAGTGTCTAACTACTCCCCATGCTGGCCCAGCTCCACTTCCCCCTCCCTTTAGCTCTTTGCATAACTTTTTGTTAGGAAGTGAAGGGGAATACTATTGAGTATCAGTTTAGTAATGTTATCAATTTCTTCTTAAGGGCTCTTTCACACGGACGTTCCGTATGTCCGTTTTTCATCCATCCGTTGTTGGATGAAAAACGGACATACATGTATCCCTATGGGATCCGATCCGCCAAAGTATGCCAGAGGAAAAACCTACTTTTCCTTCCGTCTGGCGGATCGGATCGGATGAACACGGACAGACGGTCATCCGTTTCCCCATAGGGGAGAGCGGAGATCTGACAGGGCGGTCCCTGCACAGTGTGCACATTACTGCATTACTGATCCGCCCTGTGTGAAAGAGCCCTAAATTTTACCAAGTTCAGCAGGGACCAGCTGAGATTTGAACCATGTATGGGCAGACTAATTACACCCATCCATCGACCGACTTGGGTACAACCAGCATGCCAGATTTTTACATGTGATTATTGCCAACGGCTATAGCCGCTAACAATAATCTCTGTGTTCTCCAGGCAAGGAAAGCCCCCTGCGACCTCACCGATTCCCTGGCCAGGAGAGAACACAATAGCTCTGCAGGAGGGATTCCCCCATCAACACTGACTGACCCGGCAGAAGACAGCGAACAAAGGGAGAAGAACCAGAGAGAGAGTGAAGACCCGGAGAGGGAAAAAGAAGTCGGGAGAGACACCGGAGCTGCTTAATAAGTTACTTTAACCACTTAAGGACCCCCGCACGCACATATACGGCCACAGAATGGCTCGTACAGGCACAAGGGCGTAAATTTACGTCCCCGCCTTCGTGCGGTTCGGGGGTCCCATCGGGACCCCCTCCGCGGCGTGCGGGGGTCCCCCTGCCTCTAGGAGCGATCGCCGACGAGCGGGCGGATGTCCGTGATTTCCGCCCTCCCGCGATCGCTCCCAGCCAATGGGAGCGCGCTCCCATCGTGTCAGTTCCTCCTCCTGTGTTTACACAGGAAGGAGGAAATGATGTAATCTCTCATCGCAGCGCTGTTTCCCAGCGCTGCTGATGAGAGAAGACATCACAAGTAAGTGTGCACCAACACAACACTGACACACACTCACATAGGCACATTAACCCCTTGTGATCGCCCCCCCCCCACCCCCCTGTCACAGTGTCACTGAATGCAGTGATCTAATCACTGCATTTAGTGTCAGTGTGACAGGCAGTGTAAAAAACAGTTAGGGTTCAGGATAGCCCCCCCTAATAAAGTTTTAACACCCTGATCACCGCCCTAGTTAACCCTTTCACTCCCAGCGTCACTAAGCGATCATTTTTCTGATTGCTGTATTAGTGTCGCTGTTCCCGCTAGGTAGCTATTTTTTTTTATTGCGATTTTTTTTTTACTAAAGACATGTGGCTGAATTAATTTTGGCCTAAATGTTTTACTAAAATTTAGTTTATTTGATTTTTTTTATAACAAAAAGTAAAAAAATTGTGTTTTTTTTCAAAATTGTGGCTCTATTTTAGTTTATAGCGCAAAAAATAAAAATCGCAGAGGCGATCAAATACCACCGAAAGAAAGCTCTATTTGTGGGAAGAAAAGGACGCAAATTTTGTTTGGGAGCCACGTCGCACGACCGCGCAATTGTCTGTTAAAGCGACGCAGTGCCGAATCGCAAAAACACCTTGGGTCATTTACCAGCGTATTGGTCCGGGTCTTAAGTGGTTAAAAACATGTGTAGTGTGTTTTATTTTTGACACTTTTTTCTTAGGAGAATGGGTAGGGGTACAATGTACCCCATATTTATTCACCCCATTTTAAAAGGGGGCTCTCAGATTCTGATAAGCCCCTCGCTCGCAGATCCTGACAACCAACGGCCAGGGTTGTCGGGAAGAGGCCCTTGTCCTCATCAACATGGGGACAAGGTGCTTTGGGGTGGGGGGCCCCCCTGCCACAAAGCACTTACTCCCCATGTTGAGGGCATGGTACAGTTGAGGAGGGGGGTTGTTGCTAATCCCCACCCCCTTTCCTGACCTGCCGGGCTGTGTGCTCGGATGAGGGACTGGTATGGATTTTGGGGGTACCCCCAATATTTTTTTGGCGTAGGGGTTCCCCTTAAAATCCATATCAGACCAAAGGGTCTGGTATGCTCCTAGAGGGGAACCCATGCTATTTTTCTTTAATTTGGTGAGGAGTTTGTCCTAAAGATTCATACCAGATGTAGTGCCTGGTATTGTTGGGGATCAAAGTCGGATCCCTGTTCATTTAAGTCAGACACATAATGGACTTCAAGTCGCAGGGCAAAGTCGAATCCAAAGTGGTACAATTTTTGTGTCGTATCAGTATAAACCTGGCCTAAGGCCCCTTTTACACAGGCTTTCTGATCAGGTCTGCCTGTCAGTTTTTCAGACCTGATCTGACCCTCAATTCACTCCTATGGAGCGACGGATGTCAGTGGTGACATTTCGGCTGATACCCGCCACTATCCAATCCAATCCTGTCTGAAATCCAGACTGATGGTGACCCTTTTTTCCCCATTCATTTGGTGGATCGGATGGGATCGGATGAAAACAGATAGGCAGTCTGTTTTCATCCGATCTCCATATAGAGGAGAGAGGGGCTCTGACAGGTCCATCTCTGCACTGTGACTGGAGACAGACCCGTCATCCACCTGCTCTGTAGGGATCAGCGGAGTGACCCCACGCTGAGCAAAGCATGGACCGCCCATGTGAAAGAAAGAATCCTAAGACGCCAGGAAAATACCCCCCACATTTTGGAAAGTAGACATTCCAATGTATTTTGTGAAAGGCATGGTTAGTTTTTTGAAGTTGAAAATTTTCCCCACAATTCTTTGCAAAATTAAGATTTTATTTTTCACAAAATTCACATATTAATAGGTTATTTGCATCCCATGGCATATGCATACTTGCAACTACACCCCAAAACACTTTCTACTACTCCTCCTAAATATGGCGATATCACATGTGTTTTTCACAGTATAGCCACATAGAGAGGCCCAACATGCAGGGAGCACCGTCAGTGGTTGTAGGAGCATAAATGACATCTACATTCTACATCCTGGAGCACCAGGACAATGAAAACACCCAGAAAATTACTCCATTTTGGAAAGCAAAAACCCCAACATATATTCTATGAGGCATAATGAGTTTTTTAAACGTGTTTTTTTTTTTTTTTCACAAGTTTATGGAAAATGTGGCAAGAAAATGAAAACGCATTTTATTTTTACACAAAGTTGTCCATTTATAAGATATTTTAAATACATAGTACAGTATGTACATACCAAAAATTACACCCCAAAATACATTCTGCTCCTCCTCCTGAGTATGGTGATACCCCATCATACCTCCCAACTTTTTGAGATGGGAATGAGGGACACTTTGTTGAGGGGGGGTTCCGCGGATCGGAGTTGTTGAGCGGGGGGGTTCTGCGAATCGGAGCGGTTGAGCGGGGGGGTGCAGATCAAAGTGGATTTACAGCGAATCGCGGGGGGGTGGAGTTCAGCCGAATCCAGCCCTAATCGCGGGTTTTATCGTGAATCGCGGGACATTCCTGCGAAATCCGGGACGGTTGGGAGGTATGCCCCAATGCGTGAGACTTTTAAACAGCCTGGCCACATACAGAAGCCCAACATGCAACGAGCACCATCAGGCATTCTAGGAGCATTAATGACACAAATGACATTTCATGACTATCAAACTCGTGAAGGCCCTGGAGCACCAGGACAATGTAAAGGCCCAGAAAATTACCCCATTTGGGAAAGTAAACACCCCAAGTATATTCTATAAGGCATTATGAGTCTTTTGAACATGTAATTTTTTCCCACAAGATTTTGGAAAATGTGGAAAGGAAATTAAAATGCACTTTTCTACAAATGTTTGACACATTTTTATTGCACTGACGGGCACTGATAAGGATCCACTATTAGGGTGGCACTGATGAGCACTAATAGGGCACTGGTGAGCACTTACTGATGGTACTGTAGGGCACTGAGGTGCACTGTAGGGCACTGATAACACTTTAGGTCCCTAATGAGCACTGATAAGCACTCACTGATGTGCACTGTAGGCCACTGATGTGCACTAATAAGCACTCACTGATGGGCACTGATGAGCACTGTAATGGCAACGTAGGGCACTGATGAGCACAGTTGTGGCACCGTAGGGCACTGATTGGTAATGATTAAGCACAGATCAGATGTGTGAAACGCATCTACATGACTAACACCTGGTGTCCCTGGTTTTTGACCGTCTGCAATAAAAGGCACTTTTGGAAACTCTGGATGTAGAGCCATTTCTTCTTTTTCTCAAATTTTCACAGAGGCGGGCAGGGGCTAGCACTCCGACTTGGTTCCACCAATCAAGGTATTGGACACACCTGGAGCAGTGGATTCCTTTTCTTTTGAGAGGGCACAATGAGCACTGTAGTGGCACTGATGAGCAGTGTAGTGGCACCATAGAACACTGATGAGCACTGTAGTGGCACTGACGGGCACTGATGAGCAATGTGGTGGCACTGATGGGCACTGCACTGGCATTGATGGCACTGTAGTTGCACTAATGAGCATTGTTGGCACTTTAGGGGCAAACTATGAAGCTCTGGTGATTGCCATGCCCAAGAGGGTTAAGGAAGTGCTGGAAAAAAATAATGGCCACACAAAATATTGACACTTTGGGCCCAATTTGGAAATGTTATACAAGCTGTACACTCACTACTTTACATTGTAACAAAGTGTTATTTCTTCAGTGTTATCACATGAAAGGATATAATAAAAATTTTACAAAAATGTGAGGGGTGTACTTACTTTTGTGAGGATAGATAAGATAGATAAGATAGATAAGATAGATAGATAGTGTATTATTGCTTTCAGTGCATATCTGACCTTTGACAGCAAAAAGCAAAATGTCTGCATGACTGTACACCTATGCTTTGTAATAACATGCATTGCCGAATGAGTGCAACGTGTTCCACGGTCTAATGTGTTGCGGCACCATTAGTTTTGAATGTCAACCCAAAGCACTAAACCAAAGGGCCCCTAATGCACTTGCATTACAACACACCACAAGGCATTACAACGTACCACCTTGACTTACTGAACGTTTGGTGTGTTGGCAGCCCATTCAAAATGGCTGCCTTAACACAACACATATTATTGCATGGAATGGAAGGGTCAGGTTTGAGAGAGACCCCAATGAACATGCAAAAATGGACCAAAAATGTTATAATACAAATCCAGACTGATTGTAAAAAGGCATTAAAAATTTCACTTTAATGTGTGCACCATTTGACCTATGGCAAACATTCTGTCCTTTCCTTGCTTCCTTATCTGTAATTGCCCTTTTCTGTCCTTGTTCATATAAGGAAAAAGCCTGTGGAACTATTCTATAACTTTATACATAATGTTCTCTAAATGTTCCACATCAACATTTTCTTTGCCTCTGTCTAGATTTTGTAATTTAATTGCGCATTCTTTTTACAGATGCCTCCAGGATTGCTAAAATAACCTCTCGTGCCGCCAAACGTATAATAACTGAAATCTCTTCTTTATCACCAAAGCACTTGCACAGTGTCTTATCACATCACCTAAATGGGCATCTATTCTTTGTTATTGCTTCTGTATCACACAGCTGTCTTGCGTTGCCTCTATCTTGAAAACACATCATAGCGTGAAATCTCAGATACTCTTTCAAAAGATGATAAAAGAGCTCATATTAAAGGAGAGGATTTAATACATGTGCCAACCTTATGTGTGGATCACTCTGTGGTGCTGCTGCGAGGGAATTAAATCAGTATGTTAATTCAATAATATTTAGAGGTGATAAGAAAGAAATGCCTCCTTATAATGTAGTTTCTTTTTTGAATTTGTATATGCAATGACACATTCCACTGGGTATTCTATAATAAAACAATAGAGCCATACAAAAAATGTTTTTAGTTAGCTCTCATAGATAGGGGCTTTGAAAATGTGAGCTTGATGAGTGTTTGTGATGCCTGCCTCTCAAATTCCAAATATAACAACCAGAGCTTTTTTTTCTCAGAAAATAGGTGCAGGAACTCAACCACGACCCCATTCAGATTTCACAAACAGTAGAAGGGTCTTAAAGGGCAATTTAATACCAGGATTGCATTACATACAGAATGCAGAGTTCAGGGGGTTACACACAGAGTGCAGAGCTGTCACTTGTAAACACAGAAACCAGACTTCTGTGTTTACAAGTGATTGTAATGAGCAGGCACCAAAGGGTCTGAGCCAGAGGTGGTGGAACTGAGTTCCCCAAGTTCCCCCTAAAAAAAGCCCTGATAACAACTGTATAGAATTTTTATGCTGAGCACACATGGAAGTTAGGAGTGAATTAATCTCATGGTTCATTCCTACCCCTGATTGTGACAGTTACACAGGTATGTCAATAAAATAGCACTGGCTAGTCTTCATGTGTATATTATCACAGAAGATCTTAGATTTAGAATAAATATGGGTTTATCAGGCTAATTAGCATGTACAGCAATTGGCTAGATAATGGCATGCAGCCATAATCCCTTGTACCAATATATATATATATATATATATATATATATATATATATATATATAAATGTGTGTGTGTAATTATTTTATATATATATATATATATATATATATATATATATATATATATATATAAAAAATCCCAAAGAAGTTGAGAAGTTGTGTAAAATATACATAACAACAGAATGCAGTGATTTCCAAATCTCATAAACCCATATTTTATTCACAATAAGAAATAGAAAACATATCAAAATGTTCAAACTGAGAAAATTTAGGTAGAAAAAAATGGTAATCTTGAAAATGAAATCAGCAACACATGTCAAAAAAGATGGGGAAGGGCAGAAAAAAGCTGGCAAAGTAAGTGGTACTAAGAAGGAAGAGCTGGGGGGTTTGGCTTGGACTCCACTGAGATGGTGGTGTGATCCCTGAGCTCCGGCACACAGTGGGATAACAGAGCGGCTCACAACGGCCAGAGGCATCAAATAGAGCTTCATACACAGCGGTTTGCTTCCCCAACATTCTGACATGCCCAGGAAGCGACAGGCAGAACACTGCCCGAAGAAACTGATGGACAACTACACACTGCCACCATCTAGTGGGCAAGATGGCACCGGCTCTTCTTCTTCCTTACAAACGCCTCATGGACATCCACAGGGGTGCAAAGATCAGGCACATAGACGACCCTCTAACTCTGGGGAGACATCTCAGACCTCCTCACCCCTCAGCAGGAGCCCATCCAAAGTTTGCTTCAGGGTGGATGATCCCAATTTGCATAATTGTGAGGTAAGTAAGGTCTAATGCAGACCCGCAAGAGGATACCAGGCATTGCGCGCTGATGATTGGCCAAGCATGCTGTATGTCCCGCATGCTTGGCCAATCACAGCGCGCAAAAAACGGAGAGCCATAATTGGCCAAAGCCAGGGTGGCTTTGGCCAATTATGGCTCAGGGCTTTAGCACACGCCCCACACTATAAAAGGCAGCCTGCAAGGCGACTGCGTGTAGTGTGTTGCGGCGTTGTCAATGAGAAGATCAGTCCTATAGAGAGAGAGAGAGACAGTGGGGCAGATTCATATAGAGATACGACGGCGTATCTACTGATACGCCGTCGTATCTCTGAGTTCCGTCGGTTGGATCTATGCGGCTGATTCATCGAATCAGGTTCCGCATAGATCTCCCTAAGATCCGACAGGTGTTAAGGTGCTACACCGTCGGATCTTAGGCTGCAATCTCCCGCTGGTCGCTAGGTGGCGCTTCCGTTTGTATACGCAACAAATATGCAAATGAGGAGATCCGCCGATTCAGAAACGAACGCCCGCCCCTTTTTTTTACGTCGTTTGCGTTCCGCTTTTTCCGGCGGATAGTTACCCCTGCTATATAAGTATGGCTGTCGTTCCCGCACCGAGTTTTGAATTTTTTACGTCGTTTGCGTAAGTCGTTCGCGAATACGGCCATACGTAATTTGCGCTAAGATCGAAACCAATGACGCCCTTGCAACATCATTTGGAGCAATGCACGCTGGGAAATTTAGTCGGCGGCGCATACGCAGTTAAATCGGCGCGGGGACGCGCCTGATTTAAATAATACACTCCCCCTAGCCGCGGAATTTGAATTCCGCCGGGGGATTTACGAGCCGCCGGCGCCACTTTAGAGGAAAGTGCTTTGTGAATACAGCACTTGCCTCAAAAACTGGCGCTGGCGGATCGTACATAAGATAGTTTACGCCGGTCTAAAGATCCGCTGATCTATGTGAATCTACCCCAGTGTCTTTATTACTAGATATATAGATAGAGCAGACAGGCTAGTCAGTTTAGTTACATTAACAGTGTGTAGAGGATATATATATATATATATATATATATATATACACATACATACACACACACATCCCAGGAGTTGTACATATATTTATACACTATATAGTTTATCTAGATCTATTAGCTATTCCTATTTGTCAGGCAGTTGATTGTGCTAGCTGCAGTCTTCTAACGTGTTGTATTGCCTGTGTGCTGTATAGTTTGCACCTAAACGTACTTGGTGTTTACTGCACCCAGCAGGTATCATATTCAAAAGGAATTTTGCATTTTTTTTCTCACTTTAAGCATCATTAACCACTTAAGGACCCCCGCACGCACATATACGGCCACAGAATGGCTCATACAGGCACAAGGGCGTAAATTTACGTCCCTGCCTAAGTGCGGTTCGGGGGTCCCATCGGGACCCCCTCCGCGGCGTGCGGGGGTCCCCCTGGCTCCGGGAGCGATCCGGGACGAGCGGGCGGATGTCGGCGTTTACCCGCCCCCCCGCGATCGCTCCCAGCCAATGCGCGCGCTCCAGGTTCTGTCACTTCCTCCTCCTGTGTAAACACAGGAAGGGGGAAGTGATGTAATCTCCCATCGCAGTGGTATTTCCAACCGCTGCGATGGGAGAAACACCTCACAGTAAGTCCTGCACCAACACTACACTGACATACACACACATAGGCAGACTTAACCCCTTGCGATCTGACCCCTCACCCCCCCTGTCACAGTGTCACTGAATGCAGTGATCTAATCACTGCATTTAGTGTCAGTGTGACAGGCAGTGTAAAATCAGTTAGTGTTAGGTTCAGGATAGCCCCCCCACCCCCCCTAATAAAGTTTTAACCCCCTGATCACCGCCCTAGTTAACTCTTTCACTCCCTATTGCCAGCGTCACTAAGCGATCATTTTTCTGATCGCTGTATTAGTGTCGCTGTTCCCGCTAGGTAGCTATTTTTTTTTATTGCGATTTTTTTTTTTACTAAAGACATGTGGCTAAATAAATTTTGGCCTAAATGTTTGACTAAAATTTAGTTTGTTTGATTTTTTTTTAACAAAAAGTAAAAAATAGTGTTTTTTTTTCAAAAATGTCGCTCTATTTTTGTATATAGCGCAAAAAATAAAAATCGCAGAGGTGATCAAATACCACCAAAAGAAAGCTCTATTTGTGGGAAGAAAAGGACGCAAATTTTGTTTGGAAGCCACGTCGCACGACCGCGCAATTGTCTGTTAAAGCGACGCAGTGCCGAATCGCAAAAACACCTTGGGTCATTTACCAGCGTATTGGTCCGGGTCTTAAGTGGTTAAAATCGCTCCTCCAGAAAAAAATTGTTTTTAAAACTTTTTTTTCCATTGATACATGTTCCTTGGGGCAAGACCCGGGTTCTCAAAGACGTTTTCCGACAATAACTTGAATATTGGGCTTTAAAATTAGCACTTTTGAAATCGAACTTTCGAGTCCCATAAACTTCAAAGGGGTTCTAAATGTTTGCGCGGTCCATTTGAACGTTCTGGTGTGAACCGAACGCTGGGGTGTTCGGCTCATCCCTACTTAGAAGCACTATTCAGACTGACATGATGGCATGTATGAGAAAGTTCAATATAGATCTTACTGCAGTGGGAGATGGAGTTGATCAAATTGAAACTAGAATGGGGGAGTACGCCACGACCACCAATGACTTGGTGAACGCACATGACACGGTAGAGGAAGAGCAGACATGGATCAAGGCAAAATTTTCTAATTTAAAAGACAGGTCCAGAAGAAATAACTTTAAAAAAAGAGGCATTCCAGAAAAAAGGAAGAGCTGGGAGAACATTTTGCAACTAATTAGGTTAATTGACAACAGGTCAGTAACATAATGGGATATAAAAAAAAGCATTTTAGAGTCAATGGGCCAGATTCAGGTAGGATAGCGGATCTTTATTCTGGCGTAACGTTCGTCATTTACGTTACTCCGCCGAAAGTTTAGGAGCAAGTATGGTATTCACAAAGAACTTGCTCCTAAAGTTGCGACGGCGTAGCGAAAATGAGTCGGCGGAATTCAAATTGGGCGGGTAGGGGGCGTGTAGTATTTAAACTAGGCACGATCCCGCGGCGAATGTACTGGGCATGCGTCGGCTGTCAATGTATCTCAGTGCGCATGCTCCAAATTCTGTCAGTGTTTTTGTCGTCAACGTCAATGACGTCAATCCCCATTCACGGACGAGTTACGCAAACGACGTGAAACTTTTTCAATTCGATCGGATCACGACGGCCATACTTAACATAGGATACTCCACCTAGGGGGCTTGTATTTCTTTACGCCGCTTATCTCTTACGGAAACGTTGGAAAGTCACTGCGTCGGGCCCGCGTACGATCGTGAATTGCCGTCTCTCGCTAATTTACATATTCTTGGCGTAAATCAGCGGGAACGCCCCGAGCGGCCATTTTAAAATTGCAGTTCCGATACAACGGCGAAATACAATTACGCCACTTGTATCTGAACTCAATCCCGGGGTATCTTGTTATCTGACTACAGAAAACAGATACGACGGCGTAGGTTAGAAGTTACGCGGCTTATCTACAGATAAGCCGCGTAACTTCTACCTGAATCTGGCCAAATGTGTCTCAGAAGTAATGATGAACAGAGGTTCACCAGTCTGTAAAAAAGCTGCTTTTAAAAATTGTCAAACAATCCAGAATAATTGTTCTTTAACCACTTAAGACCCGGACCAAAATGCAGGTAAAGGACCAGGCCTCTTTTTTGCGATTCGACACTGCGACGCTTTAACAGACAATTGCGCGACATGGCTCCCAAACAAAATTGGCGTCCTTTTTTTCCCACAAATAGAGCTTTCTTTTGGTGATATTTGATCACCTCTGCGTTTTTTTTTTTTTTTTTTGCGCTATAAACAAAAATAGAGCGGTTTTACTTTTATGTTTTACTTTTTGCTATAATAAATATCCCCCAAAAATATATAAAAAAAATGTTTTTTCCTCAGTTTAAGCCAATACATATTCTTCTACCTATTTTTGGTAAAAAAAAAAAAAAAACGCAATAAGCGTTTATCGATTGGTTTACGCAAAATTTATAGCGTTTACAAAATAGGGGATAGTTTTATTGCATTTTTATTTTATTTTTTTATTTTTTTTTACTATTAATGACGGCGATCAGTGTTTTTTCGTGACTGCGACATTATGGCGGACACATCAGACAATTTTGACACATTTTTGGAACCATTGTCATTTTCACAGCAAAAAACGCTATAAAAATGCATTGTTTACTATGAAAATTACAATTGCAGTTTGGAAGTTAACCACTAGGTGGCACTGAAGGGGTTAAGTGTGACCTCATATGTGTTTCTAACTGTAGGGGGCAGGGCTGGGCGTGTGACATCATTGATCGTCTTTCCCTATATCACGGAACAGACGATCAATGACAGCGCTACAGTGAAGAACGGGGGAAGTTGTGTTTACACACACCTCTCCCCGTTCTTCAGCCCCGGGGACCGATCGCAGGATAGGCCAAAATCATGAAGCATCATGTATAGACCACTGATGCCCCAAGTTTCAATTTTACCTTAGTGTAGTGCTGACCCCTGCAGGAGCCGCTGGTTAGATTTGGGATGGCATGTTACCTCATGGCTCTGATGATGTGTCTAGGGTAAACGATGAATACGGTAGCAATAAATGAATGCCTGCAAATAGGAATTCTCTTTTATAGGTGCTCTATATTACCTAGCTGGGTAAAAACAGTCAACAGGTGAGGGAAGGATAGAAGGAAGGGTTTGAAGGAGAGTAGCAGACTCAGGCCTTGGATATTGAAGCAATCCTGCTTCAGACAACAATCAGTCTATTTGCGCCACTCCAACTTGAGTGGGTATAGCGTACCTGGACAGGTCGCTCTCACAGACCTGGCAGCCAGAGTATCACTCGATCTTGAGAAGGATGCCTCTGCCACAGGCTCTTCTGAATGACCGTCAGACAAGCGCCTCTGCCACAGGCCTTGCCCGAGTGTGAATGTGGAGGAACTCCTCCTGAGTAAAAGGTTTGCCTGAATCTTCCCCAAATGTTGCCAGGGTACTGACAGAGAGGAATCAATCCCTCAGTGTCCAGTACCTCGATCCCCGATAGTTCGTTCCAGTGCTGTTGGGCCACCAGCCTCTCATTGGTGTCTCTCAACTGGACTCCCCACCGAACAGCTCAACTTGCTTGGGATCTCTGATGGTGGGAACCCAGTCAGTCACTGGGTCCCCGTTGTGCTCAAAGTGTTCCGGGCCAGCTTGGCTCCAGAACCAGGAACTCCACGTAGCACCCACGCCCCGGTAGGCCATAACGCACGGGCACAGTGATTGTGATCACCCTAAAGGTGGGTGTCACACTCTAGGCAAGAAGAACAAGACCCCACAAAATGGCGCCTGCCTCATAAGTACCCTCTCCCAGCATGCCCAGCGAGGCCCAGGCCTCCTGATTGGCTGCTTGAAGAGAGCACTCCGGCCTCAGCTTCCACTGCTGTCACCTGCTGTCCTGGGGAATAAAACCCCAAGCACAGCAGAATGAGCCCACATCACAGCCAAGCTGAAACAGAGAGCCAAACATAATCAATATTAAGATCAGCATAAACTTACACTCTGATCGTTCCCCTAAACTTCGTTATCACCCATACTTTGAAGTACATGGGCGCTACATTAGTTTAGGACATTCAGCGCTTCCGGTCCTCCTTCCTCCGCACACAAAACGTAGTTACGAAACATGCGTGTTAGCTTTATATACACTGTGCATGCGTGAAACTCCGCCCGCATCGCCTACCCCTGACATTCTTTCGATTATATTCCCCGTCCCTTCTCTTTCGGCCATAGGTGTGCCCAGCCTATTGCATTAGGGTGTGCACCCCAAAGCTCAAACACATATACGTGTGTGTGCGTGTGAATACATATTGACAGTGCCAGTAAAGCATTGTATGGTGTCAGTAGTTTTATACATTTTTTCTATTTTCTACAATTTTTTATTACAATTTATTTAAGAGCCCTGTTGGGTTTGGTGATCAGGGGTCTAAACAGGGTGAATCTGTACCACATATTGTGATTAGGGTGTGCCCAGGCACACCTGGCACACCCTGTGCGCACGCCTATGCTTTCGGCGCACAGTGGGAAATGACATGGTGGAGACACAGTAGGTGCATGTTAATTATAGTAACAACGAGGAAAGCCTGGAGCCGGAAACATATAACAAGGCGATATAAGGCCTCAAATATGTAATTTGCAGAGATGGCGGACATCTTGAGGAGGAGCGATTATTACGGAAAGCATGGCCCCCTACAAGAACCCAAATGTAAGAAAGGCCAAGATCATGTCTAAAGTTGTGAGGAGTCTGCACCAGAATTTCGGGGTACGACGATCCAAGGAGCAGCTCAGGAAATGGTGGTCAGACCTTAAAATGAGGAAGCAGGATCAATACAGGAGGATCAAGAAAGTCCTTGCAAAAAGTAAGTATTTCTCCTGTGCTATTAATATTTTTATTATTACTTGCATGTTGCTCCATGTGCTTTTATTGACTGGTTGGACAATTTAAAATGGCAACTTTCAGGTTAGTGGCCAAAGTAATCGGTCGTAGTAAACATTGTTTGCCCACAAAATACAATGGGCCAGATTCAGGTACATTGGCACATATTTTGACCGGAGTAGCGCACCTCCTTTACCAGGCCCTTCAGACCCACCATCTGGGACAGGTCAGCCAGACACTGGGGCGGATGGAGGAGAGCCTGTCCTCCATAAAGGATACGCTTGGGGACCTGGACTGCCACTCCCGAGCTCTTACAAACTGCCTAAACGAACTGCAGATTACTACAGCAGGCGTTGGGCAGGATGTGAGGGCCCTCACCCAGGCTGTCCAGGCCAATACGGTAACACTAAATGCTGGCCTGAAAAGAATAGCCGTGGCCTTGGAGGGCAGGCCGCCAGGTGGGCA
Source organism: Rana kukunoris (assembly GCA_029574335.1). Classification (NCBI taxonomy): domain Eukaryota; kingdom Metazoa; phylum Chordata; class Amphibia; order Anura; family Ranidae; genus Rana; species Rana kukunoris. The sequence goes on along the minus strand of CM056051.1, from coordinate 361,407,715 downwards.
GAGACCAGGGGCTGCTCCTCCTTCCCTGGATTACCCCCCCCATGAGTCCACCCTGAAGAGCCGGGGCCGTCGGCCATGGGCGCACCAGGCGTGGGTCACGCCAGCGGCATTAATTTTGTTTCCCCCTTTTTTTTTTTTGTGCTGGACTTTTTTTTTTTTTTTGCTGGAAATTTTTGGTTTTTGCTGGACATTTTTTTTTTGGGGTTGTGAATGATTTTTGAATGTGGGGGTGACATTCCTCCCGGAAAAGGGGTGTCACCCTCATTTGTGGTGGAGAATTGTTCCCCAGGACCAGGGAGAAGTGATCCCCAGGTCTGTGTAAAAGATGTATGAATGTACAGTGACATAATTGGAGCCATGGCGTGGCGTTGCTGCTCACAAGTCCTGCATGGGTGGGCTTGTGCCAATCCAATTTGATGAGGATGTGATGTGTCTGTGTTAGGGACCACAGTGGTGTGCATGCATGCATTCTCATTGTGCCATGATTAATGTGTGTGTTTAACGTGCAAAGATGCTAATGTGAGCTGTCTCCTGGCTGCTCTTCCCTCAGAAGACGGTGTAGCCTCGGTTAGGGGGGGGAATTGTCTGGTTCAGGGGTCAGGTCATCACGTATGTCAATCTGCAGGCCCTTTCTCACTGCGAAGTTGTGCAGCATGCAACATGCACCGATGATCTGGCACACAAAGTTTGGGGAATACAACAGGGTACCCCCAGACTTATCCAGGCATCGGAAACGTGACTTTAGGAGGCCAAAGGTGCGCTCCACGACTGCACAGGTTTGGGCGTGGGCTTCATTGTATCTTTCCTCTCCTGGGGTTTGGGGGTTCCGGATAGGAGTCATGAGATGGGGTCCAAGTGCATATGCAGAGTCACCTGGAAGGGAAAAGACAGGAGGATGTTAGTAGTGCATGTGCCCCTTGTGATGTGTGCATCATGGGGGGGGGGGGACAGTCATGCCTGCCACCCATGTCACTCACCAACCAGCCAGGTGTCCCCATACACATTCTGTTCGAAATTCCATTGGGATGGGGCTCTGATTATATATGTACAGGGCCGATCCTCCCTATAGGCTCACTATGCAAGCCGCTTAGGGCCCTGCAAAGCTGCGAAGGGCCCCCCAAATTATTAAAGGCCCCGCCTGGTGAGAAGTAATTTTCGCCCCCTCACCCCGCTTCTAAACTTGCTGGCTGAGTCATTTACGACAGCAGAACACCCCCTCCCCCGCTTCTCAACTTTCTTTAATGTGACATGTCACTGTCGTCAGCGCCCCCCCGCTTCTCATTTTTAATGTGCCATGTCATTTTGCTTAGAGCCCCAGGGAGGTCAGGATCGGCACTGTATATGTAGCTGTCATGGCTGGATCCGGGGTGTTTGGCACGGACGTGCCATATGAGGCAATGGGCATCGACTATCACCTGTACGTTGATGGAGTGCCAATGCTTCCGATTGCGGTATATGTGCTCTGTCTCACGGGGGGGCTGGAGTGCCACATGTGTGCAATCAATGGCCCCCACGGTGAGTGGGAATCTGGCAATTCTGTAGAAATCTGTCATTGCCTTCAGCAGCAGGTCCTCCTGGGTGGGTTTGATGATTTGGTTGGCCATGCGTCTGAGGATTGCTGGGATAACTTGGTGCACACATCTGCTCATGGAGGATTGTGACATCCCAGCCACCACTCCACTTGTTCTTTGAAAAAAGCCACTGGCAAGGAAATGCAGTGTTGCCAGGACCTTGGCCAGTGACTGCACTGCATGTGAGTGGTGTGTTGGGCTGGTGATGTCCTCCTGCAGGGTTGTGGTTAATTCCATGATGGCAGCAGGGGTGAATCTGAAGATGCGATACACCTCAGAATCACTCATGCCAAAGATGTCTATGCGTGTGCGGTATATCCTCTCCCGTGCCCTCCTCTGTGCCCTCCTCCTTCTTTGCTCCTCTAAAGTCAGTAGTATAGCTATGAGCAAGGATGCCCCTGGCATGTTGGCATACAGTTTGTTGTCCTGCAAGTGTGACAGCTCAGCTCGTCCCTAACAGTGTTGCTTTAGCTGACATGTAGACGGATTGTCTAATTTTATACCACCGTTTATATGGACTAATTTTAGACAGGACGTGCAGCTGCTGCTCACAGCGCGTAGCCTGCGCTGCACCAACTTACTTTTGTGGATCCCCGTAACTCCCTCATTTGCATATTTGAATAGCAAATCAATGGTGTGTCTAGCGCAGATTTGCGTGCATGGATGCGCCGGTCTATCGAAATTACGCCGGTCGAATTTTTTTTATTTCATGCGTATATCGTTTTGGGGATGCGGCGCATCGATACGCATGCGCAGATTTAGACTTAAGCCGCGCATCTCCTATAACGCCGGCGTAATGGCTCTCTGAATCTGGCCCAATGTTTTGGGCAGAGACAGGTAAAAAAACATGTGGTCATGCCTATTTGTATTTAAATTAAGTATATAACATTTGTCTAGATGTGTTTGTATACTAGAATGAAATGCAAACTATAGATTCAGTAAAAAGGAGAGGACACTCAGCAGCTGTTTACACATCTGCATACTTTTGGGGTGTCTCCATGTGTGAAAATTGTCACAAAAAGGAAAAGTATTCCATGTTTGGTAAGGGAAAAATCATGTCTTTATCTTGAAACTCTGCCAAAACACACAATTGTACCCCACTATCAAGCAATGTTTCATATTCCTATTTCTGGCCTCAAATATCTGTGTGCCAAGTATACCTTTTGTTTCATTCTCATAGGGAAGCAAAGACTCTGAGGACACCAGGAACTTCACACCTCGGAAAAAACAGAGGGAACCCCAACCTCAGGATGTGGAGGAAGGAGAGGTGGAGGAAGTGCACAAAATTGTTACCACAACAGGTCAGTGTCTGTCACCACAGATTCAGGTAATACATGTAGGGTGGCATATTTATAATACATGGTGCGATTTGCTGGTTGTAGAAGAATCTCCTCATTTCTCCAGTGCAAGTGCACAAATCCTAATTCAGGACCTCATGCTTCTGAGTAGGAAAATGGACATCATTGGGAAGAAACTCACCAACAAATTAAGAACATGATTGATGTGTTGGGGAGAATCGAAATATACTGTATTTGCTGGCGTATAACACTACCTTTTTACGCTTAAAAAAACTTGCCAAAGAGCAGGGGTCGTCTTATACGCCGGGTCAGCTGCTCGGATGCCTGCTGGATGTGCGGTAATACTGTATATAGCTTTGGCTACATACTGTATATACCGCTTAGCCAATCTTGGTGAGCAATGCATTCAAATGAATACAGAATCTGCTCTGATTGGGGTACACACGATCAGACGGGTCCGATGAAACTGGTCCGGATGGACCGTTTTCATCGGACCACGCTGAAGTGGTCTGATGGTCTGATGTGTGTACACACCATCGGGCCAAAAATCCGATCAGACCAGAACGCGGTGACGTAGAACACAACGACGTGCTGAAAAAACGAAGTTCAATGCTTCCAAGCATGCGTCGACTTGATTCTGAGCATGCGCAGGTTTTGGTCCGATGCTTTTGTGTACTAACCATCGAATCTGTCTGATGGACAGGTGTCCACCGGACAGATTTTAAAGCAAGTTTTAAAACTTTGGTCAGCCGGACAACCGTCCAATGGGCCGTAAACACCATCAAATTGATCCGATGAAACTGGTCTTCAGACCAGTTTCATCGGACTGGTCTGATCGTGTGTACACGGCCTGCCAATCCGAGTGACTACATATAGTAGCCTGCTCGGATTGGCTTTGAGAGTCAGAGAGGCGCGGGCTAATGATGTTACAACCTCTGCCAATCTAAGCAGGCTTTGTGTTCATTAATAGAATACATAGCTCGCCGTGATTGGCTCCGACGCCAGCAAGACGGAAGAAGAATATGTCTCCAAAAAAATCTTAAAAAACAGTAAAATTATGGGGTTGTCTTAAACGTCTGGTCGCCTTATACGCCGGAAAATACGGTATTCAAAATGCCACCATTTAAAGTTTTTGTGGACTAAATTTCGGAAATGTTCTTGTATAAGCCAAATTTTGAAGATGCACACAGTGTGTTAACATGTGCTATCTCCCATCAGGGGATCTCAATGTACGCGTTTAGAGGGTGCAACCCCTTCCTAGCAACTCAAGTAGGTGAGAGGAAGGGGTTGCACCCCCAAAACACGTCCATTGATCCCCCATGAAGGGAGATAGCACATGTTGACATTAGGCATGGGATCAGGAGGAAAATTCCCACTTTGCCTCACAATTTGTGTGCATCTTCAAAATGTGGCTTGTTCAGGGGTGACATCACCCCATCTGCTGAAGGCAACAGCAACACATTTTTTACATCCTATAATGTCTGATATTGCCTTCACTTTGTCAAAGTTGAACTTTATAAGTTCCAAAGTTGAATATGTTTTATGGTTTGAAACATGCCTGTTTATGCAAAACCCCCACAATTTTGGGAAAACACTTGGATTAACAAATATGTTTGCATTTACCCTTAAATTTTATAATGCACATTGTTTTATGAGCAACAAAAATAAAAATCAGACATTGTCTGGCATATCAATGGCCCCCTTACCTGTAAAATACTCAAAATATTTCTGCCGCACTTCACGGGTGCTTTGGGGGGCAAGCCAGTATGGCCAGTATCCAGGCCCATCAGGGGATTCCCCGAAAGTCTGGCCTCAGGCCCAACTGTGGCCAGATAATTTGAGGAATTTTTACTCAAAAAGTTGTGCAGGATGCAGCAGCTGAATATTATGTAATTCAGTTTGTAGTCCTCCATATGGATTGGTGTCAGGAATAGGCAGAACCGGCTGGCCATTATCCCAAAGGCATTCTTAACAACCCTTCAGGCTCTGGCCAGCCGGTAGGTAAAAACCCTCCTCTCCGGGTTGAGGGTCCTCAGAGGGAATGGCCTCATCAGGTGTCATCGCCGATAAAAACAAACGGAAGGCCCTCAACATTATCTTCATCAGGTGGCAGTGCCAGGCCACCAGTCTGGAGATGTTGGGCAAACTCTGCGGACACTCCACCATCGGACATCCAGCCATTCTTCCCCATGTCCACATACAGAAATTCATACTGTGCCGATACTACTGCCATCAACACAATACTATTAAAACCTTATAGTATGACCCCGAATGGGGTGGTGGCACCATGTGGATGTGCTTCCTGTCTATTGCCCCTCCACAGTTGGGGAAGTCCCACCGCTGAGCAAATTGGGAGGCCACAGTCTGCCATTCCTGTGGTGTTGAAGGAAACTAAAGTCAAACCAGAAAAAAAAAACTAGTACTTTTACACATAACATTGCAAGCAGATTATACAAAAACATTCTTTGGCCAACATCAGTATAACTTGAGAAAGGAGCGCACAGGTCTATCTTCAGACCAGGGCACCCTTTGAAACGCGTTGTGATCCCTCCCGGCCACCGTCCTTCTGAAGTCACTGACCAGCAGACGAGCAGTCAGCCTAACAGCGCTCGCATACGATCGTAGAAGTCAGCTCTTCCCGGCTCCGAGCGGATGATCCACACAGGTCTAAGGCTTACCTCGATTCTGGCTCCATTTGACCACTTCTTACCAGCATTCCAGGTTTCACCACCACTACATTGAATGTAAGTGTTGGATACTTGCTCCTGTTATTAAAATTCAGTATACTTAGAGGCGTTTTCTGGTTTCTTTTTATTTATGCTTCGAGTTGACTTCACTCTTGGAGAGCAGCCCAAAGTACCTGCAAACACCTGCCCTGACTTCTCACTACCTATGATAATGCTTTAATGGCCTGGACTCTTGAACCACGTTTTATGGACTCTAAAACATAGCACTATCATTTTACATGCTGCAGCCATTGTACTATTTTATTTATCTCTTCAACTTTTTATTATTATCTTTTAACTATATATGCTGATTGTTCCCAATGGACACCCTGAGCGCTGTAATCCTGTGTTAATTCTGTATATTAGAGTAGGTTATTTTGGCTGAGTTATGACAGGGAAAATTGGGTTAGTTGAATGCTTTTGATCCTTGCATTAATATTCAATAAGTACCCTGTCATCTACCCTGCCTGAACATCTGTTCTGTTCTGGGATCCAATAAATGCCATCTTCTTGGAAAATAACTAAGTTGCTGCAGAAATACATTTTTGGATTAGAGGAGCTTGTGTCAAATACGCCTGTTCCCACAAAAACACAAATAATTACAATAATAATTGTTAGTCATCATCACCCATATATGGAAACATGTTCGGGGGATGAGAGAAGCTATGACTGGGGCTCACTACGCTTGTAAACATAGTTATGATACCCTGCCTTAGTATCACTCTGTCTTGCCTCAGTGCTTGATGTCCTATAAGTAAACCCACCTCACTTCAACATGTGACCTGATGTGGCCCCCTTCTCCCTTTTTGTGTACTTTTGTTATTAGGGTTATAGGAATCTAAAGACAGCCTCTCTAAAACAGACGTTTTGGCCTTTTTTTGGGCATTCATTAATGATGTCAAGATAAGGTACTCGGACGGTATACGATTGTACATTTTGGAGTACTGTCCTATGCCCTTGGGCTGAAAGATAGTAATTTAGCTGAACTGTTGTCTTCAGTCAAATGTATCTGCTCTTTCTTGCTCTTTGAATAGCAACAATTAGGATTGTGTTGTTCAAACTATATAAGATAGAATTGTGTTACTTGTTAGACTCATATTTTTTTCGATTTGTCATGTACAGTATGTAAAAAAAATCATAAAAACATTATGGAATAAAAGAACACTAGTATAGGTAGCTTCAACTTTCTTGTCGAAACTGGAAAAATCTTTTAAAAAGAAGATGTTTTAGGTTTTCAAATATTTCGCTTATCTTGGCACATTATTCTACAGTGTCTTGATTTACACTTACGCATGGCTCTAAAAGCCCTGTCTGTAATCCGTCTCTCCCTCTCTTATTAAACAGTTGATTAGGGAGCACATAATATCTCTCAGCGCTGTAGACTGAACGTAAGCATGATGGAACCGCTGTGAGGAAAAAGGCAGCCTTTAAGTTGCTAATTTACTTTGGCTGGCATGCAGCACTCGAGCCAATATATTTGAAATTATGTTGAGCTTTACAGCCAAATACTCTCATAAAGAGATTTAGGAGTATGAGTGAGATAATTAAATGACCCTTGCAAGAGTATTGACTTGAAACTGAACAGAGAAGAGAGGAGGGGCACGAAATAAGTACATTTTTCATGGTCACTATAAATCACCTTGACTCCATAGGTTATGGGTATCTTCTTTCTTCCCAGACAGTATTTCTTAGGCTTCTTACAGTTTCTCAAATCTCAATCGTTTGTTCCTGGTCTTTGGGTCAATATTGGCTTTGAGAAATGAGCAGGAAAGGAAATAAGCTTGTGGTACCTTACAGACCAATGAAAATGTTTTCCTACAAATGGTCCCTTAGCCATTTCCATCAAGTAACTACATTGGCATGGCTGAGCTGCTAAGTATTTGGTTGGAAAATCATCTGGAGAGCTGAAATGGAATGCACCCTGTCCTCATCCACTAATGGAGAAAATAGATGCTCCGTTTAAAGCAGCAGCTATTGAAGCTCACATTCAAAGGGATATAGCTTTGCGATTTATTCTTTAAACAAGTAAACATTATGAACAAATAATGTGTGATAACAGCCCATTTTTTTTCTTTGATATTGTTCGCAGATGGAGAGAAAAGCACATCAAAAAAAGGATGGGTTATAGGTCATAATGACTGACCATGTATCTATTATGGCTTTTACAGAATATTATTGAACTAACACAATGAAAATGAACAAACCTATGTCCTTGACTGAATATTGATTGTTAACCATTTTTTTTACAAAACGGGATTATGTTTTGTACTAGGATGTACATTATGATATGCCCATCATGGGGAATATTATCCACTGTCGCATTCTAGTTTTTTTTTTTTAGAGCACTTTTTTGTACACACAAAGTGAACCTGAAACAAGGGCAAATGAAACTGATCATAAGATTTAAAAAATATAGAATTCGGGTTTACCACTAGTATAAACCAACAAGAAAGAAAGTCAACTAATAGATATGGGTCAAAGTTATAGGCAAAGCTCAAATTTTTCTTTAAGTTGAACTTGGCCCTGCACCTCTTCAACCATTCTAGTGTTTGTAGCACCCCCTCCCCCGGTCCTTATGCCGTGTACACACAATCTGTCCATCCGATGAGAACGGTCTGATGGACCGTTTATCGGTTAACCGATGAAGCTGACTGATGGTCCGTCGCGCCTACACATCATCGGTTAAAAAAACGATCGGGTCAGAACGCGGTGATGTAAAACACAACGACGTGCTGAAAAAAATGAAGTTTAATGCTTCCAAGCATCGGTCGACTTGATTCTGAGCATGCGTGTATTTTTAACCAATGGTCTTGCCTACAAACGATAATTTTTTTTGCTATCGGTTAGGTATCCATCAGTTAAATTTAAAACAAGTTTTTTTTAACCGATGGCGCCCATACACGATTGGTTTGGACCGATGAAAGCGGTCCATCAGACCGTTCTCATCGATTTAACCGATCGTGTTTGTACGCGGCATAAGAGGTATGGTGGTACCTCCAGAGGCAGGAAGGACTTACATTTCACCTCAGAACTGGATCCATAACTACTAGTGTTGGGGGTGTCTGTAAGGAATTGTGTCTCAGTCACTTTAGATGAAATTTAGAGTATGGTTTATTACTCACACATCACAGGAGAGAGGAAAAGGGTCACAGATGCTCCAAACTTAAGAAGAACTCCAGAACTCTACATGCTGCACAGGAAAAAAGGCATTCAAGTCAGGACCGACACTCCTGTTTACTTTTGTGTCGGAATCTAGTTTTCGTCCCAAATTGCTCCCGAAATTTCTCCCAAAATCTGTTTTTATTTATTTTGTTTCGTTAAAAAATGCATTCATCGAAAATCCAAATTAATTAAGGTCGAATCTGTCAATTGAAGGCTTATGGTGTCTGTTGAATGGTCTAAGAAGATTCGACAAAGCAGCAAAACTGTACAATGCCGCAATTGTAAATTTCCGGTCGAATGCTCCGCCCACAACCTATAGTAGAATTCTAATGTTGTATGACTAGTAATAATTATATTTATTAATTATTATTACTAGTCAACCAACATTAGAATTCTTCTATAGGCTATGGGCGGAGCATTTGACCATAAATGTCCGCTCGCTGCGATCGTATATTTATAGCTGCTTCGTCGAATCTTCATGTCTCTATAAGGTTGAATCTTTTCTCTATGTCGAATCTTTTCTCTCTATGTTGAATAATCTTGGACTAATAGAGTTAGGTCAGGCACATTCAACCGCAGGTTCGATAGACTCAGATCGCTATTGTCACCGTCATGTCGAATCTTCTATCTATATCGAACTGTTGCCACAACAAAATGAAAATAAAGCATTTTTAATGTTGGATGTTTTGGATTTTGGATTCTGCACGTTTGTTAAAATGAACGCGAAAACCGCCCGAAATTCAGACCAAAATGCATTCGGACGAACACCAATGCACATGTCTAGATATTATAGTCAGCCACATTTCTTTTCAGGGGAGTCATCCAGCTTCTACTGGTTCTCCATACTGCATCCAGACAGGGAAAGTTTATATACAGGCCACTTAATGCAGTCTAAAGAACCAGCCCAAATCACATGCACCATCCCCAGCTCCAGCTCACCAAAAATATATAAACCTTTTCCCATGATATTCTACTGGCAAATAAACTCCTAGTGGTTGCCTGGAAAATGATATAAATTATACAATCCCACTATGTCTCCTCACACTAATGTCAGATGTGACAATGCTACCTACTGACAGCAGAGACAACCAACAGGCAGGCTGAATTTAGGGGAAACTGAACAAGAACAGACTACAATTTGGCATTGGCTGACTACAGCCATGTAGACTAAATTTAAAGAGATAATCCTTGTTACAGCAGGGTGGCTATATGTTTATAAAGTGAGACCCAGAGAAGAGCAAATGGACAGTGGTATCAGCATGACTAAGGGGAGGGACAGGTCTAAACCCTAGGAGGCTCAGAACCCCTAAACACCTGAGCCCTTTCTACCCCCCCCAGTCCAGCATCAGGGAGGGAACCCCCACAGGGACCCTCTAGTGCCCCAGAGCATACCTTTTGCCTTTTTTCACCGATATAAATCCTGGGAATGGTCCCTGTTGCTGACAGGACCCTCAGAAGATTAAGAATCTTGTGACAAACCATCTTAATCTTCTTACAACCAGGAGCCTGCAACAGCCCCGACTTCTGAAGGCCAGAGAATTAAGGACAGCTCAGTGCAGGATAGGTTCAGCGGTAGGCTGCAGCAGGGATTTAGTCCCCTCTTTTGCCTCAATGGAGACTGTGGACTGAGAATATTGGGACAGCTGACCTGGAAACACTGTGCAGAGGACCTGCTAGGGATCACAGTGAAGGGGTGACCCAAAGGAAGATAGCAGCTACAAGTGGCAGAGGGATCTGGCATCCAGGAGCAGATTGATAGTTGCCCTTAAAGGGCCAGAGTCCCCCTCCAGAATATGTGGGTGTCCGTGGACCCTATTGGGCTCAGAATACCAGCAACAAACCCCTGAAAAAGGTCTCGGAGTGCCCTGGGCCCAAACGCCTGCAGTGCAGCGATTCACTCTGAATCCAGTAAGCTCACTAATGGTGACAAAAGCATAAAGGAGGAGAGGAGTTGAAAGCAGCTTATCCCCAGACCGTTTTCTAATTCGATTCAGACCTTTACTGTATTGGAAAGTATTATGGGTGAGAAAGCACCGGAAAAATGCTCCCATGTTTGCTATCTGAACAATATATTTTAGCCTTTCTAAACCTTTTTAGGAACCCTTGGTTTGTGGGAGCCTCCTGCTAAAAAAGATTACAATGCCAAAAAGCAGTTGATAGAATTAATTGGCAATTCTTGCTCCTCTCTTTCGAAAAATTAGGTTTGGAAACTCCTTTTTTGCTAAAGTCATGTCCTACTCTCGACCTTCTGCATCAATTCTGGTGAATGGCACCTCTTCTGAGCCGTTTAGGCACACGTCAGGGATTGCCCCCTCTCTCCACTTCTATTTGTCTTTGTCATAGAACACCTGGTGTTTGCCATTCACCAAAACAATTCCGTTCAGGGTATCCAGACACCGTCTTCTCATCATAAAATATCTCTTTATGCGGATGATCCACATAGTTCCCATCCTTCACTTTTTCGTGAATTCCAGAGATTTGGATCATTTAGTAACTTAATATCTCCAAAACGGAAGCTGGTGACTACGATGTCCCAATGTTGTGCTAATTTTTCTTTTCAATAGCAAACTAAGAAAATTTCCTATTTAGGAGTCATAATTCTTTCCAACCTGTCCGACCTATACATGCTTAATTACGTCCTTCTTCTCTCTCGTATTAGGAAGGATCTGGACTATTGAGGGGGCTCCTCTTTACCTTAGTTTGTGCGCATTAACACCTTAAAGATGGACACCCTCCTTAAACTATTATATTTATTTTAAACTGTCCCTATTTTGGTCCCTTAAGCCCTGTACACACAGCCAGGATTCCCGTCAGGAAAAAATATTTTTTTCTAACGAGATCCCTGGCAATATTTTCTTGCAGGCCGAGTGTACACACGTACGATTCAAAAGAACCTCCGTTCTTTTGAATGGCATGAACGCGGTGACATCATCGACTACGACAAGCACGCGCTCATCACATTCGATGCCGTCGCCGCCATCTTGCTTCACCCTACCGATGACTTGGAAGCTACCGCGCATGCGTCAAAGTCATTTCAAGCATGAACGGGTTTCCATGGAGGCAAGTAAGTATACACAAGCTCAGGTTTCTTGGCAGGAAAACACTGACGAGAATCATCACGAGAAAATAGAGAGAAAGTTCTCTATTTTCTCAAAAAATATAGGGAGATAAATGGGATTTTTTAGGGTGCAAAGCAGATATCGATAAATCAAATAATTTGTATAAAAATATTTTTATTCTGTAGAACAAAATAAAAAATATAACATAAAACAAAAAAAGAGAGTACAAGTATTAGAACGATACAGTATTACAGGACAGTAGTATCAGCTGGCATTCCCGACATGTTTCGCCCATAGATTGGGCTTCTTCAAAGGGAAAAAAAACTGTCCGGCTAGTAGTACATGTATTCTGAAGACAGAACAATACAGAAAAAACAAAGGCGGAGGCATTGTGATTTTAGACAAATCCCAGTATGAGACTGAGATGTTACGGATACTTAATGAACCCGATACATACAAAGAGATTCCTAGTAATCCCACCAATATTTACAAAAAACAATTACAAACCTTGGTTAATAAAGGTTTTGATTTGAAAATCTTAAATAAAAAAGAAAAGGCTTTCCTTGTACCAAAAGCACCACGCATACCTACCATTTATTATCTGCCTAAGATACACAAGCACTCTACCCAACCGCCAGGGAGACCAATAGTCAGTGGCATTGATTCTGTCACGGCCCGTATAGGCCAATACATAGACCATTATTTACAACCTCTGGTTAGGAAGACTCCATCGTATCTTAAAGATACGGGTGATACAATCAGACTATTGGAGCAATTGGAAGTTAAAGGTGACTACATACTTGCCACCGCAGACGTGGCCTCCCTTTACACTTGCATCCCGCATCACTTGGGCATCACAGCAGTGCAACACTTTTTAAATAAAGAACCTACCATTGCCCCATTTCAGAGCAACTACATCATAGAGTTGCTTGAATTTGCAACCAAACACAATTATTTTTGGTTCAATGAGTGCTATTACCTTCAACAAAAAGGTGTAGCTATGGGGGCCAAGTTCGCACCTAGCCTTGCGAACCTTTTCATGGCCAAGTGGGAGGAGGATGTCGTCTATTTGCAAAATCACCCATCCCTTGTCATCTGGGCTAGATATATAGACGACATCCTCCTCCTATGGAATGGTAGCTCTGATACATTACAGTCCTTCTTCAATGATTTGAACCAGAATGACAGAGGGATATCACTTACATTTGAATTTAGCAACACCAGTGTACATTTTCTAGATCTGGAAATAGCACTGGTTAATCGCAAATTCCAGTTTAAGACTTATTTTAAACCAACAGACAGAAATGCCTTCATCCCTATTGACAGTTGCCATCACAACTCATGGCTTAAATCCGTACCTCGGAGCCAGTTTTTCAGGCTCCGGAGAAATTGTACAGATACTACATCTTTTCTAACTGAGGCAGAAATGTTAAAACATAGATTTGTGGAGAAAGGGTACTCAACATTAGTTAATTCAGAAATCCAAAGAGCACTTACCCTTGATAGATCATCATTAGTTGCAGTCAAACCCAAGCTTCCAGTTGATGACAAGTTTAGGTTCGCTATGACTACCTCGTTTTCCATCCAACATAAACAAGTGGTGAATATTATCAACAAACACTGGGACATTCTCAGAAATGATACTATACTGAATTCTATACTCCCAGAACGAGCAAAGGTAGTCTTTAGGGGAGCACCATCACTACACAATCGCATTGCCCCTAATATCATTAATCCCCCAAAAAAGATTTCTTTTTTTCACCAAATGGTTGGTTTCTTTCCTTGCAAAAAATGCAAAGTATGCCAGCACAATACACCTCTGCAACGCAAGGTCACACATTTTTCCTCCACGATTACACACAAACAGTATGCTATCAGACAATTCTGTACTTGTGAAACTAGTTACATAGTGTATTTAATTACTTGTCCGTGTGGCAAGCAATATGTGGGCCGTACGATCAGATCTTTCTCAGTACGAGTTGGTGAACACATTTCTCTCATTAAAAGTGGGGATGTCAATCATACTGTCCCAAGACACTACAAACAATATCATAATAGAGATCCTAGTGGCTCCCAGTTCTTAATAATTGACAAATATGAAGCTCCATGGAGGGGTGGTGCTAAAACTAGGGGCGTTTCACGTTTAGAAACGTTCTGGATTTTTGAACTCCAGTCCCACCGCCCATTAGGCTTGAATGTAGACTGGGACATCAATTCATTCATTGATAAGTCCTAATGTGAGACATGCTATGGTCATATGTTTTCACTAACACACATCAAGTCACAGTATTTATTATTCATTTATATATTTATTATATTTTTCATTTTTTTATTTTTTTATTTTTTAATTTATTTACTATGCTTCATTTTGCGAAACGTGTTTTTTGGTGCATATATTATTCAATGATTATTTGTTTATTATGTGAGACATGATATGGTCATATGTTTTCACTAACACACATCATGTTACAGTATTTATTATTCATTTATATATTTATTATTTTTTATTGTATTTACTATGCTTCACTTCGTGAAACGTGTTTGTTGGTACATATATTATTCAATGAATATTTGTTTATTACATATTGTATCGAATGTATAATTGTAATTTGGAAATCATTTGTGCGTGGTGCCCTGGTTGAGAGTCCCACTCACATTTCCAGTTCGCACATTGAATTATTCCCAATTATTCATTGCCCTCCGATATACTTCCATTACTTCCAGGACCCATTTAATATTAAGGCCGGCCTTCCTTTTGTTCTTTTAGTCATAAATGTAATGCTACTGCGAACGCCTCCTTTATCCCTTTATTATTAAGGTTGTTCTTTTATACTTGTTTACCAATTTATTTTTTTTGAGAGTCATTTATTTACTTCATTGACTCATCAATTTTATACATTGTAACTTTTTTCTTCCCATATTGCAAAATTTTTTTCTAACTTATTTTTATCCATTTAATGTGGACCCTGACGAGCGCTTGTGATGGAGCGCATCACGTGACAGATGGAACGCATACGATGGAGCGCATCACATGACATGTGGAGCGCATGTGATGCAGCGTACCACGTGTTTTTTACAGCGTTCGTCGTGACGCGCACGGTGTAAAATATGTGAGGGGCATGTTCTCCAATCATTGACCGCACAGTGGCTGTGACTCACGTGCGCGCCGTCTGATTGGGTAAGCGTAGTTCTTCGCTACGCCGTCCGCGCCCGGCACCTCTTTATTAGTGCGTCACGGGGCCCGCGTTGGTACGTAGATGGACCCGCCTACGGACTTGCGCGTCACCGCGCTTTACACGTCGCACGACGTCACATCACTCGAGGCCCCATGTAGATCTATCTATGGGTCCCCTACTTGTGATGTATTAGGTCTTCCGACGCCATCTTTATTGAGGGATTCACTCAGAAGAGCTGCCTATATACGGCTGCTATCTGGGTATATCCTGTGTTTATACATCATAAACACTCAGGCTCATTATGCAGCCTTTGTGTTTCTTTAGTATTTTTATTATTTAACCTCAATTGGACGGGCGAGTGGCTTATGATCCAAGATATTTTCAGTTTTGTATGCCATTACTATACACTCATAATGAGGCTTGGAACTCAAGCCCAGACACCATTTTGGCCTATCCAGGAAGTGAACTAATTAATGATGTTTGCATGTGAGGTGAGTGTGACTCTCATTAAGGGACCACTTATTGTGTATTTATATTCAAGTGGCTATGGTGGTCTGTTACCCTTTGACAACGTGTTTGTACACGAAACGCGTCAGGGAAGATTCTACTGTCGCCACATTATGACTGCAAGCGCGCTTTTTTTATCCTGATCCATGTAAGTTCATTACTTATTAAATCTTTTAATACCGTGACGGTATCACACTATTGCTCCTTCTTTTCTCCTACACACCATTCTCAACGTATACCTACTGAGCATCAAGCCCTGGATAACTGAAGTCCCCCTCCCGGATTACTATACTGACGTACATCCCTGTCACCGGCAGTTCTATGAGGCTTCGATCCACGCTGGATGATCCAAAGCTTATGTGACTCTCCAGTCTGTATAGCTGGCAGAGTCCACTTGATCTGGTAAGCCTCCATGCTTTATTGGGTGAAGGTCTTCTTCCTTTTTTATATCACCACACAAGAGTGCGCATAGAGGACATCACTTGTTTATATTGAACACTTATAGCTTTTGGATTTGGACATCGATTGCAATTTTTTTGTTCAGGACATTCCATTTCTTATACTAGTGACTATTTAATTTTGTTCACTGGTTACTGGTCATTTTTTTTTTTTTTTTTTTTTTTTTTTTTTTTTTATTGTGTATAGTTGGTTATTTTTTCACAAAATATTCTTTCTATGATCATATTTTCTAATCACATACAATTTTTTAGCACATAGATATATTTATTTATATTCTATTTACTTAGCGCTACACATTTTTTTATCCACAATACAGAAAAAACAAAATAATCAAAATCAAGTAAAAAAAACAGATTGATAACCCATTTTTTAAAAGAAATTGTGACATTTTTTCAAAAGAAAATTTTATTGTTTATATATGTCCGCGCATCCCCAAATGTAAGAGCACAGCCACCTACATAGTTTCATAGTTACATAGTTACATAGTTAGTCAGGTTGAAAAAAGACACAAGTCCATCCAGTTCAACCATAAAAAAAATAAACAAACAAAATAAAACACAGTACATCCCATACACCCAACTCCATACCCACAGTTGATCCAGAGGAAGGCAACAAAAAAAACA
Organism: Rana kukunoris; assembly: GCA_029574335.1. NCBI lineage: Eukaryota > Metazoa > Chordata > Amphibia > Anura > Ranidae > Rana > Rana kukunoris. The sequence continues at coordinate 361,391,134 of CM056051.1, read as the reverse complement.
GCAGAGCATGATCCAATTTGCTACCGGAGGGGAAAAAATTCCTTCCTGATCCCCCGAGAGGCAATCGGATTTACCCTGGATCAACTTTATCTACAAAACTTAGTACTCTGTCTCTCCTATAATGGACACCACCAGTATCACCCCATTCGATGACCAGTCAGGTCCAACACATCACAAGGTGCTGTGTAAAAAATAGAATAGTGGGTGAACCATAAAAATATCACATTCTGTCTTCAGAATACATGTACTACTAGCCAGACCGTTTTTTTTTCCCTTTGAAGAAGCCTGATCTATGGGTGAAACATGTCGGGAATGCCAGCTGATACTACTGGCATCACAGAAAGCTGGCTAACAGCCGATTGCAACACCATTCTGGAAGAATTGGTGCCAGCAAATTATCGCATTCAAATGCAGAACAGAGTGGGGCAAAGAGGGGGAAGTCGGGCAGTGATCCACAAGATTCACCTCTCGATCACCAAACCAGTCCTTTAAAACTCGCTTCCATTCATGGAAACCCTCACTCTTCAGCTGCAAACAAACCCCCAAGACATGGTCCATATTCTACTTTGCTATAGACCACCAGGCCCAAAAACGCACCTTCTCACGTCATTAACAGAATTCATCTCCTCCTACACCCTAAGCATCAAACACCTTTTGGTGCTTGGGGATTTCAACCCCTGGGCCAACTCCTCGTTGGACCCCGTCGCTGACGGCTGCATCGACCATCTGGAAGGACTAGGTCTGCAGCAATTAATACAAGGCCCCACTCATGCTTCAGGCCATATCCTCAATCTCATTTTCAAACAGGATTTGGAAATTGAGGTTGGGGAAAATGAGCCACTACCATGGACCGATCACCATGCAATTAAAGTTATTATCGCCAACCACCTCAGCCCAACTAAAACAAGAAAACCGGTGACAAGTCACTGGACTAGATCTCAGAAGAAGCTCCATTCGGAACTCTTCAAAACGACCTAGGAAATAAAATAAACACAATACAACATAAACAAACAGCCATAGAAACACTTGACGCCATCAACAAGGCGCTACTTCAGTCCGCCGACTGGGTGGCACCAAAACGCAAAACTTGTATCCGGAAAAACAACGCCGGCTGGTTTAACGACCAGCTGACGTTGCTAAATCAAGAGCGTAGAAGAGCAGAAGCTGTGTGGAAAAGGAGCTCTTCAGATAGAAACCACATAATTTATAAGACAAAAACAAAGAAATATCATAAAAAAAAATAATAATTTCGCCAACATGATCACCAAGGCCCTAAACCGCCCCTACGAACTCTTCAAGCTGGTTTCACAGTCGATGAATCCAGCCTGCTTAGAGCCCCCCAATGCTGATTCACAAGAATTTTGCAACAAACTATCGGATTATTTCATTATTAAAATTGAAAGAATCCGGGTAAGTATTGAGCAAAATGGAATCTGCATGAATCCCGCACCTAATCCCAATCCAATTACCATTACATACCCGCCTCAAGCACTGAAATTCACCTTAAAACCCATCTCCATCGTGACCACTAAAAATATCATTCGGCAACAGCACAGCACCCAATGACATCATTCCCACTAAACTGCTGAAAGAAAGTGCCAATATATTGGCACCAGCTATCACGCAGCTTATAAATCAATCATTCAAGGAGGGCATGGTGCCCACCTTGTTGAAACAAGGTACAATAAAACCGATCCTAAAAAAAAAACACCCTTGACCCTAAAGATCCAAACAATAGGAGGCCCATAACAGGTCTAAATGTTTTCTCCAAGATAATGGAGAAAGAAGTTGTACAACAGTTACAACTGCATTTAGAAACCCAAAAATTACTCGATACATTTTAATCAGGCTTCCGCCCAGGTCACGAAACTGAAACTGCTCTGGTAAAAATATGGGATGACGTTCTAGAGCCCGCAGATTAAGGAGAATCCTCTCTCCTGATCCTGTTGGACCTAAGTGCGGCCTTTGACACGGTAGACCACGGACTACTACTCGCTAGGCTGGCTGAAGTGATCAATGTCGCTGAAGCAGATCTACCATGGTTCTCCTCCTTTTTGGAAAGCCGATCACAAACAGTGAAATTGGGATCTTTCACGTCAGGAAAGCGTACAGTATCATGCGGAGTCCCTCAGGGATCTCCCTTGTCATCGGTACTGTTCAATATCTATCTCCGTTCCCTCTTTGAAATCATCAGCAACCAGAAGCTACTTTACCATTTCTATGCAGACGACACTCAACTATATCTGTGTCAGTAATGAAAAGGATAATTTTCTTGGATTAGAGAGATCCCTCACCCTAATAGATGACTGGATGACATCCAGTTATCTTAAACTCAATGGTTCGAAAACAGAGCTTCTCCTGTTTCACGCAAACCGGAAAAGTCACTCCACCACAACTTGGACACCACCACCCATTCTGGGTAAAAATATCACCCCTAGCACCAAAGTCAAAAGTCTCAGAGTCATTTTCGACTCCTACATGACAATAGATGCACAAATAGGGTCTGTAGTCAGCGGATCCCATCATCTGCTGCGCCTACTACGCCGACTCACCCCCATTATCCCTAAAAAGGATGTTGCAGTCGTGGTGGGAACAATCATTAATTCCAGACTCGACTATACAAATGCTACCAGTCAAAGACAGAATCACTTTTAAGGCACTCTGCCTAACACATAAGTGTATTCAAGGAAACGCTCCCCAATATCAATGCAAAAAAATGAAAGCCCATAACCCAAATCGCATTCTGCAATCCACAAATCAAAACCTACTGCAAATACCCAAGGCAAGATACAAATCCAAAGGAGATCGGAGATTTGCTCTCCAAGGACCTCGACTGTTGAATGCACTACCAACCACCATCCGACTGGAGTCAGACCACTTGGCCTTCAGGAGAATGAGTAAAACTCATATCTTCTGAGATAAAGGGTTTACTTACCGAAGGAATGGTAACAGCGCCCAGAGGCGATTCAGTTCGCAAGTGTTGCGCTTTATAAGTTTCTCACTCACTCACTCACCTCATGCAAGGACGGACTCTGTTGGGGGCACCTGATGACGTCTGGTGGCAGGTGACACGCTCAGGGGTCCCACTGATTCAGCATTATGATGAGTTAAATAGTTTCATTCTATATTACAATGTATCAATATAAATAATGTACTTCAATCATCCTGACACCATAACAACCATGGCACCGGGATGATTGAAGCGCTAACACCAGGTGTTTGGAGTATCTTTATCTGCTGAATTGTTAAACTCTAGCATACACATTTCTATTGTGATTTAGGATCTGTGCCTCTATCCCTCTTGCCTTCACTTTCTCCCCTTCCCCCCCTCTTTCTTTCCTTCCATCTCTCTCCTTCTCTCTCTCCCCCCCTTTCTTTCTCCATCCCTCATTCATCTCAGGCTCTAACCACACCCCTTTGAGCCATGCCCATTTAGGCCATGCCCACTATTTCGCGTAAGCCACACCATATTTTTCTTTTTTTGCTATGCCACTCCTTCAAGCGCATGTCCCACCCCTAATTATAATAAGACTCCGCCTACAGCTAAAAAAGTGTCCCTATAATTTTTTTACAATGTTGGCAACTATGGAGCTGTAAGGAACGAAACAGACCTAAGGGTCAGCTTCTGCGCATACCACTTTAATGTGTTTGAAGGTCAGGAAGACCATGCAGAGGTACTCAGAGCAGTAAAGCTGCCACAGGAGAGCCAAGAGACTGATGTTATGTTTTTGGAATTCATGCTAATACGCAATTCTTTTACCTTCAGTGGATCCCACCAACTCCCGGTATAGGGCATAGCAATGGAGACTGCTTGTGGGCAGCAATATGCCAATCTGTACCAGGGGGGAGCCTGTGAGTGTAGCCCTTTTTCATGTAGGGAGGTGCCAAGTTGTGTAGTGGAATAACATCCATACAGGATGTCTCCAACTTTCTAGCAGACCCTAATGCACTGTTTAAGCAATAAAAGAGATTTAACCTTCACATACAGAAAGGCTTTTTTGCAGTAAGAGCTTTTAAAATGTGGAAGACTCCCATAATAAAGAAATCCAGCCAATTTAGTCGATTTTTTTTTGTTTTAAAAAAGGGCTGACAGCATTGCCAAATACACAAAAAATAACTTGATATTAACATTTATATGTAACAACACCAGATATTGTTGTGTGTGTATATATATATATATATATATATATATATATATATATATATATATATATATATATATATATTGTGACAAGAAGTCAGGTAAATCTGTGGGTGTTGACACAGACGGGAGATACATTTCTGCCTTGTTTAGACTATACACCAATTACTACCAGGTGTCGGCTGCAGAAGTAGCCAGAAAGGTTTAGGGTGTTGGAAAACTTTAGCTGTTCAGAATGAGGCAATTAAGGCCTCTATAAGACTACTGATTGCTGCATCCTGAGGCTTTTTGAGGTAAGGAGAGCAGTGAGAAAGACTTCTAAAGAGGTGAGGTGGTTGTTGATTTTTCTGTGTGATAAAAATCAAAAAGACTATTGTTTCTCTGCTGTATGACCAGCAGTGTCTGCCCAGCAGTAGGCTGTGCCAGACTCCATGGATGGGTTCCTGTGTGGTGAAGGTAGATGCCCCAAGTGGCCAGGGTCTATTTTATGTTTTGTTTTGTTTATGCTGTTTGGATGCTTGCATTTGTTTCCAGCAATATAGAAGAATAAACCAAACTCTTTGTTTTCAACCGTCTTTGGCTGCCTCTCTGTATAGTTCAGTGTGTAGTGAATCCATCCAGGGGGTCACACACCCCCGCTACCGAGCTAACCCCCTTACACATGGTGGAGATTGCGGGCAGTTAAAGTAAACCCAAAATGGAGGAGATACTAAAACAGCTGGCTAGAGCAAATGCAAATCAACAGCAGACAAATGCAGGTTTGCAGCGGAGCCTTGCAGCTCAACAACAGGCTCAAGCAGCTCAACAACAGGTTCACCAAGAGAGCCTTGCAGCTCACCAAGAGAGCATGGCAGCTCAACAACAGGTTTACCAAGAGAGCATTGCAGCTCAACAACAGGCTCACCAAGAGAGCCTTGCAGGCTTGGAACAGAGACACCAGCAGAAAATGAAGGCCATCGTGAAACAACTTCAGAGACAGCAGACCAAGGCTGGGAGTCAGGCCAGTAACATACCGACTTTTCGGGGTAAGACACTTATTGCCAAAGATGACTGCAGATGATGACCCTGAGATGTTTCTGACCACGTTTGATAGAACAGAGGAAAAAGAGAGTTGGCCTAAAGAACAGTGGGCTGGACTAGTGGCCCCCCTATTATCTGGAGAAGCCCAAAAAGCATATTTTGATTTGGAGCTTGCAGACGCAAAAAACTATGATCGGTTAAAAGAGGAAATATTGGCACGTTTTGGTGTAACCCTGGATGTCCATGCTCAGGGGGTCCACAATTGGAGTTAACAGCTGAGGAAGCCACCTCGGTCGCAGATGTATGACCTCATCCATGGCTAAGAAATGGCTGCAGCCAGAAACTCTGTCTGGACCAAAAATTTTAGAGCGAGTAGTCATGGACAAATTTATTAGGTCTCTTCCTAACACCCTGCAGAAATGGGTGAACCATGGTGGTCCGGAAACCGCAGACAAACTTGTAGACCTGGTCGAAAGGTACCTTACAACAGAGAATTTGTCCTCTTCCACCAGAGACGCACAGACTTTTCACCCCAAGACCAGACTCTCCCCACCTATAGGTAAGACTGCATCAAAGACTGCGGGTGGAGAGAGGGACCAAAGAGCAACTAGAGGTATTATCGGGACTACTGCTAATTGTTTGGCGAGAGCGGCCTGGAAGACCCATCCCACAGGAGAGGACCAGAAGATTGATTTGTTACCATTGCTGGGAAGAGGGACATGTAGCAGCGCTTTGCCCAGCGGGTGATAAACCCATGCAGTGTAACTTTCTGACAGAGAGACGAAAGTCCTTTTTGCAACCACATGTACTGCAGTAAAGGGAAATAAAAAACCTTTATGTAGAATGTGCTTAAATGGTAAAAATATTGTGGTATTGTTGGATTCAGGTAGCCTGGTCACCTTAGTGAAAAGTGATCTAGTGGTGGGAAAAACCTTACATCCTAGGAAAATGGCTGACATGGGGACACATGGGGACACTCGAGAATATCCGGTGACTACGGTTTCCTTTGAAACAACCCTCGGTAACTTGTGTCACCAGGTGGGTTTAGTTCCCAAACTTCCACATGACGCTATTGTTGGAAGGGATTTCCTAAAGTTATGGGAACTCTGGGACTGCCCAGATTCCCCAGTAGGTGGTTCTTCTGAGCCTGAAACATCTACTCCAGAAACCTCTAACTGTGAGGATTCTCCTGAGTTTTCATTCTCAGTCTTAGCAGGGGAAACACCAGTCCCTAGGGAGGAGTCTGCTAACTCAGAAGAGGAACAGCAGCCGATAGGGTTTGATGACATCGAGGTGCACAGAGAAAATGTTATCGTTGAGGGACCCCACATTGCTAAGAGCCCGGGAGAATGTAGTAAAGATGGGGAGTTAGTTAACCCTGATGAGAGTGTTGCCCTCCCTTCTTCATTATTGAAAGGGACCTGTTATATTGAGTGTCACAGAAGATAGAGGACACCATTGAGCAACTGGTAGTGACTAAACCGTACCGCAAGATGGTTTTGGAACTGGCCCATGGGCACTTTCTTGGGGGACATTTGGGAGCAGAAAAAACCCGGGAGAGGATCACCCATAGGTTTTATTGGCCTGGGATCACTAAGGAAGTGGAATTGTATTGCTCTTCCTGTCCAGTGTGTCAGATTACTGCACCCATGCCACATTTCCGCAGTCAGTTGGTACCCCTGCCCATTATCGAGGTCCCTTTTGAGAGGATCGCCATGGACTTGGTTGGCCCCTTACTGAAGTCCACTAGAGGGCACCACCACATCTTGGTAATAATGGACTATGCCACCTGTTACCCAGAAGGTATTCCTCTCCGAAACACCTCTGCTAAAACCATTGCCAAAGAGTTATTTCAGGTTTTCAGCCTTGTGGGTCTTCCTAAGGAAGTCCTAACTGACCAGGGCACCCCGTTTATGTCTAGGGTGACCAAAGAACTTTGTAAACTCCTAAAAGTGACCCAATTACGTACATCAGTATATCACCCTCAGACGGGTTAGTGGAAAGGTTTAATAAAACCTTAAAACAAATGTTGAGGAAGGTGGTGGATAAAGACGGAAAGAATTGGGATTATCTGCTCCCTTATCTGATGTTTGCCATAAGAGAGGTTCCCCAATCGTCCACAGGGTTTTCTCCGTTTGAGCTACTGTATGGGAGGCACCCCCGGGGCCTACTGGACATTGCCAGGGAAACATGGGAGAGTGAGAGTTCCCCGCATCGAAGTGTGATTGAACATGTGGCCCAAATGCAAGATAGAATTGCCCAAGTGATGCCGATTGTGAAGGAACATTTAGCCCAAGCCCAATTGGCTCAACAAAGGATTTACAATCGTGGGGCCCAGGTCCGTTCCTTTGCACCTGGTGATAGGGTGTTGGTGCTGGTCCCCACGGTCGAAAGTAAATTCCTAGCCAAATGGCAGGGTCCCTATGAAGTGTTGGAGAAAATGGGGGTGGTGAATTATAAAATTAGCCAACCGGGAAGACGAAAAACTGAGCAGCTCTATCACGTGAACTTGTTGAAACCATGGAAGGATAGAGAGTCCTTGGTCGCTAAGACTACCCGATTTTATGCTCCATTTAACCTGGCTGTCCCTGAAGTTGGGATAGCGGACAGTAGACATAGATTCCCAATAAAGGGATGGGGCATGGGACTGTACGAACGCTAATTGGCTATAATAGGGTAGTAATCAAAAATTACATATATATAGCTTGTATGAGTAAAAAATATAATTTTAATAATTTGACACATTTCATACAAACAAAACTAAAAAGGGAGATCATATATGAGATTATATTTCACCATAGATGAAAATGGATTAAATGTGTATACAGCAGGTCCGACATGTTTCGCACGTTCGGGCTTCCTCAGGAACAAAGAGGTGTATACAATAATCTATAGGTGAAAAAATATGATGGTAATAATTCTGATGAGAAAATAATAATAAATAGAAATAGAATATACTTGGTAAACAGAACACACTATGATATGGGTAATGTTACCTTCATACATATTTGTAACATATCTATATTTGTATAACAAATAAGCATGGAATATAGAGCACAAAAAGAGAGAACAACAAAGAAATACATTATTATATAATCAAACAATAAATATTGAGACCATTTGCATCCAATGCTACTCCCCCAGCATGCTGGTAGATCAAATTGCGATAGTGCATTAGTCCATATTAATGTCCATGACCCTATAAAGGTGAGAGCTTTGCTCAGTGGCTGCCAGCTAACAGAAGAAGTGATCTGTAAACAACACAAGAAAGAAAGAGTGGCACCATAATGTTTCCACCTTCGTGCTGGATTGTAGGCAAAGGCGTGCACACGGGGCGTGTCGGGTGTGCCGGGGCACACGCTAACTGGGCACACCCTAATCACCTGTGCAGTGTTTGTGTAGCCCCATGCCGGCTGTATCCCGAGATCTACCTAGCGTTATCCAAGCAATGTGTACCCCGTACTGCCTGTGAGACATTATCACATTGTGCTAATATTGGGCCTTGTAAGATCCCTCAGTTTGTGACACTGTCGTGTATTGTAACTGCATGCAGAGAGAGGAACTGTCAGAATTAATCAGTGATGTTGGGGTAGGTGGGACCGAGCAGCTATTTGAAAAGAAGCCAATGGGATGGGGTCTGGACGGGCCGCTACGTGTATGTAGCCCAGCCCCCTCTCTCAAGCTGCTCAATTATTGGCTGATGTTCGATAGCAGCTCGGTCCCGCCGACCCCCAACATCACTGCTGAATTATGACAGCTCTCTCTCTCTCTGCATGCAGTTACAATACACAACAGTGTCACACACTGTGGGGTCTTACAGTGTGTGAAACCCCCCTCTCCTCTGTCAGTACTTTAAACTAATCCAACCTGTCTATGCCAGTCAGTGTCAATCAGTTTGCCAGTGCCAATTAGTGCTTCCAATCAGTGCTACCAGTCAGTGCCAATCAGTGCTTCCAATCAGTGCCACCTGTCAGTGCCAATAAGTGCCAGTGCCGCCTGTCAGTGCCAGTGTTTCCAATCAGTGCCACCTGTCAGTGCCAATCAGTGCTTCCAATCAGTGTTATCTGTCAGTGCCAAGTGCTTCCAATCAGTGCCACCCGTCAATGCCAATGAGTCCCACCTGTCAGTGCTTCCAATCAGTTCCACCTATCAGTGCCAGCGCCGTCTATTAGTGCTTCCAGTGTTATCTATCAGTGCCAGTGCCGCCTATATGTGCCAATTAGTGCTTCCAATCAATGCCACCTTACAGTGCCAATCAGTGCCACCTGTCGGTGCCAATCAGTGCCAGTGCTACTTGTAAGTACTAATCAGTGCTGTTAATCAGTGTACCGGGTGCAGGGATTGGGGGATTTAAACTCAGCAGCCAGGCAACATTGTCCAAGGGGGTGTAGGCCTGGTGGGGCACAACTGAAATCTGTTGATGTTTATTAATGCAACATGCCAATCCTTAGTATAATAGGTACAATAAACTACTAGAGGTACAAAAGAAAACAGTGCAGCGCAAAACCAATAAGAACATATTCAATTGAACATGCATTATGTGAAATAAAGTGAATATATTAACCACTTAAGGACCGCCTACCCCTCCTATAGATATTTACCATACAGATTAATCTCAAGTGCAACACATTTTTAGTTGGGAGGTTCCCACCATTATAGCACTTTGGAATTTTCATTGTTTAGATTGTTACACTTAATTTGACATGTTTTTGTTACTATTATAATGTGAATTGTTGCACTTGAAAGTAATTTTCCACCACCCTTCATAAGTCCTTGTCTTTATGGATCTTTCTTTGTGCACTGGTGTGCAGTCATGTTGGAACAGTAAAGGGCCATCCCCAAACTGTTCCCACAAAGTTGGGAGCATGAAATTGTCCAAAATGTCTTGATATGCCGACACCTTTACCACTTCCCGCCTAGTCTATAGCAAATTAACATCCGTAAAGTGGTTATGTTATCCTCACTGGATGTCTATTGACGTCCAGCAGGATAACATGCAAGGGTATGCTTTGCGGCAATCGCGAGTGTGCCGTGTCAGTCTGACACCCAGCATCCCCGATCGTGATAAGAAGCCTCTGTCAGAGGCTTCTTACCACGTGATCAGCTGTGACCAATCACCGCTGATCATCGTGTGACCCAGGAAGTGTCAGTAAAGGCATTTCTCGGTTCATGCTGATGGGGAGAGCCGATCGGCGGCTCTCCCTGTCAGAGCAGGAGGTCTGTGATGATAATCAGCACATTGATTATTAGCACAGCCCCCTCCAATGTACCAATCACCTGCCAACTAGTGCCCAGCACAGTGCCAATCACTGCCCACCACAGTGCCAATCACTGCCCAGCAGTAACACCTGTCAGTTCTTCATCATCAAAAAAATCTGAAAAGGTGATCAAATACCACCAAAAGAAAGCTCTATTTGTGGGAAGAAAATGATAAAAATGTAGTTTTGGTACAGTGTTGCATGATGGCGCAATTATCATTTAAAGTGTGACACTGCTGAAAGCTGAAAATTGCCCTGGGCAGGCGTAAGTGCCTGGTATTAAAGTGGTTAAGAGTTCCCTTCACTGGAACTAAGGGGCCAAGCCTAACCCCTGAAAAAACAACCCCACACAATAATCTCACCTCCACCAAATGATTTGGACCAGTGCAATGTTCATAAAAACATGGATGAGCGAGTTTGGGGTAAAGGAACTTGACTGGCCTGCTCAGAGACCTGACCTCAACCCGATAGAACATCTTTGGGCTAAATTACAGCAGAGACTGCGAGCCAGGCCTTCTCGTGCAACATTAGTGACTGACCTAACAAATGCACTTCTGAAAGAATGCTCAAACATTCCCATAGACACACTACTAAACCTTGTGGACAGCCTTCCCAGAAGAGTTGAAGGTGTTATAGCTGAAAAGTGTGCACCAACTCAATATTGTTGAACCCTACAGACTAAGGGCTCTTTCACACGGAGCTCCCGTTCAGATCTGCCTGACGTTTTTGTATGCAGACCTGAACGGGCACTCTGTGCTCCTCTATGACATGCCCGCTGAAATCCGACCCGCCAAAGTGTGACGGAGGAAAAACCTACTTTTCCATTCGTCTGGCAGATCGGATGAACACGGACATACGGTCCGTGTTCATCCGATCCCCCCATAGGGGAGAGCGTAGAAAAGACAGGGCGGTCCCTGCACAGTGTGCGGGGATGCCCTGTCATTCGCCGACTCAGCGGGGATCAACGGAGCAATCCCCGCTGAGCAAACGTAGGTGCACGGGACGGATCATTACTGATCCGCCCCGTGTGAAAGAGCCCTAAGACTGGGATCCCATTAAAGTTTATGTGTGTGTGTAACAGCAAGCATCCCAATACTTTTGATAAAGTGAAAATCAGCGCCAACAAAAATTAAATATGTATATAAATATTAAGTTACAAAAAGCTGCTCCTCATATACAATACTGATTGCAATGGTTGGAAGGAAAAATAGAGGGCACTATACCACAAAGTGATGAATCAATAAACATTCATTATGGTGATCAATAAAGTGAATAGTAGATACTGTCTCTGTGTCATAAAACAATCAAAAACATGATGTCCCAACATCCATAGGTGGAGTGTAATAAAATGATTTGAATCTTCTTAATTTGTTGTATCTTGCGCGAAAGTAAAATGCCACCACCAAACTTGAATCTTCTTTTACACCCAAAAATGTGCTGATAAAAATGGATGCGCTTACCAGAACGAATTGACTACTTTAAAAGTTAGTCAAATGAGCATTAGCAGGATTGTGCCTGCACACATAACGACAGGAAATGATTGATGTAAACCTCATCACCAGGATTCCACATGGGGATATGAAAAAAAAACAATGGAGAAGCCAATAGCGTGATATTGTTTAATAAAAGTATTAAAAACAAAAGGAGGCAGGCAGCACCCGGTCACGTGACGTGCATCCCGACCTGAGGAGCTAGCAGCTGGGAACGTGAGGTCGTGCTACGGCAGTGGCAAGGGATCCCGGACAACCAAATCACCTACCGCATTGACGGTGACACGTCTGCAGCCCCAGTGCCGGGTAGGCACAATTACAGTAAGAGGCCATTTGGCTTTTTCCTTTTGTTTTTAATACTTTTATTAAACAATATCACGCTATTGGCTTCTCCATTGGTTTTTTCATATCCCCATCTGGAATCCTGGTGATGAGGTTTACATCAATCATTTCCTGTCGTTATGTGTGCAGGCACAATCCTGCATATGCTCATTTGACTAACTTTTTTACTAAAGTAGTCAATTAGTTCTGGTAAGCGCATCCATTTTTATCAGTACATTTTTGGGTGTAAAAGAAGATTCAAGTTTGGTGGTGGCATTTTACTTTCACTCAAGCAAGATACAACAAATTAAGAAGATTCAAATCATTTTATTGTTACACTCCACCTATGGATGTTGGGACATCAGGTTTTTGATTGTTTTATGACACAGAGACAATATCTACTATTCACTTTATTGATCACCATAATGAATGTTTATTGATTTATCACTTTGTGGTATAGCGCCCTCTATTTTTCCTAATACTTTTGTCTGTTTGAGCTTTGGGGTGCACACCTTAATGCAATAGGCTGCGCACGTTTATGACTGTAGGGATGTTGTTCTAATGGCGCGTACACTTGATCATTTTTGGGCATGAAAAAAAACAAAGTTTTTACAACTTTGTCATTAAAAACGATGTTGCCCACACACCATCGTTTTTGAAAAATTATGAACAAAGCACAGTGACGTACAACACGTACGACGGCACTCTAAAGGGGAAGTTCTATTCGCCTTTGGGCTGCTTTTAGCTGATTGTTAGTAAAAGACGATTCGCGCTTTTCTGTCTGTTACAGCGTGATGAATGTGCTTACTCCATTATGAATGGTAGTTTTACCAGAACGAGCTCTCCCATCTCATAACTTGCTTCTGAGCATGCGCGGGTTTAAAAGCGTCGTTTTAGCCCACACACGATCATTTTTTACAATCACGACGTGAAAAAAATGCAGCATGTTCGATTTTTTTTTTTTTTACGTTTTTCAGAACATGAAAAACGATGTGAAGCCCACACACGATCATTTTAAATGACATTTTTAAAAACGTTGTTTTTTTCATGACGAAAGATGATCGTGTGTACATTAGAGTCATATATTTAGCATTTTTCTTCCTCGAAACATGGCGAGTCCCCCCTCCTCCAAGAAGTCACATGTACAGTCATGCCAGTGAACATCTAAATGATTCAGAGAAGGACCGTGAGAAAGTGCTGTGGTCAGATACAACCAAAATAGGGCTCTTTGGCATTAACTCGACTTGCTGTGTTTGAAGAAAGAAAAATGCTGAATATGACCCTAAGAACACCATCCCTACAGTCAAGCACAATGGGGAAACATGATGTTTTTGGGCTGTTTCTCTGCTAAAGGTACAGGTCGACTCTTTGAGGGGCCAATGGATTGGGCCATGTATTGTAAAACCTTGGATGAGAATCTTTTTCCTTCAGCCAGAACACTAAAGACATGTCATGGATATGTCTTTCAGCATGACGAGGGCCCAAAAACATACAGCAAATGTAGCAAAGGAGTTGCTCAAGAAGATGTACATTAAGGTCATGGAGTGGCCTAGTCAGTCTCCAGATCCTAATCCTATAGAAAAGTTATGGAGGGAGCTGAAACTTCGAGTTGCCAAGAAAAGGATTTAGAAAAGATCTGTAAAGAGTGGAACAAAATCCCTTCTGAGATGTGTGCATCCTGGTCACCAACTACAAAAAATTTCTTGCCATGAAGGGTTTTTCCACCAAGCACTACGTCACGTTTTGCTTGGGTATCAAATACTTATTTTACTCACCGAACTGCAACTTAACTTATAGCATTTGTTTTATGTGTTTGTTTTCTGGATCTTTGGTTGATATTCTGTCTCTATCGTTTAAAATACACCTATGATAAAAATGATAGACCCTTTATTTCTTTGTAAGTTGGCAAACTTACAAAATCTGCAGGAGATCAAATAATTATTTCCCCCGCTGTATATATATACACACACACACACACACACAACTTTATTAATCTGCTAGTGAATTTTTATGAGCAAATGCCACCCAAAGCAGAAGAGTGACCCATTTGTCCTGGTGGGTCGACAAAAAAGGCTCAGAAAAATTGCTCAAGGGTTCTCTTAGTTTGCCCATTGGATTGCAGGTTATAGGCATAGGAAAACTGTAATGAGCCTTCCAGAGATTTGCAAAAGCCCTTTCAGTTTCACAAGGGGAATTGGACCGATCTGACACAATGGTAGTAGGCACAGATATCCGGAATAAAGTTTGGCACCAAGGCAGCAGCTGAAGACAGTGGCAAGAAAGCTACAAAATGTTCCATCTTAGAGAATCGGTCAATGGCCACGCAGATCATAACACAGCCCTCAGAAGAGGGCAGGTCAGTAATGAAGTCTATGGCAATGTGACAGAAAGGCTATTCAGGAACAGATAATATAAGAAAAGGTCCTGTTGGCACTAGAGTGGGAAATTTAGTAAGTGAGAAACTTATATAGAGCAACACATGAGAATTGAAAAGCCGAGCCATCAGTAAAGAAGAGAGGAAGATAAGGGTTTTGTGGATCCCATGGTGTTTGGAAAAGCCAAAGGTGACTGACTAGATTACACAAGGAGACACAGTGAGAAAAGGAAACTTAATGTTGGCAGGGGGGCACAGAGTCACTGGAACAGAATGCAGACAGGAATACAAGAAACACAAGAATAAACAGGAGCAGAATTGTAGATGCAAGCACAAGCTACCATTTGGAGTGCACAGGAATCAAAAGGCTGTATGCAGGTTGGAGTACACAAGAATCACTGGAGAAACGGACAACACAAGGAATGCTGGGGTCACTGGGACAATGTGAGGTAGAACAAGGGGAACACATGGGGTCTGACTGCTAATGTGTGGTACCATTGCCTGAAATCTGAGCAACCTGCACACTAGCCGTTTTATACAGTGCCTCATCTGCGATTGACTAAAGGAAGCAGGAAATTGGCAGTCACACACAGAGGGGAAAACCCAGTACTGGAGCGAGGAACAGGTGAGTGTGACAAGCAGGCCCAGATAGTAGATCAATTTGCACTACCTGAAAAGATGCCATTGATGATCATGTGGCATCAGACTCTAGTAAGTAAGTGTTTTAAAGAGTTATTTTAAACAATTTTTTTTTTTTACAATAGTTTTTATTGAAAATTTTCAAAGTATAAACACAAGAAATATAAATATAAAGATACACACCAGCTTTCCCAGAGACAGCAGGGAAGATTGCATAATGGTAGCATCTCCATAAACATAATGAGATTCATAAGTTGTGGACAGGAACAACAACAATATGTCAACATATAAGAGCAGGAGGGCGACGAGCCCGTATCTTCCTCCTGCCAGATTCCAAACAAAATAATAGGGGAGTGCAATGGGAAGGTCAAGTGCTGAGGAGGAGGGAGAAGAAAAGGGGGAGGGGGCAGGGGCATAGGGGAAGGATGGATACCTGTGAAACCACTATAAATACGAACCTACATAGGTAATTGCTTAAAACACATCAGAAGAACATAACGTGAAGAAGACAGTTCCATTCTATTGTAGCCGGAACCATACTGTCCAAGGCTTCCATTGAATATCAAACTTCTCCTACCTTCCCTGTTCGCCAACAAAGACTCAAACGTGTAGTTAGTCCGTGTGAGCTCAAGGACCTCCGTTACATTTGGTACCGTGTTGGATTTCCAACTTCTAGTCAACAGCAGTCTAGCAGCTAGCAAGATATGAGTGACTACAATTCGGAACTCCGGGGGGAAACCCTCTATTCCTCTATTCCTAGGTTCAGAAGCGCCAGTTCAGGAGTAGGGGGTGTCAATATGCCTGTCATACGTGAGATACAGCGGAATATACCCCTCCAATAGCTAGTAAGGCTCTTGCAGAGCCAAAAAATGTGGAAAATGTTGCCCACCTCCCCACAACCTCCCCAGCATAGTGAGGAGGCCGAGGGGTAGAATTGAGCTATGCGGTACGATCTCAGGGCTATCTTTTGGGAGAGCTCCCAGTGATTAACGCACCTGGAGGCTTTGTATATAAGTTTAAACGAGTATTGCCATTGGACCGGAGAAAATGTTTTACCCAAATCTATTTCCCACTTACGAAAGGGGGGGGGAGGATGCCTTGAAAAGTAGTTTATCCTGGAAGAGGTTATAGAAGAGGGAGATACCCTTAGGGGAGGGGGTCACTTTGGTGTAGAATTGCCAAATGGCATTGTGAATCAGTAAGTGGTGGGATTGTAAGGTTTTGAGGAAATGGGAGGCCTGTGCATGTTTAAAACAATCTGCATGTGTCAGATCATACTCCGCAGCAAGCGTATCAAACGGCTTGAGTACATTGTAGCAGAATAAATCTTCAATCCAAGTAATGCCTTTAGCTGCCCAATTGGAGAAGGAGGTATATGGTATAACACACGAGAGAGCTTCAATGGGAATCGGGACAGAAGTAGTGTTAGAGGACTTATGAGCCAGGCTACGTAAGTCCCTCCAAGCCAACAAAGAGGCCTGGAACGTTAGGGGTAGTTCCCTGGTCGGGCAAAGGGCCTGTTCTATACCGCACCACAGGGTGTCAGGAGTGGGGGATATCCAACGTCTAAGTTGGGTGAGTATGGCTGCTCTATGGTAGTCTTTGATATCAATTAGACCCATGCCCCCTACAGATCTATGTTTAATCAAAAGGGATCTCGCACATCTGGGGCAGGTGGTACCCCAAACATAGCGATAAGGATATTATTCAGGGACTGGAGATGACTACGTTTCAGAGGAATGGGGAGAGTGCGGAAAACATACAGAATTTGAGGTAGGAGCAACATTTTGAAGGAGGCCAAACGTCCCGACCACGTCAAATCGACCTTGGCTAGGCGAGCAGCCTCTCCGTAGATTTTGTCAATTAGTGGAGCATAGTTGGCATCGGCCAGCTTGGTTAAGTCTGTTGTAATCTGGATCCCTAGGTATTGTATACTGGATGCTGCCCAAGAGTATGGGAAGGAGACTTGTAGATGAGACTGGAGGCGAGGGGGAAGGTTGAGGCCTAATATGAAGGATTTGGTGTAGTTAATTTTATAGTAGGATATGCGGCTAAACTCTGCGAGAACCCTGTGAGCCTGGGAGAGGGAAGAATGCGGTGAAGTCAAAAAGAGAATGATATCGTCCGCAAACAGACTTATGTTGTGGGATCGGCCCGACAGCAGGAAGCCTGGGGCCCCAGAGTGGGATCTAATTTTTTCTGCAAGGGGTTCTATGAGGAGGTTGAATATGGAGGGGGACAGAGGGCACCCCTGTCTGGTGCCGTTGGTGATGTTAAAGGTAGAGGAGAGCATACCCAAGGTGTAGACTGGGGCCAGGAGGGAGTCAAAGGCCTTGTAATAGCCATTAGGGAGGCCGTCTGGGCCCGGGGACTTCCCAGTAGGGAGAGTCCTTATTGCCCGCAAAATCTCAGACTTTCTGATCGGCATGTTCAGGGATTCTAATTGGGAGCGGGACAAGGCAGGCAGTGCTAAATCAGCCAAAAAGGAGCAAATGACCTCATCTACAGGCTGAGGGGTGGAGGGGTCCTCCCGGAGATTGTAGAGGGAGGAGTAGAACTCTGCAAAGGAGTTTGCTATGTCCTGAGGGTTATAGATTTTACTGTTGTCTGGGTGCTTAACAAGAAAAGGGATAGTAGTTTTCACTCTGCGGCTTTTCAGACGCCGAGCTAGAACTTTACCTGCCCTATTTCCGGACGCATAGTGGGTCAGTTTAAGGGATTAAACATGTTTATCATAACGTTCAAGAAGCAGTCTCCTGAGGTCCGAGCGCAACCCGAGAAGCCTGGCCGCCGTCGGGGCGTCAGGAGTCTGCCTGTTCTGCGACTCTAGAGAGCGAATTTCAGCAAGTATGGAGTCCAATTTCTGTGCTCTCTGCCTCCTTACCCGTGCACTAAGTTGGATCAGAATGCCTCTAATATAAGCCTTATGGGCACACCAGACGGAGAACGGGCTGGAGACAGACCCAGAATTAACAGTGAAAAATTCCTCCAAATGGGTGGATAGATAAGCCATGTGGGAGGGCTGCTGAAGTAGATAAGGGTCTGCCCTCCATACAAAGGGCGAGGAAACTAGGGCCCCCCCGTCCACCACCACCGACCCCGGGGCGTGGTCAGACCACGTGATGTCGTGGATGGCGGACGAGGACACCCTTTGCAAAAAAACTTTGTCCACCAATATCAAGTCTATACGTGAGTAAGAGTTATGCCTGGAGGAATGGAAGGTGTAGTCCCTTTCACATGCGTGTTGGCATCTCCAGACGTCGAACATACCCTCAGCATGTAGCAGGGAGTGTAAAGCAGGCTGGGAGCGTTTGGCTCTAGAGGTAGTGTCCATCTCAAAGTCAACCGTCAGGTTGTAGTCCCCACACATGATCAGAGCACCCTTCCGTATCTTATTAATTTTGCAAAAGAGTTTCCTCAGGAAGCGAAGCTGGTGAGTGTTGGGCGCGTAGAGGTTGACCAGTGTGTATAATTTGTTGTTAAAGGACCCAACTAATACCAAGAACCTGCCGTCAGGGTCAACCAGTGAGTCCTGGAGAGAGAAGTTAACAGTGTCTTTGATGGCAATGAGAAACCCCTTTTGCTTTTTAGGGGCAGGTGCTTGGAAGATGTGGGGGAATCTGGTGTGGGAGAGAGAAGGCGCGCCAGACGCCATGAGGTGTGTCTCTTGAAGGCAGAGGACGTCTGAGCATAGCTTTAGAGCCTCTCTCCACACTGAAGCCTGTTTGACCGGATGGTTCAGGCCTCGGACATTAAAAGAAGTAACCGTTAGGGCCATATTTGGTCATGCAGGAGAATGATAACAGTACCTTGT
The DNA here is from genome assembly GCA_029574335.1 of Rana kukunoris. Classification (NCBI taxonomy): domain Eukaryota; kingdom Metazoa; phylum Chordata; class Amphibia; order Anura; family Ranidae; genus Rana; species Rana kukunoris. The sequence continues at coordinate 361,372,077 of CM056051.1, read as the reverse complement.
GACACCACAGCAGGTCCTCCATATTCAGCCAGGTCCAGAAGGTGAGTTTGGACGGTGAACGGAACGTCTTCGTTGAAAACAGGATAGGATCCATCTCAAGGGAAGCGGGGAAAGGGAGAAAAGTCATGAAAACAGAGGGAGGGTATAACACAGGCAAAAAACAGTAGGAGTAAAAAGGAAGATCCCATCTGGGATCCGGATGCAAGGTAGCTGCACATAATTTCAGGAGGGGAAGTTCGTGGGAAGGAGCTCCAGTGATTATTTTAAACAATTTGATGAATTAAATGAGCAGTGTGTGGGTTTTAATTTTGCCCAATAATGGGATTTAGTTCTACTTTATGACAGGAACTCTTAACTGACACCAGTCACAATAATACATAAATCGACAATGTGAATAACGTTTACCACATTTCATACACCATCAAAGTTTATTACAGCTCTCTGATGCCTTTAGACCACATATTGAGAGCACAATCACTTTTACCATGCTAACAATAGAAAAAGTAGGCAAGACTTTGTAAGAACCTTCTATAATGATGATTTTCATATAATGCTGCGATTTTTTTTTATTATATATTATCTAGTCCCAGAAATTCAGAGAATGTTACAAAAAAAAAAAGATTGGTATAACCATTCAGCTGTAAAAAAAAAAAAAAAAAATACCAAGAGCAATATTAAAAGGAAAATACATATGTAGCACATAAGAGAAAGACATGCAGACATATTTTCTATGAAAAAGTATATATTAATTTCTCTTACTACAAAACATATTTTACATAAACTGTAATCCTGCCTGCATATTCAGATTTATAATATTTCATTCAAGTTGAGTTGTGAGTTGCATAAAATATAAAAAGCTTGACAACCACATCAAGGTAACCTCAATAAAGTCAAGCAATAACTTTAATGTTATTGTCTAATAATGTCTTGTGGGTTCAATTTGATTTCATTTTCTCTTTTGTTTTTAGGGATGAGAATTCTTTGAATATGTCATCAACAAGCCATCTTATCACACATGGATAGGGAATTTAAATTTATTGTAGGTTATTGCAAATCTGCAAACTTTAAGTGTCAATAAAAGGCAAAAATATACAAATTAAAGTTTCAGTGTACTTTTTTCTTCCTTCCTAAAATAATGATATAGCTTGGGAAGGCTAAAAGTTAAAGCAGATGTCTTATGCTGCATCCAATCACACTAAGGCCTCGTACACACGAGCAGACAGATTTGATCAAATCTGTCCGTCCGACAGATTTCAACAAATCTGTCTGCTGGGATTTTGGTTTGCTCGCGTGTACACACGAGCAAACCAAAATCCCCGCCAGCAGAGAGCGCGCTGACGTGTCGGTGACGTGGCGGTGACGTTGACGCCGCCACGTCACCGCACCAGGAAGTAAAACACTTCCGCGCATGCGCCGAATCCATTCGGCGGCGGTGCGGCGGCGGTGCGGGACAACATGTCTGCTGGTAAGTGTACTAACCAGCAGACATGTCGGGCGGACGGATTCCCACCCGATAGATTTCAAAGCATGCTTTGAAATCTGTCGGGTGGCCAAATCCGTCGGCTCGGCCGTACACACGATCGAATCTGTCTGCTGAAACGGTCCAGCGGACCGTTTCCAGCGGACAGATTTGATCGTGTGTATGAGGCCTTAGACTGAAAAAAATATATAACTGGACTAACACACTTTTACAGCTATCCTATCAGAGTCCTTGCTTAAAGGACATGTTCACTGTTACTAAACTTGGCCTGTATTTTCCCGACACCTGAGTATAGCCTTCTATGTTAAATACCTTTTGGAAATGGCTCACCCATAAGAATAGAACAGGAGTCGGCTTGATCATTTTTGCTGGAGAAGCTGTGCGACGTTACGCAGCATCAGAAGGCTAAGGGAGGTAAGTATTTTAACATGGCAGGCTAAAGAGGGATTCAATAAAGGCCAAATTCTCTTAAAGCAAACTTGTCCATAAAAGATTCTTATACTAAACACTAGCAACCTTAAATTATTAAACCAACACATTATAAAATCTACAGGTTTTGCAAGAACTCTAGTGAATATGGATTCTTGTCAATTGGGGAAAGAACAAACAGTGGATCTCAGTTTGTAGTTAATCCTAAACTGAAGACTTTGCTCTAAGTCCACAATCAATAGATAACTCTGGTTACCCTTGGCAATGATGTCGGGCTACACTTCTAAGTATCCATGTATGTACAGTATCTCTACCATTTCACCAAGTCTGGCTTAATATTAGGTGTCCTATGCATTATCCCAATCACCAGGCACAATCTGCATCTGTGAAGCTATCATTGTCCTGCTCAAATTATGTAATATACTGCAAAATCTCTTTGCGGCACCCAAGTATCCATGTATACATATTAGGGATCCTAAAATGTATTTATTAGACAGATGTTATGGAATGTGTGTATAATGCAAATGTGAGCAGCAGTTTACTTATTAACTGTCTAAAATCCAATTGTACCTTCAGTTTAAATCACGCGAACACACTGCAAGTGTTTCAAAATAATAGGTGTTTACAGCTACTGACAGTGTAAGTTATTAAAGTGTGACTATTGCTTCCTGTGGGGAAGCTGTGGTCTCATTACAGAGGTCTGACATGCCCCCTGTAATTCAAACCTTTTGCTCTGCTTTCAGCAAAGTTCATGTCCCATGCTAATTGGAGAGGTTTGGGTCTGACTCGGCAAAGGGTGCGTTCTCAAGAAGTCATTGAGAACACTGTCAGGGATTCTGAGAGTAGACGTTCTGGAAGTCCTAGCAAAGATTTTATGAGTACTATTGGAGTCCTTGCAGGGATTCAGAAAGTGGGAGATATGAAAGTCCCAATAAGGAATCTCGAAGTACTGAAACAAAATTCTCTAGCTATAGGCACCGTGCCTTCCCACCTTCTAATCTTCAATGAAGTTGAAGCTGAACTGCCAAGAGAGCAAGTTTGAAAGACTATAGGGCTTCTGCTGTGAACTTTGATGAATTGCTTCATAGTGCCTGCAGTTACAGGTGTAAGTGAGGACCTGTTTGAAACCTTTAACGCTTTTTAAGAATATGTAATTATTTGAATTGACATAACCTGGTCACGGGTTTACTTTAATGAAGGACAAAGCAGCAGATTTGCTTCAATGCTACTATTTCAAGCAGCACATATTTACAGTACTTTTGCAACCCTTCATCTCATGATACAGTGCTGAAATGTTGTCACTGCCGCAGTACTGTTAGGCGGCGTACACACGACCGAGGTTCTCGCTGGAAACCAGCGAGAACCTCGCTGGAAGCTGCATTCCAGCGAGGACCTCGGCCGTGTGTACGCTCCTGGCTCGCCCCGCCCGTCGGGAATCCCGTCGAGCGAAAAGAGAGCACGCTCTCTATTTGCTCGACGGCCCGTCTGGATGAATGGCTGGTTGCCATTCCCGACGGGCGGGTCGCCGATTTCGACGGCCGGCAGAGAACCTCGAGGTTCTCTGCCGTGTGTACGCGGCTTCACATGCGGGTGGATATATACACTGTATTAAATGTTAATCTTGAGACAATTTTCACAATGGCAGTACTTTAAAAGAGAAAAAAGTATGTGTAATTGTCCTTTCTAAAGAATAAGAAAGGACACTGTGTTATTACTTTCCAGAAAGTATGAATAGACTGCCAATGTGTATGTCACAAACAAGTACCCAAGTCTCCAACAAAGAAACAGAAGCAAATAGTACGCTTCAAATTAAAGTGGTCTGACAAGGAAACTATTAATCATGATGGAATGCTTAGTATTGTTCTGTGCCTGGGAAAACAAAAAGGCTGTTAAATGGCCCCAGAATAGTTACACTTAAAGCATTAATTTCCAACTCTGTTTTTCATAAAAGGCCAAGGCATAAAAAATAAAACAGAATACCTGTCCAATTAAGCAGGCTTATCACTGTATCAATAGAACTTTCATTTTAAATGACAAAACACAAGTAATGTCTATTTTAAAGGAATGGATAATTGTCTATTTTTAGTAAATAGTTCACTTTTTATAACATATATCAGGAGCGTGTGACGTGACATGTGACAGCTGCTGGTGTCATTCCAGCATCCTGGTTTTGGCTGAGTTGCATTCTCGCTGTCTGCCTGTCCACCTTCAAGGTAATTGATGAAGCCAGTCTGTGGGGTGAGATCAAACCTGTTTTAAGCCAGCTAAGCCCTCAACATCTTACTTAAGACATTAGCATTAGCTTCAAGCTCCCTGTATCCCTGCCTTTTTTACGTGCCTAGATTTGTATCTTAGCCCTGCCCTTTTAGCTTGCTTGGATTCCCTTGTTGACAACTTTGGATCGGATATTGACTATGCTCAGAACTCAGCCTGCCCTGAACCCAGACTGTCATTGTCCACTCTGTCTGCCAACCACACCTACCTGATCTGTGCTCAGTTTGCACCTCCCCCGGCATGGTAGCCAAGCCCTATAGCATTGTGTATAAGACTGGGGGCAAACGAATATCGGTAGGCCTGCTTGCCTTATGAGATAGGGGGCTACTATATGTGTAGAATACAGCAGCCAGTTACCGTGCCTGATGACTTATGCTAGGGGTAGGCGTGACAATGTGCAATTGCAAAAGCATAGTTTCAACAGTTGAAAAAAATTCCTGGGTCACATTTTTTTTCTGGGGTCCAGCAAGTCAGTGTAGGCAGAGTGATGTACTTTAATTATAGGTGGGGCATTCATTCAAAATGGGCGTGGTTCTACAGAAGGCATATCAACTTTTTAAAATATTGTATGTAGGAAGGTATTGGTAATTTTTACCAGTTCTTTTTGTAGTTATTTAGCTAGCTACAACCTTTAACCTAGCTATACAATGCTCCTGATGAATCTGATGAAATTTGAGCCATGGGTGGTCCTATTGGCACAACCTAGCTTAAGTGGTTGTTCATTTCAGACATATAAGTGGTGATAAACCTCAGACATGAAATATGAACAAAGCAGGCGCATGCACAGAGCTTTTGTGATGGTCGCCTCATTCCGGAGCTCCGTCCCGCTCTCGCAGTCTGCTACAGCGATCCGACCGAGCAAAACCACACCATACCAGATCCCATCGATCCTGTAAAGGACCGAGAGCTACTGCATGTCAAGGGGAGCACACAAAGGGATTTATTCCGTCAGCTGAACACCGATCCCCAGGCCTCAGAGAGATTCAAGATGGCGCCTGGCACACTCCACAAGGCTGCAGCAGAGGATGAAGACATGGAGGCTGGCGCTGAGTCCTCCACACAATCAGCCACTTTATAGGGAACCCCCGCAGAGAGTACACTCAGTGGCCCTGTCCCCTCTACATCATCAACAGAATCTCTCATATAGAGAACACCGGACGATCTGTTATTAACCCCTATGGGAGACATAGACGGAAGCCCAGTTATACATGCTGGTCTAACCCTGCTTCCAACAGCTAAGCCCACTGATCTTACTACGCCCATATTTAGAAAAAATTAAGTCAGACTAATGGCTGAACACCCAACAGGTTAGCACCTCATGCCATAGACGCGAGTTTCACAACTTGCATTCGGCGCTCTATAAGTATTTATTCCAATCCAATATAGTAGAGTATGGGGATTTTTACGGTGCATTGCAAATAGTAATGAGAAACAGTTGTTTAAGAAAAGGATATAACAAATTTTAATAAAGATTAAAGATATAAAGCATACAAATTGGTTGGTATGAAATAACAGTTCAAATGCTAGATGGTCGTATAAGGCAGGTATCCAGTTAAAGTCGTTTAATTGAGGCTTTGCATATTATCCCGACATGTTTCGCATAAATGCTTCCTCAGGGGATATACGAAGGTAAACAGAGAATTCACAATACTATATGTAGCACCACCCCTGAAGAAGCTGTTGGTTTGTTTTGGGTGGCATGTTATCTCTATTTCCTTGCCGTCCAGGGTATCAGATGAGAGTTGAAAAAAAAGTTCAATGTCCACACTTTAGACTTGGAAGGGTAACAGGTAATAGGTTCAGGTGCACAACTTCTGTCTGGAAACACTCCTGCTTCCAGCAACGTAGCTTTCGTTGCTACTGTAGCCAGAGTGGGTATTGCGCATCAGGATCGACGACCCCGGTCCAAAGGTGTCTCTCCCTTAAGTACTCCGCTCCAGCATGCACAGCATGACGATCAAATCCCCCTGATTGGCTGCCGAAGGGGAACACCCAAAACACCTTGACCTGACTGCTGCCACCCTGGTAACTGCACCCCAGACAATAGTGGTCACTCACAGTACAGCCATGGCTGGAACAGAGGCCCAAAATTCAGAAAGAATCATACAGTCTGAGTCAACTAACTCTCAGACTACCCTCTAAATTTAAAGCAGCGCTGGCTAAAAAGTAGCAGGCTGCTACACATACAAAGTGTAAAGAAATAATAAATTAGGAAATACAGCATCAAATGAACTAACAGAATCTATCAAGGACTCTGAGGCAGTCCGCGCCCTTATCAAGGACCTCATCACTGAAGCATCATCTGGAGCTAGAAAGAGCTCATAGAGTGCTACAACCACCGTGCTGATGGTCACCCCGGGACATCATTGTGAAACCAAATTTTTACAGTGTGAAGGAGGAAGTTATGAGGAGATGGAGGGTGGCTGACCAGCTTACTATCCTGGTCACCCGGTCCAAGTATTCGCTGACTTATCCCCTTATACTATCCAGAGGCGGCGCTCACTCAAACCACCACACAAACCACCACCTCCTCCAACGAGCCCTATTGCTCCTTTATGGCAAAGGCTGCACACCAAGCGATCCAAAGACGCTCAGCCTCCTTGACCCCACTCTTAATTTTCCCGGATTTAAAATTTTCAACTTTTACAGGTTATTTAATGATTGGTTTGATACTTACTCAAGTATCCCCTCAGTGCTGATGAACACTTATTCTGTTCTTCCTCTGCATTACTGTAGATGTTTTGATTTTTAAATATTTGTATATACGGGTGTATGTGTAATATATATATATGTAGTCCCCTGTGCCAAAAGAAATGGGGCTATAATGTAAATGTAGTTTTTGGCTCAGCTGTAAACAGCTCAGATTGATTGAATATAGTTTATTTCAGGGGTCCTCAAACTACGGCCCTCCAGCTGTTCAGGAACTACAATTCCCATCATGCTTAGTCATGTCTGTGAATGTCAGAGTTTTGCAATGCCTCATGGGATGTGTAGTTCCACAAAAGCTGGAGGGCCGTAGTTTGAGGATCCCTGGTTTATTTGATCTCTGTCTTAAACTTGGCTAGTTGTGCATTTTTCACTGTTGCCAGTAGGCAACAGGCCAGTATGAGAATTACAACAAGCTGAGCTGTAATGAATATTCTCTTTTCAAGAAACAGGCCAGTAGGGGGTTCCTGGCCACTGTGCATTCACGGAGAGGGTATTTATGGGACAGATGCCATGTGCTCTAGTCAGTTCTTACCTCGGGGTCCTTCTGACCCGAGGCTGTGTTGCTGCAAGCTCTGCAAGTAGGCCCAGAAGCCTGTCTGGGGCCTACTAATCCTGAGGTGGTCCTAGGCTGTCTTGCCTGTGTGGAAGAAGCCAAGCCAAGCTGAGGAAATCCATAGGAGGACCCTTTACTGGAGAAAGCCAGGATGAAGGTTGGTCTCTCAGGAGGGCCTGGTGACACGTTTGGAGGATGCACCTAAGCTAAACTACCCTCACAGTACTGCTGGGTCGGCTTAAAGTTTCTGGTACTGTGAAGCTGTTCTACAAATCTACATCAATGTAACTAGCTCCTGGCTAATACGTCTATGAGAGAGACTTATCTGTGAGTGCTACTAGCTGCTAAGTCTGTGAGAGAGACTTGTCCAGGAGTTCTACTGGCTGCCAAGTCCTGTGAGAGAGGCTTATCAAGAAATCATTCTGGTGGCTAGGTCTGTGTGAGAGACCTATCCAGGTATTCCAGATCTTCTAAGAGAAAGCTGTTTTTGTCCTTTAGACGATCACTCGCAGACTCCTTGAATCCAAAGGTATCTGAAACCTCCCCTAACCCTCTATCCTATTACTGCCTCCAAGTTCTACATTAAAGCATGGAAAATACTAAAGTGACCGGCGCCAACAATTGTTCTAACTTCCCATTATAGCCATGGACTCAGCCCTGGGGTGAATGTAAGCTTGCACCTTGTTCCTGGAGGTATCTCTGTTCTCCCAGTATACCCAGGGGAGAGCTATATATATCCATGTGTGTATTTCTTCCCGTGGGTTCATCCAAGACAGTTCATGCTTACAGTTTATAATGTTGTCTGTTGTAACGGAGGGCCTGGATGGATTTTTCCCCCTCTGAGTTCTTTTTCAAAAGTTGACTTTATCATTACACTTCCTTGACCAGTTGGTTTTACTGACTTTCAGTTCCGGTCCCTTCCTGATACTTCCCCAGCCCAATTTCTGTACCCCATACAGTGATGGTTAGCCCCAGCTGGGGCTCTCCACACATTTGAGTGTTCTGACCCCTGAGATACCACGTTAACCTTGGGGGGCAATGTTTACTAGAATGGGTCTAGGCTGGAGCGAATTACATGCTTCTCCATCTGTCCTAATCTTGAGGTTCTTCCTTAGGTTAAAGCAGATCCTTGCCCACCGTTTTCGTGGAATTCTCAAAGGTTCTCTGCCCATGTGGGAATTGGCAGGTCTCTTCCCACTCCACTCACTCCACTTGGACGGATATTGGATATTGTAGGTCCTTCTCTCCCCCTCCTTCTGCTCTCTCTTCTCTGTCCACTTTCACAATTTCCCTTTCTTCTTTCCAGACACCGAGGAATCCAACATAAGGTTCATGATCTATTTACCTGTCTCCCAGGTCATTTTGTTCCAATACTCTACGGACTTGTCTACACACTGGATGGTAAGTCTCTGCCATATGCTATGCTGTGTACTCTTTCTAATCCATGATGCCTTATGAAACTTCCCAATTTCCCATAAGAGAAGCCTCCTATAATGATCAGGGCTTAAATTCCCCTTTGAAAAGGTGCAAACTGTTCCAAACCTACCACTCCTAACACTTAGCGGCGGCGGGGAATTTGATCCGATGGTGTGTACACGCCATCGGATCAAACTCCCAATCGGACATATCCGATGGAAATGGTCCGCGGACCGTTTTCATCGGATATGTCCTATTGTGTGTACGCCGCCTAAGATGTGCTTCTATTACAAGAGACACATTGTCCCTCTCCAAAGAGGTTGTTGATCCTGACAGTAGATACCTTCTCCTAGTGCAGGCATCACTAAATGGTGGACCGCGGGCCAAATCCGGACCCAGTAGCAGCCCTATGTGACCCGCTGCCTCGACAAATAGTTGTCTGAGTGTTCTCTCCCCTCTGCCGGCTCGCCTGCTTGACTCTGCCGCTAACATCATTGATTACAGGGAGGCGCGGCAGGTCTCTCATTTACATCATCGCATCGCATCACTCCCCCTTTCTCCTCCCTCTCCACACTCCCATACATTAGTCATACAAGCCTGAAAGCGCTGCAGGTCCGGACAAAGGGCGGGACTTTTCAAGTTACAAAGCAGATGATTGGTTGCTAGCAACCAATCACCCGCCTTTAACTTGAAAAGTCCTGCCCTTTGTCCGGACCTGCATCGCTTTCAGGCTTGTGTGACTAAGGTAGGGGAGTGTGGGGATGGGGAATGCTGAGTTGAGGAAAGGAACAGTCGGACTGTGATGGAGGAAGTCTGTAATGGAGCTGGGTCTGTGATGTAAAAGGAAGAGTTGTGCTTTTAAGGGGGGGACTGAGGGCACTGATGAAAGGGCTTTCTCACACTTGTGCAGAGATCTATGTTTTTCTGCTCTAGAAAAAAACACAGGTATCTACAAGGGCAACAGAAAACAATTGTGACGGGCAAGAGAGGCTGTGATGTGAAGGAGTCATCACCAATATGACACTCGGACCTCCGCTGGAAGACATTTTTTCTGACCAGACCCCTGTGAATTTTAATTCAGTACCCCTGTCCTACTGGGTACCATCAATGGTTCCACTTTTACATTTGTATCATACTACGCTCCAAATCAAGGGCAAGCAGAATTTCTCATTCTTGATGATAACTCTCTCCCCACACTTTTCAGGTAGGGTAATTATGGGGGATGACTCGAATGTAGCAGTAGATCAGACCCTCGATAAGTCGGGAGATGGACAAGCTTGGCTCCTCCAAAATATAGCACTCGTATAGCGAAACTCATTCACTCCCACAGTTTGGTAGACATATAGAGGGGATTAAACCCCTCCACAAAAGACTACACACATTTCTCAGCCCCGCACTGCTCTTGCTCTAGGAGAGATCACATTTTTCTTTCTGCTACTGCAATCCCTTGCATCTCAAAATCATTAATCAGAGACTTTTCACTCTCTGACAATGCCCTCGTCCTGATGTATGTTTCAAAACACCAGGCCCCTCACGGGTTCTTTAGATGGTGCATCAATGAAGCCTTATTGAGTGACCCAATACAAACCATGATACTATCCAAAGAACTCTAGACATTTTTTGACACAAACGACTCAGAGGGTATTTCCCCTGTAACGCTCTGTGCCACTCACAAGGCTGTCTTTAAGGGTAAGCTTGTACAGATTACCTCCCAACATATGATTAGAAGGGGGAATAACTTTGATATACTCTGTAGATACTTCAGGCAAACCTTTGTATGCATTATTATGGGAACAGGAATTAAACATAGACTGGGATACAGAAACCTGGTATCATCAATTCACATGGTCTTTTAAAAGGTATTGTAAATGTCTCTCTAGTAGAGGCTAGTATCAAACTTTTAACATGCTGGTATCTTGCCCCCTCCTACCTAGATGAGATCTTCCCAGAGGGATCCTCCCTGTGTTTTAGGGTTTGTCGCCATTTAGGCGATCTCCTCCATACTTGGTGGAACTGTCCTCACATTAGGGGTTTCTGAAACAAGATATTCCACTTGTTGTGGAAAGTCACAGGTCTGGCTATTCCTAAATTTCCACTCATCGCTCTACTGGAGGAAAAAGTAGATAAGATACCCATACGCTCTCAAAAACTGATCTATTTTATGCTATTGGGGCAAAGATAACCATTGCCCGGGCCTGGAAACAGCCAACTTTGTCCTTTCTAAAAGCAAAAAGGAAAATCTCTTGGATAATGATCCAGGAAAAAACAGTTAGTATTATCCAAGACAAAGTAAAAAGATTTGATGCGATTTGGGATCCCTGGACCAAACATGTTCTATCCTCATCCTAAACACCAACTACCTATCTCCTCCTCTGTGTCTATACTGTCCTCTATATACTCCTTCCTTTCCTCTTCTACACTCCTCCTTTCTTTTTTCTTCCTCTTTTTTCTAACTCTTTGTTCTTAATTGGTTTTCTTTTATCTGGATCACTCCAAAGTGTGGTCGACAATTGGGTTTGGTCCGTATTTGTTTATATTAAAGGTTCAAAAGAATAAGTGGGAGATCACTCCATTAATAATCCTTCATAGCTACGCGTGTGATGTGATATGCCTTTAAACTTCACAGACCTTCTACTATTAGAATATTGTCTCTCGAGATCTGCCAAGAGGTCTGTGAGGTTCACAGTCCCATGGCCACCCTTGAGGTGCTTTAAAGGTTAAGATTAATCACTATGGGATTTCACACCACCAACTCCTTCTTTGATAGATAAGTGTCTGGTGGGTGAGACGTCCCGCCTCTAGTAACCTGGTTTATGTTACGTTCCCTAGTAACATTCATTGAAACTCCATACTACAAAAGGTTTCTAGGTTCATGTTCAAGACAGTATTTTGTTATTATAATGGTAGTACATAACATTGATCTCAGTCTGATGCTCCTCCCTACCTGTTTCCCCTTGCACCTTTTCCCATTACCCGGTGCCTCTTCGCTTGTAAATGCTCATCTTGTATCTTACTGTTTCCAGATGTTGACTCCATTTGTGAGCCTTCTGTATAGGCTCTGTTATTATATCTTTGAATAAAAATATTAAAAGAAATATGAACAAAGCATAACCCTGTATGGTGTGTATTTTTTTTTAAATTAAGGGCACTGTCACTTATGGCTGCTGCTTTGTTTTTCTGTTGTAAGCGTGAATCACTGCTATCAAGTTTTTCTGACTTCCTTTTCTTGAGAAAAAAAAAGGTAACAGGGGAGGGACGTCTATCAGATTGACAGCCTCAACTCTGTTCCTTTGTGTTGTGTGAAGGGGGTTGTGTCCTTTCTCTCCAATCAGCTCTCAGAAGCTAAGCTATGCAGAGTGTGACTTCAGCTCTCCAACCCCTTTTTCTGGCAGCTCAGACAAGCTTTATTAATCCTGGATTTTGAAAGGATGTGGAGAAACGAAGACTGCAACTAAACATGTTCAACTTATGTAGGAGAATGTGTGTCCTGTGTATCACCTGAGGCTAGTCACTTTACTCGGTATAAATTAGGGTTTAGGGTTTACAACCACTTTAACTTTAAAAGTCAGTTTCAAACTAGAATGATCTGGATAGAAAATTATCGGTCAAGCAGTAACTGGTCAGATGCAATCCCCGTGTTCCGCATTCAGACAGTTGTGTCTGCTGAGACTGTGGTAATACAGCCACCAGAGTGGATTTGTCCTTCCACACTGTTTAATAGGGACTGAGGAATCAAGTAATTTCTTTAATCTGGGGCTGAACAACAGAAATGTACATGTTTATGGCTAGACTATTTTAAAGTGCAGCAACCCAACAATTCTTGCGAAAATACAGTGATAAGGATTAATTGCACTATAATTACATTTGATATAAAATATTTAGAAAGCATCTTTGACACTGACCATTTTGCAATACCTGTTGTGACTGTTGCTAAAGGTTTTTGTATGTTGTAAAAATTATGTGCAATAAAACTAGTTAGCAGACTAGTTACTGTGGTCAATGCCGATCTTTTGCACATTTGTAATATGACATTCTACACTAACCACTAACTAATGTAATGGGAAATTTACACTGACCACCAATGTAAGGGTGGACCCTACACTAACCATTAATGCAATGGGTAATTTACACTGACCACTGTAACAGGTGATTTTACACATACCACTAGTGGAAGGGGGGATTTCTATTCTTGCCACTAGACATGTGCAGAACTGAAAAATGTGTTTTGTTTTGGATAGATTTGTTATGTTACTAATTTAGTTTTGTTGATTCGTTTCAGAATTTGTTTTGTTTAATTTTTTTTCCTTTATACATTTTTTAACCACCCAGACCAAAATGCAGGTAAAGGACCTGGCCAGTTTTTGCGATTCAGCACTGCGCTGCTTTAACTGACAATTGCGTGGTCGTGCGACGTGGCTCCCAAACAAAATTAGCGACTTTTTTTTTCCACAAATAGAGCTTTCTTTTGGTGGTATTTGATCACCTCTGCGGATTTAATTTTTTGCGCTATAAACAAAAATATAGCGACAATTTTGAAAAAAAAAATCAATATTTTTCCTTTTTGCTATAATAAAATATCCCCCAAAAATATATAAAAAAACATTTTTTTTTCCTCAGTTTAGGCTGATACAGATTCTTCTACCTGTTTTTGGTAAAAAAAAAAAAAAAGCGTTTATCGATTAGTTTGCGCAAAATTTATAGTGTTTACAATATAGGGGATAGTTTTATTGCATTTTTATTATTTTTTTTTTTTACTACTAATGGTGGTGATCAGCGATTTTTTTTCGTGACCGCAACATTATGGCGGACACCTCGGACAATTTTGACACATTTTTGGGACAATTGTAATTTTCACAGCAAAAAATGCTACATAAATGCATTGTTTACGGTGAAAATGACAATTGCAGTTTGGGAGTTAACCACTAGGGGGCGCTGAAGGGGTTAAGTGTGACCTCATATGTGTTTCCAACTGTAGGGTGTGGGGCTGGACGTGTGACATCATTGATTGTGTTTCCCTATATCAGGGCACACGATCAATGACAGCGCCACAGTGAAGAACAGGGAAGCTGTGTTTACACACCTCGTTCTTCAGCTCCGGCGACTGAGCGCGGGACTCCAGCAGCGATCGGGTACGTGGGTCTGGCGGTCACAAAGCTTCGCGCCCGCGACCCACAGCTGGGCACTTAAAGAGGACGTACAAGTACGTGCTTGTGCCCAGCGGTGCCATTCTGCCGACGTATATGTGCAGGAGGCGGTCCTTGAGTGGTTAAGGAATTCCAAATTTTCGGAATGATTCAAATTCGGATCAGTCAAAAAATGATTGCCCAATTAGAATGCTGTGTGAAGAATATCTGGTTGTTAAGGAGTGTGCTGGGAATCTGGCCGCCGCGTCCTTAACAACCGATGACTCATCAGCTATCAGCGGGTTTCCCCCACTGAGGGCTAAAATATAAATAAAAGAATCACGGCATTGAAAAATGCAGAAAAAATACACCATGGGGTATCCCCTTCGGGTCTGGTATGGATTTTAAGGGGAACCCTATGCTAAAATAAAAAAATCCCAAAATCCATACCAGACCCTTATACGAGCATGCAGCCTGGCAGACCAGGAAAGCGGAAGTTGAGCCATATCAGGCCACATGCCCTCAACATGGGGGTTGTTAAATGTTGATAGGGATAAGGGTCCCTTCCTCACAACCAGGGCTGGTACAAGGGGTGTGTGTGAGGGATGGGTGCCCTGGGCGGATTTCACTCCCTCCCTCTGCTCACTTACTGAGCATAATACCAGAGCCGTTTGCATAGCCACGGCCACCCGATCTACTCCCTCCCCCTGCATCCTCATTGGCAGGGAGGAGAGCACTTTAGAAAGGACTCCACCGGGGAGGGGGGCAAGCCATCCATTATCTTAGTAACCATGAAGAAACAGACTGATTCCTCCCATCCGTAGGACAGGACAGTCTGTGAATTCTGAGACTGGCTGCAGCTCTGAGTGTCTGTGACACTTACACAGCCCAGCAAACACATCCACCCCCCCTCCCTCACTGACGAGAGATCAGAGAGGAATACAGCTCCTCCCACCTCCTCCCACCTCCTCCAGTGACTTCACACCCCGCCTACACTATCCCCAGCATGCCATGCAGCTGTATCTGGAGAGAAGGGGATGTGTCTGTGGGTGGGAAATATGAATACAGCAGCTGCAGATTCCTCTGTGTGCCAAAGATGCCTGGAAATTAGCCTGGAAATGTGGGTGAGTGTACACTGCAGTACACTGTGATCATTGAACTGTCTTTATCTGCATCCCTCTACCTTCTCTCCCCCACCTGTCTCCCTCCCCCTCATGTTCTTTCAAGACGTTCACTATAATTACTTTCACTTTAAGTTAGGCAGGTAATAATGGGGGTTAATAATGTGTTTGCTGACACCAATGCTGGGGGTTAATAATGTGTTTTCTGACACCAGTGCTGGGGGTTAATAATGTGTCTGCTGACACCAGTACTTGGGGTTAATGCCTTTCCTGACACAAGTGCTGGGGGTTAATAATGCGTTTTCTGGAGGGGGCGTGGCCTGCGGCGGAGCTGAATGGCGGCTTAGACCCGGAGCTCCGCATCCAGCTGAGAACTAGCGGCTCATATCATCCCTCCGGACCCGGTTTTCGGCTGCCACACCCGGCGTTCCAGCTCTGGAGACCCCTGGGGCCATGACTAGAAAGAGGAAGGAGCAGAGAAAGCCCCAGCGGCTGACGGACTTTTTCTCCCCTAATCAGCGAGGAGGTAGGCAAGATGGCGCCGCAGCAGCGTCCACACCAGCACACATAACACGTGCAGGCAGACCTGAAATACCACGCGGACACCAGGATAAGTTAACCCCTAGCACCATGCCGTCTCCCTCTCCCTCCTCGGCGTCAGGCAGCCCAGCTAAAGCCAAACCCAGGCTAGACAGAGAGGGATTACTGCAGCCAGCCAGCCCTATGCCTGAGTCAGGGGATGACACCCGGGAGCTGCCAGACTCTATCGAGTCCTTCCCCACCAACCACCAACCTGTCATAGACACTGTGATGAAGGACATGCTGCTGTCCCTAAGGAGCTCACTGCAATCAGATATGATGCAGTGTATGCACAAATTCCATACAGATATACAGGCTGTGGAAGACAGGGTGGAACATATTGAGCACAAGATGGGGGAATACGCTGTCACTATAAATGACCTGGTTGACTCGCATGAGGAGAGGGAAAGTGACACGGAATGGATCAAAGCCAAGCTTGCAGATATCGAGGACAGAAACAGACGCAACAATATGAAAGTGAGAGGGGTCCCTGAGTCCGTTTTGCAATCCGATCTGCGCTCTTTTGCCTCCTCCCTGTTCAAAGAACTTCTCCCAGATCTCTCTGACCTAGAGCTCACAGTGGACAGAATACATAGACTGCCCAAACCTGCCTTCTTGCCTGAACAGGTCCCCAGGGACATTATTCTGAGGTTCCAATTCTTCCATGCTAAAGAGCAACTAATGGCGGTTATGCGCAAAAAAGAGAAGATCCCCTCGCAGTATCAAAATCTACAGTTCTTTGCAGACCTATCCCAATATACTCTGCAAAGGAGAAGAAATTTAAACACCATAACCAAGGCCCTCAGAAACCACAAGATTATTTATAGGTGGAGCTACCCTGCTAAATTGTCCGTCACCAGGGAGGGCCACACGCACAATGTGGACACCCTGGAAAAAGGCATCTCTTTGCTGGAGGAGTGGGGGATTCTCCCGGAAGAAGAGGTTGCTCCGGCAACCTCCCCCAGACCCAGGGCGCGGTCTGACCCCGCGTGGAAAACTGTCACTAACAGGAACGCCAAGTCTCACAATTGAATCCGGTTGGGGTACCTACCTACTTGTTCTCTCCTGGTAGGAGTCTCGGAGAGCCTTTGGGCCTGGACTCACCCCCACTTAATTTGTGCAGCTTGTTGCTGCTCTCAGGTATCCCTTCTAGGGTGCGTAAGGTTCATAACCAGCGCATGTTGGCTACTCGCCAAGTATTTGACTGTTTTTGTTATTTTTTTTGTTCTCCTGTTCACTCCCTTTCCTTTTATGTTCCTCCTTTTTTCTACACATCATCCTCAAGTGCTGCTTCAGCGTTGCAATCATTGTCTACGGAAGAAGAGCTTCCCCCTGCATGGAGAAAGTGAGAAACCTGGCTTCTTCCATCTACCTACCATCGTTCGGGACGCCTTTACCCTCTCAACTAACCGTGAGTGCTCTCTTGACCTCTTCTTGGTACAACCAATTTATTACTTGCCATGCCCTGTTTGGCCACTGGAGGGAGACCTTCCCTTACAAATGATCTCCTGCAATAACTCTCTACACATTGTTCTATTGCCGTTACAATGGGGGTAAAATTTCTTTCTATTAACTCCAATGGTCTAAATCACCCTGTTAAGAGGAAGTCCATGTGGAAAGAGGCCACTTCCAATCGGGCGGACGTTCTGTGTGTGCAAGAAACGCACTTTTCCTCACTGTCTCCCCCTCAATGTTCACATGGACGCTTCCCGCACGTCTTTACAGCCAACTCATCTAATAAAACGAAGGGTGTACTCACAGCCATCAGTGACACGGTTGCTTTTAAACTCCATGAAGTTATCCCCGACACGGGGGGCCGATACATTGTTTTGATATGTGACATTAACACCACCACATTCACTATTGTGAATATCTACTCCCCGAACAAGCACCAAGTTCGTTTCTTCAATAGATTAATGGCCAAAGTAATGGCGCACCAGAAGGGAAAGCTGGTCATATGTGGAGATTTCAATGCTACCCCGGACCCAAGGGTTGACTCCTCCTCGGGCGCCAAACGCTCAAGCCCGGTATTGGCAACTTCAATACACAACCATGATCTATTCGACGCCTGGAGGTGTCTACACGCCGGGGAACGAGATTTCACTTTTTTTTCCTCGCCCCATGGGGCTTACTCCAGAATTGATCTCTTCTTAGTCGACCAGCTCACCCTCTCCAAGGTGTCAGACACTGCCATCAATTCGATTACGTGGTCGGACCACGCATCCATCACTCTCACCCTGGATGATGGCATGGCTGACAGTACACCGTCTCTATGGAGGGTCAACTCATTCTTGCTGCAGCAAGATGAGTCTAAGAAACTCATCGAAAGACACTTAAACGATTTTTTCAGTACTAATGTCGGCTCTGTTCAGGATCAATTTGTCTTGTGGAACGCCCATAAGGCGTATGTCAGAGGCATCCTCATCCAATTGGGGGCGAGGGCTAAGAGGCAGCGGCAGCAGAAGTTAACAGACCTTACCAAAGAAATATTCAGGCTTGAAACATCTAACAAGCAAAATCCCTCCCCGGTACTCTCCCAAAAATTAAACACACTGAGACATGACCTCAGGCTCCTGTTACTGGAATCATTCGAAAAATCGTCCCGTAGGTTAAGAATGACGTACTATGCAACGGGTAACAAGGCAGGTAAATTATTGGCCCGCAAAGTGAAAGGTGTAAGACATAAACTCAAGATTCCTTATATTATCCATCCCGTTAGCAAATGTAAGCTCCAGCATCCTCAAGCTATAGCAGATGCTTTCAGCCACTACTATGGTTCCCTGTATAACTTAAAAAACGATGCAGATACTTTCCAACCTGAACCAGATGCCATAGGCAAATTCTTGCAGGGCCTGAATATACCATCTTTATCCCCTGATCAACTACGATCACTAAACCAGCCCTTTAGCAAAGAGGAAATCCGCAAGGCTATTGAGTCCCTCCCTAAAAATAAAGCCCCTGGCCCCGACGGGTTTACGGGGGATTACTACAAAACCTTCAATCAGATCTTGACCCCTTACTTGGAGGGTGTGTTAAATGCTGCTGCTGCCTCGGCCGCCTTCCCTACTGAAATGTTATCCGCTATCATTGTGACCTTCCCGAAGACAGGGAAGGAACCTACGTCACCTTCGAATTTTAGGCCGATATCCCTACTTAACGTAGATGTAAAAATGTATGCTAAGATCATTGCCACACGCCTATTAGACATTCTCCCTCTGATTATACATCCCGACCAGACGGGATTCACCAGGGGGCGTCAGACTTCGGACGCCACTCGCAGGTTGATTAATGTTATTCACTTGGCCAACCTGCATAAAAGGCCTTCTCTGTTCTTGGCTCTAGACGCAGAGAAGGCCTTTGATCGCATTCACTGGACCTATATGGCTCGAGTTTTGGAGAGATTCGGCTTTGTGGGTCCTATCCTGTCCGCAATTATGGCCCTATATTCCAACCCCTCCGCCCAGGTGCTTGCGTCAGGAGTTTTGTCCAGTCCTTTTTTAATTTCCAATGGCACCAGGCAGGGGTGCCCATTATCGCCACTAATTTTTAACCTACTAATGGAACCCCTAGCTATATACTTTCGCTTACATCCTGACATTAAAGGCTTTCCTACCCAAAACTCTACTCACACCATTAGCCTATTCGCAGATGATATCATCTTAATTCTCACAGACGTGGAATCCTCCCTGGCTTCGGCCCATGCGGCTCTGGAAATGTTTAATAAACTGTCTTACTATAAAGTAAATGAAAGTAAGTCCTACCTTATGGGAGTGGGTATAGCCCCCCCACTGAGGAAAAGACTCGCCGCTAGGTTTCCATACACCTGGAAAGATAGTGGTCTGAAATACCTGGGTATATCACTAACGGCAACTAATGGTGAATTGTTTGCAGCTAACTATGCCCCGCTTCTCGGCTCTATGAGCAAGTCACTACGAGATATATCCAAAATTGAACTGCTTTGGTCCGGCCGTCTAGCGGCATTTAAAATGATAGTCCTACCGCAATTATTGTATCTCTTCAGGTCGCTACCGATCCCTGTCCCCGCCTCCTTCTTTTCAAAACTTCAGTCCCTACTGAACAGTTTCTTATGGCAAGGCAGGAAAGCGAGATGTTCATTTAAAAAGCTAATAGCGGGTAGAAGAGTCGGGGGTATTGGTCATGTCCTCCTAAAGGACTACCACTCAGCCGCAGTTCTCTCGCAGGCTAGGCTATGGTTCGTGCAAACCCACACCCCTAGATGGTTAGAATTGGAAGTAGCGCAGGTCCCGGGTCATTGTTTATCCGACATTTTATTATCCAGTCGAATCCTTATGCCGGCCCTGACCCAACTCTCTCCCACGATGGTAGCCACTATTCGCGCCTGGGAGAAGTTTGTTTCTCACACCTTTTCAGGTCAGGACGTTAAACTGTTACCCCTTCCCATCTCCAGTCTACCATTGATCATACCAGGCATATCTGTTGCGCACTGGTTAATTAAAGGCATCAAAACAGTAGGAGATTTGATGTCAGGCCCCACTCTTAAGTCATTTCAGACTCTACAGGGCGAATTTGACTTGGCGGACACTGACCTGTATAGGTATCTCCAAATATCTCACTTCCTCAAAATGTCACCCCAAACATCTACCACACTCCCCTGGCGAGCTATGCTATATTTTACCAACCCCACGACTAACATTAAGGGGATATCGCTATTTTATAATCTCTTAAACAACAAAAACATATTTATTAAAACCTCGTATATGGAAACATGGGAGCGGGATATAGGTGCAACGTTCTCCGATGATCAATGGCAATCAGCTTTACGGAACACATTCTCTGCGACTAAGAGTGTGAATCTGTGGGAACTATCGCACAAAATTCTGGTGCGGTGGTACCTAACACCATCTCGCCTGTCTAAATTTGACCCCAAAATCTCCTCCCTGTGCTGGAGGAATTGCGGAGAGGTAGGGACGTTGCACCATATCCTGTGGGCCTGCCCTTCACTCATTCAATCATGGGTGAGTGTGTTTAATCTAATATCCCAGCTCGCAGGGGTCCGGATTATCCGCTCGGCGGGGGCGGCGCTTCTATCCCTAGGCTTAGATAGTGTCCCGTTCTCCTCAAGAACCATAATCACTCATTTACTACTCAGTACTAGGTTAAGTATTGCAAGACACTGGAGGGATGTAGGCCCACCTTCGATGAGTGAAGTGGTGGAAACGACCAATACCCATGCCTCCTATGAACTATTGTTTGCCGCATCTCAGGGTAAAATGACCAATATGGAACGTAAATGGTATAGGTGGAATAGGTGGTATAGTTCGGTTCATAAACATTGATGATCACTTCTGTCTAAGGGTTACAAGGAGGAACAACACTTTATACTTTATAATTTATTATTTCAGTTTATTTTTTGTTCTTGTTCTATTTTATTTTGTTGGATTTCTTTAGTTCACTCATTATTCTTGACCATATGGTCTTTATATGCTAAATATCGGAGGTGCTCACGATGAGCAGGCTTTTTGCCGTGGAGTGCGGGCCTCGGTCGCCCGGGCCCGTGGTCTATGACAGTGCTATGGGCCTGGGTGTCTTCAGATGTATTAGGGAGGGGCATGCGGACGGCCGCCGTCAGCTCTCCCGACGCACAGAGTGCTCCCAAAGGGGTGCGTGGGGGAGTGGGCGGTGTGCCAGCCCGGAGCTTTGACCGAGAGGCAGTACTAAGATTTACTGAGCACTGTGGTTATTGATGTTTAATGTTTCATAATCAATGGTTCAAAATCTTTGTTTCAGTGTTTAATACGTTATTATCTACTATCCCATTCTTGCATGTGTTTTGAATGTATCCGATGAAGCTATACAGACCTCCATATTCTTCCATGCTAAAGAGCAACTAATGGCGGTTATGCGCAAAAAAGAGAAGATCCCCTCGCAGTATCAAAATCTACAGTTCTTTGCAGACCTATCCCAATATACTCTGCAAAGGAGAAGAAATTTAAACACCATAACCAAGGCCCTCAGAAACCACAAGATTATTTATAGGTGGAGCTACCCTGCTAAATTGTCCGTCACCAGGGAGGGCCACACGCACAATGTGGACACCCTGGAAAAAGGCATCTCTTTGCTGGAGGAGTGGGGGATTCTCCCGGAAGAAGAGGTTGCTCCGGCAACCTCCCCCAGACCCAGGGCGCGGTCTGACCCCGCGTGGAAAACTGTCACTAACAGGAACGCCAAGTCTCACAATTGAATCCGGTTGGGGTACCTACCTACTTGTTCTCTCCTGGTAGGAGTCTCGGAGAGCCTTTGGGCCTGGACTCACCCCCACTTAATTTGTGCAGCTTGTTGCTGCTCTCAGGTATCCCTTCTAGGGTGCGTAAGGTTCATAACCAGCGCATGTTGGCTACTCGCCAAGTATTTGACTGTTTTTGTTATTTTTTTGTTCTCCTGTTCACTCCCTTTCCTTTTATGTTCCTCCTTTTTTCTACACATCATCCTCAAGTGCTGCTTCAGCGTTGCAATCATTGTCTACGGAAGAAGAGCTTCCCCCTGCATGGAGAAAGTGAGAAACCTGGCTTCTTCCATCTACCTACCATCGTTCGGGACGCCTTTACCCTCTCAACTAACCGTGAGTGCTCTCTTGACCTCTTCTTGGTACAACCAATTTATTACTTGCCATGCCCTGTTTGGCCACTGGAGGGAGACCTTCCCTTACAAATGATCTCCTGCAATAACTCTCTACACATTGTTCTATTGCCGTTACAATGGGGGTAAAATTTCTTTCTATTAACTCCAATGGTCTAAATCACCCTGTTAAGAGGAAGTCCATGTGGAAAGAGGCCACTTCCAATCGGGCGGACGTTCTGTGTGTGCAAGAAACGCACTTTTCCTCACTGTCTCCCCCTCAATGTTCACATGGACGCTTCCCGCACGTCTTTACAGCCAACTCATCTAATAAAACGAAGGGTGTACTCACAGCCATCAGTGACACGGTTGCTTTTAAACTCCATGAAGTTATCCCCGACACGGGGGGCCGATACATTGTTTTGATATGTGACATTAACACCACCACATTCACTATTGTGAATATCTACTCCCCGAACAAGCACCAAGTTCGTTTCTTCAATAGATTAATGGCCAAAGTAATGGCGCACCAGAAGGGAAAGCTGGTCATATGTGGAGATTTCAATGCTACCCCGGACCCAAGGGTTGACTCCTCCTCGGGCGCCAAACGCTCAAGCCCGGTATTGGCAACTTCAATACACAACCATGATCTATTCGACGCCTGGAGGTGTCTACACGCCGGGGAACGAGATTTCACTTTTTTTTCCTCGCCCCATGGGGCTTACTCCAGAATTGATCTCTTCTTAGTCGACCAGCTCACCCTCTCCAAGGTGTCAGACACTGCCATCAATTCGATTACGTGGTCGGACCACGCATCCATCACTCTCACCCTGGATGATGGCATGGCTGACAGTACACCGTCTCTATGGAGGGTCAACTCATTCTTGCTGCAGCAAGATGAGTCTAAGAAACTCATCGAAAGACACTTAAACGATTTTTTCAGTACTAATGTCGGCTCTGTTCAGGATCAATTTGTCTTGTGGAACGCCCATAAGGCGTATGTCAGAGGCATCCTCATCCAATTGGGGGCGAGGGCTAAGAGGCAGCGGCAGCAGAAGTTAACAGACCTTACCAAAGAAATATTCAGGCTTGAAACATCTAACAAGCAAAATCCCTCCCCGGTACTCTCCCAAAAATTAAACACACTGAGACATGACCTCAGGCTCCTGTTACTGGAATCATTCGAAAAATCGTCCCGTAGGTTAAGAATGACGTACTATGCAACGGGTAACAAGGCAGGTAAATTATTGGCCCGCAAAGTGAAAGGTGTAAGACATAAACTCAAGATTCCTTATATTATCCATCCCGTTAGCAAATGTAAGCTCCAGCATCCTCAAGCTATAGCAGATGCTTTCAGCCACTACTATGGTTCCCTGTATAACTTAAAAAACGATGCAGATACTTTCCAACCTGAACCAGATGCCATAGGCAAATTCTTGCAGGGCCTGAATATACCATCTTTATCCCCTGATCAACTACGATCACTAAACCAGCCCTTTAGCAAAGAGGAAATCCGCAAGGCTATTGAGTCCCTCCCTAAAAATAAAGCCCCTGGCCCCGACGGGTTTACGGGGGATTACTACAAAACCTTCAATCAGATCTTGACCCCTTACTTGGAGGGTGTGTTAAATGCTGCTGCTGCCTCGGCCGCCTTCCCTACTGAAATGTTATCCGCTATCATTGTGACCTTCCCGAAGACAGGGAAGGAACCTACGTCACCTTCGAATTTTAGGCCGATATCCCTACTTAACGTAGATGTAAAAATGTATGCTAAGATCATTGCCACACGCCTATTAGACATTCTCCCTCTGATTATACATCCCGACCAGACGGGATTCACCAGGGGGCGTCAGACTTCGGACGCCACTCGCAGGTTGATTAATGTTATTCACTTGGCCAACCTGCATAAAAGGCCTTCTCTGTTCTTGGCTCTAGACGCAGAGAAGGCCTTTGATCGCATTCACTGGACCTATATGGCTCGAGTTTTGGAGAGATTCGGCTTTGTGGGTCCTATCCTGTCCGCAATTATGGCCCTATATTCCAACCCCTCCGCCCAGGTGCTTGCGTCAGGAGTTTTGTCCAGTCCTTTTTTAATTTCCAATGGCACCAGGCAGGGGTGCCCATTATCGCCACTAATTTTTAACCTACTAATGGAACCCCTAGCTATATACTTTCGCTTACATCCTGACATTAAAGGCTTTCCTACCCAAAACTCTACTCACACCATTAGCCTATTCGCAGATGATATCATCTTAATTCTCACAGACGTGGAATCCTCCCTGGCTTCGGCCCATGCGGCTCTGGAAATGTTTAATAAACTGTCTTACTATAAAGTAAATGAAAGTAAGTCCTACCTTATGGGAGTGGGTATAGCCCCCCCACTGAGGAAAAGACTCGCCGCTAGGTTTCCATACACCTGGAAAGATAGTGGTCTGAAATACCTGGGTATATCACTAACGGCAACTAATGGTGAATTGTTTGCAGCTAACTATGCCCCGCTTCTCGGCTCTATGAGCAAGTCACTACGAGATATATCCAAAATTGAACTGCTTTGGTCCGGCCGTCTAGCGGCATTTAAAATGATAGTCCTACCGCAATTATTGTATCTCTTCAGGTCGCTACCGATCCCTGTCCCCGCCTCCTTCTTTTCAAAACTTCAGTCCCTACTGAACAGTTTCTTATGGCAAGGCAGGAAAGCGAGATGTTCATTTAAAAAGCTAATAGCGGGTAGAAGAGTCGGGGGTATTGGTCATGTCCTCCTAAAGGACTACCACTCAGCCGCAGTTCTCTCGCAGGCTAGGCTATGGTTCGTGCAAACCCACACCCCTAGATGGTTAGAATTGGAAGTAGCGCAGGTCCCGGGTCATTGTTTATCCGACATTTTATTATCCAGTCGAATCCTTATGCCGGCCCTGACCCAACTCTCTCCCACGATGGTAGCCACTATTCGCGCCTGGGAGAAGTTTGTTTCTCACACCTTTTCAGGTCAGGACGTTAAACTGTTACCCCTTCCCATCTCCAGTCTACCATTGATCATACCAGGCATATCTGTTGCGCACTGGTTAATTAAAGGCATCAAAACAGTAGGAGATTTGATGTCAGGCCCCACTCTTAAGTCATTTCAGACTCTACAGGGCGAATTTGACTTGGCGGACACTGACCTGTATAGGTATCTCCAAATATCTCACTTCCTCAAAATGTCACCCCAAACATCTACCACACTCCCCTGGCGAGCTATGCTATATTTTACCAACCCCACGACTAACATTAAGGGGATATCGCTATTTTATAATCTCTTAAACAACAAAAACATATTTATTAAAACCTCGTATATGGAAACATGGGAGCGGGATATAGGTGCAACGTTCTCCGATGATCAATGGCAATCAGCTTTACGGAACACATTCTCTGCGACTAAGAGTGTGAATCTGTGGGAACTATCGCACAAAATTCTGGTGCGGTGGTACCTAACACCATCTCGCCTGTCTAAATTTGACCCCAAAATCTCCTCCCTGTGCTGGAGGAATTGCGGAGAGGTAGGGACGTTGCACCATATCCTGTGGGCCTGCCCTTCACTCATTCAATCATGGGTGAGTGTGTTTAATCTAATATCCCAGCTCGCAGGGGTCCGGATTATCCGCTCGGCGGGGGCGGCGCTTCTATCCCTAGGCTTAGATAGTGTCCCGTTCTCCTCAAGAACCATAATCACTCATTTACTACTCAGTACTAGGTTAAGTATTGCAAGACACTGGAGGGATGTAGGCCCACCTTCGATGAGTGAAGTGGTGGAAACGACCAATACCCATGCCTCCTATGAACTATTGTTTGCCGCATCTCAGGGTAAAATGACCAATATGGAACGTAAATGGTATAGGTGGAATAGGTGGTATAGTTCGGTTCATAAACATTGATGATCACTTCTGTCTAAGGGTTACAAGGAGGAACAACACTTTATACTTTATAATTTATTATTTCAGTTTATTTTTTGTTCTTGTTCTATTTTATTTTGTTGGATTTCTTTAGTTCACTCATTATTCTTGACCATATGGTCTTTATATGCTAAATATCGGAGGTGCTCACGATGAGCAGGCTTTTTGCCGTGGAGTGCGGGCCTCGGTCGCCCGGGCCCGTGGTCTATGACAGTGCTATGGGCCTGGGTGTCTTCAGATGTATTAGGGAGGGGCATGCGGACGGCCGCCGTCAGCTCTCCCGACGCACAGAGTGCTCCCAAAGGGGTGCGTGGGGGAGTGGGCGGTGTGCCAGCCCGGAGCTTTGACCGAGAGGCAGTACTAAGATTTACTGAGCACTGTGGTTATTTGATGTTTAATGTTTCATAATCAATGGTTCAAAATCTTTGTTTCAGTGTTTAATACGTTATTATCTACTATCCCATTCTTGCATGTGTTTTGAATGTATCCGATGAAGCTATACAGACCTCCATATGCTTATGATCTATCTTGTTTGTTTTATCTTTTATTCCCTTGTTTGCATAAAACTTCAATAAAAACCTATTGAAATGAATAATGCGTTTTCTGACACCAGTGATGGGGGGGGGGGGGTATTATTGCGTCTGCTGACATCAATGCTGGGTTAATGCGTTTGCTGACACCAGTGCTGGGGGTTAATAATGCGTTTGCTGACACCAGTTCTAGGGGTTTTTGCAAGTGCAACCATAGCAACCCTGGTACTTCTCCCACTGCTCTGGACCTGCTCCTTTGCCTGATAGAAATGTATTCGCAGGAGTACATCCCTCGGGACCGTTTCTGCTAGATGGCGTGGTTTAGGGATCCTGTGAATGCGGTCAATTGTTAGCTCAACGGAGGACAGCTCCGGCAGCAATGTAGAGAATAGGGTAGATGCAAATGTGCGGAGGTCCGCGGGGGGGACGGACTCTGGGACACCCCTAATCTTAATGTTGTTGCGTCTGGATCTGTCTTCGAGGTCCGCGAGCTTTGATTTAACCCAATCTGTGTCCTCCTTTTGGGCCCTGCATGCATCTACAAGATCGTTTACCGTGTCAGCACACTCCTCCATCTTGTCCTCAATGTATGACACCCTGTCTCCCATATGTTGCATGTCAGTTGTAAATTTATGCATCAGTGAGGATAAGTTAGACATAAATGAAGACTGGAGCAGCACAACATGTCTTTCATCGTGGTGTCCAGGACAGGCTGCCCCGATGTGGGGAAGGCCGCGATGGAGGACTTTAGTGAGGATATGGCGTTAGGGTTGTGAAGTGCTGTACTCACAGTTCCGGCCTGGTGTGCTGAGTCCAAGCGCATCCGCGCTTTTGCTGGGCTTCGCGTTCCTGGGGACATCGGAGGAGAACCATCGTGGGGTAGAGGTGTAACATCACCCTCCATATCGCCCGTGTCGCTGCTGGGGAGATCTGTGTATGCTGCGGGCGTCTGCCTCGCAGCTCCGTCGGCACCATCTTGGATTCCCCGCCGAACGGGCTGGAACGAGAATGCTGACAGCTTCTGGAGGTAACGTTCCTCCTTACGCTTGCGGGACATAATCTCCCCAGGCTGTGGCAAGCTTACAGCGGCAATCGGTGAGCACGATAGACCCGGGGAATCGCTGGAATTTAGTCGCTTTTCGTCCGGCCGGCGGGCGCTTGTGTCTTAGGCTGCCATTCTCCTTGCGCGCGAGCCACGCCCCTCTTAAAAAACTATTTTGACAACTATTATGGGATCCACGTAATCAGGAACATCATTTTTTTTTTTTTTTTACCGGTCCTGTGCTTTAAAAAAAAAAAAAAAAAGCATAGTTTGGGGGATTTTTTAAAAGCTGAAAGCTGTAAATAAATAAAATAAATATTGCAAAAATGGTTCTGAGGTTAAAAGTGAAGCACCTGGCCTGATGGTGAAAGGGTTAAATAACCTAATTAAATGCTTTAGCATCATGTATAATAAACAACTGCCCTTGTTAAATAAAATGTGTGTTTTTTACCTTTCTTCATGCTATGTTGTATCTCAGTACTGCTGATTTTCTGTAGCCTCTTTGCAACTACTCCCTGTCTACCTGTCCTCCAGTAATGGCTGCATGGCATTTCAGAGGTAGGCTTTCCTGGTGACAATAGTAGACAATTTCTGCATACTAGGAGCTGAAAAGGCCACTTTATAACAAGAAATGCCTGAGCAAAGACCTTAATATTAGGAATACCAACTATTATTTTAATGAAAGCTGTAGATTTAATAAAAAAGACTTTAGAAATCACATTAACATGTTAAAGCTTATCTGAGATTTTAGTGGTTGAATATACTTGAAATGTACAAAATAAAGATGTTGTGCAAATAATTAAAGGATAAAAATATTTTGTAACTTTTAAAATACAATTACCCAAGAATAATTATAATTTCCCTCCATCTTTTCACATTCCATAATACACAGACATAAACTAGAAGAGGCTTTTATGGATCTGTATATGAAATACAATGCTCAAACTATAACCAACAGACTTAATGACTTAATAGTAAATGTCACAATGATCACTTAAAATGTGTTCTTACAAATAATATACAATATTTCCTTCTACTGTATACAGAGATGCGTTTTGCTTTTTGTGTGTAAATTTCTTTTTTATGTTCAAGACTAAAATATGTAATTTTAAAAATTACTGTATGTTTGTTTCTTTTGCACAAATGCATACATTTGTATGAATTATTGCACATAAATATTTGTAATGCTAACCCCCAGGGGGAAGCTGGACACAACCCAGGTCTTCCTTACTCGTTCAGAGGCTGCCAGACCCAGATATCAGTTCCAGAGCACACCAATAAACACAGCCTCAATTTAGGGGTTGACTGAATTTTTTTTGCAGTACTTGAACCCAAATGGGTAGAGGGATGAGGGTGCAGAATGCTCTAAAATACACTCAGGCATAGAGGACATATTCTCAAGCAAAGTCCTTTTGTAGCAAATATTACTGGACGTAGAGGGAACAGCCAGCTCGTTTGTGACTATTTGAGAGTAGTTGCAGTCCTTGCATCACCCTCAAAGCACAAGTGTTTCCAAGCAGGTTTCCTTAGGGCCAAACATATGCTGAGGTCCAACAGCAACAACTCTCCAGTAGCACAGGGCTGGCTCCCAGGAGCAAAGGCCCCAGGAAAATATACTCTCTAAATAGTCCTCCCAAACATTTATCTTCTCCCCAGCCACACCTTCAGGGCACCCCCTCCAAAAGGTTGGTGGAGGTCAGATAAATATTCATAACCCAGTGTCAACTAAAGCATTTTAGTAGACTAAATGAATACTATTTTAGTCGACTAAAATTAAAATTCCATTTTAGTCAAAAGACTAAGACTACAACTAAAAAGTTAACACTGGTCTGTAGTGCATGTTCATACCTTAAAACCATAAATAATAACATATTAGACTTTTCACTGCAGTAATTGTAGAGACATATTAACCAATGCATTACAATTTAATTACACTCATTTGATTTTAGACGACTAAAATTAGTTTTAGTCAACTAAAATGTACTGGAGATTTTAGTCGACTAAAACATAGGACATTTTGTCAACTAAAATATGATAGAGATTTGGTCCGCTAAATACGACTAAAACAATTGCAGAAGACTAAAATGGGACTACAGCTAAATGCCATTTTAGTCCTAAGGCTGCATTTACACCTGAGCGTTTTGTCGCCTGAAGCGTGACGCTCAAAAACGCTACAGGAAAAAAAAAAAAACATTATTCTCCTTGGAGATGGTTCACATCCCCACTCCAAAACACCGAACGCCTGAAGCTCAAACAAGTCCCGGACCCTTTTTTGATGCGCGAATCGGACGGCTTGGGCATTTTACATTGGTGACAAATGACCTGTACAAAACGCCACAAATCGCCTACGCTTAGGTGTGAATGCAGCCTAAGGCCTCGTACACACGAGGCAATAGATTTGTTCAAAACGGTCTGTCCGACCGATTTGAACAAATCTGTCTGCTGTCATTTTGGTTTGCTCGCGTGTACACACGAGCAAACCAAAATCCCCGCCAGCAGACAGCGCGCTGACGTGTCGGTGACGTGGCGGTGACGTTGACGCCGCCACGTCACCACACCAGGAAGTAAAACACTTCCGCGCATGCGCCGAATCCATTCGGCGCCGGTGCGAGACGACATGTCTGCTGGTAAGTGTACTAACCAGCAGACATGTCGGGCGGACGGGTTCCCACCCGATAGATTTCAAAGCATGCTTTGAAATGTGTCGGGTGGCCAAATCCGTCGGCTCGCCCGTACACACAATCGAATCTGTCTGCTGAAACGGTCTAGCAGACTGTTTCCAGCAGACAGATTTGATCGTGTGTACGAAGCCTTAGGCCTCGTACACACGAGGCAATCTATTTGTTCAAATCGGTCGGACCGACCGATTTGAACAAATCTGTCTGATAGGATTTTGGTTTGCTCGCGTGTACACACGAGCAAACCAAAATCCCCGCCAGCAGACGGCGCGCTGACGTGTCGGTGACGTGGCGGTGACGTTGACGCCGCCACGTCACCGCACCAGGAAGTAAAACACTTCCGCGCATGCGCCGAATCCATTCGGCGGCGGTGCGGGACGACATGTCTGGTGGTAAGTGTACTCACCAGCAGACATGTCGGGCGGACGGATTCCCAACCGATAGATTTCAAAGCATGCTTTGAAATCTGTCGGGTGGCCAAATCCGTCGGTTCGGCCGTACACACGATCGAATCTGTCTGCTGGGACGGTCTAGCAGACCGTTTCCAGCAGACAGATTTGATCGTGTGTACGAGGCCTTAGACTAAAACGAAATCGAAATTTGCTGCCAAAATTAACACTGCCAGTGGCTAACCCTCCTGCTATTTATGGAAGCTTCTTCCAAAGTCAGACAGGAGCAATCAACCACCAGGCTTAGGAAAACCTGACTCAACCAAGAAAATAACCTGCTGCTCAGTATAGCACAGTTAAAAACTGAGGCCCAGATTCAAAGACTGTGGGCGCACATTACGCCAATGTAGCGCAAACGCTGTACGCCACGCAGCGCAGAGAGGCAAGCCAGTGCTCCCAGCGCTGTGCCAGCGTGGGTTTCGAAGGCGCAGGCCGGCGTAGGTGGAAGTGGGCGTGACCCGATACAAATGATGGTCCGAGCATGGTGCAGTTCGTGATAGCTGGGCGTAAAACACGCCCAGCTATCACGAACTGCGCATGCGCCGTGACGTGGGCACATGCACAGCACCCTTATGCGCCTGCTCACAACCACGCCGGCTCAACTGCCTAAGCTACGCCGGATCACCATGTACGCCGTGAACTTAACGTACGCTCAGCCAGACACGTCCAACGTACAATACGCCGGCTTGTGTTCCCTGGTGCAGACCTTTGCATGTCTGTTGCCGGGTTGCACCTCATCTATGGGGAATAACTTTACGCCGGACGTACAACTTACGTGCACCTCGCGTAGCATGCGTCGGGCGCACTCACGTTCGTGAATCGCCGTATTTCCCTCATTTGCATGTTTCAATGCCTAATAAATGGGAGCAGCAACATGCGTCCAGCCCATATGTGCGCTCATGCAAGCTACGTCGGTGTAGGGTGGCAAGTTTTTAGGTGTATGTTGGTTTGTGGGTCTGGCGCACACATACACTGGTGCACATTTGCACTTACGTTGCCGTAATGTGCGATACATCGGCGTAAGTGCTTTGTGAATCTGGGCCTAAATGTATCCAGCCCAGGGAATAGTGTTACATATTTCATATTTATTGTAAGACACCAGTTGGAATTCTATTACACTTTTCTGTATATTTACAAGGGTCAACTATTCACCAGTCTGCTTTTCTAAACAAAGTCTGCTGTTTACTGAGCTCAATAGCTCTACCTCAAATTTGATTAATGTGAAAGCTGTATTTTAAATGAAAGTTCTATAATAAAAGCATACACTTTAATTGTATAACATCAGCTTTGTAATAGCAATAAAAACAACAGAATGTTTGACAATCCTTTATAAGGTTACCTGAAAAATTCTGCCTATCTGCTGCCATCTCTTTGAGAAACTTTCTGGTTTCACTGCACACTTTTCAGCTACTCCTCTGCTGTTTACTTAAAATTTCTAGAAACTACATATCCCATGGTACCTAGCTGCCTGAAAGCAGTTATTCCTGTAAAAAGTCTGTCTCCTGAAACTACTTTTCTCAGCACCTCTGTGTGATACAACAGTGCCTATTCACAGGGCATAGTGAATATGTGGAGTTGACTACAAATAATTTAAATACAATGTGGAAATTAATATAACATTTTACATTTTGAGCATAGATAACCTTTACATGTAGTGCTACCACCAAAGGAGCCACTTGGTAATTTGGGTTCTCTGTTCTGCATATCAACTCCAAGAACACCCTCAGTGCCTCTGGCACACCTGGTTAAAGGAAAATTACTGCAACCTTTTTTAAGAACATGAGTATAGGTACCTTTAGTTCGGCTGTAAATTAGCACCAGGAAATAGACAAAAGACTGTGTCGCGATCAAGCATCGGGCTTGAAGGCCAATTGCAATAGCAGCAGAGCAGATGTTCACATAGGTCATCCTGGCTGATGACACAGGCTCTCCTGAGGTGCGGAGTCTAAGCGCTAAGTGCTAACAGGTGTTCACCAGAGCTCCTGATGGTGGAGATGGATTTTGCTGCATGTTAGCACCAGGTCGCGGTCCTCAGGATCGCCCCACCAGGAGGTGAGCAAGCTGGGGTCCAGTAGCGGATAAGCAGATAAGGATCAAACAAAAGCGTGGTCAGTAAACAAGCCAAGGGATCAATCACGAGTGGTTGCAGATTGGGATCAGGCAGTAGAGTAGTCCAGAAACAGGCTGAGGGTCAAACACGGGTGGTTGCAGATTGGGATCAGGCAGTAGAGTAGTCCAGGAACAGGCCGAGGGTCAAACACTAGTGGTTGCAGGTACAAATGGCAGCAGAGCAGACACAGTCTGCTAGACAGAATAATCAGTATGTCAAGGTAACTTAGAGGCCTGTACCACTAGACTGGAATCGATACATACATCAGCAAATTCAGCAACATATGGTGCATATAAGCTTTAACTGCAAAATGTATAACAATTACTATAACTAGTCAATAGTGCACTCTAGAAGAATGGCTAGGATATGGTACAATATATCTTCAGAGGTACTGTGATAGACTCACCTGGGAGAGAGGCTTTTGGAGGGAACTGAATGCTGGCCTATTGCCTACCGA
Source organism: Rana kukunoris (assembly GCA_029574335.1). Lineage (NCBI taxonomy): Eukaryota > Metazoa > Chordata > Amphibia > Anura > Ranidae > Rana > Rana kukunoris. The sequence continues at coordinate 361,338,601 of CM056051.1, read as the reverse complement.
TTATGGGCCCTGGCATTTGGTGGAATGATGCTCTTTGTGAGCTTTATGCCTGGGGAGTGACCCTTTAGGTGGTGTTACTTTGGATTCAGGTCCATGTCCCCCCAAGACACACAGACTCTGGGAACCCTGTATATGCCATATTAGAAATAGTGACTGATTCATAATGTTGGTACACATAATGTTAGAAGATGCTGATGTTCAACTCCAGCCACCTGTCTGTCTGTTGTCTGCTATAATGTAAATGAGTCTAGTATGGCTTCTAAGAGTATTTTACCCATTGTTGTTAGTGCTAATTAAACCTCCAATTGTATGAAGGAGTTCTTTGTTTATATGTATGATAATGTCTATTGTAGTTAGGGAGTCACATCGGCTACTTTAAGGGATTAGTTAATTAGCTCATGTTAATTTATGTTTCTGGTTACAGGTGTATTGTTAGAGTAATATTGGCAGGAGGTGGGGGAAACCTCCTCTTTAACTGTATATAAGACATGTATTCTTGTTCTAATAAACAGTCCATGTTCATCAACCAAATGAGTATTGTCTTGTTTTGTGCTTGTTAGCGGTTGAAATATCTGATATCAATATTCAGACTGGCAGGAAGCGTCAACTTCACCGCCACGTCACCGGCCTGTCCGCCGGCAGGGATTTTGATCCGATGGTGTGTACAGCCATCGGACCAAAACAGCATGCTTTGAAATTTGTCTGCCGGAGACATGTCCGTCGCATATGTCTGCTGGTTAGTACACTAATCAGCGGACATATCTGCCCGCACATGCGTCAAAGCAGTCGTATGGATTTGACGCATGCGCGTGGAAGTGTTTCACTTCCTGGTGCGGTGACGTGGCGGCATCAACTTCACCGCCACGTCACCGGCCTGTCCGCCGGCAGGGATTTTGATCCGATGGTGTGTACAGCCATCGGACCAAAACAGCCCGGCGGACATATCCGATGGAACCGTTTCCATCAGATATATTCGATGGTGTGTACGCGGCCTTACACAGTAGATTTTCCTATTACTGATAAAGCAGCACATATACCTATATACTTCTTCCCTTGAACACATTTTATAAATTCTGCTATTTTTTGGAAATAAAGGAGCAAAGCCAACACTGTGTTTTTAAATGATTCAACCTAAAACATAAAGCTTTTCCATTGCCCCCTTTTCAAACAAACCAGATATTTGTACTATGTGCATACATACAAATATATATATATATATATATATATATATATATATATATATATATATATATATATATATATATATACTGTATGCATATAAACTCACAACTGTTAAGCTTGTTAGCAAATCTGCAGTTTAGTAGTGTGAATTATTCAAATATATGGAGAAGAATGGATGCAAATGGCTGAAAATCTTATACATAACACTAAAAATATCATGGCTATGGAAATCAGCTTGTCGCCTGTCTCAAATATTGTGGGTCTGTAGATGCCAAAAAGATTATTTGAAGTTATTTCTAAAGTCTAGCTGGTCTGTAATCTTAAAAACCATGGATGTCAATCTATTTATATACAGCAGGTCTCTGCCAACCTTTACAGCTAGATATTGCATTGGAATGTATGACATGATCTATCAAATGGCTACAGGGACACCATTCCACCTCTTTGCACTGTGATACCAAAATCTTTAGCAGTTTTCCTATATGTGTCTGGGATCTCAGGAACAAAAAACATCATTGGTTTGCAGAGGACACGTGACTGACACAAGAGGAAATATACGGTTCACATATACAGTAAAACCTTGGTTTCAGGGTAACTTGGTTTAAGAGAGTTTTCCAAGACAAACAATATTTTATAATACATTTTGATTTGATATACAAGCGATGTCTTGATATAAGAGTAGCGTCATGTCACAACTGGGAATAAAAGAGAAGAGAGGCACCTCTAAGTGTACAAACATTTAGCAACATATTGCTACACTAAAGCCCTGTACACACGATCGGTTTGTCTGATGAAAACGGACCGATTGACTGTTTTCATTGGACAAATCGATCGTGTGTGGGCCCCATCGGTTTGTTTTCCATTGGTAAAAAAAAAATAGAATATGTTTTACAATTTTCCTATGGATAAAAAACCGATCGTCTGTGTGAAAGTCCATCGGTCAAAAATCCACGCATTCTCAGAATCAATATGATTTAAAGTAGAGCCTCTAGGATAGTTATAGATAGATATAGAAATAAAAAGTACCATCATCCTGGAAATTCGATATAGAAACATTGGGTCTAAGGTCCCCAAACCTAGGACCAAACAAAAAAGGGGGGGGGGGCACAGTTGGACTATTGCGGTACATGTAGAATTGGATAACAAGATTACTAAATAAGGGTAAAATAATTTTATTAAATACACAGAAGAAAAAACACAATACAGAGCTTAAAATGGTGACGACCATACATAACGCCAGTATAATAATCTCGGATCCGTGGAAGGGGAAGGGGCGGGGGGGGGGGGGATGGGAGGGCGACCAGGGCAGGTATGAACAGACAGCTATATGCAAGTAAATGGGTAACTTACTGTGGATTGGGTAGATCACACAGTGATCCCGAGAATCGGCATCCCTTTCGCTGTGAGTAAAAGCATCCACATGGAGTGTGCCTTAAATAGCCCCAGAACAGGAAACCAAGTGAAAGGTTACAGCCCCGGGGGCGGGGCTGTTGACCTCACCAGGGTGATTAACCATCGGAGGACTTGCCAGGGATGGCAAAACCTCACCTGGAGCTGACGGGGGATAGCAAGCAGCTGAGCCCTAATGAAGGGAATAATTACAATTAAACAACATAAGAAATAAAATAAACAATTTAAATGACCAGGCCCTCCCTATATTAATTATTAATATCTTTCACTCTACATACCTGTCTAGTAGATCCATCCCCATGTTCTTGCCCTCTGGCCTCTACATGGGACCTCGTTCGGTGATTCTCCTCTGCGGGATACACCTAGGTAAGCAGCTGAGCCCCCTCTCCCCATTTAAATCTTGTATTCCTAATTTATGTATAACCAATTGTTTTTTAACTTAATTGTAGACATACTTCTGATGAAGCGGTCAATACCGCGAAACCGGTCAAGATTGTCATGACCCCCAACGCATTATTTTGTTCCCCACCGGGATTATTATACTGGCGTTATGTATGGTCGTCACCATTTTAAGCTCTGTATTGTGTTTTTTCTTCTGTGTTTTTAATAAAATTATTTTACCCTTATTTAGTAATCTTGTTATCCAATTCTACATGTACCGCAATAGTCCAACTGTGCCCCCCCCTTTTTTGTTTGGTCCTAGGTTTGGGGACCTTAGACCCAATGTTTCTATATTCTCAGAATCAAGTCGACGCATGTTCAGAAGCATTGAACTTTCTCAGCATGTCGTAGTGTTTTACGTCACCGCGTTTGGACACGGTCAGATTTTTGACCGATGGTGTGTAGGCAAGACTGATGAAAGTCAGCTTCATCGGATGTCTGACGAAAAAATCCATTGGATTAGATTCCAATCAGATATCCGATCGTGTGTACAGGGCTTTAGAGGCGCCTCTCCCCTCTTTAATACTCTGTAGCTCTTGCTGGATTTTGCTTCTAACCCCCTTGTGGATGGACATTTTATGTTTACACAACCTGGTCACATTGCTATAATCTTTTTATATGGACTATAAACTGAAGAATTTATGAATAAATGGTTGTGGAGCGAATCATTTGAGTTTCCATTATTTCTTATGGGGAAATTTGCTTTGATATACAAGTGCTTTGCATTACAAGCATGTTTCTGGAACGAATTGTGCTCGCAATCCAAGGTTTTACTGTATCTTTCTTTCAAAACTCTGTTTGCCAACAGTGATATAATTAAAGCGGAATTTCACCCTAAATATAAGATCTCCCATGTGATCCAGCATACTGGCGTCAGCGCCAGTATGCTGTTTTTTTTTTTTTTTACTCGCACACTTACTGTATTATGCCGGAATTTCATTTTTTCCCCCGCGGTGGACGGCTCTAGTATTGCTCGTCACATCTTCCTAAAATACCCGATATGGACTCGGGTAATCTCGGCGAAAATGCGGCGCCTGCGCACAGACCTAGGAGCTGACTGCGCAGGCGCCGTATTTCTCCGAGTCCTATTTCGGAGGGCGTGACGCGCCATAGCCGTAGGACTCGGAGAAATACGGCGCCTGCGCAGTCAGCTCCTAGGTCTGTGCGCAGGCGCCGCATTTTCGCCGAGATTACCCGAGTCCATATCGGGTATTTTAGGAAGATGTGACGCGCTATACTGGCGCCGTCCACCACGGGGGAAAAAAAGAAATTCCGGCATAATACAGTAAGTGTGCGAGTAAAAAAAAAAAAAAACAGCATACTGGCGCTGACGCCAGTATGCTGGATCACATGGGAGATCTTATATTTAGGGTGAAATTCCGCTTTAATGACCACAGTAATTCTGCATGTAATTGAGAAAATTGACACGCATTATATGGCATAATGGAGGGCATACAGTATGGGTAATAAAGTAGATCTAAATTCACACACTAAAATGTTACGCAAGATTTAATATGAGCCTTGAACTGAAAAAAAGTAAATACTTACTATGTCACAGAGAGTATTTTGAAGTTTTAATTGTGCCTAAGCATTATCCAGACAAAGTTAACTTTATCCTGAAAAATATAGCTTTTGGTATGTAATTGTGTTCTGGCAGTCCTGAACCTACAGCCTCATAGTTGTATATCTGCGGTGTTAATCTCCTGCTCTGTTCTCTCTGACTGGTATGCTGGCCATACACTAGTAGTACATTAAGCCCTGAGAAATGTCTTAGAGCCAACACTCAGATCAGTGTCAGTTGTTGAGAGAGCAGGACGCTCTCAAACGAGTCACTCTCTCAGGGATAGTTCAGCCAGGCAGGGTCCTCCCACTGTGCGGCTCCAGGCCTCACAGGCAAGCAGGGCTTCCACCTCCCTGTCTTTTGCTGCCACTATCGCAATCCACCTGCTTCTAAGTACCTCTGAGTACCTCTGCTCGCTGATCCAGGCATCCCCTGGATCCTTCTCACTCCAGGTAAGAGCCTTACTGGGACCATTGACGGCCGTCCTTTTTAGGACAAGCCGCCATAAACATCCATGCCCCACGGCTCTCCCCTACTCCTTCCCCCCTCCTCGGTTGCTCCCCCGGGTGCTTTTTCCCGACAACCGCGCCAGCCTGTGGGGAATCGCGGGTGCCGCGATCTAGGAAAGACCGCGGCTTCACTTGCGGCCTAACGCCGCGCCGATCCCCACACGCTGCTTCAGCTCTCAAATAGGTCAAGAAACCCCCCCCCCCCTTACCCCAGAAGCACCCCCACACCGCTACCCCCGCTCGGGCGTCCCTCTCGCCATCCATCCCTACTAGCCTCCGATCGCTGGGGATTTGCGGCAGCCGCGACTCAGGAAAGGCCGCGGCTTCATCCGCGGCCTAGCGGCGCGCCGCTCCCCACCCCCAACCATCGGCACCTATTGCCCTAATCGGGCCAGAAAGCCCCCCCCCCCTACCCCTGTAGAGTCCCCTTGCCACCCGATCATCCTTCTCAGCCCCCCAGGCGGCACAGACAGTGATCTACTTAGCCTGGTACCCCCCCCAGCCTGGATCCTGCTGCCAGATCAGCGGCCAGCTTGCTCTACCCAGCCCTATCTCCCCCCTTTCAAATTCATTTAAAACTTGATCCAGGGCTTAACCCGATCGCCTCTTTAGGGGTCAGGAAGGAATTTTTTTCCCTACCACAGCATATTGGCGCAGCGTGGTCAGGGTTTTTTTGCCTTCCTCTGGACCAAGCCAGGATCAGAGGATTCAGTTATCCTTGAGAATCCACCCCCCCCCACCCCTTGTTCCACGGCGGCCATGGTTAATCGGCAATACTCGGCGGAGAACATTTGGGATCTGGATCGATTTGCCGCAATTCTGCCGGCCGCTACCAAAAAAACCCTAAGAAATCTGCGACTTTTGAGGATCGATCGACGATCGACTACCAAAAATCGCAGCCATTTACCACAGCCGAAGCACATATCATGTGCTTTGATTAACACTAGATCTGCAGTAAAACACCGATTAGAAATCCATGATTTCATATTGCAACATGACTTAGACTGCCTCTTTATTACAGAGAGCTGGCTCACAGCCGACTGTAACACCATTCTAGGAGAATTGGTGCCAGAAAACTACCGTATTATAACGGAAAATAGAATAGGGCAAAGAGGAGGAGGATTGGCGGTGATCTATAAGACGCATCTTGCGATCACAAAACCAAGCCTTCAAAACCCTCTTCCATTCATGGAAACCCTTACTCTTCAACTGCAAGTAAACTGCCAGGAGACCGTCCGGATTCTACTCTGCTATAGGCCACCCGGCCCAAAATCTCCCATCATTGACGGACTTTGTCTCCACTTATACCCTGAACAGCAAACACCTGCTGCTGCTTGGGGACATCAACCTCTGGGCCAACTCCCTGCAAGACCCCATTGCTGACGCCTGCATCAACCATCTGGAAGGATTAGGGCTTCAGCAACTAGTATGTGGGCCCACACATGCTTCAGGTCACACACTCAATCTTATTTTCAGACAAGATCTGGAAATAAAAATCGTGGAAAATTAACCATTGCCATGGACAGATCACCATGCAATTAAATTCATTATTTCCGAATTCCCCCCCTTAACAAAAACATCAAATCCAGTGACAACACACTGGACCAAATGTCAGAAGAAGCTCCACTCGGAACTCTTCAAAGTCACGTTAGGGGAAAAAATAAAGACAATTCAACCGCACCAAACGGCGGAAGAAACACTGGAGGCCATAAACACAGCACTATTGCAGTCAGTTGACTTGATAGCGCCGAAACGAAAGACCCAGATCCGAAAAAATAACTCCAGCTGGTTCAACAACCAGCTGGCGTTACTGAAGCAAGAGCGCAGAAGGGCAGAAGCCGCCTGGAAAAGAAGCTCTTCTGATGAGAACTTCTCGATCTACAAGGCAATAACCAGAAAATACTACAAGCAAATCTTCGAGGCCAAGAAAAACTATTTTTCTGAGGCTATCAACGGTGCCCTAAACCGCCCCCGCGAACTCTTCAAGCTGGTCACTCAGACCATGAATCCAGGATGTCTTGAAGCCCCCAACTTGGATACACAAGAATTTTGCGATGAGTTATCGGATTGCTTCATTAACAAAATTGAAGCAATCCTTCAAAGCATTCAGCAAAACAATCTCTCTCCTAGCCCCCCCCCCCCTCCGTAGTTATTTACACAACACCTGCAGTAATTCACCACAGTTAGGTGAGTTCACGCTGGAACCCATCTCCATTCAGACCACAAAAAATATCATCGGCACTCTGCGCAACAGCACTGCGCCAAATGATATTATCCCCACCAAACTGCTGAAAGAATGCGCCGACATCCTGGCACCTCCTGTCACGCAGCTTATCAACCAATCCTTCAGGGAGGGCAAAATGCCCTCCCAGCTGAAGGAGGGCATTATTCAACCTATCTTGAAGAAAGCCACCCTGGATCCTAAGGACCCACTCCACTGGCGCCCCATTACAGGCCTAAATGTTCTCTCCAAGGTAATGGAGAAAGTAGTGGTTCAGCAGCTGCAACAGCATCTAGATACCCACAACTTACTTGATCCATTGCAATCAGGATTTCGTCCTGGACACGGGACGGAAACAGCATTGCTTAAGATATGGGACGACGTTCTCGAGGCCGCAGACGAAGGAGAATCTTCTCTTCTGGTTCTGCTGGACCTAAGCGCAGCCTTTGATACAGTAGATCACAGGCTGTTATTGACTCGGCTGGCTAAAATAGCCAAAGTTGCAGAAAGCGATCTATCCTCGTTCTCCTCTTTTTTGGAAAACCAATCGCAAATAGTGAATCTAGGACCCTTCACTTCGGAAAAACGCACATTATCGTGCGGGGTCCCTCAAGGATCTCCCCTGTCGCCGATGTTATTCAACATCTATGTGCGTCCTCTTTTCGCAATTATCAGCAGCCAAAAACTGCTATATCACTCATATGCAGACGACACGCAACTGTACTTCCGCATTTGCAATAAGAAGGATCACCACCTCAATCTAGAGACCTGTCTCTCTTTGATAGAGGACTGGATGACAAAGAGTTATCTCAAACTCAACAGAGCGAAAACAGAACTTCTTCAGTTTCACGCCAAGTGTAGGAATCAACCGGCAACAACTTGGATCCCCCCACCCATTCTGGGCAAAACCATCACCCCTAGCACCAAAGTCAAAAGTCTTGGGGTCATCTTTGACTCCTACATGACAATGGACGCACAAATAGGGTCAGTTGTCAGCGGATCTCACCATCTGCTGCGCCTACTACGCAGACTCACTCCTTTTATTCCCAAGAAAGACATAGCGGTCGTGGTGGGAGCAATTGTAAACTCCAGACTGGACTATGCAAATGCCCTTTACCTCGGACTCCCCAAGTACCAAATCGCTCGTCTTCAAGTCGTTCAAAATACGGCCGCCAGACTTGTGACTGGGAAAAAACCCTGGGAATCAGTCTCACCTTCACTGAGATCCCTTCACTGGTTGCCAGTTAAAGACAGAATCACCTTTAAAGCACTCTGTCTAACGCATAGATGTATCCATGGGAATGCTCTCCATTATCTATGCCAGGGATCTCCAAACTACGGTCCTCCAGCTGCTGTGGAACTACACTTCCCATGAGGCATTGTAAAACTCTGACATTAGTAGACATGGCTAGGCATGATGGGAATTGTAGTTCCTGAACACCTGGAGGGCCATAATTTGGAGACTCCTGATCTATGCGAAAAAATAAAAGCTCACAATCCCAATCGTATTCTACGATCCACCAATCAAAATCAGCTTCAGATACCGAAAGCCAGATACAAGTCCAAAGGAGACAGGAGATTCGCTGTCCAAGGTCCCAGACTATGGAACGCCTTACCAGCCAGCATTCGGTTGGAGGAAAACCACTTAGTCTTCAGGAGAAAGATCAAGACTCATCTCTTTTGATCTCAAAGGAGACAGGAACAACAAGCGCCCAGAGGCGATTTACTTCGCATGTGCTGCGCTATATAAGTTTTCATTCATTCATTCATTCATTAAAAACGTTGAATTGTTTGTCAGACCAAACTACTATACCATCATGTAGGTACCATATTTTGAACGGTAAATCATTTGAATGCCATACTATGTGTCAATTTCATATTCAGTTTTTTTTTAAATAACCTGTTATAACATATAGCATGTTGCTGTGTTTTTGGGCTAAATACTTTAAACATTAAAAACCTTCAGGTCATATTTGCAGCCACAAAATACTTACTAGCTGTGAACGAATTGTCCCATTACAGGCCCCATTACAGGCCCCAAAAATTAGCTGACAGGCGTTCACCTGACAGCAAACAACTTTGTATTCTGTGGCCGGAGGTACATTAAGCTATTCACCGGATACAGAAGTAAGTGTCGGCCAGTACAGGCCCCAAAAATTAGCCCACAGGCGTTCACCTGACAGCAAACAATGTTGTATTCTGTGGTTGGAGGTACATTAGGCATTCACAGGATAAATAAGTGCAGGCCCCAAAAATTAGGCATTCAACAGACATAAAAGACCTTTTATGCCGCTATATTTAACTAAGACAGGGACCATGAATTGTTATGGGTGGTGGCGGATATTTGTGGCCTGTCATGAAGAATTTGAATCAAACATGGTCTACTGGTCATAAGTCTTGAATTCCTCCCAGATCCATGCCTCATTCATTTTTAGAAATGTGAGGTAGTCAACACTGTCGTGAGCTAGGCGAGTGCGCTTATCGTACACGACCCCCCCCCCCCTGCTGTGCTGAACGTCCTTTCGGACAGGACACTGGACGAGGGGCAAGACAACAGTTCCATTGCAAATTGTGCAAGCTCTGGCCAGAGGTCAAGCCTGCCCATTCAGTAGTCCAGGGGTTCATCACTTCTCAGTGCATCCACATCGGCCGTTAACCCGATGTTGTCGTACTCCTGTCAGTCTAGGCCAGGGGTGTCAAACTGGCGGCCCTCCAGCTGTTCCGAAACTACAAGTCCCATCATGCCTCTGCCTGTGGGAGTCATGCTTGTAACTGTTAGGCCGCGTACACACGAGGGGATATGTCCGCTGAAAACGGTCCGATGGACCGTTTCAGCAGACATCTCCGCTCGTGTGTATGGGCTAGCGGACAGATTTCTCCACCCGACAGATTTCAAAGCAAGCTTTGAAATCTATCCGGTGGGAATCTGTCCGCCCGACATGTCTGCTGGTTAGTACACTTACCAGCAGACATGTCGGCTCCCACCGCCGCCGCGCCGCTGCCGAATGGATTCGGCGCATGCGCGGAAGTGTTTTACTTCCTGGTGCGGTGACGTAGCGGTGACGCGGCGGCGTCAACGTCACCGCCGCGTCATCGCCACGTCACCGCGCCGTCCGGCGGCAGGGAATTTGATCCGATGGTGTGTACACGCCATCGGATCAAACTCCCGATCGGACATATCCGATGGAAATGGTCCGCGGACCGTTTTCATCGGATATATCCGATCGTGTGTACGCCGCCTCAGCCTTGCAATGCCTCATGGGACTTGTAGTTTTGCAACAGCTGGAGGGCTGCCAGTTTGACACCCCTGGTCTAGGCGTTCCCTGATGCTGGATCCGAAGGACAGCTGTCGATGGGTCGGCTGAAAGAATGATCTCATATCATTAGTGACCAACACTTCTTCATACCGCAGAGCTGTGGGCACTCCAGCCCTGATTAGCGGGACCCCGTGACTGACTTTAAATCGTGGGAAGGTCCCGCGGAATCCAGGACAGTTGGGTGTTGAATTCCTCCCAGATCCATGCCTTATTCATTTTTAGAAATGTGAAGTAGTCAACACTGTCTTGAGCTAGAAAAAGAGAAGGGGTTTGGGACTTTAAATGAAATGCGTTTTAATGCAAACAGTAAGGCCGCATACACACGATCAGACCGGTCCAATGAAACTGGCCTGAAGACCAGTTTCATCGGACCAAATTGATCGTGTGTACGGCCCATCGGACCAAAGTTTTAAAACTTGCTTTAAAATCTGTCCGATGGACACCTGTGTGTGTTCTACGTCACCGCGTTCTGGCCCGATGGGATTTTGGACTGATGGTGTGTACGCACATCAGACCACTTCAGCGGTGGTCCGATGAAAACGGTCCGTCGGACCAGTCTGAATGAATGAATGAATGACTTGTATAGCGCAACGCATGCGAACTGAATCGCCTCTGGGCGCTTTTTCCAGCCAGTGTCTGCTTGGCTGGTGCGGTCATATTTACCCCGTAGGATCTTGACACGCTATGGACACACAGTCGTACACACATATATACATATATACTGGGTCAATATTTGGACGATCCAATTTACCTACCAGCATGTCTTTGGAGAGTGGGAGGAAACCGGAGTACCCGGAGGAAACCCACGCAGACACAGGGAGAACATGCAAACTCCAGGCAGATGGTGTCGTGGTCGGGATTCGAACCAGCGACCCTTTTGCTGCTAGGCGAAAGTGCTACTCACTGGACCACTGTGCTGGTCTCATCGGTTTGGTCTGATCGTGTGTACGTGGCCTACGTAAAATATTTAAATACGTAATAACCAGGCTCAAACTTACCATCCAAACAGCAGTCCGAATTCAACTGTCTAACTTTTTATGTTAAAAGCAAAGGATTGGTTGCACACATTTGCAAATATATGGATAAGCTACAGGCCTCGCCAAGGCTTATTACGTATTTAATTATTTTACTTACTGTTTGCATTAAAACGCATTTCATTTACAGTCCCAAACCCCTTCTCTTTTTCTATTATCAGGGATGGAGGTATGTGTTTTTCATATGCCTCATTCAAAGTCCCAACCCAAGTTCTATTCACTGTCGTGAGCTAGGCGAGAGCGCTTATCATTCACGACCCCCCCTGCTGTGCTGAACGTCCTTTTGGACAGGACAATGGACGAGGGGCAAGACAACAGTTCCATTGCAAATTGTGTAAGCTCTGGCCAGAGGTCAAGCCTGCCCACTCAGTCCAGGGGTTCATCACTTCTCAGTGCTTCCACATCGGCCGTTAACCCGATGTAGTCGGACTCCTGTCAGTCTAGGCGTTCCCTGATGCTGGATCCGAAGGACAGCTGTCGATGGGTCGGCTGAAAGAATGATCTCATATCATTAGTGACCAACATATCTTCAAACCGCAGAGCTGTGGGGAGCTGGGACTCCGGCACTCCAGCCCTGATCGTGGGAAGGTCCCGCGGAATCCGGGACAGTTGCAGTGAGCACACTGCAACCAGAAGCTGCATAATGCGCATGTGTTTAAAGCGGAGGTTCACCCTAAAAACATGTATATAACATTACATTCTGCATACTTCCAACATTTACAGTATGCTGTTTGTTTTGTTTTTTTGCTGTACATACCGTATTATTGCTATTTTCCACCCGGCTTTGGGTGCCCACTACCACGGGAGTAGGCGTTCCTATGCAGAGGCGCAGTGTCATGTGGGACTTTACCCAGATGATTGACGTCATGAGAAAAACTTCCCCCCGGCAGATAAGGTGCGTCACAAGTTTTCAAAAGTAGCCGAACTGCGAGTCGGCTCTATACAGCGCTATACGGCACCTGCGCACCGACTAGGAGTCATGTAGAGCTGACTGCGCAGGCGCCGTATAGAGCTGACTCGCAGTTCGGAAACTCGTGACGTGCCTTATCCACCGGGGGGAAGTTTTTCTCAAGACGTCAATCATCTGGGTAAAGTCCCACATGACACGGCGCCTCTGCATAGGAACGCCTACTCCCGCGGGAGTGAGCACCCGGAAGCCGGGTGGAAAATAGAAATAATACGGTATGTACAGCAAAAAATAAATAAAAACAGCATACTGTAAATGTTGGAAGTATGCAGAATGTAATGTTATATACATGTTTTTAGGGTGAACCTCCGCTTTAAGTGCATCTAGTATTTGAGGTTTAGTGCATTCTATTGGCCAGAATATTAATTTAATCTGAACATTGGTATGCATAGACACATCTAGTGAAATTGGAAGTGGACCCGGGCAACTTAGTGAACTACGCAGACAGCATAAATAGACAGACACAAACGCACTTCCTTTGCAAAAGTACATCCCTTTGTATCCCTCCCTATACAGCAAGGTGCTTTTGTTCTGTTGTTTGTTGCGTTGTGACTTGTCTTTGTTATGTTTGTGGACTGTGTGATCTAGTGTTTTGTAGAAGATATTTGAAAGTGTTTTTTGGTGACTGCTTGTGAGACTTTTTGGTTGATAGATTTTTGTTTGTTTTCTTGCTTGATTTTTCCTGCTTGTTTTTGTGAGTGATTTTTGCTGATTGTTTGGGAGAGAGTTTTTGTATGAGTATGACTGAGAGGAAGAGGAAGTTACATTTTACTTTGGGGGAGAAACAAATTCTTGCCCGGGCCATTTCCCAATATGGGCGTTTCCTCCACGGCCCGGAGAGTGCCAACACCACCCCGGCCAGGAGGCGTGATATCTTGCAGAACATTACTGACGAGGTGAATGCATCGGGGGGGGGGAGACCCGGACACGGTCGGGGATTGAAAAGAAGATCAATGACCTCCGGCCTCTGGTCAGAAAGAAGCTGACCAAAATGGCAGCCCATGCCAGGGGCACAGGAGGGGGCCCACCATGCCCTGTTAGGCTGACAGCGGAGGAGCGTGCGGTGGCCAACACCTTTCATAGACAACAGGTGGAGGGCCTGACTGGCTATGACTCCAGTCATGAAGGCATGATGCCAGGTAAGGTTTTTTTGCCCTATCAGGTGTGTAGCATGTGGGGGGGTGGGGGGTGGGGGGTGAAAGGGAATATGTGGCAAGTGTGTGGATCCTCCAACCTGTGAATGTTTTGTGTCATCCCCAGATGAGCAGGAGGGTGCTGGGCCATCTGGGCTGACCGCACCATCCCAGGGACAACAGCCTGATGAGGACCCCCCGACAAGGCCGGAGGACCCCCCGACAAGGCCGGAGTCCTCGGAGGAGGTTGAAGAGGAGGAGGTTGAGGAGGAGGAGGTTGAGGAGGAGGAGTTTGAGGAGGATGAGGATGTCATGTCAGCCAGTGGATTGCTGTTTTTGGAGGAGTCTTCCTCTCTGGCTGGCAGCAGCCAGCCCTCCATAAGGGCTAGCCCCTCCCACTTCTCCCCCAACAGGGCTCCTCTCCCAAGGGCCTCCCCTTCTCCCCGGCCACAAGCCTCGGCTGGAGGCAGGAAGTCATCCCAGAAGACCAGGGGGTGGCCGAGCTTCTGCCCGCCAATCTGAGAAGGGACCAGGCCCTTCAGACCCGCCACCTGGGACAGGTCAGCCATACTTTGTGGCAGATGGAGGAGAGCCTGTCCTCCATAAAGGATACGCTTGGGGACCTGGACTGCCACTCCCGGGCTCTTACAAACTGCCTAAACGTACTGCAGACTACAACAGCAGACGTTGGGCAGGATGTGAGGGCCCTCACCCAGGCTATCCAGGCCAACACAGCAACACTAGGTGCTGGCCTGAACAGAATTGCCATGGCCTTGGAGGGCAGGCCGCCAGGTGGGCAGAGACCAGGGGCTGCTCCTCCTTCCCCAGATTACCCTCCCTCCCCATGAGTCTCCCCTGAGGAGCCGGGGCCGTGGCCATGGGCGCCCCAGGCGTGGCTCACGCCAACGGCATTAATTTGTTTCCCCCCCCCTTTTTTTTTTTGCTTGAATTTTTTTTTTTTTTTTTACATTTTTTTTTTGTGATGTGAATGTTTTTGGAATGTGGGGGTGATATTCCTGCCAGAAAAGGGGTGTCACCCTCAGTTTTGGTGGAGTAGGGTTCCCCAGGACCAGGGAGAAGTGATCCCCAGGTCCGTGTGAATGGTGTATGAATGTACAATGACATAATTGGAGCCGTGGCGTGGCGTTGTTGCTCACAAGCCCAGCATGGTGGGCTTGTGCTAATCCAATTAGATGAGGATGTGATGTGTCTGTGCTAGGGACCACAGTGGTGTGCATGCATGCATTCTCATTGTGCCATGAATAATGTGTGTGTTTAACGTGCAAAGATGCCTAATGTGAGCTGTCTTCTGGCTGCCTCGGTTAGGGGGGGATTGTCTGGTTCAGGGGTCAGGTCATCACGTATGTCAATCTGCAGGCCCTTTCTCACTGCGAAGTTGTGCAGCAGGCAACATGCACCGATGATCTGGCACACGAAGTTTGGGGAATACAACAGGGTCCCCCCAGACTTATCCAGGCATCGGAAACGTGACTTCAGGAGGCCAAAGTTGCGCTCCACCACTGCACGTGTTTGGGCGTGGGCTTCATTGTATCTTTCCTCTCCTGGGGTTTGGGGGTTCCGGATAGGAGTCATGAGATGGGGTCCCAGTGCATATGCAGAGTCACCTGTAAGGGAAAAGACAGGAGGATGTTAGTCATGCATGTGCCCCTTGTGATGTGTGCATCATGGGGGGGGACAGTCATGCCTGCCACCCATGTCACTCACCAACCAGCCAGGTGTCCCCATACACGTTCTGTTGGAATTCCATTCGGATGGGGCTCTGATTGTAGATGTAGCTGTCATGGCTGGATCCGGGGTGTTTGGCATGGACGTGCCATATGAGGCCTTGGGCATCGACTATCACCTGTACGTTGATGGAATGCCAATGCTTCCGATTGCGGTATATGTGCTCTGTCTCATGGGGGGGCTGGAGTGCCACATGTGTGCAATCAATGGCCCCCACGGTGCGTGGGAATCTGGCAATTCTGTTGAAATCTGTCATTGCCTTCAGCCGAAGGTCCTCAGTGGTTGGTTTGATGATTTGGTTGGCCATGCGTCTGAGGATTGCAGGGACAACCTGCTGCACACATCTGCTCACGGAGGATTGTGCCATCCCAGCCACCACTCCACTTGTTCTTTGAAAAGAGCCACTGGCAAGGAAATGGAGTGTTGCCATGACCTTGACCAGTGGCTGCACTGCATGTGAGCGGTGTGTTGGGCTGGTGATGTCCTCCTGCAAGGTTATGGTTGATTCCAGGATGGCATGAGGGGTGAATCTGAAGATGCGATACACCTCAGAATCAATCATGCCAAAGAGGTCTATGCGGTTGCGGTATATCCTCTCCAGTGCCCTCCTCCGTGCCCTCCTCCGTGCCCTCATCCTTCTTTGCTCCTCTAAAGTCAGTAGTATAGCTATGAGCGAGGATGTCCCTGGCATGTTGGCATACAGATTGTTGTCCAACACGTGTGACTGCTCAGCTCCTCACCAACAGTGTTGCTTTCTCAGACATGTAGACGAATTGTCTAATTTTAGACCACCTTTTATATGGTCTAATTTTAGACAGGCCGTGCAGCTGTTGCGCACAGCGCGTAGCCTGCGCTGCACCAACGTTCTTTTGTGGATCCCTGTAACTCCCTCATTAGCATATTTGAATAGCAAATCAATGGTGCAATTTTGCGCGGACGGATGCGCCTGTCTAGCGAAATTACGCCGGAAAAAAAAAAAGTAGATTTCTTCCGTATCTCGTTTTGGGATGCGGAGCATCGAAACGCATGCGCAATTTTAGACTTACGCCGCGCATCTCCTGTAATGCCGGCGTAATCGCTCTGTGAATCTGGCCCACAGTTTTTAAAACTTTTTTTTGGGCATTGATACATGTCCCCTGGGGCAGGACCCATATTAGCCTTTAAAATTAGCACTTTAGATTTCAAACGTTCGAGCCCCATAGACTTTAATGGGTTCTAAAGTTCACACAAACTTTTGGTCTGTTCGCAGGTTATGGTGCAAACCAAACGGGGGGGTGTTCGGCTCATCCCTACTCATCATCTTCATCATCATCATCTTTGTCATAATTTATCTCTTCTGTTCCAGTTTGGTAAACGAGCGATGCCAAATCTAATAGACATTGGAGTTGATTTACTAAAGGCAAATCCACTTAGCACTACAAGTACACTTGAAAGTGCAGTCGCTGTAGATCTGAGGGGAAGCTCTGAAATGAGGGGAAGCTCGGCTGATTTTATCATCCAATCATGTGCAAGCAAAAATGCTGTTACACAGACATCCATGCCATCCATTGTTCTGCAGTTGCTTGTACTTTCAGTTTAACATCTTTAAGTCAGTGATCACTGTGATCACTGTGAATTTAATTACAGTTCTGATTTGCACAGGAATATTAACTGAATTGCCACACTGGACTACTTTTACTTGCCTCCCCACTTCAATAATCTGTTTTGCTGAAACTATTAAAGCTGCATTTCACCAATTGTGAATTGTGCTATAGTTACTGTTTGCTGGCGTTGTATTTGTTTATCTGTCAGTTCCCTATTCTTATGCGAAGGAGAAGTAGGAGGGGTCTGACACTCACAAGAGCCATTCCTCTGCTCACCTGTAGCCCACCCACAAGGAATATACACATACAGTACTTATTTGGGTACGAAATACAGTATGCACTGTTAAACGTTTGAATCATAAAGGTGACAGTTGTTTTGCTATCAATAATATTCCTTGTAAGACAACGCTTTTCCCTTTTTTGGGAATTCAAGTTTGTTCTATGATTGTTTCCTCATTTATCTCACTGAGTAAAATATTCTTGATCTAACTGAGTAAAATATTATCGATCTAACAAACTTTGGTGAATTTCCTTATTGTTGCTGTTATTTAAAATAAAAATGTTTGAACCCAGGGTGTCAGAGGCGGCAGAGGACTCACAGGCGGCGTACACACGTACGAGAACCTCGACGGGCGGAACACATCATTCCGCCCGTTGAGGTTCTCGGCCGGCCGTCGAAATCGGCGAGCCGCCCGTCGGGAATGGCAACCAGCCATTCATCCAGGCGGGCCGTTGAGCAAATAGAGAGCCTGCTCTCTATTCGCTTAACGGGATTCCCGACGGGCGGGGCGAGCCAGGTACACACGGCCGAGGTTCTCGCTGGAATGCAGCTTCCAGCGAGGTTCTCGCTGGTTTCTAGCGAGAACCTCGGTCGTGTGTACGCCGCCTCAGGGTCAGGGCAATCAGAGGGCTACACATATATCAACAATAATGGGTATCGCCCAAAACATGGCATATACAAATCAAAAATTCAGAGCTGAAGGTTGTGTTGAATAAGGAGGACCAGGCCAAGCATTAAATTAATAGAATGTATAGGCAGCCGCATCATATGATTGAAATATTAAATACATATGTGACAAGGCCACTAGGACTTTCAGCATCTGGACTCATATGATGACAAGAAAGGTGTAGCCTGGTACAACATAAAGTCACAGAATGTATTCATAAAAGAAAAGGAAATGGAGAAAAAGGGTTGTGTGCATTTATATGCGTTTAGTTTAGTTTAGCAGTTTTTCTTGCCCTTCAGCTCCTCTCCTGAACGTGCCTTTCGTGTGATTTATTTTCAGCCTGTAAATGCATATCTTCTAATACTCCTGTAAATGCCTACATGTGCATGAACACATAGACTGCTTACAGGCTGAGAAAAAAAGATCAACACATGTAAACGTGGCATTCTTAAAGCGGAGGTTCACCCTAAATATAGTCTTTCTCATGTGATCCAGCATACTGGCGTCAGTGCCAGTATGCTGTTTTTTTTTTTTTAAATCCCCCAGTTACTGTGTAATCTTCAATTTTAATTTCTTTCCCCCGTGGTGGATGGCGCCTATACAGCCCGTCACATCTTACGAAAATACCCGATTTAGGACTCGGGTATTCTCGGCGCAATGCGGCGCCTGCGCACAGACCTAGAAGCTGACTGCGCAGGCGCCGTATTTCTCCGATTCCGGCTTTTCTCGGAGGGCGTGACGCGCCATAGCCGTAGGACTCGGAGAAATACGGCGCCTGCGCAGTCAGCTCCTAGGTCTGTGCGCAGGCGTCGCATTTCGCCGAGATTACCTGAGTCCTAAATCTGGTATTTTCGTAAGATGTGACGCGCTATACTGGCGCCATCCACCACGGGAGAAAGAAATTAAAATTGAAGATAATACAGTTGTGGGGGATTTAAAAAAAAAAAAAAACAGCATACTGGTGCTGACGCCAGTATGCTGGATCACATGGGAGAGATTATATTTAGGGTGAACCACCTCTTTAAGGTTCGGTGTGCGTGAGTGCATTATTTCTATTATTACATTGTAATATAAAATGAAATAGTTCAACTCACCATAATGCAGAATCAGTGGGAGCCCTGAGTGTGTCACTTGCCACGTCGCCTCCCACAAAATGTGGATTGTCACTTGCCACGTCACCTGCCACACATTGCCGATTTTCACTTGCCACATGTTGTGGATTGTCACTTGCCACGTCATGGATTGTCACTTGCCACGTCACCTGCCACACGTTGCGGATTGTCACTTGCCACGTCACCTGCCACCAGATGTGGATTGTCACCTGCCACGTCACCTGCCACACATTACAGATTGTCATCTGCTGTGTCACTTTCCTGCTAAGGTGCTCTGTCCCAGAGTCAGGCAGCAGAGAGATGATGTAATCTCTCTGCTGCCCACAGCTTCCTGCACAGTGAGGGCAGAACTGCAAGGATGCAGGGCGGGCGCCAGGAGATGATGTCATCTCTCTGCTCCTGTGCCCGCCGGCTCCCTGATTGGTGAGCAGCATGCTCAAACACCGAGCCACCCAGCTACCCCCCTCTCTCACCTGCCTCACTCACCGGACTCACGGAAACCACCCGCCTGCAGACTCGCAGAGCCGCCCACACTGTCACCCGCAGAGCCGCATGTTGTCACCCGCATTCTCGAAGGGGGAAATTGCCCCATTGCCACCCCCCCCCCATCTGCCCCTGCTTCTTACACAGTGGAGTTGATTTACCAAAAATGGAGCATGCTAAATCTGATGTAAATCTGGTGCACCTGTGCATCAGCTTTTAACTTCAACATGTTCAATTAGGCTTTGACAAAAATACGAAAGCTGATTGGTTTCTATGCAGAGCAGCACCAGATTTTGCACTCTACAGTGTTAGTAAAGCAATAAAATCAATTTAGTAAATTAACCCTATTTGATTTCCAGTGGAGAATACAAATAGCCATTTCAACACACAATACTCAAGCATGGTCCACTGTTGTTAACAACAGTAAAAGAGCCCTGAGAAACACCATGCATACATGTAGACAGAATGTTGCTGCAAAGTGGTCACAGGAGATCAGCAGAACTAAGATGCAGCAAAGGATGAAGAAAATTTATTTTTTATATATTTTTTTTTATACTTTATGCTCTAGAAAACTAAATTTACTTCAGTTTGTGTTCACATATGTCTGGCAGAGCTGTGAGCACAAGTTCATACAGTGCATAATTCTCAATTCACCTGCTGTTCAAGTACAGTGTACTCACAGGAAGCATTATTTCATGGCCCAAATATTACAAATGTAGCTCAAATCAGTGGGTTCACTATAGACACCCTAATGTGTTCCACCTATTTGCGATTTACAAATTATTACACACCCAATAAATATAATAAGCACTTTGGCCCCAAGACTCTACTCCACATACTCCAATATGAAATAGGCACAAAGCCGAGGAGAGCTGTACCTTCAGAGACTTTAAACAAGAATATGAGCTTTGATTCACAAGCTTAATGAATGATAATATAATTTGAAGGAGGCTAGAAATGTAAAGTATGTTGAAACCTCATTTCAGATGCACAGAAGGGACGATTTTCCACAGCTCTAAAACATGCAAAGTGTATTAGGGTGATTACTTTTAGGAAGGAGTAGGCAACACTTATTTCCTTTGAATCTCTTCCTATTAAATTAATATGAAAGGCTACAATGGATGGCAGTTGATATTAAACTTTATATGCAGCATCTAAACAATGTGATGTGCAGCCATATAAACTGAGGGGCTAGGTTTATTTACTTGCAGTGTAATGTCTGCTATAAAAGATTGACACTATTTTATCCTATAATGTTACAGACCTTCGATGCCATTTACAAATGCTAGTTAAGTGCTGGCACTGCTGTCTGTATATTTGCCACAGAACAGTATCAATAATTATAAGTACACTCTATAGATAAACTAAGAATATATTCTGTATTAGGGTGAGTATATTGTTATGTTTTTAATATTATATTATATTATTATATATTTTACATATATATATATATATATATATATATATATATATATATATATATATATATATATATATATATATATATATTATTTATAATAAATTACACTTAATGTATTTTTTTTCCTCTTTATCAATGTATTTTGACGCAGTTTTATATTTTGTATAAAAGGTTTTATATTTTTTATTTGCTTTGGGACTTTTTTATGTATTAACACAAAGGTTCGCACATACTACAACATCTTTGTGAACAAAAGAAAAACAAATAAAGCAACCCAGATAAACATGTGAAAAGGAGGCAAGAGCCCCACCTGCTCCTGGCATATGAAAATAAAAAATATTCTCATTGAGATATTCTGGAAGGATGGAAAGATAAGCAAAACTACTATCTTCCCTTAACAACATGACAAGCAGGTTTTGCCATAACCCCTACTCCCATCATTCAAACCATGCTTCGAGCTGGATATTAGTGAATGGTCTAAAGTTAATGCATTATATATGTGACCAGGGCTGATCTGCCCTATAGGCTCACTATGCAAAGCTGCAAAGGGCCCCCCTAATCACTAGAGCCCCGCCTGGTGAGAAGTCATTTTTGCCCACTCACCCCGCTTCTCAACTCGCTGGCTGCATGGGAGAAGAGGTAAGAAGTCGAAGTCAGCACCCCCCGCTTCTCAATTTAATGTAAGATTTCATTTCCGACAGCAGAACACCCGCTTCTCAACTTTCTTTAATGTGACATGTCACTGTCGTCAGCGCCCCCCCGCCATGTCATTTTGCTTAGGGCCCCAGGGAGGTCAGGATCGGCACTGTATGTGACTCCCAGTGACTTTTCAGGCAGTTACTCTCGTAATTCACACCAGCATTCCTGTTTAGGTCAACAATTGGACAATATTTTCTGATTTGCTTTAAGTGTTTTGCCCTGAGAATGTTAGCTTAGTACTGTATTTCACCACCACAATAGATTGCTGCACGATCCAGCCATTTGCAGCCAGATTGGAATCGGACATCTATTGTCTAGCAGTGCTGGTCAACTTAGTGGACATAAGAAGTAAAACCCCTAACAAGCTCATACTGTTGAACTCTTCAGAAGACTGTCAGAGACTGCAGGAATAATACAGTAGATGGTTAAAGACATATGGGTGGAGATAATAAGACTGCAGGCATGCTATGAGGAACGGTTGAAGACTGGGATCATGCTGTGAATAAATATGAAATACAGAGGGGATCACTAAACTAATGGGCTGGTGTCTTTTTTCAACCTAACTATGTAAGTGCTAATACCATACCTTTACAAATCAATGCTCCCAGATTTATGATTTCTTCAGCCCCCCTAAAAAAACTATGGCCCATGTTTTAAAGTTCTCTGATCAAGATAATTTATGAAAGAAATAGAGGAAAAAAACTACAAACTAAAAGAAAAAAAGAAAGAAAGAAATCCAATCAATTAACTAGCAGGAGCCAAAGTAATAAAAAAGTTAGCTAAGTAAGCATTTAGCCAGGGAAACAAACTGACTACCTGCAAAAGTATATATAAAGTTTATGGATACAAGCTTTAAAACCAATCTCGAGGAAAGGCACAACAAACCTCCCACGCTTTGTTATGAGTCTCCTCAAGCTATTTCTGATCTCTTTAGGCTGCATTCACACCTGAGCGTTTTGTCGCCTGAAGCATGAAGCTCCAAAACACTAGAGGGGAAAAAATCCATTATTCTCAATGGAGATGGTTCACATCTCCACTCCAAAATGCCTGACGCCGAACGCCTGAAGCGCAAACAAGTTCTGGACCCTTTTTTGTCGCTCGAATTGAGCGTATTTGGGCATTTTTCTGTTTTTAACATTGATGACCCTAGACCTGTACAAAATCGTGGTAAAAAAACGCAGCGACAAATCGCGGCAAATCGCGGTAGAAAACGCTGCAATTCTCGTGACAAAACGCGGTAAAAAACGCTGCAAAATTGCTGCAAAACACTACGCTCACTTCTGTGCATTATTTTGGAGGTGTAAAGGTGACGACAGGGGAGTTCTCTTGTCCTCCATCACC
Organism: Rana kukunoris; assembly: GCA_029574335.1. Lineage (NCBI taxonomy): Eukaryota > Metazoa > Chordata > Amphibia > Anura > Ranidae > Rana > Rana kukunoris. Next base: position 361,315,495 of record CM056051.1, on the reverse strand, counting down.
ACCCCAATATCCACACACCACTATCCCCCTCATGCATCGCCCACAGCTAAAGTACAGGGAAACTAATGGAGGGCAACATTACCCAGAAGTATTATGCTGAGCAGGCAGGCATCAGCACAGCATTTAAAGGCAATAATAATAAAAAAAAAAGTGTCAGTTACGGCATCTGACCTAATGACAGGATAAGATGATGCAATGAGGCAGACCTTATTAGGAGTGGGATGAGCTAGCCAGGGATTATTAAAGACAGGCAAGGAGTTCCTTACTCAATTACCATAGTAATGCCCACTGTTCCCTACACATTGATAGTGAAGGGACCAGTCACCTTGCTGAGGATAGAGCAGCCACTAGTGTCTAGTGCCCTGGACAAGAAATTACAGAAACACAGAAATACAACCTCTGATGGATGACTTTGAGGTAAGATCTGAGGAAAAGGTTTAGGGTCAGGGATGAGTGACTCATGGAGGTTGGATGATCAAGCAGCACCTCTGGAAAACTCCACCTGCTCTCTGCAACCTGGGAGAAGCTTCCAGAAGTAGAGGGTGGAGTTTAGGAGGAGCTGCTTGGAGTATTGAGGAGGGTCACAGTCAATACCCAGCCAGTGGGCTGGCAAGGGCGGGCACCTCTTAAATACTCTTTATTGCTACCGGTGTCCCCCGCCGGCTCTAAAACCAAGAACCCAGTGATCACATCACCACTGACTGCTCAGTTCCCAGTATTCATTGAGCAGCCGTCGGACGGGTGATCTGTCAATCAAAGTGCCCGGGCAAGGGGGAGGGGCTATACATGACGGCACGGCGGGGGAACACAGCTATTCAAATGCAAATGACAGCTGTTGTGTTCCTCCAGCGCAAAGTAACTAGATGTCGGCAGCGGCGGGGGGAGGGGGGGGGGACCCAGGTGTGGTAGGTGGCAGCAGTGGAGTTGAGGTTTGGGTGTTCTCTTCCAGTGGCCAATCAGGAGGCTTGGGCCTCGCTGGGCATGCTGGAAGAGGGTACTTATGGAACAGACCCAAGGTTGGCGGAGTTCTTCTTCGAGTGTGGCACCCACCTTTAGGGTGGCCACATCACCGTGCCCCTAGCGTTATGGCCTACCTGGCCGGGGAGTGTGTGCCATGTTGGTGCGGAACATTGAAACAGGATGGGGACTGAATAGTCGACTGGGTTCCCACCTTTGAAGATCCCAAGCAAGTGTAGCTGTTCGGTGGGGAGTCCATCTGAGGAAAGCCAATGAGAGGCTGGCGATCCAATAGGATTCTGACGAACCACCGGGGATCAAGGTAACCGGACACTGAAGGATTGACTTCTCTTTCAGTCAGTACCTGGGTGACGTTAAGAAGAAGATCCAGGCGTAACTTTACACACGAGGGCTACCTTCATATCTGCAATCAGAGAAGGCCTGTGGCAGAGGCGTTTCCCTGACGTTTATTCAGGAGGGTCTGTGGCAGAGACATCTCCCTAAGTTCTGAGTGATACTCTGGCTGCCATGTTGGTGAGAGAAGCCTGTCCAGGTACGCTATACCCACTCCGGCTGGAGTTGCGAAGGAAACTAAGTGGCTAAGGACTGTTTCTCTATTGTACGCCTGAATCTGCTATTCCTCTTTTTACTCCAACTCTTCTACCACCACAAGTTTTATTGTTTTTACCCGGTTGGGTAATAAAGAGCACATATAAAAAGAAATTTCTTTGCGGACATTCCTTTACTACTGTGTGCATCGTTCACCCCTAGACATTCTACGAGAGCCATTAGGTAATGTGCCATCCCATTCTATTACCAGCGGCCCCTTCGGGGGGTACCGCTACATGTATAATTAGGAAATTCCTTTTTTTTTTTTCAGGCTCCTGCCCTTTAAGTTGTAAGAGAAGAAAAAAAACGGCTGCACATCCAGAGATTCCGATTGCCTTTTATTGTTCACAGTGATGACACCGAAGACACCAACATGAAGTCACATAGATGTGTTTCACACATATATCTTGTGCTTAATCATTATGTAATGATTAAGCACAAGATGTATGTGTGAAACGTGTCTATGTGACTTCATGTTGGTGTCTTTGGTGTCATCACTGTGAACAATAAAAGGCAATCGAAATCTCTGGGGGCCAGATTCTCATACAAATTCGCCAGCGTAGCGTAACGCATTTACACTACGCCGCCGCATCGTACTAGAGCAAGTGCAGTATTCTCTAAGCATTTGCTCCGTAGTTTGCGTTGGCGTAGCAAAAATGGCCCAGCGTAAGCCCGCGTAATTCAAAGGGGGCGGCTTCTATTTAAATGAAGTGCGCCCCCGCGTCGAACAAACTGTGCATGCCCCGGCCGGGGAAAAAGCCCAGTGCGCATGCTCCAGCTCACGTCGGAAAGCCCCGTTGAAACCGACATCAAAACTACACAATGCCCTATTCGCGAACGAGTTAGTAAAACGACGTAAGCGACGGAAAAAGCCGACGCTGACCCGACGCCATACTTAACATGGCATCCGACGGTACTTCATAAGGTTACTCCTCATAGAAGCAGGGATAACCTTACGCGAACAAAAACGACGTACGCGACGACGGTGCGGTGTAAAAGCGATCGGGAATCGGCGTAGTAGCCTCATTTGCATAGGCAAATGAGAAAACAACGTAAAGGCCACCTAGTGGCCGGAGTTGTCATTACAACTACGATCCGCAAGTGTAATGGTATTACACTTGTCGGATGTTCAAGCGTATCTATGCCAAAGTGATGCTAAGAATCACTCGCATAGATACGAGCCAAAAAAAACGGCGATACGACGGGGTATCTGAGATACTCCGTCGTAGCGCCTCTGAGAATCTGGCCCTGGATGTGCAGCCATTTCTTTTCTTCTCTTACAAGTTTCCCACGGAGGCGGGTCAGGGCTGGCACTCAATGAGACACTCCATTCCAGGCGCAACAGTTCTTTTTCCTTGTATCTAGCCCTTTGAGTGTTGCACTGATTTCAAAGCATTTTTTAACAGCGTACTGTATCAGAATGATCCAAAAAGACGCATTTTGTCTATCTTGTCCTCCCCACTATCACCGGATTCTTTCAATTCTTCTTTTCTGTTACACATACAAACGTTCTACAAATTTGCAGCAACTGAATAAGATCTTGCTGTGTCTCAGGTTAACACTTTCAAAAGTCGCTTCCACTATTTCTTCTCTCCCTGTATCTGAAAAGATACAGAGATACATGAAGCAGAGCATACTGATTTTCAAAGCATTACCATGGGAGAAAGTGGGATGTTATTGGATTGCTGAGAGTATATAGTAACAAAGACATATAAATATTGTGAAAGGAAAAAAGGTTATATGATAGAGAGGGGGAGCAGAAAGAAAGGTGTCTTTTTAATATATTAACTTGTACTTTAAGTAAAGAACATGTACTGTATTAGCTCTTTCTTTTGCACAAACTTTTATAACACGCAACTTACCACTAACTCTGCAAAAGTTAAACTTTACACTTCAAATTTATTGTTGGTATTTCAAAAATATTTCCTGTTTATTTGTGTACTTGTTCAGTTCACAGAAACAGACACTGATGAAATCTGTATTTTTTTCAGCTTCTAAAAGGTTATTGTGGAAATCCATTACTTTAGCAAGACATATTTTTGTGTCTTTATTTCATGTTGTTCTTCAATGTTTCTTTTATTAGTAGTTTATGTTCTAGTTTATGCTGTCTTCTATTTTTGGTTGACATTTTTGTAGTCCTAAAGAAAAGCTATTTTCACTTGGATTTCAATCAGTCACCATATGTTGCCTTGATGATTATTAAGATTAAATACATCTTCAATACTTTGGAAAATTGAGGGTCATGGACTCTGTGAGCTGCAAAGTAAACTTCTTTTAGTATGTTTGCTTTGCATTTTTGGTTAATTAACACTAAATTTTATGTAACTCGAAGCACACTGAGCAAAAAGGGAAACTTATCATGGCACATAAATGATAAACATAACAGTACTAATTACTTGATGGATACCACATCCAAATCTCAGTCAACATAGCTTTTATAAGAATATTGCTCCTGGGGTCAGTACTAAAACAAATAAAAGATAGATACTGCAATCAGTATAACCAGCCACTGTATATGCATATGGTACATTTTAGTAGGATAACATCATGCAACACACAGTTACATTAATAATCTATATTTGCCATCAAGTAATTAGTGACACTATTCCAGTTCGGGCATAGTCTATAGAAAAAAAAAGCAACTTAAAAAGAACAAAAATTATTGGGGTTCAATTCGTATATTAGGGAGATGCAAGGCTTTTGATTAATAATCATGGCCACGAGTGCTTTTGAATCTTGTTTACAGCTTGAATTTGAAATCATCTTTCAGATTATAACCAAATGATCAAGATAAAAGGCAGGCTGCTTGAATTTTAGCAGGAGGGCAGCAAAGGTAATCCCTTAGTTAATTTCATGATAGGTTTACTTTAAAGCATGGGTCTTCAAACTACGGCCCTCCAGTTGTTCAGAAACTACAATTCCCATCATGCCTAGTCATGTCTGTGAATGTCAGTGTGTTACAATGCCTCATGGGATGTGTAGTTCTACAACAGCTGGAAGGCCGTAGTTTGAGGATCCCTGCTTTAAAGAGTAGGTCCACCTTTTCTGAGAAGTAAACAATCATCACTAGGTGATCAATGTAAGGCTTTTTTTCTACACAGCTTAGATGAAAAAGCTGTTTGTTCTATTTTGTCTTTTGGATACTGATTCTGAGTGGGAGTAACTAATTATATTTATTCAGCTGGTGCACCTTCTGTGTTCTGATAAGAAAAGTTGCAGTGTCTGTATCCCTTTAGATGTGATTAACCCTTAGGTAGTATCTCACCAAAAATGAAATTTTTGGTACAGAGGATGCCTAAAACCTGACTTGTATTTTTTTTTTTTTCCACTGACGGAGATGCCCTTTAAAGTAGTTGTAAACACTTTACTACCACTTTTACCTACAGGTAAGCCTATAATAAGGCCTTTACCTGTAGGTACAATGAATCTCTTCTAAACTTGGTTTAGGATATATTCACTATACAGTATATACGTCATTGGTACATGCGCACTGAAGAAACAATTTGCTTGTGCCGTTTCTTCAGTAGCTGTGCCATGGCAGGTGTCACCCATGCACATGTGTGGGAGTGAAGCCATCGCGGCTCCGAACAATCACAGCGCCGGAGCCCGCGAAGCCTGCGAAACCCGGAAATAACCTACGAGAGCTATGTATGGGGGTGTACGGAGACTGCTGCAACAGCTTCGTTCTAGGGTAAGTATTTTTATAATGAGCTAGTATACGATGCATAATAGCTCATTATGCCTTTGTCTTGCAGGTTGTTTTTTTAGAGAGTTTACAACCACTTTAAATGGACCAAGTATTTATAAAAAGAGACATAAGTGGACCTATGTCATCATAGTCCTTAAATTTTAATTTGATACTCCATGTTGTATTACCCAGATAGCTGTGTACATTAAAAATTTGTTTAAACTGCTAAACAAGAGGGCACGTGCATGGACTCTGAGCGAGACGTACATGCACGCTTAGTGCTCCACTCCAGGGGAACTCCACTGGACCATACAGCCACGCATCGGCATCCCAAACAGCGCCCGCTGCCCGCTCACAGCACGGAGAGAACACCTCTCACACAGACATGGTTCTCAGCTTCTCCAAAGAAAAGTTTCGCTCCAAGAACATTAAGGACACACTGACCAGGCCACCCAAGTTGGCGCCAGCTCCTACCTCGCTGTACAGCACGCCACGCCACGTCAGTAACTGTGAGTCAGACTCTGACCCAGGCAGCACACAAACAGTAATTCACTCAGGCATGTTCAAACTGTTTGAACGAATGCTCCAGAAAGCCCTGAAACAAACCTCTGACCACATTACTGACAAGTTAACCCATGAGATCAGGAAGTTAGGCCAGTGGACAGCTGAGTTGGAAGTGAGTGTAGTAAACTTGGAAAATCATATACAAGACTATATGACTAAACTTGAGAATCTTAAAGAGGAAAAGACAGTATTACAGTCACGCTTAGAAGATTAAGAAAATAGGGACTGCTGTTCTAATCTGTGGATTAGGGGGATACCTGAAACTGTGCTAGATGTACAAGCTACTATATTGTCTCTCTTTCAGGAACTGCAACCTGGCATTCCTATAGACACACTGTAAATGGCAGGGTGCACAGGGCCCTGGCTCCATGCAAAACAAATGGTCCACCCAGGGACATACTAACCAAACTACATTACTACCGCACTAAGGAACAACTCCTGGCTGCAGCCAGAGGGAAGGATGCATTGACCTTTCAAGGACACATAATTCAGATTTTTGCGGACCTTTCCCTATGATAGCAAAGAGACACACCCTGAAACCGCTCCTCCAGATTCTCCAACGACAGCAAATCCCATACCACTGGGAATTCCCATTCTCAGTACGTTTCACGCATTGGAAGACCAAGTATAGCTGCTGCACGTCAGAGGAATTACAGACAACCCTACAAGACCTGGGCCTCCTGAATCAAACGTTGCATGGAGATTCGTCCCGCAGACGCTCGGCTTACCATTCTCCACAAAAATCGGCGGCCAAAGCCAAAGATCACAATCATCAGAACCTTTACAAACAGGGGCATTATGACACCCCCGCAGCATCCACAAGGACTCTATGGACTAAGCTTGCTTGGGTGATGTGAAACAACTACAACATTTACCACCCTTAGAGGAGGAAGACCACCTTAGTTGGCTCATTGCGCTTTTTTCATTGTGTCCGATGTGTCCGCCACAATGTCACGATAAAAATTGCTGATCTCCACCATTACTAGTAAAAAAAATATTAATAAAAATGCCATAAAACTATCCCCTATATTGTAGACGCTATAACTTTTGCGCAAACCGATCAATAAACGCTTATTGTGATTTTGCTTACCAAAAAATATGTAGAAGAATACGTAACAGCCTAAACTGAGGAAAAATAAAAAAAAATTATATATTTTTTGGGATATTTATTATAGCAAAAAGTAAAAAATATTGCATTTAAAAAAAAAAATGCTATATTTTTGTTTATAGCACAAAAAATTAAAACCACAGAGGTGATCAAATACCACCAAAAGAAAGCTCTATGTGTGGGGAAAAAAAGGATATCAATTTTGTTTGGAAAGCATGTCACACAACCGCGCAATTGTCAGTTAAAGCAACGCAGTGCCGAATCGCAAAAAGTGGCCCAGTCATTTGGCTGCATAATGGTCTGGGGTTAAAGCAGAGTTCCACCCAAAAATTGAACTTCCGCTTTTCAGATTCCTCTCCCACTCCTGTGTCACATTTGGCACCTTTCAGGGGGAGGGGGAGCAGATACCTGTATAATCCAGGTATTTGCTCCCATGTCGGCCCCCCTGCTGTCTTCTGGGAGACACACAGGTCCAAGAAGACAGCAGGAACCAGTGAGAGTGCACAGCATGACTCGCGTATGCTCAGTAGGGAACCAGAGAGTGAAGCCACGAGGCTTCACTTCCTGATTCCCTTACCGAAGATGGCCGCGCCTACACCCGGGAGCCGAGGGACAGATCAGCTTCAGGTGAGGACATTGCAGGAGCTGCATTATTTGTAGCTGCTGACTTAAATAAAAAAATAGGCGGAACTCCGCTTTAACGCAATATATTTGAGTGCATTACTGTACATTTAACACATCTTTTTTACACTACGCCGGCGCAGCGCGGAGAGGCTGTACTGTATTCAGAAAGGTATTACGCACCAAGATGCGCCAGCCACCTCCCAAGGTGTAGGCCAGCGTAAATGTAAGTGGGCGTGACCTTATGCAAATGATGTTCTGAGCGTGTCACAGGGGTTTACGTTGGGCGTATCTCAAACGGCGCATGCGCTGTGACGTGGACGTATGGCCCGCACCCCTCTGCGCATGCTCACAACTACGCCTGGCGTAACCCCTAAGATACGCCTACTGCCTACGCCCAGTGCATAAATACACCCAGACATGCGCCCGTCGACCGCAAAAGTACACCAGCAGCTTTTGGTGTTTTGGTGTAGGTGCTTTTATTGTCTGATTTATGAGCCATGTCTGCTCCAGTGACTGAGCCTAATGCCGCGTACACACGGTCGTTTTTTGCGATGAAAAAAAACGTTGTTTTTTAAAACGTCATTTAAATTGATCGTGTGTGGGCAAAACGTTGTTTTTTGTCTTCAAAAAAACGACCAAAAAAAATTCCAACATGCTTGAATTTTTTGTGTCGTTTTTCAAAACGTTGTTTTTTGTTTCACAAAAAGTCACCGTGTGTACCAAAAACGTTGTTTAAAACGATGTTTTTCAACCCGCGCATGCCCAGAAGCTAGTTATGAAGCGAGCTTCAATGGAAAAGAGTGGTGAACGTAACCTCGCTTTTTGTGAAAAAAACGATGGTGTGTATGCAACATCGTCTTTGAAAAGTGACGTTTCAAAAACGTCGTTTTTTACTTCACAGAAAACGTCGTTTTTTTTTCATCACAAAAAATTATCGTGTGTACGTGGCATAAGGAGAGGAGGAAAAAAAACTTTTCAGCAGAAGAGAAGCAAATTATTATTGATGCCATGTCAAGGAACAACAAGTACCTCCATGGTGCTGAGAGTGGCAGAACCAGCAAGGTCTGGAGGGAGGAGATCTTGCAGGAGATAACAGCACAGGTTAATTCCCTTGGCCAGGAGGTTCGGTCCTCAAAGGACACTGCTAAAAAAAAAAAACGACCTGCGTTGCCTGGTCAAAGACAAGATGGGCAAGATGAGAAGGCATGCCAGGGGCACAGGAGGTGGACCAGCCAGTAAGATCACCCTCACTCCTGATGAGGAGGTCATTGCCCAGTGCCTGGAGAGGGAGCAGGTTGAGGGCCTGGAGGGCTATGACTCCGTTGATCAGGCCTTGAGTACAGGTAAGTGTGTTTTATCTCCTATCCGGGGTGTAGCATGTGAGGGGGTGGAAGGGAATATGTGACAAGTGTGTGGGTCCACTAACATGTGAATGCTTTGTGTCATCCACAGATGTGCTAGAGGGAGCTGGACCGTCGTCGGCTGCTGGGCGACCCACGCCATCCAGGAATGAGTATGCCCACACCTCTCCTCTGGAGGAAGTAGAGGAGGAGCACGGTACTCTAGAGGAAAGTGTCTACCTTGTGGAGGAGATCGGCATCCCAGGACCCTGCCAAACCTCCTCTCCAATCAGGGATAGTGAAAGAGATTAATTGATCTCCTGATACAATCTCAAGGCTAAACCATGTCTGCCGGATGACCCAAATTAATAAGGTGAAATAGCAGTCCAGACACAGAATTTACATCTCACCTTTTCCAGCTTCTCAGCCCAACAGGAAGTCACTAGGCCTTCCAATTCCTTTTATTGCCAAAATGACATCACAAAACATATGCATGCTGATTGGTTCACATTATACATTTCACACCCACTGACCCTCCCAATCAGCCACTGACCCACCCCTAATATGCCCCCTTGTGAGCACATGTAAAAACCCTGGGCCAGATTCACAGAGCGATTACGCCGGCGTAACAGGAGATGCGTGGCATAAGTTTAATTTTGCGCATGCGTTTCGATACTCCCCAAAACGAGATACGCAATAAATCTACTTTTTTTTGTCTAGCGTAATTTCGTTAGACAGGCGCATCGTCCGCGCAAAACTGCGCTAGACACACCATTGATTTGCTATTCAAATATGCTAATGAGGGAGTTACAGGGATCCACAAAAGAACGTTGGTGCAGCGCACGCTACGCGATGTGCGCAACAGCTGCACGGCCTGTCTAAAATTAGACCATATAAAAGTTGGTCTAAAATTAGACAATTCGTCTACATGTCAGAGAAAGCAACACCGTTAGTGAGGAGCAGAGCAGTCACACGTGTTGCCCAACAATCTGTATGCCAACATGCCAGGGACATCCTCGCTCATAGCTATACTACTGACTTTAGACGAGCAAAGAAGAAGGAGGGCACAGAGGAGGGCACGGGAGAGGATATACCGCACCCGCTTAGACCTCTTTGGCATGAGTGATACTGAGGTGTATCGCATCTTCAGATTCACCCCTCATGCCATCCTGGAATTAACCATAACCTTGCAGGAGGACATCACCAGCCCAACACACCGCTCACATGCAGTGCAGCCACTGGTCAAGGTCATGGTAACACTCCATTTCCATGCCAGTGGCTCTTTTCAAAGAACAAGTGGAGTGGTGGCTGGGATGTCACAATCCTCCGTGAGCAGATGTGTGCACCAGGTTGTCCCTGCAATCCTCAGACACATGGCCAACCAAATCATCAAACCCACCACTGAGGACCTGCGGCTGAAGGCAATGACAGATTTCTACAGAATTGCCAGATTCCCACGCACCGTGGGGGCCATTGATTGCACACATGTGGCACTCCAGCCCCCCCATAAGACAGAGCACATATACCGCAATCGGAAGCATTGGCATTCCATCAACGTACATGTGATAGTCGATGCCCAAGGCCTCATATGGCACGTCCGTGCCAAACACCCCGGATCCAGCCATGACAGCTACATATACAATCAGAGCCCCATCCGAATGGAATTTGAACAGAACGTGTATGGGGACACCTGGCTGGTTGGTGAGTGACATGGGTGGCAGGCATGACTGTCCCCCCCATGATGCACACATCACAAGGGGCACATGCATGACAAACATCCTCCTGTGTTTTTTTCCTTACAGGTGACTCTGCATATGCACTGGGACCCCATCTCATGACTCCTATCCAGAACCCCCAAACCCCAAGAGAATAAAGATACAATGAAGCCCACGCCCAAACACGTTCAGTGGTGGAGCACACCTTTGGCCTCCTGAAGTCACGTTTCCAATGCCTGGATAAGTCTGGGGGGACCCTGTTGTATTCCCCCAACTTCGTGTGCCAGATCATTGGTGCATGTTGCATTCTGCACAACTTCGCAGTGAGAAAGGGCCTGCAGATTGACTTACGTGATGACCTGACCCCTGAACCAGACAATCCCCCCCTAACCAAGGTTACCCCGTCTTCTGAGGGAAGAGCAGCCAGGACACAGCTCACATTAGGCATCTTTGCACGTTAAACACACACAATAATCATGGCACAATGAGAATGCATGCATGCACACCACTGTGGTCCCTAGCACAGACACATCACATCCTCACCTAATTGGATTAGCACAAGCCCACCATGCACACGGACCTGGGAATCACTTCTCCCTGGTCCTGTGGAACCCTTCTCCACCAAAACTGAGTGTGACACCCCTTTGCCGGCAGGAATATCACTCCCACATTCCAAAAACATTCACATCACAAAAAAAAAAATGTCCAGCAAAAAAAAAAAAATTCCAGCAAAAATAAAAAAAAGGGGGAAAAACAAATTAATGCCGTTGGCGTGAGCCACGCCTGGGGCGCCTACGGCCACGGCCCTGGCTCCTCAGGGGAGACTCATGGGGAGGGGGGGGTAATCCGGGGAAGGAGGAGCAGCCCCTGGTCTCTGCCCACCTGGCGGCCTGCCCCCAAGGCCACGGCAATTCTGTTCAGGCCAGCACCTAGTGTTGCCGTGTTGTCCTGGATAGCCTGGGTGAGGGCCCTCACATCCTGCCCAACATCTGCTGTTGTAGTCTGCAGTGCGTTTAGGCAGTTTGTAAGAGCCTGAGAGTGGCAGTCCAGGTCCCCAAGCGTATCCTTTATGGAGGACAGGCTCTCCTCCATCCGCCCCAAGGTCTGGCTGACCTGTCCCAGATGGCGGGCCTGAAGGGCCTGGTCCCTTCTCAGATTGGCGGGCAGAAGCTCAGCCACCCCCCTGGTCTTCTGGGATGACTTCCTGCCTCCAGCTGAGGCTTGTGGCCGGGGAGAAGGGGAGGCCCTTGGGAGAGGAGCCCTGTTGGGGGAGGAGTGGGAGGGGCTAGCCAGAGAGGAAGACTCCTCCAAAAATAACAATCCACTGGCTGACATGACATCCTCCTCCTCCTCAAACTCCTCCTCCTCAACCTCCTCCGAGGACTCCGGCCTTGTCAGGGGGTCCTCATCAGGCTGGGATGGTGCGGTCAGCCCAGATGGCCCAGCACCCTCCTGCTCATCTGTGGATGACACAAACATTCACAGGTTGAAGGATCCATACACACACACATATTCCCTTTCACCCCCTCCCCCACACATGCTACACACCTGATAGGGAAAAAAACCTTACCTGGCATCACGCCTTCATGACTTGAGTCATAGCCGGGCAGGCCCTCCACCTGTTGTCTATGAAAGGTCTAGGCCACCGCACGCTCCTCCGCTGTCAGCCTAACAGGGCATGGTGGGCCCCCTCCTGTGCCCCTGGAACAGTAATGTTCTGCAAGATATCACGCCTCCTGGCCGGGGTGGTGTTGGCACTCTCCGGGCCGTGGAGGAAGCGCCCATATTGGGAAATGGCCCGGGCAAAAATTTGTTTCTCCCCCAAAGTAAAATTTAACTTCCTCTTTCTCTCCATCATACTCATACAAAAACTCTCTCCCAAACAGTCAGCAAAAATCACTCACAAAAACAAGCAGCAAAAATCACTCACAAAAACAAGCAGGAAAAATCACTCACAAAAACAAGCAGGAAAAATCAAGCAAGAAAACAAACGAACAAAAAACTATCAACCAAAAACTCTCACAAGCAGTCACCAAAAATCACTTACAAATATCTTCTAACAAACACTAGATCACACAGTCCACAAATATCACAAATTCAAACCACAACGCAACTAACAACAGAACAAAAGCACCTTGCTGTATAGGGAGGGATACAAAGGGATGTACTTTTGCAAAGGAAGTGTGTTTCTGTCTGTCTATTTATGCTGTCTGCGTAGTTCATGATTTTGCCCTAGTCCACTTCCAATTTCACTGATTGCGCTGTTCCAGAGTTGGAAGCATGCACACAGAGGTGCTGACATGGTCTGCTTCAAGTGCGCATGCGCGAGCTGGCCGGCCCTTCATTTGCATGGGGTCACGGCTCATTTCAATGTAACACGCCCACGTCCTTCCCAATTTGTATTACTCCGCCTTGCGCCTCTGAAATAATGTTGCGCATGCGCAAATTTCTGCGTAAAACCGATGAGAATAGGGTGATTGCGCCGCTACATTGCGCCAGTCTAACGTAAAGGCGGTGCGCTACACCGGTCCAATAATGCGCAGATGTACCTGAATCTGGCCCTCTTTGTTCAAGGCTCAATCACAGGGGTTTCCCACTGAAGTCCACAGGAGCAACATTCCTTTCCCGATGGGATGGGCTAGAAGGGGGAGGAGAAGTCCACACTTAGCATTATCAGTTCTCTTGTTAAAAAATTCTCAAAGTTTCTTCAGATCCAAACACAAGGATTTCCTTTCAAAGTCACACAAACTCCAAGTGAAGAGTGAGGCGGCATACACACGGCCGAGGTTCTTGGCAGAAACGAGCGAGAACCTCGCTGGGAGCCGCATTCTGCCGAGAACATCGGCCGTGTGTACGCTCTCGGCGAGCATCCCGTCGGGAATGCCGTCGAGCCGAAATAGGGAGCGTGTTCTCTATTTGCTTGACGGCCCGTCGGGATGAATGGCTGGTTGCCTTTCCCGACGAGCGGGTCGCCGATTCTGACGGCCGGCAGAGAACCTCGAGGGGCGAAACGATGTGTTCTGCCCGTCGAGGTTCTCTGCCGTGTGTACGCCGCCTGAGGGGGAGGGGTGACTTCCTCTTGCAAGACCATATCTGTTCTTAGGAATGAGGAGTCTAGGAGTGAGGGGGAAAATAGCAGCTCTTTCTGTTGTCTCTTTTTCCCAATGTTGAATTGTAACTTTAAAAAACATCATCTGATACAAAATCCTCAAGGAAAATAAAGCACAGTTGTGATACATACTTTCATACATGCATGTATATATATATATATATTGTATATACAAAAAAATCAAAAGAATACAAAAGAGATTAAAAGAATATAAACAGAGAAAACATTTTAAATAGGAATTTTAGAATAATCTATCACAATCCCCCCTTAAAATTACTATTTTATCAGTACTGTCCCTATGCTCTCTTTGTCCCTGTGTTTGGCCTCCCTACTGTCAACTCTTTTATGTTTCGCAGTCCTTCTTCAACAAAATTTCAGGAGGCACTCAAACACTATTCTTTCCCTCACTTGTAAATGTGGTATGTGTTTTTCTTAACAGGTAAGGACGGTAATGGAGGAAACGGTCAGTACAACAAAACATTATCATAACCAATATAAGCAGAAACAAAATTTCTATACCTGAGTACAAATGTGTTATCACCCAAAATTACTGTCGTCAGGTGACATTCTAAATGCACCCCCCTTGTTCACTAGGGCCATATGTTTTACAAAGTCATTTGTGAAGTGTCCTCTAGGTGTTTTGTAGTTAACGAACCTCTGTTGACCATAGCAAACATAATTAATCCAATCTACATTCCCATTACTAAGTTAAATTTCATAAAATCATTCCCTTTCAGCTAATTACTATATTTTCCTTCATAAGCATTTTAATTTTGCAGAAGAACATTAACTTTATATTGGGCTCTTTCCTAAATATTTTATTCTCTTAAGAAACGTATTCATTAAATTACACTAGTTATCAGAACCGATCATACAATATAAATACTCTTGTCACATGACTGTTTAAACAAGCAGCCCTTGGTTCAGTCTTAAAGCTTCATTGTGCCCATATAGGGATCCATCTATGAAGACACAATACCTCTTCCCACTGAACACCTTCATCAATCCAAAGCCTGGAAAAGTATCTTTTTGTTCCATAAATATGGCTCTATCATACTGCATCATCTGTTCATATTGTATCTTCAATTTTCACTATTTTATCTGAGCTTTCTTAAGCTATGCAGATTGACACCATATTTCATCCTCTTTGAAACAACACCCTTAAAGTAAGATGTTCTTCAAAACAAATGGTGCAAAAACCCACATTTTAGTAAAATACGAGAGAAAAAGAAAAAAAGAGAGAGAAAAAAGAGAGAGAGAGAGAAAGAAAAAGAGAGAAAGAGAGAGAGAAAAAAAGAAAGAAAGAAAGAAAGAAAGAAAGAAAGAGAGAAATACTGTAGCTCCAAATGATTGTGTAACAATCGCCTCTTACTAAAGAAAGATTTTACCCTATAATAAAACTTTATAGTCTACTTAACATAAACTCAGATATTTTTGCCTTCAAACATCTCAATAGACTCTGAAAGTCATTTAAACTCATCACTAGAAAATGTTTTCACTTAAAAAGTCACATGTTGGTTTCTGATTTCTTCAAACATACAGAAGGGTAACAAAGCATGTCAGGCTGTGTAACCTGATCTGTGCCCCTGCTAGAGGAAAGAAAGCATTTTCCTTAACGACCTTCAAGGAGAAACATCTGTCGTCGTCGTCGACGTCCCCCCACTGCTTGGAGAAGATTGTACAAGCTTATATGATACACCACATACTATACAATCGAATTGTATTGTTTTTCTCATTTTTAACCTTTTTTAAAAGTTTTTAAACATATTTGATTTGTACATCTGCCAAAAATCATGTACATTAAATTATAATATGACATTTCCCGACTGCAGCAGCGACAATAGATCGTTTAGAAGACAAACTTGTGAAATTCACAGACTTGCTCCAGCCTAATGAACTGTGAAGTGGCCATTTTCACGAGAAACTCCTTCTTCCAACCAGAATCTCCACTCTGTCAGTAACGTCACATTACAAAAACTTTTAACACTTGTTTGTTTTTTGTTTTTACAATTTTTACTATTTTTATAATATTTTAAATCGAACATAACTTTCATATTTTAATATTTTCCCTGGGGAGCCTTAAGCAACTTAGAACAATCTACTACCCAAATTTGACAAGAAAACCCGAGTTTAGTATCTGCTGCAAACATTGCTTGCAACCAGATCTGTAGGATTTTCTGTTAAATACAAAATACCATGCTATTTACCATCATTTGAGTTTTATACAACTCTTTACACAATCTCAACCAATAATTTTTCTCTTAAACCTTTGTTCTGATTCTATGTTTGTGCTTTGGCATATCATAATACATTTTCATTTGTTGAGGATAGATATTCATAAACATTTACAGGCAGTATTAAACTTAGTTTTCTCATTATAGAACTTTTTTACACTCTGTGTCAATGTCATTAATTAACTAATTACCCTATGGAATATATCACAGTGATTATGGAACTCAACTGTAATAGCTTCATCTCTTGATTTAAACTTTCATTGCCAAAATAACATCACAAAACATATGCATGCTGATTGGTTCACATTATACATTTCACACCCACTGACCCTCCCAATCAGCCACTGACCCACCCCTAATATGCCCCTTTGTTCAAGGCTCAATCACGGGGGTTTCCCACTGAAGTCCACAGGAGCAACATTCCTTTCCCGATGGGATGGGCTCATCCTCCCCCTCCATCAGGGGAAGCCCCTCATCCTCCCCCTCCATCAGGGGAAGCCCCTCAAGGGCCTCCCCAAACAGATGGCCCCAAGCCTCTCCTGCCCCCAGGAAGGCTACGAGGAAGACCAGGGGTGATCCAGCTGCCTTAGAGCAAAATCTGGCGAGGGACCAGGCCCGGCAGACCCACCATATGGGTTCTATAGCGGGTGACATGCGCTGTGTGGCAAAGAGCCTGGCCTCCTCGGCCCAGACCCAGGCTGCCTGCACACTGGCTGTTCAGCAGGCCCTGACACAGCAGGCTGGTCAGACTACCACCATCACTGACAGCCTGAAGGATGTCAGTGCGAACTGCACAGCGATAGTGACCTGCCTGGGGGAGCTGCAGGCCACCACATCAGGCCTTGTGGCAGAGGTCCGGAGCCTGGCAGTGGCCATATAGGCCAATACTGCTGTTATTTAGGCAGAGGGGAGGCAGACTAATGCGGTCCTCACCCACATTGCCCTGGCATTGGAGGGCAGGCAACCAGTCAGGGAGAGACCAGGGGATGATCCTCCTCCAGATGCCCCACCCCCGCACCCGAGGCTCCCCCCAGGCAACTGAGGACCAGGAGCCTTGGCACCAGGCATAGCCCATGACAGGGCAAATAAGTGCCAGTTTTGTTATTTTTAGTTTATGCTCAGGTTATGAGCTTTTTGTTTTTCTTTTCTCAGGTTATGAGTTTTATTATTTTTGTAATGACTGCACACGATCAGTAGTGCAAGCTACAGTATGACTGGTGTGTAAATGTGGGAGTGGCATTCCTGCCAGCAAAGGGGTGTCACCCTGGGTCATCGGGAGAAGTTATCCCCATGACCGTGTGAATGTGGTATGAATGGACAGCAACATGATTGGGGCCTTGTCACGATGTTGCTGCTCCCAAGTCCTGCATGGTGGACTTGGGATAATCCAATGTGAGGTGGATGTGGTGTGTGTGATCTAGGGACCACAGTGGTGTGCATGCATGCATTCTCCTTGTGCCATGATGAATGTGTGTGTTTAACGTGCAAAGATACATTCCACGAGGCAACTCCTGACTGCTGTTCCCTCAGCAGACGGGGTCTCCTCGGGCAGGGGGGAACTGTGTGGCTCAGGGGTCAGGTCATCACATATGTCAATCTCCAGGCCCTTTCTCATGGCGTAGTTGTGCAGCACACAACATGCACCGATGATCTGGCACACAAAGTTTGGGGAATACAACAGGGTCCCCCCAGACTTATCCAGGCATCGGAAACTGGACTTCAGGATGCCAAATGTTTGCTCCACCACTGCACGTGTACGTATGTGTGCAGCATTGTATCTTCTCTCTCCTCTGGTTTGGGGATTTCCGGTATGGAGTCAGGAGATGGGGCCCAAGTGCATATGCAGAGTCACCTGGAAGGGAAAAGACAGGAAGATGTTAGCGGTGCATGTACCCCTCGTGATGTCTGCATCATGGGGTCGGACAGTCATGCCTGACACCCATGTCACTCACCAACCAGCCAGCTGTCCCCGTACACGTTCTGTTCGAATTCTGTTGGGATGTTGCTTAAACGGTATATGTAGCTGTCGTGGTTGGCCCCTGGGTTTTTGGCACGGACGTGCCATATGAGGCATTGGGCATCGGCCATCACCTTTACATTGATGGAATGCCACTGCTTACGATTGCGGTACATGTGCTCTGTGGCAAGGGGGCTGTAGTGCCACATGTGTGCAATCAATGGCCCCCACGGTGCGTGGGAAACCGGCAATGCTGTAGAAATCCTGCATTGCCTTCTGCCGCAGATGCTCTTGGGTGGGTCTGATGATGTGGTGGGACATGCATGTGAGGATAGCGGGGACAACCTGGTGCACACATCTGCTCATGGTGGATTGTGACATCCCAGACACGACTCCACTTGTACACTAGAAATATCCACTGGCAAGGAAATGGCGTGTTGCCAGTGCCTTCACCAGTGGCTGCACTGCATGTACGCGGTGTGTCTGGCTGGTGATGTCATCATGCAGGGCTGTGGCTAATTCCAGGATGGCATCAGAGCTGAATCTGAAGATGCGATACACCTCCGATTCACCCATGCCAAACACGTTAATGCACGTTCGGTATATCCTCTCCCGTGACCTCCTACGTGCCCGTAGACGCAGTAGTGCTATGACCACGGCTGCCCCTGGCATGTTGGTATACAGATGAGTTGTCCTGCAAGTGTGGTTGCTCAGCTCGTCCGGTACGGTGCTGCTGTAGCTGCTCTCCAGCTGACCTGTGCAAGTCTGGTGCAAAGTTACCCCTGCTTTATGAGGGGTAACTTTAGGCCGGACGTACAGCTTACGCGCACCACGCGTAGCCTGCGCCGGCCAAACGTACGTTTCTGAATCGCCGTATCTCCCTTTGCATTATTACATACGAAATCAATGGGTGCGCCAGATGCGTCCAGCGTAAATATGCGCCCATGATACGCCGGCGTAGGAAAGTTACGCGAGGCGGAAGAAGCCTATTTTCAGGCGTATCTAGTTTTCTGGGTACGGCGCATAGATGCAACGGCGCATATTGAAACTTATTCGGCCCATCTCGAGATACGCCGGCGTAAGTCCTTTCTGAATCTGGCCCAGAGAGTAGATTATTTCGCTGGAATCTTTTTTTTTTTTTTTCTTTTTAATAAAGGACTTGTGTCTGTGTGGTCTTCAACAACTTTTTTTTGTGTGAAATGATAGCGGTACAATGTACCCGTTATCAATTCACATAGGGGGAGGGATCTGGGGATTCTTCTTGTTAAAGGGGTCTTCCAGATTCCTATAAGCCCCTTGCCCGCAGACCCCCACAACCACCAGGCAAGGGCTGTGGGGATGAGGCCCTTGTTGAGGGCATGTGGCCTGGCACAGTTCAGGAGGGGGAAGCTCTCTCGTCCCCCCTCTTTTCCAGCGGCCTGCCAGGTTGCATGCTCGGATAAAGGGTCTGGTATGGATTTTTGGGGGGACCCCATGTCTTTTTTTTTTTTGGTGCAGTGTTCCCCATAAAATCCATACCAGACCCAGGATTTTTTGAGGGAACCCCACGTCATTTTTTTTTATTACGCTGGGTTTCCCTTAATATTCATACCAGACCTGAAGGGCCTAATATGGAATTTGGGGGGACCCCCACACATTTTTTATTTTGGTTCCCTGCTCAAAATGTCATTTTTTAAGAAAAAGTCATTCAAAACTACTCGTGCTATTACTGAATTGTCGGGCCCCGGCAATACAGATAAAAGTAATTGAAAAAAAAAATGTCAGGGGTTTCCCTTAATAATAGTACCAGACGCAAAGGGCCTGGTAATGGACTGGGGGGGGACCCCTGTCATTTTTTTCAATTACTTTTGTCTGTATTGCCGGGACCGACAATTTATGAATAGCCGGGAGTAGTTTTAAATTACTTTTTTTCCTTCAGAAATTACACTTTGTGCAGGGACAATTCTAAACACTGGAAACATGCGTTACTTTACATGTATACTTTAGACACCCCCCAGGTATGAAATTTAAAGGAATATTTCACTTTTATTGTTTCACTTTAAGCATTTTTAAAATCACTGCTCCTGAAAAACTTCAGTTTTTCAATGTTTTTTTGCATTGATACATGTCCCATAGGGCAGGGCCCAGGTCCCTAAACACTTTTTATGACAAAAACTTGCATATTAAGCTTTAAAATTAGCACTTTTGATTTTTCATGTCCGTGTCCTAAAGACTTTACGTGTTCAAACAAATTTTTTGCCTGTTTGCATGTTCTGGTGCGAAACGAAACGAGCTGTCTATATATGTTAAAATCTTTCCAGTGAGACCCAGTGTAAAAGGCATTATTTCCAATGACTCCACTGTAAAAGGCATTTTTACTCCCTCTAACAACTAATGTAAGTGGTCTTATCTACAATTGATCACCAATGTAGAGGAGACCTATGATTTCACAGAACTCTTCCTTAGAATGCCTGCTCTAAGAACTCATCAGCGTTACTGGCATAGAGATGATTAGTATGCATGCGTATTATACAATACGCAAATGTAAATATACAGCTATATGCACTGCCAGACTATCAAGAATTGGATTTATGCATTTGTAAATTAAAAATACAGTCTATCTAATGAAATTCCTAGGCCAGATAATTATTTCCAGAAACCTATGCCTTCTCTATTAATCCTTTAAGCTTTCACTTTTTGCTGCTATTTGTAGGTGGTGTACTATTATTTCAGAAGTAGCACTGTTCCTGTGGTTTGATATACTGTATTCCAATTTTCACTGTCCAAGGTTAAAACCCTTTAAGTATCAGTCCATTAATGTAATGTTTATTAAAAGTCAGCAGCTACAAAAAGTGTAGCTGCTGGCTTTTAATAAACAGACACTTACCTTCTCCACGTTCCAGCGATGCGCCGACCGGGGCTCCGCTCCTCTCCCCCCCTCCCCGGCCGGCATTCTCATTGCGACTGTGGGCACCCAGCCATGACAGCCTTCGGCTACACGGCCGGGCACCCACTGCGCATGTGCGAGCCGCATTGCACATGCGGCTCGCCGCTGATTGGGTGAGCGATCGCCTAGGACCTGTCAGTGTCCTAGACGATCGCCAAAGGGAGGGGCTGCAGTAAGGTGATTAGGCCTAATCGCCTTACCAGCCCCTCGGCGGAAGCAGGAAGTGGGACAGGAAGTCCCACTCCTACTGAAGCCCCCTCTCCCCCCCCCAAAAAAAATTACATGCCAAATGTGGCATGTAAGGGGGAGGGGAGGGGATTAAGCTGAAGTTCCATTTTTGGGTGGAACTCTGCTTTAACCTTTTATTTGTTATAATTTTGTTTCATATTTTTTTTAAGAATTTGCTTATTTCTGTATGGTTGTCTAGATAGAGTTATAATTGTATGTCCTTCAAGTATAAAGATGAACTCAAGCCACAGACATTTAGGGCTCGTGCACACAGAGCTTTAGGGCTGGGTTCACACTATTGCGAAATTGAATGTGTATTTCCCTGCATCCAATTCGCATAGCAGGAGATTGTGACCAGCTCTCTATGGAGCCGGTCCCCACATCTCTAGAGCGGCTCCAGTGCAAATTACACAGGAGACCTGTGCATCTTTTTGGTCCATTTCAGGTCCGAATTCTGAAATCGCACCTTTTTTTTCAGGCTGGAAAAGCACCTCTATGCAAGCCTATATGTCCATACACATATAGATGTTTACAGGCATATTAGAAAAGGTGAATTTACAGGCAGAAAACAAAACATTACAGACACTTTCAGGAGAGGAGCTGAAGAGCAAAAACATTTTTAATACAGCTTACCTGTAAAATCCTTTTCTTGGGAATACATCACCTTAATTACTTAATGGGTTATGTAGTCACCACAGGTGATTGGACACTGGCAAACCCAATTAGAATTGAGTTCCTCCCCTATATAACCCCTCCCAAATGGAGAGTATCTCAGTTTTGTAGCAAAGCAATAAGTGTCTCACGTTTACTCCGAAGAGGGGCGGGAGCTCTGTGTCCTGTGATGTATTCCCAAGAAAATAATTTTACAGGTAAGATGTATTAAAAAATCCTATTTTTTTCTCATAAATCACGTGACACAGAGCCTTAATTACTTAATAGAATGTCCTATAGCAATTCTTAAATTAAGGGGGGGGAGACACAGATCAGAAATAAGACCGCCATTGGGCCAGAGGATCTATACTGCTGCCTGCAGTACACTACGCACGAAGGCGGCATCCTTGTACCCTCTCACATCTACCTGGTAGAACTTAGTAAATGTATGGACCGAATACTAAGTAGCAGCCTTACAGGTCTATGCCATGGAGGCCTGGTGATGCACTGCCCATGAAGCACCAACTGCTCTAGTTGAGTTCGCTTTCACCTAAAAAGGAGGAATCTTCTTTTTTAAACCATAGGCCTGAATAATGAATCCAACATTCAATAGTACATTCCGACGCTGCCTGGCCCTTTCTTGGGCCCTGTGGCAGAATAAACAGACAATCAGTCTTTTACCACTCTTACAACATCTAGAGAGTGTAGACTCAGAAACTGATTCAGGCTTTTCAGATCTAGAATAGGTCTGACGTCCCTGTTTGGTTTTGGAACCGTGAAAAGGTTTGAGTAAAACCCTGATCCTTGATCTTCTGGGGCTAACTCTATGATTACCCCTTGGGACAACAGGTGTTCTAAGGCCAAAAACAAAAGCTTTCTTTTTCCTGGATCTTTGGCAATTCTTGATCTCATTAAACGGGGTGGCAGAAGTTCTCTGAATTCCAGCTTGTAGCCTGAGGACACCGTGGAAATGACCCACTTGTCCTGAACTTCTTCCCGCCAGGCGTTTGAACTGTAGCTCTCATATAGTAAAGCTCCTATCATGTATTCTCCCTTTCCTCTCCTCTTGTTCATTCACCATATGCCTTGTATTCTGTTGATAGAATACAGCTGGGAGACAAAGACAGAAGGTTGTCACACCATTATAGGAATTGTCTGAACATTGACCTTAAAGGAAAGATAACCTTTTATCAAAGAGCCTACTTCTACCAAACCCCTTCGTCACATGTACACAAGAATGATCACATAAACTTACTGGTGCCTTTTCACTGCTACTTTTTTTTAATAATAGCATTTCAAAATAACCAGTGCAATACTATGAAGCTTAGAAGAAAGTGTAGTATAATATAAACACTGTTGGCAGTTAAATAATTTATTTATTAACCGCTTCAGCCCCGGACCATTTTGGTGGTCAAAGACCAGGCGACTTTTTGATATACGGCACTGTGTCGCTTTACCTGACAATTATGTGGTTGTGCGACGTGGCTCCCGAACAAAATTGTTGTTCTTTTTTTCCCAGAAATAGACTTTTGCCACGTTTTATTTTTTGCGTTAAAAACAAAAAAAGAGCGACAGTTTTGAAAAAATTTCTATATTTTTTATTTTTTGCTATAATAAATATCCCCCAAAAATTTATAAAAAAAAAAAATTCTACAGTTTAGGCCAATTCTTCTACATATTTTTGGTAAAAAAACGCAATAAGCGTTTATTGATTGGTTTGCGCAAAAGTTTTAGCGTCTACAAAATAGGGGACTGTTTTATGGCATTTCTATTAATATTTTTTTTACTAGTTATGGCGGCAAATAGCGATTTTTATCGGGACTGCGACATTATGGTGGACACATCGGACACTTTTGACACCATTTTGGGACTATTGTCATTTTACAGCGATCAGTGCTATAAAAATGCACTGATTACTGTAAAAATAACACTGGCATTGAGGAGGTTAACCAATAGGTGGCGCTGCAGGAGTTAAGTGTTCCATAGGAAGCGATTCTTACTGTTAGGGGGCGTGGCTACACATGACACGTCACAGATGACGGTCATCAGTGACAGTGTCACTAGGCAGAATAGGGGAATGCCTTGTTTACAAGGCATTCCGAGGTATTTGGTTCCATAACAGGACAATGGGAGCTATGGTAATTGCCCATTTGCTTCTGATGTTGTGTGTGCTTACATAAACCCCCAATTCCTACAGTTCCCTCACGATTTAGGTTTGAAATAGACATTTATTTGCTTTAACATGACAATTTAATTCAAAGAAATCTTTATGATTTTTTAAAATGCAGTTTCATTAAAATAACCTCTGGTGACCCTGTAATTAAGGTCCTTGTTCAGGGACCACCGGTTCCAGGGCAGTGGGGAGGCCGGAGTCCCCGGATCGGAGAAGGGAGGTCGAGCGGAGGTCCGTCGGTGGGAGCAGCGGAACAGAGACGTCCACGGCCGGGTCGAGTGGTAGAGGACGATCCGCCGGGAGGCTGGGATCTTTGGCCTCCAGGCCTTCCGTGCCTGGGAGGCAGATGTCAGCGAGGACGCCGGCCTCAGAAGATCGTTTGGAGGGGGAGGCATCAGGATCGTAGGAAGAGGGTCGCATGGATGAATCGCCTGCGGTGGAGTTGCCGGTGACGGCTGTGTGGGACGTTCCCGGCCAGCCTGGTGAGTCCACTAACAATACTTTTGGGGAATTTTTGTTACTGCAGGGTGTTCGCTGGTGGGGGTCCCCCTGTAATTGGGGTAATGTGGGGGGGGTAATGTTTGCCGACAACCAGGGGCCCCGGGGGGCAGGAGTGTTGCCTGCTGCCAAGGGTTCCCCTGGGGGGGGGGCTTACAGGATTTGTTGTGTTATTTTTTGGGACCTGGTACAGCGTTGCCAGGGGGGGTGGGGACGCCATCCCAGGCGGCACTCTGGGTTAGAGGATCGGCTTGGGGGGGTTCCTGTGGCTGTTGGGGTACCTCCCCCAGTCGGGGGGTGGGTACGTGGGTGGTGCAGTACAGTAGTTCCTGACGTGACACGGGGCGTGAGAAGACGGGGGGGGTCAGGACGGACGTGGTACGGATGGCTGATGCGGCCGAAGGTGAGTTATATATGTATGCTTGGGGGGGCCGCTGGGGGGCTCATCTGAAGCAGGAGGTCAGGGGAAAAATCGAAAAAGGTGAGTATGCGGAGATTGTTTCCCTGTTGCTTTTGGAGAAGTTTAATTTGGATAGGGTGAAGCCAGACCTTTTTTCGGAAAAGGATGACGAGGTGAAGAGAAGGTAGGGGTGATTCCTCGTACGTTCGGCGATTGGTTGCAGGCATTTGCGATCATGGCCAGCGCCTTGGGGAGAAGAGCCCGGAGCACTGTTCTGCGCTTTTCTGCTATATGGACGCTATGTGGGAAGCTTATTGGGTATATGGGGGGTCAGGGGGGTTAAAGTATGACGAGCAGTTTCATCAGCGGCGGGCTGGGCGCCTTACGCTGCGATGGGACCACAAAGATATCAGTTTGTGGATACGGATGATTTCCGCACCCCGGTCTAATACTCAGTTTTTCAGGGCGGGGCCGAGGGTACGCCCACTTCTGGATCGCCGGCTGGGAAAAAAATGGGGGGCTGTATTGGGGGAACAACGCCAGTGAGGGGGGAAAGGAGGGGACCTTTTTCGCGTAGATACCCAGACAGGGCGGCGGCGCCGCTGCTCGTGGAGGAGTTTTTTCCGAGGGATTTGTCATTCCCTGTTCTTTGTCGAAGGTGCAGGGGGATCGTGATTGACTCGGGGGCAATGGAGGGTATGCTGCTGGGGAACAAGGTGGAGGACCTCCGGCTGGTGTTCCGGGGGGATGTTGGGGTAATATGAGGTTCAGCTAAGGGAGTTGCAGTCACTGCTAGGTAAGTTGACCTTCGCCTGTCGTATCATTCCCATGGGCAGGGTGTTCTGCGGACGGCTGTCGGCAGCTACAGTGGGGGCAGGGCCCCCGACTCCTTCCATTCGCTGGTCAGGGGAATGTAAGGTGGATCTGTAGGTGTGGCACACCTTCTGGGAAGAGTACAATGGGCGGGCGTTTTGTATGTCGGGGTCGGTGAGGAACTTTGATTGGTAGATTGTCAGGGACGTGGCGGGCTCCATGGGTTACAGGGGCTTTCTTCAGGGGACAATGGAGCGGGGAGGCGTGGCCGGAGTCCTGGGTGGCGGCGGGTTTTTAAAAGGAACCTGGTGCTGCTGGAGCTCTGTCATGTGGTGGTAGTGATCGAGCTGTGACAATATGGGGTTGGTGGAAGTTATCAACCGAGTTTCCTGATCCTCGTTGCCGGTGGTTCGGTTGCTGCGCCACCTCGTGTTGCGCTTTTTACACTGGAACATCTTTCTGTATGCTGGGCACATTCCGGGGTGTAGACAACAGACTCGCTAAAGCTCGGTTTTTCAGTGGGACAAGTCAGAGAGCTGGCTACGCAGGAAGACAGAGGAGGGGCCCCAGGCCCGGGGGGGATGTGGGGCATTGCGTTGGGGTCGCCACAAGCTGGCTCAGGAGGCCGGTGAGTGGGCCGATGTGGGCGGCGTACGTGAAGGTAAGGGACAAATGGTCTGTGTTAAAACGGCGGGTGGATGCCGAGCTGGGGGAGGTGGAGCTGGGTTGGTTGGTGGTGTATTTTGCGGCTGGACAGATGGGAAAAAGGGGGGGTAAAACAGGCGGGTAAGGATTACAGAAAAGTCACGTTCTTAGGGAACGGCGGGGACCGGTGAATTTTCGATTTTGCGGAAGATTTGTAGCGTTTTGGGGGACATCCAGTTATGGGGTGAGTTTTTTACTCCATACGGTTTTGTGGTGGCGTTTTTTCAAGTTTTTTAGGGTGGGTGAGTTGGTTGGCCCTTCCAGATAGGTGACGGGAGGTCTAATGGTAGAGGATGTGCAGTCGGTGGAGGACAGCGTGGTTTTCGGCTTTGTGGGTCCAAAAGGGGATGGATGCGTTTGTATCCTTTGCTGGGTTCAGGGGGGCCTGCCCTGTGCGGACGGTGCAGGAGTTTTTTAAAGATACGCCCTGGGTTGGAGGGGCCCTTATTTATGCATGGGGATGGTTCGTTTGTGTCACGGTTTCAGTTGGGACAGGTGTGTAAGAAATGTCTGACAACGGCTGGGTTTGCTGAGTTAAAATTTACCTCACACTCCTTCCACATCGGGGCGGCCAGGTGCGGGTTGGATGAGGTGGCGGTCAAAAAGGATCGGGTGGTGGGGAATCTAGAAGATTTTGTTCTTGTGTGCGCCAACACATGGCGCTGGATTGAGGTGTGGTGGTGAGGTATGGACTGGAGGAGGTGGGTTCATGATATTCCGGAGGGTCGTGGCATGATTATCACTGTTGTTATTTGTTTTCAGAGGGAGGTCACTCACACCGCGTGTGGATCATGGGCCATTATTCTGTTTGCAAGGGGGGGGCAAGGAGAGTGGATGCTAGTCCCGGATGTATACAGTTGGGGATTTCCAGGCGGGAGATGAGAATTCGTTGGCTGGAGGTTTCCTGGGATGGGGTAGGGCAGGGTGCTGCCGGAGGTGCAGCGCTATGCCCGGCTCGACCGGCCGCCCGACGTGTCAGTTTCACACGTGTGGGGCAATGACCTGGGGGGTTCGGCCGATGGGGGATTTTATCTCCACTGTTAAGGCGGACATACTCATGTTCAGGGCAGCTTTTCCAGGGATTATGTGGGTGTGGCCTGACATAGTAGCTCGGACCACATGGTGCATTGCAAGGTCAGTGGCTAGCAAGAGGAACAAGGTGGTGGGGAGGTTTGTGGCTAAGCACGGGGGTTGGTTGTTCGTTACACGGAGTTGGAGGTTAATGTGGGTCTGTACCTGCTTGTAGATGGTGTTCACCTAACCGTTGTGGGTATGGATTTGTGGGTACTAGGTTACAGGAGGGGATCTAGAGGGCCCTGCGGGTGTGGAGGGGTCCGTAAGGGAAAGGGAGTTCTCCTTTCGGCCTGTGGCGGTGTCCTTTGGTCTTTGATGGTGACAGTTAACAGATGGAATGGAAATGGTGGGGGGGCTCATCGGTGGGATGGCCCCCGTATGGTGTTATTCCAGTGGAACGGTGTCCGCTGGAATATGGTTATGGTACACTGCGGTGTAAAAAGGGGGTGTCTCCGAGCTGGAGTCGGCTGGTGGCCGGATATGGTAATGGTAACGCAGTGTAATGGAAAATAAAAAGGTTTAAGTGGGGTTGCTGTCAAAGACCAAATTGGACGGGTGTTAATAAAGTTATTTGGGTTAAATGTTAATTGATAAAGTTTTGGTTACTTGGAATTAGTTAATTGGATTTAAATATTTAATTTGGTTTAAAAATATATAGGCTGTCGTGGCCGAGTTTACTCCAACTCCTGTGTCTATCTCGTTAATGGGTAAATGGAAAAATGTTTAAAGAATTTGGGGGGTTCTAAAGGTGGGGAGTAAACGGTTGGACTATCTAATCTACACTAGTCATGTCATTACTAGGAAATATGCCCTGGAAAACCCAACATTGCAAATGTTGCATTATTTTATTTAAAAAAGGCTGTTATTTTATACACAGTGTGTTAGACAATTTCTAGTAAGATGTACAAGTATTTTGAGTCAAATAACTCTTTATTCAAACAAATACCAAGGTAAAAACTTATATAAGGACACAAATGTAAAGACTTTCCATTATAAGTCATACTGTCAATGAGGACTATATTTGAAAAAGCGATCAAAACAGAGCAATGGAAATATAACGAATATGGTACCCAAAAACGCAGTACAACATAATAAACTTGATGAGAGGTAACAGACCCTTTTTATGTTTTCACAATGAAAAACAGGACAGGAAAAGGGAAGAAAACTAACAAACCTGAGAATCTCTCAACAGCCACCACAAAAGGGCATGTGCCACAGAGAAACCATAGGAAGGATGGACATACTATCCCACCATAAGATTTCTGAAAGTGACTGAATCGCTATAGGCCCGCCACCACATCTACAAAATGCGTACTTTTTTAGGGACTATCCTCTGCAACCAGAGTTTCCATAGCCATGATGTCATTAAGAATCTGGACCCACTCCAAAGGGTGAGGAAGTATAGGTGATTTACAGTGATGGGATATGGCTACCCAGGCTGCTAATAAGCAATGTCTAAGGATGCTCTTTTTAATTTTGGAAATGGACCCAGGGATCATTGACAATAGGGAGACCTTGGGAAAAGCCTGAATGTCAGATTGACACATATGATGTAAATATGTTCTGCCAGAATGAGGAGAGGAGCCTACAACAACACCGAAAGTGGAGATGTTGGGAATGTTAAGTCGTTTTAATTTGGGAACCCTTGGCAAATGCCCTCTGGCTTCCTAAAATGTCTCAAGGGGACAATTACATCAAGAAGATAGCATAGAGGATGCAGTTGGATGTGACTCATATAGATCGCACCTAGAGTATCCTCCGGCCGCACCTAGAGTATGCTGTCCAGTTCTGGGCACCAGTCCTCAGGAAGGATATACTGGAAATGGAGAGAGTACAAAGAAGGGCAACAAAGCTAATAAAAGGTCTGGAGGATATTAGTTATGATAAAAGGTTGCGAGCACTGAACTTATTCTCTCCGCTAGGGGATATGATTTCAATTTACAATTACCATACTGGTGACCCCACAATAGGGATAAAACTTTTTCGCGTGTAGCGCCTGGTTACTTCTAAGAACCGGTGCTAGTTAAAATTTAGAGGGGGTCAGAGAGTTAGTTGGCACTGACCAGGCTGATTTGCTTAAATGTGTTTGTCTGTCTCAGCTTGGCTGTGCTGTGGGCTAATTCTGTCGCTTCTGGGGTGCTGATGCCACTCCAGGACGACAGGTGGCAGCAGTGGAGTCGAGGTTTGGGTACTTTTTCCCAGGGTAGGGGAGGGTATTTATGGGGCAGACGCCATTGATCTGGTCGTCTTCTTCCAATGTGGCACCCACCTTTAAGGCGTCCCATCGACATGGCCTTTCAGGCTGGGGTGCATGTGCCACGCGGTGTTCCTGGTTCCGGGACCACGTTGGTCTGTAACATTTGCCGTTTTTCAGAACCTGAAAAATGATGTGTAGCCCACACACGATCATTTTAAATGACTTTTTTCAAAAACCACATTTTATTCATGCTGAAACATTATCGTGTGTACGCGGCATAAGAGCGGCAAGGATGTGGAATTCCCTTCCACAGGCGGTGGTCTCAGCGGGGGGCATTGATGATTTTAAGAAACTATTAGATAAGCACCTGAACGACCA
Organism: Rana kukunoris; assembly: GCA_029574335.1. Taxonomy (NCBI): domain Eukaryota; kingdom Metazoa; phylum Chordata; class Amphibia; order Anura; family Ranidae; genus Rana; species Rana kukunoris. The sequence goes on along the minus strand of CM056051.1, from coordinate 361,285,547 downwards.
CAACATACAGGGATATACAATGTAATACTGACATATAATCACACACATAGATTGGACTTGATGGACTTTCAACCTCACCTACTATGTAACTATGTAAGATCAGAGACAAGGATCTTCCAGTGCAAAATAGTTTCCAATGATAGCCTGTTTTATTAATACTAAACTATAGAGTATGTAATGCCTGCAAAAAAGATATTACATAGAAAAAAGACTGATTTAAGGTTGAACTCAAGGGAAAAAAATTGATACCTTCTCCCCTCATCCCATTTAAAGAGTTAAACTTAATTGCTCTGTTTACCAAAGTGATAATAAATAAGGTGCTATATTTACCTTATTCCTCACTCTCCTAGGCAGCTGGTGCTCTCCTCAACTGTCCAACACTCCCAGGTTGTGGCCCTCTTCACTTTCACGTACAATGCAGGCGTGATGGTTGACATCCGGGAGCTGCAACTGGTCAGGCAGTGAAGGAAAGGCTAGTCAAACCAAAAGGAAGAAGCCTGCAGGCATGGGCGTCCGCTCATAGGAGTAAGGGGGGGCCAGTGACCCCCCCTGGAATCGGCAAGGGTCTGCAATGCTCGCATCTGTAGCTGTGCTGACTCCCTCTGTTTGTGCGAATTGGCTCCACAGCTGTTGCAAGATCAGTGTCACTGAGTTACAGAGCTCTTTACTGCCACCTCTGTCTGCTTCCTGTATGTGCACCCTCGTGTTTGTTTTGCTGCCTGTAATGTATTTTCAAAGGGACATGTGGAAACAGGACTTGGGGGAAGGAAGACCACCGTGACCTTACAAGTGGGGACTGTGAGTACAAGTTAAGGGGAAAGGCTTTATGGGATAATGACTAAGCCCCTCCCCTTCATGACATTGTCAAAGAAGCGGAACATAGGTGACCGTAAAATTATGCCCCCCCCTGGAAAAAGTTCAGCGGACGCCCATGCCTGCAGGATCAATAAATAAGGTTAGTATATCACTTTATTTATCATTAACCCTTGTAGTGTGAAGGGGATCCACTGCAAAAGGTATTTTTTTTTATTTTTGTAACCAGAGTTCATTTTTAACTAAGTAGAAAGTTCCTTCACTTAAATGTTATTACATTGTGTTTATGACAGTTAAATGAACTGACGTCCTCCCAGCTCTTTGTTTCTATGTAAACACAATCTCCCATTAATTTTTCAGCAGTCCAGACAATTACTGCTCTGGATGAGTACCAAAACATTATAGATTTAATATAATCTTGGAGGTTTACTGAAGTCTTTCCCACAACATAATATGATACCAGCAATTTCTATGAAGCGCCAGCATCTACTCCCATAAACTCCAATAATGAGGTGCTGTAGAAGAACAGCTGTCTTGAAACCTTGCTGCCTCTCAAAGAAGCGGCACTGCTGGATAATAGCATCCAGCGATGGCTGGCAAACAATAAATGTTCAAGTCTATTTATGCCAGGCAGCTGCGACTTCTAACTGCTCTTCTGTATGTCTTGTGTATGCAAACGTTTCACCTTCGGAAGAATGGCAGGAATGGAATCTGAACTACTGTAGGCACATAATATGGGTTTTGAAGGTCTGTTAGTCAACAGATGGGTTAAATGTTTGCTGGGCCTAGTTAAGCTATTGATAATACGAGTATGGATGTTGCGTAGCAACAAAGTAGATTCTTTTTGCTCACCCTGCTGTCGCTGGTATCTTGCCATATCCTTCTGTTCTGTGCAAAAACTCTTGGGGTTTGGGTCCATTAACCTTTTCACTGCCTAAAGCACATTCATAGCTAAGCTGGCAAATGCAGATTATATTGCGCTGTCACTGAAGTGTATGGGTAGTCAATAATTTAGAACAATCTTCATAAGACTTGTACTGAGAACAGTTTAGTGTTTCTGTGGGCGTATTCTAAAAAGGCAGCGTAAAGTGCAAAATGTAAAAACCCTTAGTAAATTAGATTTTGGTGTACTAATGTGGAGAAAGAAGAAATCTGATGTTCTTAATACATAATATTATTAATTAGTAAATAATAAAGTGTGAAAGACTACATGGTCTAGTAACTGCAAGTTTGACAGACCACAAATGCTGCTAGAGCTCTTGAACTGTTGGGTCAGACAAAAAAAATGCAGCTTGAATGTGAAAATTGTATTTATGCCTTTCTTTGTCATAAAATAGTTAAAATAAATGTATATACATAATTTTATAAAAAGGTATATACTGAAAGCCAGCATTCAGCAGCTGCAGGAGGACCATCTGCATTATGCTATTCAAAATAAAAACATTTTAAATTCTGAACCATTTAATTTCATTGTGGCCAAGTTATTAAATCACTTAAGTGGCCCTTAAGTGAGCAACCCTAAATTGGACCCTTTGGGTCTGGTATGGATTTTAAGGGGAACCCCATGCCAAAAATTCATACCAGACCACATTCCGGGCATGCAGCCTGGCAGGTCAGAAAAGGGAGGGACGAGTGCAAGCCCTTCCCTCCTAAACCATACTAGGGCACATGCCCACAACATGGGGGGTGCTTTGGGGCAGGAAGGGTTCTGCCCCCTCCCCAAAGCACCTTGTCCCCATGTTGATGGGGACAAGGGTCTCTTTCCCACAACCCTGGGCTGTGGTTGTGGTGGTCTGCGGGCAGGGGGCTTATTGGAATCTGGAAACACCCCTTTAACAAGGGTACTCCCAGATCCCGACCCCCCCATGTGATTGAGTATACCCAGGAATAAAAACACAGACAGTTTTTGCCAATTCTTCTTCTTCTTCAAAAAAAAGAAACTGTGTTATCCTATGTAAATCCATCAGCAATCACAATGAAAATGAATCGCCGGGCCCAAAAAAAAAAACAGAAAAAATGCTCCGCCCACCGTAAAGGCAAACCACTAAATAAAGATTTTGCGCTTCTGTGGAATAAAAGAAATATGTTGCTAAAAATCTTCTGGATCTAATAGTGTTCACTGTATACAAAATAAAATATAGATAATTGATGATCCTGCGCTAAAAAATACAAATCGTGCAAACTGTAAGGAAGTGCCTCTAATACTGAGATAACTGTCAGTATACACACAATATTATAACAATATCTGATCAGCAAAAGAAATGATTAAAATAAATATATCAATGTAACATAAATGGGTAATCAATAATCCCAAAGTGCAAATGCAAATTGCAACAGTATGCCGTGAATAAATGATCAATAGTCCAAGAGTGCACAAAACTACAAAAAAGAGCAAAGTGCAGAAACGTGCAAAATTACAAAAAGGTGCAAAAATATATTAAGCAGCCAGAATGTGGCCACATGTGAAGAATGCTTCAATATAACAATGAATAACAGGAGAAAATGTTATCGTCTGTAGCAATGCCGACGCGCAAAATTCCGACGCACGCTCAGAAACAATTTGACGCATGCTCAGACGCATTGCACTTAATTTTCTCGGCTTGTCGTAGTGTTGTACGTAGGAATGAGCTTTATGTTCGGGTCGAACATGAGTTCGACGGGCACATTTGCTGTTAGCCTGTTCACCGAATAGCGAACATTATGTGGCGTTCACTCCAAATTCATGTGGCGCGTCACGCCCCATAATGCACTGCGACATCGCAGTGCATTGTTGTCTGGTGATTGGTCAAGCATGCACGAAGACCCGCATGCTTTGGCCAATCACAGCTCCTTCAGCAAAGAGAGCAGTAATTGGCCAAAGGCAGGGTGCGTGTGTTGCTGGCGTTAAACGAAAGAGTGTCATTTGGATTGAACAGGCAGACAGATTATCCAGTGAGCTGCAGTGTATTTTATATATATATATATATATATATAATGTAAGCTGGGGATAGGTAGCGGGTACAAAAGCTCCCTGGGATGAGCAGGCACAGATACCAAAGTCCATAGGATAAGTGAACAACAGTGGGATTTTTATTGGTGCTATACAAAGTCTATTTACAGGTGCTGTACAGTGTGCAGAAAACAAAACAAGCAAAAGTAGTTTAAACAAACACCTAGCCGTGTCTCGGCTCTAACTACACGATATGTAGGCCCTAACTACTAAGCTAAACAAGCCTACCGCTTGTTAGCTCAAAATACAAACTGCTCACCAGTCTTTTAACAACCTCCTTGCTCCTACAGATCCACACTATCTGTTTCCCAGGACAGAGCAATGGCTGTTAGCTCAGGTGAGCTTAAATTGGCCTGGGGGAGAGGGCCAACACCTGACCTGGATCAGGGATCAGAGATCCCTGAACGTGTAAGAGAGGAGCCTGGGAGAGGTATAAACCCCGAACTGGACTTTCCCAGGCTCTCTCTGGGACGCTCTGCTACACACCCTCCCCTCTTGTTTCAACCCCAGGGTTGGAACACCTGTAGCCCAACAGGAGTGAACACGGGACAGGGCATCTACATTACCCATCTCAACCCCTGGCCTGTGTTTTACCGAAAAGGAATAATCCTGGAGGGCCAAAAACCACCGGTTCACCCGCCTATTAGTCTCCTTCTTTTGGGCCATCCATTTCAGGGGAGCATGGTCAGTTATTAACTCAAACTGGCGCCCTAACAGGTAGTACCTGAGCGCGTCCACGGCCCACTTTATGGCTAAACATTCCTTTTCAATGACTGCATATTTTTTCTCATGATCATTGAGCTTTCTGCTTAGGTAGACCACAGGGTGTTCTTCCCCATTGTATACCTGTGATAGTACTGCCCCGATACCTACATCAGAGGCATCTGTCTGAACCAAAAAATCTTTGGAGAAATCGGGGGAGTATAGCACTGGCTGTGCACAAAGAGCCTTCTTCAGGACTTGGAAAGATTCTTCTGCTACTGGGGACCATTTTATCATTACGGAGTCTTTCCCTTTCGTCAGGTCTGTCAGTGGGGCAGCTATAGTGGCAAAATTTGGAATAAACCTTCTATAATATCCCGCAATGCCAAGAAAGGCCCTGACCTGCTTCTTGTTTGCAGGACGTGGCCACTGCTGGATGGCTTCTACTTTATTCACTTGGGGTTTAATAACTCCACGGCCAATAGTATAGCCCAAATACTTGGCTTCCTCCAAACCAATGGCACATTTTTTGGGATTTGCCGTAAAACCTTCCTTGAAGAGGGAATCAAGGACAGCTTGGACACGGGGCAAGTGAGACTCCCAGTCAGTGCTATGCACCACTATGTCATCTAAATAAGCTGCAGCATACTGCTGGTGCGGTCTTAGGGTCCTGTCCATGGCCCTCTGAAAGGTTGCAGGGGCATTTTGCAACCCAAAAGGCATTTTCTTATACTGGAATGATCCCTCCGGGGTCACAAACGCAGTCTTTTCTTTGGCACTATTAGTCAGGGGTATTTGCCAATATCCTTTGGTCAAGTCCAAAGTGGTCAGATAACGGGCCTTGCCCAGTCGGTCTATAAGTTCATCTACCCTGGGCATCGGGTACGTGTCAAACTTTGTTACTGCATTGAGCTTTCTGAAGTCGTTACAAAACCTCCAAGTGCCATCCGGTTTTGGGACCAACACGATGGGGCTCGACCAGTCACTATTGGATTCCTCAATGACATCTAGTTCCAACATCCTTCTAACTTCATCACTGATGTCCTTTCTCCTCGCTTCAGGAATTCGGTATGGTTTGAGCTTGACACGGACCCCAGGTTCAGTAACAATATCATGCTGAACCGCTGAAGTCGTGCCAGGCAACTCTGAAAATTTCTCTCTATTCCTTATTAGGAACTCTCTAGCTTCCTGTTTTTGGGAATATGACAGGGTGTCTGGAATCGTGACCTCAGGGATCAGAGGGGATTCAGTACCCTTAGGCGTTACCGGTAGGGACCTCGCAGTTAACGCCAGTCTATCCTTCCAGGGCTTTAACAGATTCACGTGGTAAATCTGTTCGGGCTTCCTTTTACCTGGTTGATACACCTTGTAATTGACTTCCCCAACTCTTTCAATTACTTCAAAGGGGCCCTGCCACTTAGCCAGGAACTTGCTCTCAACAGTGGGAACTAAAACGAGGACCCTGTCACCCGGTGAGAAAACACGGAGTTGGGCCCCCCGGTTGTATATTCTCTGTTGGGCTGCTTGAGCCTGTAGTAAATGTTCTTTCACCACTGGGATTACGGCTGCAATCCTGTCCTGCATTTGAGCGATATGCTCAATTACACTTTTGTGGGGTGTCTGTTCCCCCTCCCAAGTTTCCTTGGCTATGTCCAAGAGTCCCCGAGGGTGTCTCCCATAAAGCAACTCAAATGGAGAGTACCCTGTAGAGGACTGGGGAACCTCCCTGATAGCAAACATCAGGTACGGTATCAGGAAGTCCCAGTCTTTCCCATCTTTGTCAACAACCTTTTTTAACATGCCCTTTAACGTCTTATTGAAACGTTCCACCAAGCCATCCGTTTGCGGATGATACACAGAGGTTCGCAACTGCGTCACCTTAAATAACTTGCACAGCTCCCTAGTTATCCGTGACATAAATGGGGTACCCTGGTCTGTCAGGATTTCTTTAGGGATGCCCACCCGACTGAACACCATAAACAGCTCTTTGGCAATATTTTTAGCAGATGCGGCGCGTAAGGGAACGGCCTCAGGGTAACGGGTAGCGTAATCCATAATCACAAGGATATGCTGATGACCACGGGCGGATTTGGGGAGGGGACCCACAAGGTCCATGGCAATCCTCTCGAAGGGCACTTCAATAATGGGCAAGGGCACTAAAGGACTTCGGAAGTGGGGCTGGGGGGCTGACATCTGACACACAGGACAGGATTGACAATAATTCTCAATATTTTTCTGTATCCCAGGCCAGTAAAACCTGCGCAACACTCTTTCAGTGGTTTTCTCAACCCCTAAATGACCTCCTAGCAAGTGCCCATGGGCAAGTTCCAACACCACCCTTCTGTAAGGCTTGGGGACCACCAACTGTTCAGTAACTTCATCATTCTTTTTACATACACGATACAGTAAATCATCATTGCTGCTGAAATAAGGAAAACAGGGCCTATCCCCTGGTTCAACAGGTACATCATTAATCACCATTACATTTTCCCAGGCCCTGGCAAGGGTAGGGTCTTTTCTCTGCTCAGTACCAAAATTTTCCTTGTGCACATTAAGGTCAGTAAACTCCAACATAGGCTCCGAGTCGGCAGACGGCTGTCCGGCTCTACTGGTTGTGGGGACTTCCTCAGGCTCCTCCAGCTCTCCTGCCATAACCGAGAAAGGATAACTCGGAGAGCCCTGAGATGAGTCCCCTGAACCCACAATATCGGAAGTAGTCAGGAGCTCTGGCTCTGCGACTGAGTCAGGTACTGCGACCGGGTCGGGACGATCCCACAGTTCCCAAAACTTAGGGAAGTCCCTACCAATGATGGCCTCGTGCACCAAGTGGGGCACAAGTCCGACCGCATGGGACACCGTACCTAAGCCAGTTTTAAACTGAACTGTGGCTATAGGATACTCCCGGGTATCCCCATGTACACAGATCACAGCAACTTTTTTAGCATGAAAATTCACAGTTTCAACCATCTCAGCTGTAACCAAAGTAACCAGACTTCCAGAGTCCAGTAAGGCCGTAATAGGCTTATCATTAACAGTCATGTGACACATGTGTTTCCCCACATTTGGCGCTGCAGCGCATGAAACAGCAGCAAACATGGACTGCCTTCTAATAGACATATCACACTGCATTGGTTCATCAGTCAATGGACAGTTTGCTGCAACCTGTCCCAGCTCTTGGCAACGAAAACACCTGATGTTTCCCCAAGTTGGTTTGCTGACAGGCAGTGGTTTCCCTTGCTTGGGACGCCAAACTTCAGTCCTGGCACCAAAAATCCTCCCCCCTATTTCCTTGCCATGCTTACCACCCACTTCCCCTGGAACAGTCTTACCGGTTGCCTGGGGAGACCGTGGCTTTGGGTGGAAAGTCCGTGCGGTTGTTGGGGTGGTGACCAGGTTCTCTGCAGCAAAGTACCTTTCGACGAGTTCCACCAGGTTATCTGCCGACTTGGGGTCCCCTTGACTCACCCACTTCTGCAGGGGAATTGGGAGTGACCTCAGGAATTGGTCCATGACCACACGCTCCACTATTTGTGGCGCAGACAGGGACTCAGGCTGTAGCCATTTTCGCACCAGGTGGATTAGGTCGAACATCTGCGATCTTGGGGGCCTCTCGATTTTGAAGAACCAGCTGTGGACCCGTTGGGCTCGAACGGCCAAGGTGACGCCGAGTCGCGCCAGAATTTCCTGCTTGACCTTTTCGTAGTCTTCTGCTTCTGCTGACTCCAGATCATAGTAGGCCTTCTGCGATTCACCAGAAAGTAAGGGGGCAATCAGTCCTGCCCACTTGGTTTTAGGCCAACATTCCCTCTCAGCGGTCCGTTCAAACGTTAACAGGAAGGCCTCTGGATCATCATCCGTAGTCATTTTAGACAGAAAGCGAGCCACATGGATGGCTGAAGGCTTGTCTCCCATATCCTTAATTTCCGCAGGTGCCCACTGTGCTAGCGTCTCTGCAACCTTAGTCAGGGTTTTCCTATCCACTTCTGCAGCAGTGGCAAGCTGTTCAAACAGCCTCTGCGATTGCTCCTGTACAGCACTAATCTGCCTCTGCGATTGCTCCTGTGCAGCACCAATGTGTTTGTACAGCGCCTTGGTTTGCTCCTGTGCGATAGCATTGGCTTGCTGCAATGCAGCGTTAGTTTGCTGTTGTGCAGCATTTGCTTGCTGTTGTGCAGCATTGGATAACATCATTTGTTTGAGGATTTCCTCCATGTTGTCACTTTAGGTACTGGCCTTTTAAAAATAGTAACTTACTACTGCTGATCGCAGCCTCCACCATATGTAAGCTGGGGATAGGTAGCGGGTACAAAAGCTCCCTGGGATGAGCAGGCACAGATACCAAAGTCCATAGGATAAGTGAACAACAGTGGGATTTTTATTGGTGCTATACAAAGTCTATTTACAGGTGCTGTACAGTGTGCAGAAAACAAAACAAGCAAAAGTAGTTTAAACAAACACCTAGCCGTGTCTCGGCTCTAACTACACGATATGTAGGCCCTAACTACTAAGCTAAACAAGCCTACCGCTTGTTAGCTCAAAATACAAACTGCTCACCAGTCTTTTAACAACCTCCTTGCTCCTACAGATCCACACTATCTGTTTCCCAGGACAGAGCAATGGCTGTTAGCTCAGGTGAGCTTAAATTGGCCTGGGGGAGAGGGCCAACACCTGACCTGGATCAGGGATCAGAGATCCCTGAACGTGTAAGAGAGGAGCCTGGGAGAGGTATAAACCCCGAACTGGACTTTCCCAGGCTCTCTCTGGGACGCTCTGCTACAATATATATATATATATATATATATATATACACACATTCAGGCTTGTATATGTTTCTGGTGTACTTTTTCTAATATACTGTCAGGCAGGCAGCGGACTCGGTGAGCTCCAGTGCATTTAATATATATGTACAGGCTTGTGTGTATATATATATATATATATACACTGTATACAGTGTGGTTCACCAGCAGGTGTCTCCTGGCAGTTTGGAACTGTCAGGAGAACTTCTCCCTGCTGGTGTTATCTCATCTTTGGGACGCAGTTCTGGTCTCCACCAGTGTATGGATCCTGGGAGTGTGGAGCATACGGCTCTTTCTGCACTCAGGTGTAACTTAAAGTGGTTGTAAACCTCATATACAATTTATTTTTTTAAACCTGCAAGGCAAAAGCCATAATGAGCTAGTATGCACCGGATAAAAGCTCATTATGAAATACCTACCACTGAACGAGGTCCACGCTGAGCAAGATGTCATCTTGACTCGGCGTGTCTTCCGGGTATCGCCGCTCCAGCGCTGTGATTGGCTGGAGCGGCGATGATGTCACTCCCGTGCGTGCGCGCTGGAGATTTCAAATCGGCAAGGTCCGGCGGCTGCCGGTCCTTTTGCCGTGAATTCCCCCCTGCGCATGCGCCGCTGCAATCAGCGGCGCATTGCGAGGGGAATATCTCCTAAACCGTACAGGTTTAGGAGATATTCTTTATACCTACAGGTAAGCCTTATCATAGGCTTACCTGTAGGTAAAAGTCAAAAAGTGAGGTTTACAACCACTTTAAAGCCTATTACTGACATCCCTATTTATACCTGGGGTGGCTTTGGCCAATTATGGCTCAGGGCTTTAGCACACGCCCCACACTATAAAAGGCCGCCTGCTGGAAGGCCTCGTGTAGTGTGTTCCAGCGCTGGTTACAGATCAGAGAGAGAGAGAGAGAGAGAGAGAGAGATTTTTCTAGCTAGATAGAGCAGGCAGGCTAGTCAGTTAAATTTACAGTGCGTAGAGGATATATTTACATTCCAGGGGCCAGATTCAGGTAGATCAGAGCATCTTTGCTCTGGAGTAACGCATCTCATTTGCATTACGCTGAAATTTTAGGAGCAAGTGCTGTTATTCAGGAAGCACTTGCTCCTAAAGTTGCGGCAGCGCATCGCAAATGAGCCAGCGGAATACAAATTGGGCGGGTACGAAGCGTGTAGTATTCTAACTATGCGCGATCCCGCGGCGAAAGTACTGCGCATTCGTCGAGTGTCAATGCATCCCAGTGCGCATGCTCCAAGTTCTGTCAGTGAACGTCAATGACGTCACGTCCCCATTCATGAATGTTTTACGCAAACAACGCGATTTGTTTTTTTTCCGACGCGATGACGACGGCTATACCTAACATAGGATACTCCACTAGGGGGCTGCTTTATCTATACGCCGCGTATCGCTTCCGGAAACGTCGTAAAGTCACTGCGTCGCGCCCGAAAAAGATCGTGAATTGCCGATTTCCGCTCATTAACATATTTTTTGAGCGTAAATCGGCGGGAACGCCCCCGGCGCCATTTTTAAGTTGAAGTAACGATGCGATGGCGAAATTCAATTACGCCGATCGCATCGGAACTCCAACCCGGCGTTTCTTGTTTTCTGGTTATAGAAAACAGAAACGCCGGCTTAAAGTGACAGTTAGGCTGGCGGATCACTGGATCCGCCAGCCTAACTCTTCATGAATCTGGCCCCAGGAGTTTTACATATATTTATACACTGTATAGTTTAGTTAGATTAGTTCTTCCATCTGTCAGGCAGTTGATTGTGCTAGCTGCAGTGTTCTCACGTGTTGTATTGCCCGTGTGCTCAGTGCACCTAAACCAACTTGCTGTATACTGCAAGTTTGCGCATTACTTTGCAACTGAACCCACTTGGTGGTGCATAGTGCAAGTGTGCTTATTACTTTGCAACTAAACCCACTTGGTGGTGCATAGTGCAAGTGTGCTCATTACTTTGCAACTGAACCCACTTGGTGGTGCATAGTGCAAGTGTGCTCATTACACACTTGGTGGTGCATAGTGCAAGTGTGCTCATTACTTTGCAACTGAACCCACTTGGTGGTGCATAGTGCAAGTGAGCTCATTACTTTGCAACTAAACCCACTTGGTGGTGCATAGTGCAAGTGTGCTCATTACTTTGCAACTGAACCCACTTGGTGGTGCATAGTGCAAGTGTGCTCATTACTTTGCAACTAAACCCACTTGGTGTTGCAAAGTGCAAGTGTGCTCATTACTTTGCAACTAAACCCACTTGGTGGTGCATAGTGCAAGTGTGCTCATTACTTTGAAACTAAGCCCACTTGGTGATGCATAGTGCAAGTGTGCGCATTACTGTGCAACTGAACCCACTTGGTGGTGCATAGTGCAAGTGCTCATTACTTTGTAACTAAACACACTTGGAAATTGTGCAATATGCAGCAGCAAAGTATGACATGGTTCAGATTCTACTTAACAAACCTACAGTCCTTGTCTTGTTTGCACTGCCTGTATACTGCTGTATACTGCTGTTCAAAGTATATAGGGCCAAAGGGTCTTGTAATGACCTAGGGGAGTGGTGGCGGGGAAACCCATGCTATTTTTTTCAGTGATTTTCATCCATATTGCAGGGACCAAGCATTACATTAAAGCCGCAAGCAGTATTAAATTACTTTTTTCTTATAGTAATCTAATTTTGTGCAGGGACAGTTCTAAACACGTGCCACCTCACAGGCATACTATAGACACCCAGCAGGTACGATATTTAAAGGAATTTTTCACTATTTTTTCTTTTCACTTCAAGCATCATTAAAATCGCTGCTCCTGAAGAAACTACCGTTTTTAAAACTTTTTTTTCCATTGATGCATGTTCCCTGGGGCAAGACCCGGGTTCTCAAAGACGTTTTCCAACAATAACTTGAATATTGGGCTTTAAATGAACACTTTTGCATTCGAACGCTCGAGTCCCATAGACATCAATGGGGTTCTAAATGTTCGCGCGAACAGTTGGTCCGTTCGAAGGTTCTGGTGCGAACCGAACACGGGGGTGTTCGGCTCATCCCTAGTCCTGGCGTACTTTTTCTAGTTTAGGCAGTGTTTTGCTAATCCAATTTTACAGCATGTCTGGAAGGCCACCAAGGAGAGGCAGACGCTCACAGGCCACTAAAAGGGGGCAAGCAGGCTCTGTGTCTACAGCCAACAATGCTGGTCGTGGACACGGTGCATCCTCAGCATATGGCCATGGGGCACGCCTGTTCTTTTTTTTTCAGCAGCTGGCCGTGTTGAGCCACAACATGCAGAAGAGTTGGTAGAGTGGATAATAAAGCCATCCTCATCCTCTGTCACCCAGGCTCAGAGTACTTTGCCTGGCAATGCAGCTGCCAACACGGCCTATTCCATCAGCTCAATGTCATCAGTCACTCCTTCCCTAGCCCCACCATAATGCCATGAGGAGTCCCCCGAACTGTTCAAACAGTGTCGGGTACATTCTGCAGGAGGATGCGCAGCTTTTTGAAGGCTCCGAAGATGGTACCCGGGTTGAGGATGAAGGCAGTAACGTGAGCCCAGAGAGAGGGGGTGCCCCAAGAAGGAAAAGAAACTGTCAGTCATGTTCCCCCAGGTGCAGCCGACTGCCAAGTTTGCTCCAGTGATGAGGAGGGAGAGGATGATGAGGTCACTGACTCTACGTGGGTGCTTGATAGAAGAGAGGAGGAGACACATCTCCAATGAGGCAGGATGCCCTCCAGGGACCAGCTTAAGGGCAGCCACCTGACTGCATCACACTGCAGAGCTACGCATGTGCAGGGCGCTTCTGACTCCCCACGTTTCTTTGATGTGGGCCTTTTTTGAGATGTGTGCAGCAGATCGCTCCGTTGCTGTTTGCAACATATGTCTAAAGCGTATAAAGCGTGGCCAAAACAGCAGCCGCTTGGGCACCTGTCATGGACAACTTCAACCACCAGATGGCACTAGCGGCGCATCGGCGCGCACGGGGCATGCGCATTCGTGGCAATGGCGCGCGTGCATGCGCGATCACGGCACCGCGGCGGGCTCGTGCACGCGCACCAGCGGTAACGGCGCGCAGGCACGTGCAAACGTCACTCCGGTGCCAAAACAGGGCATTTAAACTTGCTGTGAGCCTTTGCCTCTTGCTGTCCGGTCTACAGCAGTTCCTAAGGTTACCTGTACCCATTTCTGTTTGCACCTGTTCCTGACAACCTGGCCTGTTCCTGATCCCTCCTGCCTTCCGCCTGCCCTGACCATTGCCTGTTGACGATCCATCCGCCTGACCCTCTGTACCTTCAGTTGCCCGCCTGTTGCCGACCCGGTCTGAACTCTGACTCTGCTTTGTCTGCCGCACCTGTACCTGGCCCACCAGCCTGCTGCGGACTCTCCTGCTGGGACTTATCTCCACTGTACTACAGTACACATCCCTCGCTCTGGTAATCTCTCTGCTTCCAGTGTCTCCGCCTGCCGCCTGCAGCTTCCAGTCTATACCGGCTCCTCCACGCAGCACCGGAACCTCCTGAAGCCTTCCAGCCCAGCACCTGCGCTTCAACCGGCGCTCGTGCGACTCTGCATTCCCGCACCCCCTGTCTGCTCTATCAGGTATCTCGGGATCAGAGGAGCAAGGGCAGCCACTCCTTGCACGTCGGGCTCACCTATTAGGTACCGGACAGCCATGACCGAGCCCACGCAGGGAATGGATCCTATGCAGGAACTTTGTCGTCACCTTAATGGATTGACCCAGGCAGTCCGAACCTTGCAAGAAGGCTATACGCGTTTGGAGAACCGTGTCCAGGCTTTGTCTACTCCTGCCACCACTGCTTCTGGTGCATCCACGTCTCCCTCCGTAATCATGCTGCCGCCTGAACCCAAGGTCCCTACGCCAGAAAGATTCTCCGGAGAACGTAGCAAATATCGGGCCTTCCGCAATGCCTGCGAACTTTATTTTGTTCTTCAACCATGGACTTTCTCCTTAGAGCCCACTAAAGTGGGTTTTGTTATCTCGCTGCTGTCTGGCGCACCTCAAGCATGTGCCCATCGTCTTTTGGAACAAAAGGACGTTGCACTTGACAACCTAACTACCTTCTTTCAGGCCATGTCCCTACTATATGAGGACCCTCATCAGACTGCTTCCGCAGAAGCCGCCCTGCACGCCCTGCAACAGGGCCGCAGACCAGCAGAGGACTACGTGTCCGAGTTCCGCAGATGGAGTTTGGATACCAGGTGGAATGACGCGGCCCTCTGCTACCAGTTCCGCATTGGCCTGTCAGAATCGCTTAAGGACGAACTGGCTCGGGTAGGTGTCCCAGGAACCCTGGATGCGCTAATCAATTTGACCATCCAGATCGATCAACGTCTGAGGGAGCGCAGAACTGAAAGGGCCACTGCCCCACCTCGTCCTTTCTGGATGATGCCACGGGTACCCCCCGTCCCAAACCCAGCTCCACCGATTCCTACAGCCTCATCTGTTCCTGATACCTCAGAACCTATGCAGCTAGGCCTCCTCCGCCCTTCTCTTACCCCTGAGGAACGCCAACGTCGCAGGGCCAACAACCTGTGCCTGTATTGCGGGGAGGCCGGGCACTACGTGAGGACCTGTCCTGCAAAGCTCCGTAAGTGCCTGTCCATGTCATCGGTCCACTTGCTTGTTCTCCCAAGCAATTCTTCTCACCTAGCTGTTCCTGTTTTCTTCCAGCTTTCAGAAAGGACTATCCAGGTCAGCGCTATCCTTGACTCGGGGGCCTGCAGTTGCTTTTTGGATCAGTCCTTTGCCTCCAGACACTAGATCCCTCTTCGCCCGAAAGTTACTGGACTCTCTGTTTATCTAGCAGATGGCTCAGTGTTGAGATCTGGACCGGTTACCTGAGAAACCCAGCCTCTTGCTACCACCATTGCCAGCAACCACCATGAACTATTGTGCCTGGATGTGATTGACTCCCCCATGTTTCCCGTCATATTGGGCATGCCGTGGCTACAAGCCCACAATCCACAGATCAATTGGACCACGGGTGAGATCAGCTTCAGTTCCCCTTACTGCCAGCAGCACTGCCTGCAAGTAATACCCTCAGCTCCGTCCCTACTCTGCATGGACTCTGATGTTGAGACCCGTCAATCTGTCCCTGAAACCTACCACGACTATCTGGATGTTTTCAGTAAGAAGGGAGCTGAGACTCTCCCGCCCCACATGCCCTACGATTGCCCCATCGAGCTCCTCCCGGGGGCTGAAGTTCCCTTCGGTAGGATCTTCCCCTTAACGGGACTCGAACTTGAGACTCTAAAGACCTACATTGATGACAGCCTAAGAAAGAAGTTCATCCGTCCGTCTACGTCACCTGTGGGAACAGGGATCTTCTTTGTTGAAAAGAAAAACCACTCTCTTTGTCCCTGCGTGGATTACCGGGAACTCAACAAAATAACTATTAAAAACCGGTACCCTCTTCCCTTAGTACCTGAACTGTTCCAACGTCTCGGGGCCGCGGTCATCTTCACCAAATTGGACCTCCGCGGGGCCTACAACCTAGTTCGTATACGTGAGGGGGATGAGTGGAAGACGGCTTTTTGTACCTGTTTCGGGCACTTTGAATATTTAGTTAAGCCCTTTGGACTCTGCAATGCCCCGGCAACGTTCCAACACTTTGTGAACGACATTTTCAGAGACAAACTCGACCTCTTTGTTATCGTCTACTTGGATGATATCCTAATCTTCTCCCCTTCCCTGGAAAAACATCGGGAACATGTTAGGAACGTGCTTGAGCGACTCCGAACTCACGGACTTTATGCCAAACCCGAGAAATGCAAGTTCGAGCGCCCGAGCATACAATTCCTGGGACTCATAATCTCAGTAAGGGGCGTTGAGATGGACCCCCAGAAGGTCTCCGCAATTCATGACTGGCCGGCACCTGTAGACAAGAAGGGCGTCCATCGCTTTGTCGGCTTTGCTAATTTCTATAGGAAGTTCATCAGGGCCTTCTCCAACATCATTGCCCCTATAACCGATCTAACTAGACTGACTACTCGATTCCGTTGGACACCGGAAGCCCAATCGGCCTTCGAAACCCTGAAGGACTTGTTTACCTGGCGGTACCTCCTGGAGGGTGCAGCGCACCCGATCTTAATTTACACAGACCACAAGAATTTAGAATACTTGAAGGTGGCCAAGAGACTTAAACCACGCCAGGCCAGGTTGGCACTTTTTTTTACGAGATTTTCTTTCCATATTACGTATAGACCAGGGTCAAAGAACACAAAGCCTGACGCCCTCTCCCGCATGTATGCCAGCTCGGAGTCTCCCGACCCCCCGGATACCATCTTGTCATCTGGAAACTTCTTGCTACTACAAAGGGACTTATTGCCCCAAATTAGGCAAGCTTCTGCTGGAATTTCCCCTGCATCGGGTCTGGAGCTACAGACTAGGGACGGTTTGTTTTGGTATCAAGACAAGATCTTTGTACCTGAAGGTCTACGGGTCAGTGTCCTGAGTTCCTGCCACGACCACGAGCTGGCTGGCCATTTCGTGGTACATAAAACTTCAGAACTTTTGCAACACACTTTTTGGTGGCCCAGCTTCTGAAAGACTGCAGGGATTACGTAGAGTCATGCACCACATGCATTCGAAACAAGGGGAGCAAGCTCAGGGCCTGGGGACTTCTGAAACCACTACCTGTACCGGAAAGACCATGGAGAATGATCTCCATGGACTTCATCGTGGAGCTTCCCCCATCGGAGGGCTTTACCACTATCTTTGTGGTAGTGGATAGGCTCTCAAAGATGGCACATTTCATACCCTTGAAGGGCACCCCCTCTGCCCCGGAGACAGCTAAAGCCTTTATCAGGGAAGTTGTTAGGCTCCACGACATCCCTGTGAACATCGTATCTGATCGAGGGGTGCAATTCACCTCCAAGTTTTGGAAAGCACTCTGCAGTAGTCTTAAAATTGGCCTGTCATTTTCTTCAGCGTATCACCCACAGTCAAACGGGCAGACGGAGAGAACGAATCAGACGCTGGAGCAGTACCTTCGCTGCTTCTCCTCCTTCTCTCAGGAAGATTGGGTATCCCTGCTACCCCTGGCGGAGTTCGCTTATAATAATACCGTCCACTCGGCCACCAAACAATCACCCTTTTATGCTAACTATGGCTTCCATTCTTTGTTTCTGTCTAACTCCGTTCCGGAGTGTCCGGTACCCGCCGTCCAGGAAACCTTGAATTTTTTTGACACAAATAACAAGATTCTGCAGGAGACAATGACTAAGACACAGGAGCGTAATAAAGAAATCTTCGATAAAAGAAGAAGAGGAGAACTCAATCTGGAACCCGGAACTAAAGTTTACCTGTCCACTTTAAATCTAAAACTTGCATGTCCCACAAAGAAACTGGGCCCTAGGTTCGTGGGTCCTTTTCCTGTCAAGAGGAAGATAAATGAGGTTGCCTACGAACTTGAGTTACCAGAGACCTTCCGCATCCATCCGGTCTTTCATGTTGCCCTGCTTAAGCCCGACATTTCTGATCCCTTTCCTGGACGAAATACTGGTCGCCCTGAACCGGTCCTGATCGACGGCGAGGAGGAATTTGAGGTCGAATCCATCCTGGATTCTAGGAAAAGACGCAATCAAGTTCAGTTCCTCGTCAAATGGAAGGGGTATGGGCCTGAGGAGAACTCATGGGAACCAGAGGACAATATACACGCTGAAAGGCTAATCCAGTCATTTAAGGACTCCCACCCGCTGGAGCTATCCCGGTTGGGCATCCGGAGGCTGCCCATTGGAGGGGGGCAATGTCATGGACAACTTAAACCACCAGGTGGCACTAGCGGCGCATCGGCACGCACGGGGCATGCGCATTCGCTGTAATGGCGTGCGTGCATGCGCGATCACGGCACCGCGGCGGGCTCGTGCACGCGCACGGGTGGTAACGGCGTGTGGGCACGTGCAAACGTCACTCCGGCGCCAATACAGGGCATTTAAACTTGCTGTGAGCCTTTGCCTCTTGCTGTCCGGTCTACAGCAGTTCCTAAGGTTACCTGTACCGATTTCTGTTTGCACCTGTTCCTGACAACCCGGCCTGTTCCTGATCCCTCCTGCCTGCCGCCTGCCCTGACCATTGCCTGTTGACGATCCATCCGCCTGACCCTCTGTACCTTCAGTTGCCTGCCTGAACTCTGACTCTGCTTTGTCTGGCGCACCAGTACCTGGCCCACCAGCCTGCTGCGGACTCTCCTGCTGGGACTTATCTCCGCTGTACTACAGTACACCTCCCTCGCTCTGGTGATCTCTCTGCTTCCAGTGTCGCCGCCTGCAGCTTCCAGTCTATACCGGCTCCTCCACGCAGCACCGGAACCTCCTGAAGCCTTCCAGCCCAGCACCTGCGCTTCAACCGGCGCTCGTTCGACTCTGCATTCCCGCACCCCCTGTCTGATCTATCAGGGATCTCGGGATCAGAGGAGCAAGGGCAGCCACTCCTTGCACGTCGGGCTCACCTATTAGGTACGTGACAGCACCACATGCTTGACCAGACATATGTTGACCTCCCATGCAGTCCATTGACAACAGTACTTAAAAGACCCACACCAAAGAACAAGGTGGACCTCTTATTGCTCCTTATCAGCTGGGATCTCTAACCCCACTATACCTTCAGTCCTCTCAGAAACCTGCACTGAGAGGAATGAAGGTGTAGAATTAGGTGTCCCAAGCACTCGCGGGCAATCTGCTAGCGGTACACCTAAATCCGATTGTAGCATGCAAATTTCCCTACCCCAGTTGCTAAACCGGCAAGATAAATTTGGTCCCAGCCATTCACATGCTCAGTGTTTGAATCATAGTTTGGCTTAATTGCTAGCACTCCAACTGCTGCCTTTTCATCTGGTAGACTCTGCCCCATTCCGGCTCTCTACCGGCATGTCTTGGCCTCGTTGGACAGGGCGGTCAGTGGTAAGCTGTATATTACTGCTGGCTCATGGTCCTGCAGGCATGGACAGGGACGTTACCTTTCTTTCATGGCGCACTGGGTAACTCTGGCAGCTGGGAAGGATGCAGGACAGGGTGCAGTATTATTGGAGCTTGTTCCGCCACCACGCCTCCAAAATTCTAGTAGTTGTGATTCTGTCACACCCCCTCCAGTTCTTCTTCCTCTATGGCCTCTTCCTCTGTCAATTTGTCCTTGGAACCAGCGGTGCTCTGTAGGCGTTAGAGGGGCTATGCAAGCACTCAGGCAAAAAGATGCCATGCGGTGCTTGACAGGGGACAGGAGCAACACTGGGGCAGAGATTCTGTCAGCTCTGCAGGGGCAGGCTCAGAGGTGGTTGACACCACTCCAGCTGTAGCCAGGGATGGTGGTTTGTGACAATGGCACCAACATCCTCTATGCCCTCCGACAGGTACACTTGACCCATGTTCCCTATTTGACTCACGTCCTTAATTTGATGGTGCCGCAGTTCTTGTGCAGGTACTGGGGCTTACAGGATTTCCAGAGGCAGGCCAGGAAAGTCTGTGGGCATTTCCGCGTGTCATATAATGCCAGTGCTCGGCTGGCTAACCATCAAAAGCAATGCAACCTGCCCAAGAACCACCTCATCTGTGACATGCCCACCAGGTGGAACTCAATATTGGCAATGCTGCAGGGGCTGCACATGCAGCAGAGGGCCATCAATGAGTACGTGTGAGTATAGCACCAGGACAGGGTCAGGGGAGCTTGGCTTTTTTTGCCACGCCAGTGACTACTGATCAAGGATGCATGCACTGTCTTGTCACCATTTGAGGAGGCCACAAGGATGGTGAGCAGTGACAGTGCATGCATCAGTGATACTGTCCCTCTTGTCTTCCTGTTGGATCACACGTTGCATGCAATAATGGACAGGGCACTTGAGGCAGAACAGAGGAAGGAAGAGGAGGAATTCCTTACTTCTCAAGGCCCCCTTTATCCATACAGTATTCCTGCGAGCCCACCGATCACACAGGATAAGGAGGAGGATGAGGATTGTGTCAGCATGGAAGTGGAGCCTAGCACTACGCATCAGCAGCAGTCTTCAAGGGATCATTTTCAGTCGCCAGAAACCCATGGACTTGTATGTGGCTGAGAGGAGGTGGCTGCAGATCATGTCATCCTTAGTGACCCAGAGGACTCCGCCTCCGCAAACCTATGCTGCATGACCTCCCTGATCCTGCAAAGCCTGCAAAAGGACCCTCAGATTCATGTGATCAATCATAGGAATCACTACTGGCTGGCAACCCTTCTTGATCCACATTACAAGGGTAAGGTTGTGGAACTTATCCAGCCTTTGCAGATGGAGCAGAGGATGAAACATCTTCGGGAGATCTTCGGGCCTTGTAGAAAGGTTTGTACAATGCGTTTCCAGAGCCTTTGAGGTTACAATTTCCTGGTCCTCCTGGACAACGTGTTGCTGAGGCTTCGGTCAGTCACAGAAGGAGCGATGGAGAAGGTGGCCATCTGACTGATGCGTTCAGACAATTTTTTAGTCCACAGCCCCATGGTCTGATCGGTTCCAGCAACCATTGCCAGCGTCTGATTTACATGGTGCAGGAATACCTAGGGGCGAGATCAGGTCTTGAGGATGGATCACTGGCCAGAACTTGCACAATATGCAATTGAGCTACTGGCCTGTCTGCATCCAGCGTTCTTTCTGAACGCACATTTAGTGCTGCTAGAGGCTTTGTAATTGATCAGAGTGCGCCTGTCCACAGACTCAGTTGATCAGCTCACCTTCATAAAAATGAATCAGTCTTGGATCACCAGCTATCAAGCAACTAATGCCAATACATTTTTCTATGAATTTGAGATCCCTTAAAGACTCCCTATGCTGATGCTGAGTGACTATCCTGTTATGCTGAGTGACTATCCTATTCCTCCTCAATGTTCATGTTGTTAGCTTCGAGGAACATTTATGTTTCAGGGCACCACCGCCAGTGCCTAAGGCCTAATTTCTCTGCCCCTATTTAACAGGGGCGTGTAATTAAAAACGTTGCTGTAATATTTCTCAGCATTCCTGCGCTCAACTAGAATATCTGTGAGAGGTTGCAGTGTTGTGGTACTACCACCAGTGCCTAAGGCCCAATTGTTCTGCCCCCGTTTAACAGAGGCGCGTAATTAACATTTTAATCTAATATTTCACAGCAGGGCCCGTTCCTGTAAATGTGAGGGCTTACCGTATTGTGCCACCATCACCAAAGTTTAAATTTTTCATCACCCGTTCAACAGGGGCATGTAATTCCAATTCTTGATATAATATTTCACAGCAGGGCCTGTTCCAGCACCCACCAAGAGTAACTTGGAGGGCTTACAGTGTTCTGGTACCACCATCACCTAAGGCCCAATTTTCTGCAGAGTATATACGGAAGGCCATATAGTATATACAGGCGTCCCCTACTTTCAATACATCCGACTTACAAACGACCCCTACTTACAAACGGAGGGAGACAACAGGAAGTGAGAGGAAATCTACCCCTAGGAAGGGAAATTCTCTTCTGAAAGAGTTAATATAGGAAAAAGGTGTCTTCACTGATGCTTTATCACAAATCCTTGTTTCCCTAAAAAAATAAAAAATAAATCTAAATCCAATTGTCATTGGGACAGAAAGTGAGCTGAAATCTTCTGAACAGGGGCACAGACAGAAAAAAAAATGTTACAGGGGTGATAACCCTTCCCTATGTTATCCAAAAAGCATAAAAGTATATTTTTTGGCTGGAGCTACACTTACAAAATGTACCTATTCCAGATTACAAACAGATTCAACTTAAGAACAAACCTACAGTCCCTTTCTTGTTTGGACCACCTGTATACTGCTGTTCAGAGTATTCACAGTATATGGGGCCTGGGGCCTCACGCCTTTTCTTTTTTTTATTTGGGTGCAGGGTTCACCTTAATATCCATACAAGACCCAAAGGGCCTGGTAATGGGCTGGGGGGGATGGTAACCCATGCCGTTTTTCTCAATAATTTTCATCCATATTGCCGGGACCCGACATTACATTACAGCCGCAAGCAGTTTTAAATTTCCCTTTTTCCTTTAGAAATGTCATTTTGTGCAGGGACTGTTCTAAACGTGGGAAACACGCGCCACTTTACAGGCATACTATAGACACCCCCCAGGTACGATATTTAAAGACATATTTCACTTTTATTTTTTCACTTTAAGCATTATTAAAATCGCTGCTCCTGAAAAAACTGTGTTATTTTAAAACTTTTTTTTTTGCATTGATACGTGTCCCCTGGGGCAGGACCAGGGTCCCTAAACACTTTTTAGCATATTAGCCTTTAAATTCACACTCTTGATATTTGACGTTCTGTCCCATAGACTTTAACGGTGTTCGAATATTCGCGTAAACTTTCAGTCAGTTTGCATGTTCTGCCACAAACCGAATCGGGGGGTCGCTAGTTGTACGTCACCATGTTCTTGACAGACGCAAGTTCAGAAAACTTGTGTGACCATGTGTGTATGCAAGCCAAGCTTGAGCGGAATTCCGTAGGAAAAACCATCCAAGGTTTTCCTGACAAAAAATTTGATCGTGTCTACGTGGCATAAGGTAAGTATCTCTATTTTTTCAATTTTTTACTTTTTATTCAGGAGTGAGGTTACATTTGTATACAAAGCTGCAGATTTTCTAATATAAAAAAACATTTTTGAAATTACATTTTATAAGATTTTAGTGATTGGCTTTACATATTAATTGAAACCCAAATAAATCCTCCTTCCTCCAAACCAGAACCTGAAGGCCCCTTTCACATTGAGGAGTTTTTTCAGACGGTACAACGCTAAAAATAGCGCTGCTATACCGCCTGAAAAACTCCTTCACTGCATCCTCAATGTGAAAGTCCGAGGGAGATAAAAAACTCTCCTGTCAGCAGCATCTTTGGATCGGTGAGAGGAGCGGCATGTATACCGCTCCTTCACCGCCCCTCTTTCCCATTAAAAACAATGGGAGACCGCGGGAATACCACCCACAATGCGCCTCTATAGAGGCGCATTGCGGGCGGTATTAACTCCTTCACGGTTGCTAGCGGGGGTTAATACCGCACCGCTAGCGGCCGCAACTCGCGGCAATTCCGGCGGTATAGCGCCGCTATTACAGCCAGCACAGCTCCCGCCGCAATGTAAAAGGGGCCTAAGGGCTTCTTTACACTGTGTCTACTGAGCTACACACTATCGCACATGTATAAGGCAGAAAACTGCACACTTACCGTGTGAACAGGGAGCCTGGAGAACAATTGTTCTCTACTTTCTTTGCTTACACCATAAATGTGTGGTGATGTGCACAAAAGCTTGGCTCAAAGGGGGATGGTGTGAACAAGACCTAAACCACTGTTGAGCTTAAGGAGGTACTATACAACAGAAACATGTTTTTAATAGAAATAGTCTGCATATAGGTTAATAGATCTTTAAAATGCAATCCAAATACAATCTCAAGACTCAACGACTTTTATCAATGTTCACAAAACTATACCCTCATTTGATGTCTCACACATACCAAATCAATTACCTGAAACAATTGGTCACATACAGTTTGAACAACGGGCAGGTATTCTAGCTAAAAAGTAAAAATTCCTTCTTTCACAAGAAAATAAATAATGCAGCGCATGTAGTGTGCTCTAGCAAATTGTGTGTGGCCAAATTGGGGAAACAGTGGTTTGGCCTAAAATGGATAAATAAAACCTAATGCCGCGCACACACCATCACTTTATGTGATGGAAAAAACTATGTTTTTAAAAACGTAAATTTAAATGAGCGTGTGTGGGGGAAAACTTTGTTTTATGTCTTGTGAAAAAAACGACAAAAAAAAATTGAAGCATGCTTCAATTTTTTGTGTCGTTTTTCAAAACGTTGTTTTTTGTTTCACAAAAAATCACTGTGTGTAGCAAAAAACGATGTTTAAAATTACGTTTTTCAACCCGCGCATGCCCAGAAGCTAGTTTTGAAGCGAGCTTCAATGGAATAGAGTGGTGAACGTAACCTCGCTTTGCTAGAGCATTGTGAAAAAACGATGGTGTGTAGGCAACGTAATTTTTGAAAATTTAAGTTTCAAAAACTTTGTTTTTTACTTCACAGAAAACTTTGTTTTTTTTCCATCGCATAAAGTGATGGTGTGTACGCGGCATTAGTCTATGCTGCTATGGGGGTCGGGATTAAGTAACGCACAGAGTGCATGGGGTCAGGATTAAGCAATGCACAGGGAGCTAGTGTCTTGTTGAGTAAGTAATGCGATGAGTTCAGGAGTCAAGATTTAATAACACACAGGGGGAGATTTATTAAAACACAGAATCCAGTGCAACTGTACATAGTAACCAGTCAGCTTTTAACTTGTTCAATTAAGATTTGACAATAAAACCTAGAAGTTGATTGGTTATTATGCACAGTTGTAACAGATTCTGTGTGCACCAGTTTTAGTAAATCTCCCCATGGTGTGCAAGGGTCAGGATTAAGTAACACACAGAGTGCAGGGGTCAAAAATAAGTAACTCAAAGACTGCACCTGTTGTTCTTTACATTCAGTTTCCATTTTCATCATACTCCCCCCTCTGTCTTCCTGACATTCCTAGCATTGTTCCCGGGAGCTGGGCAGCGTACAATAAACATTACAGTGCCCAGGCTCCAACTAAAATCACACAGCAAATAAAGTCAAACCAAAATGGTGCAGTTGGAGCAGCCTGCTTATATGCTTCAAAATGGATTACCATGCACACACAAGGTGCTCTTGTGGTGCCATTTTAGAATGTTGTTTGTGCAGTGTGATTTGAGTTGGAGATTTCATAGTGTAGTGTTTACTCTATGATAGTGGGCTCCCAGGGACTAAGTTGGGGACACCTTTTTTCTCTAAAAGTCCCCAGGAAAAAATGGACAAATAATAGCCTTAGTCTGTGGTCAAATATCCCCTTCTAATAGACCAGTGGTTCTTAACCTGGGGTCGGGACAAATGCTGATTTGCCAGGGGTCACCAAATCCTGGGCTGTTCCTGAAGCCTGCACCACTCTCCCAGCCTTTTTGCAGCTGCCCAGCTGGGCTGTTCCTGGAGCCCAAGTCCACCCACTCAGCCTCTTTGGAGCCGCCCATCCAGTTCACGGCATAGCTGGAGGGCAGAGACCAGATGTTCGCTGACTGATGAGGATTGTGAGATGGGAGGGTCTGGAGGAAACCCCATCTTCTGACTTCAGCATAGGCGTCACTGCTATGAGACGCTACAAAGTCTGAGACACAGTGGGTAACACTACCTGTGATTTATAGTTGCCATTAAAAGTCCCCACTACAGTTCTTGGATCAGCAGATGACCTTGATCAAGAGCACCTAAGTTGGCTGATCAGAACTCCCCCCACCACTGCCACTCATCCCATCCCCCCTATCCAAGGAGTAAGAGAAGGAATAAAAATAGAGAATACATGGAAGGGAGAGGAAAAGAGGGGGCGGAAGAAAGGAAAAAGGGAGAGAATAAGAGAAAGAACAAGAAAGACGACTAGAGAGAGGGATTTGGGGGGAGAAATTGGGATAGAAGGAGATGAAAGGGAAAGAAAGGAGAAGAAAGAGTGGTACATCCTAAAATGTACCATATAAGGTTTTAATACCGTTCAAAGTGGAAGGGACTCAGGGAGCGCTAAATGTCCATGGGTTGGGGGTGCAAATGACTTGTCTTGCCTTGGGTGCTGACAGCCCACACTTCGAAAATAATTTTATTGTTGGGGGTCCCCACAACTTGGGAAATTTTATTAAGGGGCCACGCCACTTGAGAGGTTGAGAACCACTGTAATAGATGCTAGCATGAAGATAATATACAGCCCATAACATCCATGCAACACTTGCATCCAGACGATTACTGTGATATTTGCAGATAGACAAAATTATGAAATTAAATATTCACCACTGTTTTCATGGATATAACTTACCAGAGCTACTAACTTTTATAGAACAATTGAGGTCAGTGTGCAGATAAGTTTTTAGATTCCAAAGAGGAAAACCCAGGAATACTCACATTACTGATAGATAAAACTACCAGCTTCCAAAGCTGATAGGTCCACCAAGTGGGATTCCATTAATCCTGGAATGTTCATCCCGTGGAATTTAAAAAGCTCCAGAAGCAGCAATTCTCCCAAAAGTGGAAGTAAAGTCTGACATTGGTTGTAATGAAACGTGTCAGTCCGAGTTGTAAGGACTGACACATGTAGCTGGTGTGCAGTGTTCCTGTGCAGGGAGAGTTTTTTTTGTTTTGGGGGGGTTATACTCAAAGCAGAATTACTGCAGTTTTATATACCGTTTCATAGGTAGGATTTAGCTTTAGTTCAGCTAATGAGTATTTGTAGTAATCTTTAAATAAAATATTCTTTGAAAATTTCTTGGAATATTTGGATTTCTCTTTGTGTAAGAATACCACCAGAGCATTTTTAATTACACCGGACAAACTTCCCAGGATAGATGGTATCCCACATGGCCTGGCAGCCAGTCAAACCAGTAGTTTCTTTATCAGAGTGTTCTTGGGTGTTCTTAGAGGTTGGCAGCTCTGATGAGTTATATCTGTGTTCAAGAAGAAAGACGTGGTCAGCTGTTTGTGGACCTCAGAGAAATGCTGTTTATGGAAAATCTTGGTTGTATACCCAAATTTGAAATTTTTACCTACAGGTAAGCCCATAATAAGGCTTACCTGCAGGTCAAATTAATATCTCCTAAACCTGTACGGTTTAGGAGATATTCCCTTTTCATGCAGCCGCTGTCGGCGGCGCATGCGCTCTGAATGCGATGCTGCCGGTGTTCTGTCAAGAAGTGCCCAGCTATCGAATAGTGCCAGGGTGGAACTGTGCATGTGCCGCACGGAGGCGAGATGACGATCAGCTGTTGTCTTGGGTTGCCAAGGCACGTTCATGTAGCAGAGGGGCGGATAGTTACATGAAGGGGGTGGATTTTTAAAAGATGGGCAGTGGTGGAGGCGAAATTTTTATCGATAGCTAACAAAAAATAAATCTTTATCTAAAATAGAAAAAGCCATGCTTCAATTGACTATACATGCCCCGCAAGCGTCCACAAAGACTAGTAGATAAAGATTTATTTTGCAGCTTTGTTTGGCCATAGATAAAAATTCCGCCCCCAGCACTGCCTATCATTTAAAAATCTGCCCCCTTCATGTAAATATCCGCCCCTCAACTACATGAACGTGTCTCAGGCACGTGAGAGAACAGCTGATCGTCATCTTGGCATTTCTCGATAGGGGGCACTTTTCGACAGGACACGGACCTTGCTGGGAAGAAAACTCCTGTGCGCAGGAGTGATGTCATCGTGGCTCCGACCACTCACAGTTCCGGAGCCGCGAACCAGGAAGACATGCCAGGAGCAAGATGTCAGCTCCCTCGGCATTGACCAGGCTCCAATACAGGGGCTTTGTTCTGAAGTAAGTATTTCACAATGAGCTAGTACTTGCAGGGTGTTTTTTGCTTCTTCTTCTTCTTCTTCTTCTTCTTCTTCTTCTTCTTCTTCTTCTTCTTCTTCTTCTTTTTTTTTCATGTGCGGGTATACAACCACTTTAAGATTTTGAAAATGAAACAATACAAATATCACAAAAACATTTTTGTTGTTGTTTTTTTTATGTAAAAAGGGAGTGTAAATGTAAAGTGGACACGAGGGGAAATCTAGCAACAATATTTTAAAACTGACAATTTATATAAATATAAATAAAACATTTAGCAATGTTTTTTTTTATCAGAAGTGAAGACAATGCAAAGTTTAGTGATAATGTTCTAAGGGAATATATGTGCAAGTGAAAGGAGTCTGCGCTGTGAAAATAGATTGAAAAAGGGCACAAGGCTAGCAAATGGGTGTGGGAAAGGGGCACGGTAAGTGAAAAAGTGTTAGCTAAATAACAATGATACACCTAGACAGCAATAAACATCTCCAATTGGTAAACTGATGGTAACACATAAACGGCAAAGTATAGTCCAGGAAAGACAAAATTAATTTAGGAAGTCCAGTACTGGAAAATAAAGATAAAAAGAAAAATAACAGTAAATTCCTCAAGGAAGGGAACAGATGAGGAGAGACCCAGCAGCCAATTCTGTGAAAGAAGTCGAGCCGTCACCCAAGAACAACACGCACACCTCAGGTGGTCCCAGCAGCTCACCTCATGGCTACCAGATATAGCCTAGCCAGCTGCTTTCACGCGGAGTCCAAATGAAGGTAGAATGTTCTTAAAGTCCCGGGATCAGGCACCACATATGGGGAGAGGATACACAACAATATATAGTGTGATACTGATATGAAAGGGGAGCCAAATATGCCTGCACTCTATGCACTTACATAAAGTAAAGGTACAAGGGCTTATCTCCACGAGCGGCGAGCTCGTCAGTGTCCTCCTTTTCCTCTCACTGGGAGTCCGCTTGGTCTTAGGCTGATGGTGCTCAGAGGCTTGGGTGATATCACTCACGGCTACCAGATATAGCCTAGCCAGCTGCTTTCACGCGGAGTCCAAATGAAGGTAGAAGGTTCCTAAAATCCCGGGATCAGACACCACATACGGGGAGAGGATACACAACAATATATAGTGTGATACTGATATAAAGGGGAGCCAAAACACGCCTGCACTCTATGCACTTACATAAAGTAAAGGTAAAGGGCTAATCTCCCCTGATGAAGTCACGTGGTGTGATGATACGCGTCGGGATTGGAGCGCTGGACAACCGAAGCACCTGACGGACGGCTGACGAGTTCGCCACTCGTGGATGCTGTATTCGTTCCTCCATCGTCTATGTGAGTGTTTTTAAGTTGTTTTAAATAAATCCTTTTTACTGGATTACGCGATGTACCACCTTTTTTGTTTTCTGTGATATCACCCGAGCCTCTGAGCACCATCAGCCTAAGACCAAGCGGACTCCCAGTGAGAGGAAAAGGAGGACACTGACGAGTTCGCCGCTCGTGGAGATTAGAGATTAGAGATTGGAGATTCAATCTATTTTCACAGCGCAGACTCCTTTCACTTGCACATATATTTCCTTGTGTCTATTGAGGTAGACTCTTCTAGTGTTTGCAGCAGTGCTCCCAACCCTCTCCCTTTCCCCCTCATCCACTCTTTCACAGACAGTGCGGGAGTATCACTTTAGTCAATGTTCTAAGGGAGGTAATCTATTGCAACCAATCAGATTTAATTTTTTCATCATTTATTTTAATTTCAAACATAATTGGTTATTGTACGTAAGTGCACTATACAAATAATCAGTTAGCACTACCTTAACCATGTGTGTTTGGCAGCAGTTCCAATTCCAGAATAGAGCATCCTATCCAAGCACTGTAACCTTTCTATAGCACCTGAGAAGCAACAAATTAAAACTTCAATATACTGTAAACAACAAAATTAACTGTGGCATTCACTGAATGTCACGACAGTCACTAGTGATGATCTCTGCCCTGTCAGGAAATCCTTTGCAGCAAACACAAACTTAATTAACTGCATTGTTATGTACAAGCTTGCTTCACTCTTTCGTTCATATTATACTTCCCGATCTTCCAAATGACAAACAAGGGACAATTACGAGGGTAGTACAAAATTAAAAACATTTCTTTTATGACTGTATACATTGTGTACATGACGTAATTACAAATGAAATTACTTTAAGGAACAGGAAGACTTGGTAAAACACAAGCAAGGAGACATTTTTTCATGAAGTGAGTGATTGAATATTTGCTGTTTATAGTATATTTAATTGCAGGACTGTAAGATTGTCATATGTCGATAAGAAAGTTACAATTTTGTATGTGATGTAAACTGTGAGGAGTAACTAGCCAAGGTCTCTGTGAAACTAAATATTACAGTTGAGTACTTAAATGCAAAGGGTTTATATTCCTCTGTTTTACAAAATGTATGATCATTGTAGCTGGGTAGCGATCACTGCCTGTAAATATAGGAAGCAGTATTAAAGTAGAGTTCCACCCAAAAGTGGAAGCTCCTCTTTTCTTCCTCCCTACCCCCTCTGGTGCCACATTTGGCACCTCTCTGGGAGAACGGGTACCTGTTTTTTGACAGGTACCCGTCTTCACTTGGAGGTTCGGCCCCCTTCCTCCTTCCCCCGCTGTTGTTCCATTCAGAAAGTGCAGCGGCCTTTGCGCATATACAGTAGGGAACCAGCTGTGAAACCAAAAGGCTTTACTGCCGGCGGGTTCTCTTAACACAAATGGCAGCAGCAGCACCCAAGATCCGATTGGAAAATGGGCTGGGGTGCCGACATTGCAGGATCTCTGGACAGGTAAGTGTCCTAATATTAAAAGTCAGCAGCTATAATATGTGTAGCTGCTGACTTTAAATTTTTTGCTGGGGGGCCGGAACAATCAAGGCTTCCCCCATGTGTCCTGGCAACTATCACATAACAATTCAATGTCAGAACTATGATGCTGCTTATGGATACAATTTGGATAAGCTTTGGGTTTAGGTTTAACATGAGACCTGAACCCAGCCTGTTCAGAGTCAGGTGGACAAACTGGCCATATTTGGCAATTTCGCCAGGTTAAAGGCCTGTTTGGCATGAGAGAGAAAGTTTACCGCTCAGAGGTCCCAGGGAACTGCAAGGTGGAGTCCAAACACCTGGGTGCAGGCACTGCAATAATATGCAAAAATGTGTAGAGAAAAACCGGGACGGCCGCACTCCAAAAAAATGGTTCCTTTTAATAAAACTGGTCAAAACATGAACATATCACAGAAATAATCAGGAGAAAAGCTGACGCGTTTCACACTGGTGGTTGTGCATAGTGTAACCAGCCCAGGGGGATATTTCCACCCTGCCCCCCCCCCCCCCCGCCAGCCCTAAGATAATGGGCCTGAATTTGCACCTGAGTCGCACCGCAATGCCTAGAAAACGCACACGTTTTTTTGGCAATGCGCAGTGCGAATGCATCACACATATGTGAACCAGTCTCATTAAAAACAATGTATTTAGAAATGTTCTGCGAATTGGATGCAGTTTAAGCCGCACTCAATTCGCATAGGTGTGAACGTGGCTTTATTACTTCTGCGTCAGCACAGCATGGTGGTATACTTTTTTTTTACGGTGTAGTAGCAATAAGCATATTTAGGGCATAATTACTGCCCCCCTTCTGTGTTGTAGGTGTTCCTCTTTCTGCATCAGCAGTGGTTCCATTTTTTGGGGGGCTTTTTGAAAAAATAAATTCCAGCAGCAGTAAAAAAAAATCTCCATAGTTGCTCTTCCTTCTTCTGAGTCGCAGGTGGTGACCCTTCTGCTTCACCACTGTTTGTTTTTTTGGCCTTTCTTAACTTTTTTTTACATTTATTTTATTGTTGTTTTTGCAGAATCAGCAGCAGTAGTAGAGAAAAAATCTCCACAATTGCTTCACTCTTATTTTATTTTATAAAAAAAAACTATAAAAAAATGGTTTATAGTGCACCAAGTACAAACGTATTGTACCCAAGCACCATATTCCCATCCCACGCTTGATAATAAAAAGTTATAAACCCCCCCAAAAATAAAAGACAATAATAAAACGGTTTATAGTGCACCAAGCACAACTGTATTGAACCCAAGCACGATATTTCCATCCCACACTCTATAATAAAAAGTTTTAAAATTTCCCCTTAAAATTCCCTTCATGTCCAAAAGGCTAACAAGGAGAGGCAGACGCTCACTGGCCACTAAAAGAGGGCAAGCATCCTCTGTGTCTACAGTGAAATGTGGTGGTCAAGGACATGGTGCATCCTCTGCAGGCGAGACACGCTTGTCCTTTTTTTCGCTGCTTGCTGTGTTATTGAGACACAACATGCAGAAGTGTTGGTGGAGTGGATAACTAAGCCATCCTCATCCTCCTCATCCTCTGCCACTCAGGCTCATACTAATTTGCTTTCTACCGCAGCGACCTATTCCATCGGCTGCTTGTCCACAGCTACTCCTTCCTTAGCCCCACCATCATGCACGGAGGTGTCACCTGAATTATTGAATCATAGTGTCAGCTGTGTGCTGCTGGAGGATGCGCAGAAATTTGAATGCTCCAATGTTGGTTCACAGGTTGAGGAAGGGAGTAACATGAGCCTTGAGAGAGGGGGTGGCAATGATGGAAAAGAAACTAGCATTTATGTTCCCCCAACTGCAGCATACTGCCAAGTTTGCTCCAGTGATGAGGAGGGAGGGGAAGATGGGGTCACTGACTGTACTCGGGTACCTGAGAGAACAGAGTAGAAAAGCAAGGAGGAGGCACAACTCCAATGAGGCAGGATGTCCTCCAGGGGCCGGCTTAAGCGCAGCCACCCTATTGCATCACACCACAGAGCTCCACAGAAAGCTGCTGACTCCCCAATGGCTTTCAAAAGTTCATTGGTGTGGGTTTTTTTCAATACATGTACAGGAGACCGCTGTGTTGCTGTTTTCAATTTCTGTCTGAAGTGGATCAAGCATGGCAACAGCACCTGAAAGACCCACATCATAAAAAAATGCAGACTTCTTCTTGGTCCCCATCTGAGAACTCTACCCCTACTATATCACAAGTCTTCTCAAAACCTCCATTGAGGGGAATGATGGTATAGCAATGGGTGCCACAGGTACTTGCACCCAATCTGCTAGCAGTACACCACCTGTTGATTTCACCAGGCAAATTTTGCTACCCCAGTTGCTAAACTGTAAAATAAATACTGTCCCAGGTATTCACAGGATCAGCATCTAAATGCTAGTTTGACCAAATTGCTAGTACTACAGCTGCTGCCTTTTCATCTGGTAGACTCTGCCCCCTTTCGTGAATTTGCGTATTAAGCTGTATCACAGTGGCAGGTTCCAAAAATACATTTCTTTTCACGCAACCATCATGTAGAAGGCAATGTTTTGGCCTTGCTGGACAGGGCGGTCAGCAGCTATTTCCACAACCATGCCTCCGAAAAGCTGATTGTGATTCTGCCATATCTGTGAGCTCCACCCCCTCCTCTTCTTCCTCTTTGGCCTCTTCTGCTGAACTGTCTTCTGAACCAGCAGTGCCCCCTAAGCGTTCAAGGGGCTATGCAAGCAGTCAGGCTAAAAGAAAAATTGTAAAAAAAAAAAAGAATGTAAATTAAAAAAAAGGGCAAAAAACTACGTGGAGGGACCCTTTGGGTCTTGTATGGATTTAAACCACTTCCCTACTAGCGCATTGTAAAATGACACCAGCAGGAACACTCCCTCCTTCCTGCAGCCCATCAGAGTACCCAAGTCCATATAATGCAGACGCTGGCAATGGTTGCTGGAACTTATCAGACCTTGGCACTGAGAACTGAAAAATTGTTTAAAGTCATCGGTCAGCCGGCCACCTTCTCCACCGCTTTTCTTCTGACCGAAAAAAGCCTCAGAAACATGTTGTCCAGCACCAGGAATTGGTAACCTCCCAGGGTCTGGAAATGCGTTACACACACTTTTCTTCAAGGCCTTCTGAAGATGTTTCATCCTATGCAAGAAGGGTTGCCAGTCAGTAATATTCCCTCTCCTTAATACCACGAATCCTAGGGTCCTTTCACAGGCTTTGCAGAATCAGGAAGGGCATGCAGCCTAAGTTTGCAGAGGCATTCGATTATGAGTCCTCTGGGTCACTAATAATCACATTATCCGTAACTACCTCCTCCCAGCCACATACAACTCCCTGAGTTTCTGGGGACTGAAAACCATCCCCTGATGACTGCTGTGTGTTATTCTCGAGATCCTCCTCCACTTCTTCCTTTGTGTTTGGCAGACCTACAGGAATGCTATCTGGATAAAGGGGGCCTTAAGAGAAAAGGAAGTCCTCCTCTTCCTCCCGCTGTCCTGCCTTAAGTGCCCTGTCCATGATTTTTACAAAGCATGTGCTCCAGCAGGAAGACTAGAGGGACAGTGTCACTGATACATGCATTGTTGCTGCTCACCATCCTTGTGGCCTCCTCAAATGGTGACAGGACTGTGCAGGCATCCTTGATCAGTAGCCACTGGTGTGGCGAAAAGAAGCCAAGCTCCCCTGACCCTGTCCTGGTGTCATACTCACACAGGTACTAATTGATGGCCCTCTGCAAATGAGGTGGCTAATGGGCAGGTTGCATTCCCTTTGAATGTCAATCAGCCGAGCCCTGCATTGTATGACCGGCAGAAATGACCTCAGACTTTTCTGGCCTGCCTCAAGAGATCTTGTAATCCTGGGTACCTGGTCAAGAAATGCTGCACCACCAAATTCAGGATGTGTGCCAAACATGCAACATGGGTCAAGTGTCCCTGTCAGAGGGCGGAGAGAAGGTTGGTGCCATTGTCACATACAACCATTCCTGGCTGAAGTTGGCAAGGTGTCAACCTGCTCTGAGCCTGCCCCTGCAGAGATGACAGAATCTCTGCCCCAGTGTGGCTCCTGTCCCCTAGGTAGACCAACTCAAGCACCGGATAAAATATTTTTGCTTTCGTAGCACCTAGGCACGCATAGTGCTTCCACAAACATTTGTGAAAGAATGGATCCCTCTCAGGAGCTCACTGAATTCAAGCGTGGTACCATGATAGGTTGCTATCTGTGCAATAAGTCCATCCATGAAATTTCCTTGCTACTAAATATTCCACGTCCAATAGTCAACTGTTAGGCCGCGTACACACGATCAAATCTATCTGCTGGAGACAGTCGGCCCAACCGTCCCAGCAGACAGATTCGATCGTGTGTACGGGCGAGCCGACGGATTTGGCCAGCCGACAGATTTTAAAGCATGCTTTAAAATCTGTCGGCTGGGAATCTGTCCGCCCGATATGTCTGCTGGTTAGTACGCTAACCAGCAGACATATCTTCTCGCACATGCGTCGAATGGATTCGACGCATGCGCGGAAGTAATTTACTTCCTGGTGCGGTGACGTAGCGGCGTCAACGTCACCGCCACGTCACCGTGCTGTCTGCTGGCGGGGATTTTCGTTTGATCGTGTGTACAGCGATCAAACCAAAACGGCCAGCAGACAGATTTGTTCAAATCGGTCGGTCCGACCGATTTGAACAAATCTATTTGCTCGTGTGTACAGGGCCTTAGTGGTATTATAACAAAGTGGAAGCAACTGGGAACAACAATAACCCAGTCACAAAGTGGTAAAATGACAGATGTTGAAGCTCACAGTGCGCAGGCATCACCAACTGTCTGCAGAGTCAATAGCTTCAGACCTCCAAACTTTGTGTGGCCTTCAGATTAGCACAATAACAGTGTATAGAGAGCTTCATGGAATGGGTTTCCATGGCGGAGCAGCTGCATCCAAGCCTCACAGAACCAAGTGCAATGCAAAGCAGAGAGCGGGCTGAGGTCCACTTTCTGCTGACATCACAGAGTTGGTCCAGGCTCTGCATCATCACGACCACAGAGTCGGAATCCGCCTAGATCCCTGGACCGATGCCCGGCTCAGCCTCTCAGCGAGCTGCTTAGAGCCTGAGCTGGCTGCACCCACCCCTCCACAGCTCAGTGCTCCAATGAGTAAGGAGGAAGGGGCAGAGAAAAGAGCCGCAGACTGACAGTCACCAGCTCTCTGCTCGGGGAACTGTGAGAACCGAATGATCAGTGGTGTTTGATCGCTCGGTTCTTAGTGTAGAGGTGGCCTCAGTTACATACAGTACATCACTGTGTTGAAAACGTCCTGTCCCACAGAAGGAACAAAATATGATCAGGCTGAGCAGCCATTCATAAGCAGCTTTGTATTCTAATCAGAGAAAGCTTTGTATTCATTGATAGAATACAACGCTGCCTATGAATGGCTGAGTGCCGCTCAGCTCAATGCTATTTTGCTCCTGTTGTGAGACAGGAAGGTCTTGTCTCACATCTGGAACACAGCTGAGGCTACATACAGTTTAAACAGCGCACCCAGTGGGCACACATTTTTGTGAAGAAAATAGCTTGTTTGTGCCAGTTTAAAAACGATTTAAAGTGAACGGAAACCTGAACATCAGATTTGAAACAACTCAGGTAAGCTTTGTGAGAACTCAAAGGCCCTCATTGGGAATGCACAATAGCCTTCTGAAAACAGGTACCTGCAAAAGCACCCCTCCACACACACTTCCGACACAGGCGTTCATAAACACTTTGGACAAATGAGCTTCATTTGTTATTTTTCCCTTAAAACAAAAGAAATACAAAATCAAACCGCAGTGGGAATAAATCTGCAAAGCATTGTAAGCTTTTACCTACGAAAATCATATTGCAATTTCCTTTTCTTTTATTTAAGTGTGTTGATGATTTATGTAGATGTGTCAGCTCTGCAGTGTTAGTAAATTTCCCTTTGGTCTTATCATTTTCCTTTCATCCTACAGAGATAGTAATAACGCTTTAATGAAAGCTCCTAGGCCTCCCGGGTACCAAACTAATGCTTTATAATGATTTCATAGAATTCCACTAACTTAGAACCTGCAGTTTTTCTAAAGGGTTATGTAAATCTCTATGTTAAAGCTTTTTTTGCCATCTTCGTAATTACTTTCCAAAGCAGAAACATAAACTTTCACAATTAAAGGCCATTAATTATTAGCAGAATTAACACATGTTTTGTAAAGAGGTCATATGTTTTGAAATTCAGCCATCAGAAAAAAACATTTGTTAAATGCCGGAATATATTTATGTTAGAAATCAATAAAATATGCTCTGGTATTACAATTAATGGGCTCGCCTCCTGTTCTTTGAAATTTCCAATATAATTCAGTCATTATTTCTTTATTAGGAAAACAGTTGAATGTTTATGAAAACTAAGCAGGGGGGGAAATGTAATGTAACCACAAAATAGATGCATGTTTTTTTTTTTTATAAATGTAAAATGAAATATAATTAAAAAAGGAATTGTAATGCATAGACTTTATTTCCATTGGTAAATATCCAGATGTAGGACCTTACATATTTCCCAGTAGGGTTTTCCAACTTTAGTGCATTGTATCTGGGACATTACTGTCTTTTATGCCAGCAGAGTACTCAAGGGGCCAGATTTAGGTAGCTTTGCGCATCTTTAGGCGGCGTATCGTAAATTGGCCGGCGTAAGCCCGCCTAATTCAAAGTAGGAAGGAGGTGGGCGTCATCTATTTAAATTAAGCGTGACCCCATGCAAATGAATGGGCGATTAAACGGCGCATGCGCGCGCATGCTAAGAATCACGTCGCATATACTCCCTAAGATACGTCGGCTCAATGCCTACGATGTAACTACGTAAACGACGTAAAAGACGCTGGCTGTACCGACGTCCATACCTTTGAATGGGTTGCGCCACCTATATTTACGCCAGACGTAACCCTTACGCAAACCGCGTATCTTTTCCGCCTGGCGCATCTACGTTCGTGAATCGGCGTATCTTACTCATTTGCATATTTACCATAGGAACGCCGAATGCGTCCAGCGTAACTATGCGCCCAAGATACGCCGGTCGTAGGCAAGTTACGTCGGCGGGGTTAAGCCTTGTTTTACGGCATATCTAGCTTTGCGAATCGGCGTAAAAGTACATTTGTACTTACGACGGCGTATCTGGAGATACGCCGGCGTAAAGCTACCTGAATCTGGCCCTATATATTTTGCTTTGTATGTGCAGGTTTTTGCTGACCACTGCACACAGAAGAATGACTTCTTATAGCTTGTCATTGGTATCTAATATTCCATTGCAAGGGAATATTATATAATTTGGGTAGGTATAACATACATTGCACAAGATGCCTCCTGCTACCTTTTTACCCAGATGAGGCTCTTCAGTGCCCCTCAATCATTTGGTTTACTTTGCTACTGAGGCATGATTTCCTCTGACTACGAAGCTGAGCCCTGTCAATTGCCATTCTAATATCCAATGAGATTTCTTTAGTGGACAGCAAAAACTGGAAAAGCAGGTGACAGTTGGTGGAGTTGAGCCATCAAGTCAGGGAAAGCTAGGTTCCAGTAAAAAAGTGAAACTGAATCAGAGGGAAGCATAACAAAAAGGCTTTTCTGACAAAAAAAATCAGGCATTTTATGATGTGTGCTCTTAGGCCGCGTACACACGACCAAATCTGTCTGCTGGAAACGGTCTGCCCGACCGTCCCAGCAGACAGATTCGATCGTGTGTACGGACGAGCCGACGGATTTGGCCAGCCGACAGATTTGAAAGCATGAAAAAGAGGTGGAATCGCGCTAAATAAAAAGATGTGACCTAATACAGGGCACAATGTGATAAACACAGTCAATGCGGGATACAGCCTGGTAGGTTTTTTTTCCTACCAAGATCTCACTCATCTTGACTTTTCGATTTTTCATAAGTTCATGTGTCTCGTGGTGTGGTTTTAGTGTGTCTCTGTGGGTCTACAGGCTGTATCCCGCATTGACTGTGTTTATCACATTGTGCCCTGCATTAGGTCACATCTTTTTATTTAGCGCGATTCCACCTCTTTTTCATAATTTGTTTATGTTGTATAACATTTTTGTATCGCAGCTTTTTCTCATTAGGTATGCGCAATTCTTTTCTCCCTGTTTAAGATTTGAAAGCATGCTTTCAAATCTGTGGGCTGGGAACCCGTCCGCCCGACATGTCTGCTGGTTAGTACGCTAACCAGCAGACATGTATTCTCGCACACGCGTCGAATGGTTTTGACGCATGCGCGGAAGTGTTTCACTTCCTGGTGCGGTGACGTGGCGGCGTCAACGTCACCGCCACGTCAGCGCGCCGTCTGGAGGCGGGGATTTTGGTTTGATCGTGTGTACAGCGATCAAACCAATACGTCCCCAGCAAACAGATTTGTTCAAATCGGTCTGTCCGACCGATTTGAACAAATCTGTCTGCTCATCTTAGAAATGATGTTTAGTTATAAACGCTTTAAATGGAGTAAGGTTCACAATGTGTTGAAATACTGGAGAATAGAAAGAGAAATGGAGAGAATACTGGTGGACACAGAGATAAAGAATGGGAATACTGAAGGATAGGGTGAGTAGAGCTATAGACAAAGGGCTTTTTTTTTTTGGATAAAGTATGGAAGGATTATAATCCTTGTCAGATTTTTTTTTTCTCATTTCTATTCACTTCCTATTCCATAGCCAAACAGGAAGTGAGAGGAAATCCCTGCAAATTAAGGGCATTCTTTGGCGACCGACCCCTCCGATTACTAGAACTAGTGTCCCTACTGGAAGATTTCCTCTCTATTACTTTTCTGGGGACAACCAAAAATGGAGGCTTTTCTATTACTTTCACTTTCAATGATAATGGTAAACAGGACTAATAGGGAGGGTTAATCTCCCTAATGGGTTCACAGACAGCAATAAATACTGACAAGTGTTTAAATCCCTCTCCACTATCCAAAAGAAAAAAAGTGCCTTCAGTTATACTTTAACTGTTTGTAATCATTTTCTTTTGCTTTTTGTGTAATGAATTTCTCCTACCATTAGGGATGCAGTTCAGGTTGGGCATTACTGGGGTTTATATCAAATCCCTATAGGGTAGACAAGCTTTGTGAATTCCAAACTTTTGGCAGAAACATTTATAGTTTTGCTACTAGAAACAAAGAAAACCTCATGATGCAGTGTTTAGCCTTCACCCCTGGTCTGTTAAGACATTAATGGCTGTGTGTTGAGATATTTTGAGGGCAGGGGCGTTTCTAGGTGCCAAAAAGACCAGGGGCTTCAGCCCGAAGCCAAGCCGGCACCGGGGGGGGGGGGGTTCGGGCGCGGTCAGTGGAGTGGCGCGTAGTGACCTACCTGACACACATACCCTGACCTACGTGTATGTGTGCGCGCACACACACACACTGACATAACCTACATACACTGACCTGACCTACATACACTGACCTGACCTTCATACACTAACCTGACCTACATACACTAACCTGACCCACTGACCTGTCCTGCATACACTGACCTAACCTACATACACTGACCTGTCCCACTGACCTGTCCTGCATACACTGACCTGTCCTACATACACTGACCTGTCC
Source organism: Rana kukunoris (assembly GCA_029574335.1). Lineage (NCBI taxonomy): Eukaryota > Metazoa > Chordata > Amphibia > Anura > Ranidae > Rana > Rana kukunoris. Next base: position 361,245,434 of record CM056051.1, on the reverse strand, counting down.
TACATACACTGACCTGAGCTACATACACTGACCTGAGCTACATACACTGACCTGACCTTCATACACTGACCTGACCTTCATACACTGACCTGACCTTCATACACTAACCTGACCTTCATACACTAACCTGACCTACATACACTAACCTGACCCACTGACCTGACCTGCATACACTGACCTGACCTAAATACACTGACCTGTCCCACTGACCTGTCCTGCATACACTGACCTGTCCCACTGACCTGTCCTGCATACACTGACCTGTCCCACTGACCTGTCCTGCATACACTGACCTGTCCTACATACACTGACCTGTCCTACATACACTGACCTGAGCTACATACACTGACCTGAGCTACATACACTGACCTGAGCTACATACACTGACCTGACCTTCATACACTGACCTGACCTTCATACACTAACCTGACCTTCATACACTAACCTGACCTACATACACTAACCTGACCCACTGACCTGACCTGCATACACTGACCTGACCTACATACACTGACCTGTCCCACTGACCTGTCCTGCATACACTGACCTGTCCCACTGACCTGTCCTGCATACACTGACCTGTCCCACTGACCTGTCCTGCATACACTGACCTGTCCCACTGACCTGTCCTGCATACATTGACCTGTCCTACATACACTGACCTGTCCTACATACACTGACCTGTCCTACATACACTGACCTGTCCCACATACACTGACCTGTCCCACATACACTGACCTGTCCCACATACACTGACCTGTCCCACATACACTGACCTGTCCCACATACACTGACCTACATATGAATTTTCCAAGAACAGATAGGTGATCTTTTTTTAAATGATATTACTTGTAAAAGCTCTTCATATAGGTTCACTGTGAACCTATATGAAGAGCTTTTACAAGTAATATCATTTAAAAAAATATCAGTAACAGCTCCACACACTGACCTACTATAGCTCAGCCTCAGCCTTGGTGTGCGGTCACAGCAGGCACTGGCAGTCAGTCAGAGAGGAGCCGAGGAGGAGCTGAGTAGAAGACGAGAGGAAAGGAGAGCCAGGGATGTAATGCGGTGGCGGCCGAATTGTAATTCCCGCCGTAAAGCCTACAGCGCCTATGATAGACATCACATGCGGAGGAGTGCGGAGTGTATGGTGGGGGGGATGATATGTACAGGAGAGGAGTGCGGTGTGTATGGTGGGGGGGATGATATGTACAGGAGAGGAGTGTGGCGTGTATGGCGGGGGGTAATATGTACAGGAGAGGAGTGCGGAGTGTATGGCGGGGGGGATGATATGTACAGGAGAGGAGTGCGGAGTGTATGGTGGGGGGGATGATATGTACAGGAGAGGAGTGCGGCGTGTATGGCGGGGGGGATGATATGTACAGGAGAGGAGTGCGGCGTGTATGGCGGGGGGGATGATATGTACAGGAGAGGAGTGCGGCGTGTATGGCGGGGGGGATGATATGTACAGGAGAGGAGTGCGGCGTGTATGGCGGGGGGTAATATGTACAGGAGAGGAGTGCGGAGTGTATGGTGGGGGGGTGATATGTACAGGAGAGGAGTGCGGAGTGTATGGTGGGGGGGTGATATGTACAGGAGAGGAGTGCGGAGTGTATGGTGGGGGGGATGATATGTACAGGAGAGGAGTGCGGCGTGTATGGTGGGGGGGATGATATGTACAGGAGAGGAGTGTGGCGTGTATGGCGGGGGGTAATATGTACAGGAGAGGAGTGCGGAGTGTATGGCGGGGGGGATGATATGTACAGGAGAGGAGTGCGGAGTGTATGGTGGGGGGGATGATATGTACAGGAGAGGAGTGCGGCGTGTATGGCGGGGGGGATGATATGTACAGGAGAGGAGTGCGGCGTGTATGGCGGGGGGGATGATATGTACAGGAGAGGAGTGCGGCGTGTATGGCGGGGGGTAATATGTACAGGAGAGGAGTGCGGAGTGTATGGTGGGGGGGTGATATGTACAGGAGAGGAGTGCGGAGTGTATGGTGGGGGGGTGATATGTACAGGAGAGGAGTGCGGAGTGTAAGGAACATTCTTAGTGTACAGACGACAGTGTTAGGGTAGGGAAAAGCACTCTGTGTATACATTTCAATATATATATATATATATATATATATATATATATATAAAAATAATAAACTCACTTAGCTTAGGTTCACACTGACAGGGGGAATGAAAGCGTACGAATTCAGCTGAACTCGCACGATTGCACGATTTCATAACCGCATGTCAGTGCGAGTTTGGCACCGATTTCAGAGACATCTGTGCGGGTTGCTGCACAGATGTCTATGGAAATCACACCCAGAAGTCACCAAAACATTGTACACAAACTACTTTTGGGAGTCAGTGCGGTGCCACAAATGTGGCATCGCACCGATTCAGGCAGTGCCATTGCAGCTGATTTGTCATGCGATTTGACATGTCAAATCGCATGGCAAATTGCTCCAATGTGAACCAGGGCCCAGTGCTATTCCTTATATATAACAATAAGACTGGTGAATAGGCACAGCACAGGGCAAGAAGGAAGGAACAGTCAGCAAGCATGGCTCATTCTTATAACACACACTAACTGCTGTGCTGTCATTATCACACTGACCTGCTGCTGGTCAGTGTGGGTGCCACGGCCGTTGGGAAATTCTAAGATGACTCAGTCTGCTCTGTGTGCACTCTTCATTGCAGCATCCAGCTTCTTTACTGACTGTCCCCCATCGCAGTGAAGTATGGCCCCGCCCCTCAGCTGAATTTTACGGGGGGAGAGGTGGCCCGGAGCGCCTGTCACAGCTGACTGCTCTCAGTCTCTCTCTCTGCATAATCCCGGTCTGCTCGCTTCTCTGAGCCTCTCAAATAGCCTGCAAAAAAACGGGATTCAATGGTTCACTGCTTCCTCAGGGGTTTACTTTTCTTTTTTCCTGCATGACAAGCTGCAGGCACTTCCATGGGCGGACTGACATAGCCTGGGCTCTCCCACCACGGGGCCCTCTGACAGTGCCTGGCTCCCGAATGGTCATTCCGACTCTGCTGCGTCCTGACAAGTGGCGTCACTCGTTGCTTAGATGCGAGTCGGGTGGCGGTCCTAGCAACCAGTTTTATGGTGGCTGTGTCTGTCCTTATCTTGTTTCCGGGACCCTGTATTGTCCCGCAATGAAGTCGTTCAGCACACGGGACACAAAAATGAATACACTCGGGGCTAACAATTTATTGCAATGCTGAATAGACTCGGGGCTTTTCAGGGCCACATTCGGGGCTCCAGCCACCCTAGCCAGGGCCTAACGACGCCTCTGTTTGAGGGGACAGCAAATTTACACTGTTATACAAGCTGTACACTCACTACTTTACATTGTAGCAAAGTGTAATTTCTTCAGTGTTGAAACATGTGGAAAGGCTGGCCGTAGGAGGAGTCGGAGGGCTATTTAACCCTCCTCCCCTCTTATCTCCATTAGTTTCATTCAGAGAAAGTTTTTGTAGTCCCACCGTAAAGAGGGCCAGACTGCCTTGCACTGACAAAATTGCTTGTCATAGCGAAACCAAGCAACCCCCCCACAGATGTGCTGGGCTTCACCAATAGTCCAGATAACAAAATAAAAAAGGGGGGAGCAATTCTCAGGGGCCTTTTTCTCAATGACAGTAGCTAAAATTGCATACGTCTGCAACCAGTTTGAGAACATACGGGAATCAACTGATACTGCCATTTATTTCCTCCTCCTAACTTTCATCTGGTCTAAGTTAAATTTCTCCAATGCCAACAATGAAAACATTTCTACATACTCACCCTTCCATATATGCTCCTTCACTTCCGGTTGTAGATGCACATCTAAGGCCTCGTACACACGATGAGATATGTCCGCTCAAACTTGTCCGACGGACAGTTTAGAGCGGACATGTCTCATCGGATTTCGGTCCGATGGCGTGTACACACCATCGGATCAAAATCCCCACCGGCAGACAGCGTGGTGACGCGGCGGTGACGTTGACGCCGCCACGTCACCGCTACGTCACGCACCAGGAAGTAAACACTTCCGCGCGCATGCGTCGGATCCATTCACAGGATACGACGCATGTGCGGGAGGATATGTCCGCTAGTTTCCCGTACTAACCAGCGGACATATCCGACGGACAGGTTTGTAGCGGACAAATTTCAAAGCATGCTAGCCCGTACACACGATCGGATTTGTCTGCTGAAACGGTCCATCGGACCGTTTTCAGCGGAAAAATTCGATCGTGTGTACGCGGCCTAAAGGCCCTTCAAAACACACATATACATCACATTTCAGACATACTCCATCAACCTCGTGACTCCTTTGTCAGCTGCTTTGTCGTCCGAAGCCTTACCAGCTGTAGTTACCGCAGACTGGTGGGGTGAGAGGGTCCCTTGAGGAGTTGCCAGAATCACACTTAACCTGAGATATCACCTCAGGAAAGAAGCTCTCATAAGACCTAGACCTCCTAGCATGTGGGCGACTAGAAGAGGGCCCAGGAAAGACCTGCCTGGGCTCCTACAATAAGTCTGATAGTTTGTCTTGTAGCCACACAGGGCCTCTGGCCACAGCCACAGCTTTAAGTCACCAACCTTTTGTTCTTCCTGCTGGTGATGTCCTGAAACAAAGAAGAAAACTGTCTGATACTGTGATGAACTCTGACTGAGCTGTGACATGATTCCCCCTCCTCTCTACCCACAACCTGCTAAGCAGACTGCATCATTCTAAATGACCCGCTAATATGCTACCTCTTCTGCAAGCCACAGTCATGCTGGCCCTCCTCCTAGTTCCACTCAGCTCCAGGCCATATACTATGGTTTTACAGCGAACCCACGTTAACCAACAACTAGAGTGTTAAATCTGGTTGTTTGTTATGGCAAACCAGACACTTTTTAATGCCATTTTTTGTCACTTTAACAAAAACTATGGCCCGGATTCACAGAGAGTGGGCGCACATTTACGCCGGCGTAGCGCACACACAGTACGCTACGCCGGCGCAGCACAGAGAGGCATGTACTGTATTCAGCAAGCTATTGCTCACCAAGATACACCAGCGTAGCGTATTTTCGAAGGCGCAGGCCAGCGTAAGTGGAAGTGGGAGTGACCCCATGCAAATGATGGTCTGAGCATGGTGCAGTGTTTTACACCCAGCGTATCACGAACGCACATGCGCTGTGACGTAGTCGTGACGTGGACACATGTAACTGCACCCTTATGTGCATGATCACAACTACGGCGGCACAACTGCCTAAGCTAGGCCGGATCACTACTTATGCCGTGAACGTAACGTACGCCCAATACGCCGGCCTGTGTTCTCTTGGGAAGACCTTTGCATGTCTATTGCTGGGTTGCGCCTCATCTATGGGGAATAACTTTACGCCGGACGTACAACTTACGCAAACATCGCATAGATGCGTCGGGCGCGCGTGCGTTCGTGAATCGCCGTCTTTCCCTCATATGCATATCTGAATGACTAATCAATGGGAGAAGCAACATGCGTCCAAACCATATTTGCGCCCACGCTACACCGGCGTAAGCAAAATACGTTGGGGTAGGATGGCCTGTTTTTGGACGTATGTTGGTTTGTGACTCTGGCGCACACATACGCCGGGCGCACATTTGCACTACGTCGGCGTAAGTGCTTTGTGAATCCGGGCCTATTTCTTTAGCATTAAAAAGGCCATAGGCCTGTGTGGTGCAGATTCCCCTTGCTTAGACCCCTGATATTTCACCAAAACCCCTAATGGTGCTCTTTGAAAAATAATAAAAAATAAAATACTAAAAATAAAAACTGACCTCAGCCACTGCCTTACTGACATCAATCTCTGCCCTACTGACACCATATGCTACTCTACTGACACCATCAGTATATATACTGTACATATATACACACACATATGTGTTTGAGCTTTGGGGTGCACACCCTAATGTAATGGGCTGTGCACACCTATGAAAAAGGCAGTTGGTCAGATGGTAGATTACCTTGTTTCATGCCTCTCCTAGTGGATACCTAGGATGCAGTTTTCACTATGCCTAATAGTAGCTTATTTTAAAAGCTGGAAGTACAGAAACATAGAGGGCCAGATTCAGGTAGAGTTACGCTGGAGTATCAGTGATTCACCAGCATAACTCACACTTTGAGCCGGCTTATCTGTTTTCTGTAGTCAGAAAACAAGATACGCCGGGATTGAGTTCAGATACGAGCGGCATAATTGAATTTCGCCGTCGTATCGGAACTGCAATTTGAAAATGGGCGCTCGGGGTGTTCCCACTGATTTACGCCAAGAATATGTAAATCAGCCAGAGACGGAAATTCACGATCGTACGCTGGCCCGACGCAGTGACTTTCCGACGTTTCCGTAAGCGATACGTGGCGTAAAGAAAAACATGCCCCCTAGGTGGAGTATCCTATGTTAAGTATGGCCGTCGTCATCACGTCGAATTTAAAAAGTTTAGCGTCGTTTGCGTAAAACGTCCGTGAATGGGGATTGACGTCATTGACGTTCACTGACAGAATTTGGAGCATGCGCACTGACAGTCGACGCATGCGCAGTACGTTCGGCGCGGGATCGCGCCTAGTTTAAATAATACACGCCCCCTACCCGCCCATTTTGAATTCCGCCGGCTCATTTTCACTACGCCGCCGCAACTTTAGGAGCAAGTGCTATGTGAATAACAGTACTTGCTCCTAAAATTTTGGCGGAGTAACGTAAATGACAAACGTTACTCCAACATAAAGATCCGCTCTCCTACCTGAATCTGGCCCAGAGAAGGCAAAAATGAAATCTATATATTCACTTTGTTTTTTGCTATAAGTTTACAGTTGGGAACAGTACCAAAACTATTTCAATGTTTGTATCTTGTTGACTATTCTGGTTATGGGAAATCTTTCTGCATTTATTTCTAAGTTTGTAAATCTAGAGGTACCACTCAGCATACCTACGTTGACTTTTACTTCTCCACCACCACCAATAGCAACTCTGCCAGACCGTCCCAGCAGACAGATTCGATCGTGTGTACGGGCGAGCAGACGGATTTGGCCAGCCGACAGATTTGAAAGCACGGCTGGGAACCCGTCCGCCCGACATTAGTTAGTACTTAGTACGCTAACCAGCAGACATGTCTTCTCGCACACGCGTCGAATGGATTCGACGCATGCGCGGAAGTGAGTTACTTCCTGGTGCGGTGACGTGGCGGCGTCAACGTCACCGCCACATCACCGCGCCGTCTGCCGGCGGGGATTTTGGTTTGATCGTGTGTACACGATCAAACCAATACATCCCCAGCAGACAGATTTGTTTAAATCGGTCTGCCTGACCGATTTGAACAAATGTGTCTGCTCGTGTGTACAAGGCCTTATACTTAGCTTTATTTAATTTTCTGGGAATGGCAGTTTCAGACCAAACTAAAATAATTACAAGAAATTCAAACTAGGTGCCTCTGAAACCAGAGTTATGATAATATTTGAATATGATATATGCCTATAATTAACAACTTTGGAATGGCAAAACTGCACAACTACTTAGATATGCTGGATGCTGGCAATTTGTCTAAGTTATTAGCTGGACAGAATAGAGAAGTACTCTCAAGGAAGCGCTTTGGATTTTTTCAAAGAACAAGACATCTCATCTTTGGTTCTTTCTCATAATTAAGATTAAACCCTATGTGTACATATCAAGAGGTATGGGAGTGTTGTCAGTTCCCGACTTCAATAAACATTATTGCTGTCTCGTACAATCACTGTTTTAGATATATTGTATGCTCTGGAATTTAATTTGTTTGTTTTATCTTGACATTAAGTGCCTTCGTTCTGAACAGTTCTTAGTAAATTATTTGCATGGGTGAAAGTAAAGGATATTGCAACGTACTCAAGGGGCTGCTTATCAAAAAGAGCTTATTAAGCTTTTATTGTTTTAATCCGTTTATTATTACATTTTTTTTCTTGAAGAATTGAGTTTTAAAGGTAATTTAAACCTCATATAGGCCCTTGTGAGTTTTTTTTTTTTTTTTTTTTTTTTTTACAGAAGGGCAGTTGCCAGATTTTGTAAAGAATTGCTTTAGATATTTGAATGCAAAGAATGAATAACTGGAGAAATATGAAAAAGGATTTCCAAGAAAAATGAAGATTTCCCTGCTGTCCAGTCCTGTGATTGCACTTTCAAAGTTGCTTTTTAAACAACAAGACCCACATATCGTCAGTCAAGCAGTATTTTTACTGCATAAGCTACAATACCAGATTGCACATTTAGGACCAACAGTTGGTGATATGTGGAAATTTCAGTTTGGAGTCAGTATAAAATGTGAAAGCTGTTTGAGTAAGTGTGAACATGTCTCTTTAATATCTCAGAACATAATTACATCCCTCTTAGAAGCTTCTATTTGATCCTCTCAGATCATGCTTCAACAAGTTGCACAATAGAATTGGGGGAGACAGATAACAAAAATGGCACTGGAAGATTAATGAGGCCCTGTTAAAAGAGAATGAATATGAGGAAAAGCTAAGGTTAGAATTGGAGTCCCCCTTTGCACTAAATGACACAGGAGAAACAACCCTCTTCCTTCTGTCTGTGGGAAATGCATAAATGTGTTATGAGAGGCATAGGGCACATAGGAAGCGGAAACTCAATGAACAGATAGACTCGATGCTTAAACATATTGGGGAACTGGAAATGGTGCATAAAAAAAATCCCAGGCACTTACCTGCTTTGTAGGTTTTACACAGAGCAGCCCTGATCCCCTTCTTTTTGGCTCCTAACCTCTGATTAGCCCTAAGCAAGAGTCCTGTAAATGGACATCGGCCATTTACACACAGAGCACGACTCGACCTCCCCACACACACACTCTCTCTCTCTCCAAATTGGCTCACTGGTTGTGATTGACAGCTCCTGCTGCTGTGTGAGCCAATGAGGTGAAGGAGATCTAGGAGAGCCAATGCTATCATGCACATCACTGGACCGAGATGTGGCTCAGGTAAGTATAAGGGGGGGGGCTGAGGAAGGAGCTGCACTTAGAATATTTTTACCTCAATGCATAGAATGCATTAAAGTAAACAAAATCCTCCTTTAGAACCACTTTAAGCTATCTGCTAAATTTTCATAACGCAGACATAGGGATTCATTCACAGCACCTGCGTTCTTTGCAGTTCCACAGGTAAAATAGTAAACCATACAGAAAAATTATATACACGTGAAATAATAAAGAAACCTCCCAGCGGGCATGACAGTGACAAAATGATCCACCCAGCGACCTGAACTCACCACTTTTGACCTCATATAGCATTTGTCTGATGTCATTCAAATGTAAACAAAGGATAGGGTCAATGACGTTGGTTACCATATAGGGTAAATAACATCACCAGCCCCATTGTTTACCCTCTAATGACACTATGGCAATATTTTTGGGGGCCATAGAAGTGGTAAGCATGGATCGATGGGTAGATTGTGTTGTTGGGAGTTGCTATTGTGACTGATGGGGAAATATACATCCAGATTTTCATAAGCCCCCTGCCCACAGACACTTATAATTTCTGGGCCAGGGTTGTAGGGAAGAGAACCTTATCCTCATTAACATAGGGAAAGGGTGATTTGTCAAAAGATATCCCTTATAGCAAAGTACCGCCCTAAATTGAAGAAGCGGTGCACACATTCACTGCCCCCCATCCTTTCCAGACTGCTGGGCTGCATGCTTAATATATTTTATTAAAATATTTGTGATTGCAGTGACTGCAGCTCAATAGTTTACACATCTGTGGAGCGGATTCATTTATTTTCTGAAGCCCTAGGTGAGCCTGGGGAGGTCCTCTCTGTTCCACTCCAGGTCCTGTGGTCCTTGTGGTGCATTCCATGCATACGGTCAGAGGGGCGGGGGTGGCAACACTGCACACACCCCTAGAATGGTCTAGCTGAAGGTGGTGTTTACTATGCGTGCCTGCAATCTTCCGGCCTGTGAAATCATCCCACTCTTGGGGGCGGGGCAGGGCAGCACAGTGCACAGAATGTATTGGGGGCCGAAAATACATGGCAAATCAGGAAGTGCTGGCATTTGCTGGGAGGACATGTGATTGATGGTCTAGTGGCCATGATTGATTACAGGTGAATTTGTGGAATACAATAAATAAGGGACATTACTTATTAGGGCCACATATATATAATTTTTGGGGATTTGGTATAATTTTTTTATGTTCACCTCATCAGCTTTGGAGTAAATACTGCTGTGATCCTTGCAATGAGAGCCCGCACACATAGATATAACTATGCTTCATTTGACATGCACATTGTGCTTTTATTAGAATATGCCATGCAGCAATTAGTGGGGAGTAGAAGTAATGGCTGATGTTTTATGGTAGCCCTTGGATATTATAGTCTCCTTACAATCACGTATATACTTTGTGCATATTTTATCTAGAATAAAGGAGTACTAAAATCTGACTTATATTCTGTTATATACAAACACATAGTAATGTAGGCATGGCTGCCAGGCTAGATTAGTACAGTGTGATTTAAGTTAGTTAAGGTATCTAAACACTTATAGTAAACTGGGTATACACAAATGGAGCTGAGGAGGTAACTTATGTGGATAGGCAATGTGACATTATTAATTAGTTCTATTTTGAATATACTGTGACATGGTGGAAGGATGGCAGCATTACCAAACTGATAGTGTTATGGTTTAAACCATGGGTGGCAAACACAAGGCCCGCGGGCCGAATCCGGCCCTCCAGGCCATTTCATATGGCCCTCGCACCTCTCCTGCAGCTGCACGAGAGCTCCAGCCCTCCTCTGGTCCTACTCCAGACCCTTACTTTCTGTTTTCAAGCAATGCATCCAGCTTCTTCCCAGCAGCAGCATAAGGAAAGGGGGTGCACTGTGATGTAGGGGGGATTGGGGGACTCAACTTCTGATGGTGGGGGGGCTTTTGACATCTAATGTAAGGGAGGTGATGCGTTGGACATCTAATCTCACACATACAACCGGCCCTTTTGAGGACAATCATAATGCTAATGCGGCCCACCATGAAATTGAGTTTGATACCCCTGGTTTAAACGTATTACTGTTTTTTTCTCATTTTTTTGTGCACACTTAAGTGAATATGTTAAAAATTCTATGATTCCGTCATTGGTTGATTGTTATAGGATCTGTAATTGCGTAATTTGAATTATTTTGTAAACATGGTATACCCTGCCTATCCCTGAAGAAGGATTGGTTTCCGAAATGCATTGGGTCTGTCTTGGTTTGGCAACAGTGCAGTCAAGTAAAAGCATTGAAAATGCATGACATTTTTTGATCATGGGCAATGAGGTTTCTGTATCTGAAATCCATTTTGTACAAATACTAACTATCCAGCCTAATGTCATTTTATGATTGTTTTTATATGTGATATAAATAAAGTATACACTATGGGCCAGATTCATCAAGCCGCGCGTACAGTTGCGGCGGCGTAACTTTTCTTATTTACGCTGCCGCAACTTAACATGCAAGTGCTGTATTCACAAAGCACTTGCGTGTTAAGTTGTGGCGGCGTAGCGTAAATTGGGCGGCCTAATTTAAAATAGGCGGGTAGGGGGCATCTCCTATTTAAATTAGCCGCGTCCATGCGCCGAATGTACTGCGCATGCGCCGGCCATAGAAAATAAACCAGTGCGCATGCTCCAAATATCGTCGCTACTTGTCAATGAAAGCGACGTTAACGTAACTTACGCCATCCCCATTCTGAATCGACTTACGTCCAATACGACAAGGTCATGACGTCCATACTAGGATGCACCTGCTTTGGGCAGCTTTATCTTTACGCTGGGAAAACCCTTAAGTAAATGGCGTAAGGTGACTGCATCGGGCCCGCGTACGTTCGGGAATTGGCGTATCTCGCTGATTTACATATTCTCTGCGTAAATCAGCGAGAACGCCCCCGGCGGCTATTTTAAAACTGCATTTAAGATCTTACGTTGTTATACAATTACGCCAGTCGGATCTTTGCTGCAAACCGGCGTATCTTGTTTTCTGCATACAGAAAACAGATAAGCCGGCGCAAAGTGTGAATTATGCCGGCGTATCACTGATACGCCGGCATAACTCTACCTGAATCTGGCCCTATGTTTTTGAAAGATAATTTTTGTATGGATTACACATTGCCTAAAAAGTCGCATGGGAAATTTGTATATATAAGCAGCATTGCAAACATTGGGTGATTTACTTACTCATGTTGAAAATTGCCATCATTTAATTCAAACATATTTTGTATTTCTTTCTGAATAGTTTCCAAATTGTAGTCTGATCCTGAGCTGAGTCATAATAAAAGCAGTTCTATATAACAAAGCATATGCACATTTTGCATTGTCATATGGCACATAACATCTGCATTCCATTTCTCTTACCCTATCACGTCTCCTTCAGATATATATTCACTGTTACTCAGCTTGAGTCCATACAATAGGCTCATTTCACTAAGCAGTAAGCTTGATTTGTTATAACAATGGTTATTTTCATCAATGAGAGACTAAAAATAACAGTGGAATGGCTTAAAATATGAACTGTTATTGCAATACATAGCTCATACATAGCAAAAGAAAAATTAAAGGAGAAGTAGAGCCAAAGCTTGTTTGGCTGCACTTCCCCTGTGGATTGCAGGAGTGCATTTCCTGAATCATTTATAGTAGGCAGCGGACTGAAGAATGATGTTGGCTGACATCACAGAGCCGGTCCAATGCCGCACCTGTCTCCTGCCAGCTCTAAGACTGAGAATCGAACAATCGGTGGTCTTTGATTGCTCAGTTTATAGTCTTAGGCCGCGTACACACGATCGAATATATCTGCTGAAACTGGTCCGCAGACCAGTTTCAGCGGACAGATTCGATCGTGTGTACGGGCTAGCAGACAGGTTTCTAGCAGACAAGTTTAAAAAGCATGCTTTAAAACTTGTCTGCTGAAAACCCGTCTGTCCGATATGTTCGCTGGTTAGTACGCCTAACCAGCGGACAAAAATCCCCCGCATGCGTCGAATGTATTCGACGCATGCGTGGAAGTATTTTACTTTCTGGTTCGGTGACGTGGCAGCGTCAACGTCACCGTCACGTCACCGCGCTGTCTGTCCGCGGGGATTTTGGTTTGATTGTGTGTACACTGATCAAACCAAAATAGCCCAGCAGACATTTCCGATGAAAACGGTCCGTCAGACTGTTTTTATTGGATAAATCTCCTCGTGTGTACGCGGCCTAAGGCCGCGTACACACGGAGGGACATGTCCGCTGAAACATGTCCGACGGACCGTTTCCAGCGGACATGTCTCCCCTGGATTTTCATCCGACGGTGTGTACACACCATCGGATGAAAATCCCCTCGGCCAGGGAACGCGGTGACGTGGCGGTGACGTTGACGCCGCCATGTCACCAAACCCGGAAATAAAATCCATTCGACGCATGCGCGGACAGTTCTGTCCGCTGGTTAGTGTACTAACCAGCGGACAGATCCGACGGACAGGTTTGTAGCGGACAAATTTCAAAGCATGCTTTGAAATTTGTCCGATGGACAAACCTGTCTGCTCGCCCGTACACACGATTGGATTTGTCTGCTGAAACGGTCCGCCCGTGTGCATGCGCAGGAGTGATATCATCGCTGCTCTGGCCAGTCACAGCGCCGGAGCAGCGATACCCGGAAGTCACTCCGGGAGAGATGGCGGCGTCGAAGGAGGCGAACAAGGACCGCTGCGGGGGCTTCGATCTCAGGTAAGTACTACATAATGAGCTAGTATGTTATGCATACTAGCTCATTATGCCTTTGACTTGCAGGCTCTTTTTCTAGAGGAGGGTTTACTCCACTATCAGTGCCAACCAATGTTGCCTATTAATGCCAGTGCTGCTTATCAGTGGCAACCAATGCCGCATTGCTGCCTATTAGTGCTAACCAGTGCTGCATATCAGTGCCAACCAATTCTGCATTACTGCCTATCAGTGCCAACTAGTGCAAATCAATGCTGCCTATCAGTGCCAACCAATGCTGCCTATCAGTGCCAGTGCTGCTTATCAGTGCCAACCAATGCTGCCTATCAGTTCCCACCAGTGCTGCCTATCGGTACCAGTGTTGCTTATCAGTGCCAACCAATGCCGCATTGCTGCCTATTAGTGCCAATCAGTGCTGCATATCAGTGCCAACCAATGTGGCATTTCTGCCTATTAGTGCTAACCATTGCCAATCGGTGCTGACTATCAGTGCAAACCAATGCTGCCTATCAGTGCTGCTTATAAGTGCCAACAAATGCTGCATTACTGCCTATCAGTGCCAACCTGGGCCAATCAATGCTGCCTATCAGTGCCAACCAATGCTGTCTATCAGTGCTGTTTATCAGTACCAATTAGTGCTGCATATCAGTGCCAATTGGTGCTGCCAATCAGTGCTAACTATCAGTGCCAATTAATGCTGCCAATCAATGACCAATAGTGCTGCCAATCAATGCCCATCAGTGCTGCCTATAAGTGCCTATCAGTGCCCATAAATGCTGCCTATCAGTGCTGCATATCAGTGACAATCAGTGCCGCCTATCAGTGCTGCCTGTCAGTGCCCAGTGCTACCTATCAGTGCCCATCAGTGCTGCCAATCAGAGTCCATCGGTGCTGCATTTCAATGCCTATCAGTGCTGCCTACCCATGACAATCAGTGCCTCCTATCAGTGCTGCCTATCAGTCCTGCATATCAGTGCTGCCTTAGCAGGGATGGTGGAAACTCCTCTACAGATAAATGCAGTACAAATTACCTTTTAGTGCAACAACTTTTTAGTTGGGGAATTCACATCATTATATCACTTTGGAATTTTTATTTTTTAGATTGTTACACTTAATTGTATATGTTTTAGTTACGATTATAATGTGAATTATTGCACTTGAAGTTAATTTTCCACCAACCTTGCTAAGTCCATGTCTTTATGGACCTGCTTTGTGCACTGGTGCGCAGTCATGTTGGAACTAAGGGGCCAGGCCCAACCCCTGAAGGACAACCCCAAACCATAATCCCCCCTCCACAAAATGATTTGGACCAGTACACAAAGCAAGTTCCATAAAGACATGGGGCCAGATTCTCCAATATTTTCGGCGGCGTAGCGTAAGCCAGTTACACTACGCCGCCGCTGCGTACTGGAGCAAGTGCTTTATTCTCTAAGCACTTGCTCCGTAGGTTTCGCTTACGTCGCGTAAATCGCGCAGCGTAAACCCGCGCAATTCAAATGGGGCGGCTTGTATTTAAATTAAGCGCGCCCCCGCGTCGAACGAACTGCGCATGCGCCGGCCGGGGAAAAAGCCCAGTGCGCATGCTCCAAAGGACGTCACATTTTCTCAATGTAAACGACGTAATCGCAGCGTACGCCAGCCCCATTGAGAATCGACGTACGCAAACGACGTAAACGACGCACAACACGACGCGGTCCCGAGGCCATACTTAACATGGCATCCGACGGGACACGACGGCATCCGACGGGACCTCGTAAGGTTACTCCACATAGAAGCTGGGGTAACCTTACGCGAACGAAAACGACGTACGCGACGACGGGGCGGCGTAAAAGCGATCGAGAATCGGCGTACTACTTCATTTGCATATGCAAATGAAAAAACAACGTAAAGGCCACCTAGTGGCCGGAGTTGTCATTACACCTACGATCCGAAAGTGTAATTGGATTACACTTGTCGGATGTAGAAGCGTATCTATGCAAAAGTGATGCACAGCATCACACGCATAGATACGACTAAAAAAAAAAGGCGATACGACGGGGTATCTGAGATACTCCGTCGTAACGCCTCTGAGAATCTGGCCCATGGATGAGCAAGTTTAGCGTGGAGGAACTTGACTGGCCTGCACAGAGTGCTGACCCAAACCCGATAGAACACCTTTGGGATGAATTAGAGCAGAGACTGCGAGCCAGGCCTTCTCATCCAACATTAGTGCCTGACCTCACAAATGCTCTTCTGGAAGATTGGTCAAACATTCCCATAGACACCCTCCTAAACCTTGCGGACAGCCTTCTCAGAAGAGTTGAAGCTGTTATAGCTGCAAAGGACGGGGCCATCTCAATATTGAACCCTACGGACTAAGACTGGGATGCCATTAAAGTTCATGCGCGTGTGTAAAGGCAGGTGTTTCAATACTTTTGACTATATATAGAGTGCTTGAGCTTTCGGGTGCACACCCTAATGCTATAGGCTGTGCACGCCTATGCCCACACTATAAAAGGCCGCCTGCAGGGCAGCCTGGTGTAGTGTGTTCCGGGCATGTTCCAGATCAGACAGAGAGAGACAGAGAGAGAGAGAGAGAGAGAGATTGTCTTTTTTTTCTAGCTAGATAGAGCAGGCAGGCTAGCCAAATAAATTTACAGTGTGTAGAGGATATCTATATATATATATCCCAGGTGTTGTACATATATTTATACACTGTATAGTTTAGTTAGATTAGTTCTTCCTAATTTGTCAGGCAGTTGATTGTGCTAGCTGCAGTGTTCTCATGTGGTGTATTGCGGGTGTGCTCAGTGCACCTAAACCTACTTGGTGTGTACTGCAAGTGTGCTTATTACTTTGCACCTAAACCCACTTGGTGTATACTGCAAGTGTGCTTATTACTTTGCACCTAAACCCACTTTGTGTATACTGCAAGTGTGCTTATTAATTTGCACCTAAACCCACTTAGTGTATACTGCAAGTGTGCTTATTTGTTTGCACCTAAACACACTTTGTGTATACTGCAAGTGTGCTTATTAGTTTGCACTAAACCCACTTGTATACTGCAAGTGTGCTTGTTACTTTGCAAAACCCACTTGGTGTATACTACAAGTCCTATTACTTTGCACCTAAACCCACTTTGTATACTGCAAGTGTTATTAGTTTGCACCTTATTACTTATTAGTTTGCACCTAAACCCACTTTGTGTATACTGCAGGTGTGCTTATTACTTTGTGTATACGCCTAAACCCACTTTGTGTATACTGCAAGTGTGCTTATTACTTATCACCTAAACATATGTATACTGCAAGTTGTGTATGCACCTAAACCCACTTGGTGTATACAAGTGTGCTTATTACTTTGCGCCTAAACCAACTTGTGTATACAAGTGTGCTTATTACTCACCTAAACCCACTTTGTGTATACTGCAGGTGTGCTTATTACTTTGCGCCTAAACCCACTTTGTGTATACTGCAAGTGTGCTTATTACTTATCACCTAAACATACTTTGTTTGCAAGTGTGCTTATTAGTTTGCACCTAAACTTTGTGTATACCAAGTGTGCTTTTAGTGCACCTAAACCCACTTTGTGTACAGCAAGTTTGTTTATTAGTTTGCATCTAAACCCACTTGGTGTATACTGCAAGTGTGCTTATTACTTAGCACCTAAACCCACTTTGTGTATACTGCAAGTGTGCTTATTAATTTGCACCTAAACATACTTAGTGTATACTGCAAGTGTGCCTATTACTTTGCACCTAAACCCACTTTGTGTATACTGCAACTGTGCTTATTTGTTTGCACCTAAACACACTTTGTGTATACTGCAAGTGTGCTTATTAGTTTGCACCTAAACCCACTTGGTGTATTCTGCAAGTGTGCTTATTACTTTGCACCTAAACCCACTTTGTGTATACTGCAAGTGTGCTTATTACTTTGCACCTAAACATACTTAGTGTATACTTCAAGTGTGCTCAGTAGTTTGCACCTAAACCTACAGTGGGTGACCGCGATATTGTGTCAATCTCGCTTCCTTTCTCGGCGAGATTGACCACCTGCGAGCCCCATCGTGGGAGCCAGCGCCGAGCTGGCTTGCCGCGATGGAGACAAAGCCGTCATAGAAGCGACGGGGATCCGACGTGGATTCCCGCCAATTCTACACATGGGTGGCGTTTGTTATGAATCCTGAAGGAGCATAACGGGCCCTTAGGTCTGTTATGGGTTGTAAGGAGACCCCCCTACGCCGAAAAAAAACACGGCGTGGGGGTCCCCCCACAATCCATACCAGACCCATATCCAAAGCACACCAGCCGGCCGGTCAGGAGGGGAGTGGGGGCGAGCGAGCGCCCCCCCCTCCTGAGCCGTACCGGCAACATGCCCTCATCATGGGGGGGTCAGGTGCTCTGGGGCAGGAGGGCGCACTGCGGCCCCCCCACCCCAGAGCACCCTGTCCCCATGTTGATGAGGACAGGGCCCCTTCCTGACAACCCTGGCCGTTGGTTGTCAGGGTATGCGGGTGGGAGGCTTATCGGAATCTGGGAGCCCCCTTTAATAAGGGGGCCCCCAGATACCGTCCCCCCCACCCTAAGTGAATGAGTATGGCGTACATCATACCCCTACCCATTCACCTGCAAGAAAAGTGTAAACACAAGTAAACCACACAGGGTATTGAAATATTTTATTAGTTGGCCGCCGGGGGGGGGTGTGTATGGTCGCTTTTATAAAAGCGCCCCCCCTCAGCGGGCTTCTTCCGATACCTTCTCTTCTCCGAACTCCGGGGGTCTTCTCCGCTCTCGGGGGGGGTCTTCTCCGCTCTCGGGGGGGTCTTTTCCGCTCTCCGGGGGGTCTTCTCCTGCTCTCCGGGGGGTCTTCTCCGCTCTCCGGGGTCTTCTCCCGCTCTCTAGGGGTCTTCTCCGCTCTCCGATCTTGATTCGGCGCTCTCCGGTGCCTTCTTTCTGTTCAGGACTAGCCGCCGCTTCTTTATCACGTCGTCTTCTTCTTCTTCTCTTCTCTTCTCCAGATGTTGACTTGACGCTTCCTCCCGCTGTTATGCCGGGCGCGCGGCTCCCAGTGACTTATATAGGCCTATATTGTGACGTCGCAGTCCTATCATGCTCCGGTAGGTACCACGTGGTACCTACCCACGTGCTACCTACCCATGTGGTACCTACCGGAGCATGATGGGACTGCGACGTCACAATATAGGGCGGGAGAAGACCCCGGAGAGTGGAGAAGACCCCCTGAAGAGCGGAGAAGACCCCCGGAGAGCAGGAGAAGACCCCGGAGAGCTGAGAAGACCCACGCAGAGCGGATAAGACCCCCCGGAGAGCGGAGAAGACCCCCGGAGATCGGAGAAGACCCACCCCCCCGCCAAAGATGTCGGAAGAAGCCCGCCGAGGGGGGGGGGGGGGCGCTTTTATAAACGATGTACGCTTTTATATACGATGTACCCCATACTCATACGCTTAGGGTGGGGGGCCGGTATCTGGGGGGCCCCTTATTAAAGGGGGCTCCCAGATTCCGATAAGCCTGCCACCCGCATACCCCGACAACCAATGGCCAGGGTTGTCAGGAAGGGGCCCTGTCCTCATCAACATGGGGACAGGGTGCTCTGAGGTGGGGGGGCCATAGTGCGCCCCCCTGCCCCAGAGCACCTGACCCCCCCATGTTGAGGGCATGCTGCCCGGTACGGTTTAGGAGGGGGGCGCTCGCTCGCCCCAACTCCCCTCCTGACCGGCCGGCTGGCGTGCTTTGGATACGGGTCTGGTATGGATTGTGGGGGAACCCCACGCCGTTTTTTTCGGCGTAGTGGGGTCTCCTTACAACCCATAACAGACCTAAGGGCCCGGTATACTTCTGAGGGGGGAACCCATGCCAGATTTTTTTTTTAAATCCGGCGGGGACTTCCCCTTCAGGATTCATAACAAACGCCGCCCACGTGTAGAATTGGTGGGAATCCACGTCAAGACCCCGTCGCTTCTATGACGCGCTCGCTGGAATGTGCTTTTACTATTCCAGCGAGTGCGAGATGTCAGCACCCTGTCGCCGAGAGTCAGCGCGATGCTGTCGCGCTAAAAACACATTCTCGGCGGCAGGCACTGTACTTGGTGTATACTGCAAGTGTGCTCATTAGTTTGCACATAAAGCTTCTTGGTGTGTACTGCACGTGTCCTCTGCAGTTTGCACCTAAAGCTACGAGGCGTGTGTACTGACTTTGTCCTCTGCAGGTCATTATAATATCTGGAAGGGCAACAAGGAGAGGCAGAGAGTCACGAGGGCAAGCAGGCTCTGCGTCTAGAGGCAACAGTGCTGGTCGTGAACACGGTGCATCCTCTTCAGCCTGTGGCCGTTGGACACGCTCTTCCTTGTTTTCGGGAGCTGGCCGTGTTGAGCCTCAACATGCAGAAAACTTGGTAGAGTGGATGACCAAGCCATCCTCATTCTCCTCATCCTCTCTCACCCAGGCTGAGCTTACTTTGTCTGGCAAAGTAGCTGCCAAGGCGTCCTCTTCCCTTTGCTCAATGGCATTACTAACTCCTTCCCTAGTCCCACTATGTCCTCCTGAGGAGTTCCCTAAACTGTTTGAACACAGTGTTGGGTACATACTGCATGAGGATGCGCAGCGTTTTGAAGGCTCCGATGATGGAACACAGATAGAGGAAGGCAGTAATATGAGCCCAGAGAGAGGGGGGTGCCCAAGAAGGACAGCAATCTGCCAGTCATGTTCCCACAGTTGCAGCATACTGCCAGGTTTTCAACAGTGATGAGGAGGGAGGGGATGATGAGGTCACTGACTGATAGGAGAGAGGAGGAGGAGGAGGCACATCTCCACTGAGGCAGGATGCCCTCCAGGGGCCAGGTTAAGGGCGGCACACCAACTTCATTACAACGCAGAGCTACGCCTGTGCAGGGCACTGCTGTGTCTCAGCATTACTGCAAAATTACTATATAAGTTTTTCATTCATTCATTCATTCAAAAAGAAAATGTATATAGTTTTGTAATGTATGAGAGTCTCATTAATCTGTGAAATAATTTTAGAAGAAAACTCCTTATAAACTATTAAAAACACAACAATATCTCTTTGGAAACCTTTTGTTCTAAATGGTTCAGCGCAAATGGGGGCAATTTATAGTAGGTATGGTAGAGGATGAAATTGTTTCCCTTTGTTTAATAAATCCAATTGATTTACTTTCAGTTTCAGATCTATAAACAGGAACACAGTGCTCATTTCAGCCTTTGACATAATAATCTAAAGCTGTATATTTTTCCTTCCATTTAAGCCTGATTGTACGTGTAAAACAAACGTCTTTCTTCAATACTGTGCATCAGCTCTCCAAGCAGTTTAGAAAGGTAATTCTGATTATCAGCACTGAGATTTTACTGATATACTATATATAATTGAACAGAGAGGCAGCTTTGTACCCTCTTTTTTTAGATTACTATAGCTCAGTGTTCAGGTATAATTGCTTTCTATTTTCAGGCAGAATGTAAAAAATATGTCCAAATTTCTCTTGATTGCCATTAATTGGGAGTCTCCATGCTTAGAACCTCTTCCAATCAGCTTCTTCCTTACTATGTTAAAGAAACCAGAGCATGCATTTTGACAACAATCTTCCCATAAGATTATAGGTTATGGGCCAGATTCATCAAGCCGCGCGTAAAGTTGCAGCGGCGTAACTTTTCTTATTTACATTACGCCGCAGCAACTTAACATGCAAGTGCTGTATTCAAAAGCATGGTTGCGGCGTAGCGTAAATTGGGTGGCCTAATTCAAAATAGGCGGGTAGGGGGCGTGTCCTATTTAAATTAGGCGCGTCCACGCGCCGAAAGTACTGCGCATGCGCCGGCCATAGAAAAAACCTACTACTTGTCAATGAAAGCGATGTAAACGTAACTTACGCCAGCCCCATTCTAAATCGACTTACACAAACGACGTTACTTGCGTCCAATATGACGAGGTCACGACGTCCATACTTAACATAGGATGAGCCTGCTTTGGGCAGCTTTATCTTTACGCTGGGAAAACCCTTACGTAAACGGCGTAAAGTGACTGTGTCGGGCCCGCATACGTTCGGGAATTGGCGTATCTCGCTGATTTACATATTCTCGGCGTAAATCAGCGAGAACGCCCCCGCGGCCATTTTAACACTGCATTTAAGAACCAACGGTGAAATACAATTACGCCTGTCGGATCTTTGCTGCAAACCGGCGTATCTTGTTTTCTGCATACAGAAAACAGATCAGCCGGCGCAAAGTGTGAGTTATGCCGGCGTATCACTGATACGCCGGCATAACTCTACCTGAATCTGGCCCTATATGTGCAATAAATGTATTTTATGCATGTTCTATACATGTAAAAGTTTCCCTTGTGTTAATATACAAAAACCTTCTGAGCACCACCATCTTGGATGGGATGTAAGTAGTGCAGCAGATTTAGGGCCATCACGCAAGTGACTCTCTAAAGTACTCCCCTTTGCAGGTCCTATAAAGGTGTTTTAAACTGCAGGCAAAGCAGATCAAGGCCTTCAAACTCATGTTTTTGAGTAGCACTGAATTTGAATGTTAAAGGCTACATTTGACAAGGAGGTCCCTCAACAGTAAAGCCTCGTACACACGCTTGGTTTTCTCAGCAAGAACCAGCAAGACTGCTGGCAGAGCTTTCTTGCCGAGGAAAAACGTTTGTGTGTATGGTTTCTCGTCGAGAAAACTGTTGTGAATCTCGATGAGAAAAAAAAGAGAACCTGCTCTCTATTTTCTCATCGGGAGTCTCAATTTTCTCATTGTAATTCTCATCTGCCTGGTTTACGACGAGAAAAAACAGTTGTATGTATGCTTTTCCGAGTCTTAAAAACCTGCGCATGCTCAGAATCAAGTATGAGATGGGAGCGCACCTTCGGTAAAACTAGCGTTCGTAATGGTTCGTAATGGTTCGTAATGGAGCACATTCGTCATGCTGCAACAGACTGAAACGTGATCATCGTGAATCATCTCTCACGAAACTTTTACTAACTTTTACTAACACGCGGTAACACGAGATTAGCAAAAGCAGCCCCAAGGGTGGCGCCAGTGGAATCTAACGTGTTGTACGTCACCGCGTTTGAGAACAACAAGATTTTGTCTAGAGAGTGTCTATGCAAGGAAAGCTAGACAAGAATCCCATCAAGCTTGACAAGAATTCCGTCGAGAAAAACTAAGTTTTTTACGACAGGATTCTCGACCGTGTGTACAAGGCTTAACTCTAATTGTTACACGTGCCTTTTTTAGCAAAGCAAAGCAAAGATTAGTTAAGTAAAACTGCTTTTACTTTCCACTAGACTAAACAATCATTTAACCCTTGCTTTGTGGACACAGTCCCACTGCAAGGGAGGACATTTACTTTTCCCAAAATTGGGCTTTAAAGCATTTGTTAAACCAGAAAAAAATGTTGATTCTGGTCCCTTAAAGCAGATTAAAGCAGATAAAGCGATTGTGCTATGTAATCTGCCCCCCTTTAAACTGTAAAAAAAAGAAAAACCTACCACTTCCTGTATGCCCCCTCTTTTCAGACCACGATAACTAGGGCAGCTCTGCCCTGATCACCGTGGTCAAGTGCCTCCCTCTGTGATAGCTGCTGCCCCCTCTGTCCTCCTCTCTACCCCTCATCCCCTCCTTCCTCCTTGTCAGCGCCTCTTTGTCTGTCTCCGGGCTGTCACCACCAACCCCCCCCCCCCCCCCCCCGCTGCTATTATATTTACATATTAAAATCAAAATGTTGTCACTGCCAGCCTCTCTATTAAAGGCTGACATAGCACACTGTGTACGTTTTATTTAAAAACAAGCCCTGTAAATACTGTATATCAGCTGTCTTCAGGCCGGTCACGTATCTTGGGCCTGGCATAGACAATTATATATACCTTAACAAATACTTTATTAAGTTTAACTATGTTCTGTGTGAGCTTTACAGATTCTTGTATGACTTCCCTGCTTACTGGATAGAGATTAAGTATGCAAATTCATTGTCTGATGAGCAGGCTGAAGAAGCGTTAACGGAAGCTTCATTGCTGAACCAGATTAATTATTTTTTTCAGTTGCCTGGTTACTGTACATTGTACAACTGGCTGAACACAGTTTAAAAATCTTTGGTAGAAAAAACAGCAACAATATAGATTTTTACCTGGTAATACACTTTAAAGATGACACAGCAGTCAACAAATGGGACCAATTTCTGCTTGTAATGGAACACAATTTTAGCGTTGGTCAGAATAGAATGTGGCATCCAACCAACATGTCTTTTGGCACCAAAGGTGAGCAACCCTTGCTTGAAATGTTAAATAGTATTATCTTTAAAGTTATACTTTGCCAGTAGAGTTGCAGATCCTGAAGTAATAAAAAAAAAAAGCTGTAAAGTTAAAAATATATATCAATAATAAGTGCAGTGAATTAAAACCAAACTAGAATAGCTGCTGTTGAAAAAATCCCCTAGCCTAATCACTAATTGACCTGTTGAAGTTGTGTGTTCATTTGTTTAATGGTCATAGATACTAAAGAAGCTGCTTGTGGCTGATAGCTTAAAATAAACTCCCTGGGACTTAGATAAGGCAATATCCCTTAAGAAAAATTACGTTCTATAAACCTTCTTTTTTGTAGAAATAACATTTATAATGAAGAGCTTGTTTTCAGGAGAAAAAAAAATAGTTGTTTCAATGAGAATACAAATGCTCTTTAAGATACCATCCTAGTTAATGAAATATATTGGATTTTGTAAGCAAGTACTGTAATATATTGTAATGTATTGTTGAATTCAGACTGGGATTATTTAAAAAGAAAATGCTATTATTTAGGACAAACGACCTTTCTTCTGTGATGCTTAATAAAGGAATATGAGATTCTTAGAACAGGGATATATACTTCCATCTGAGTATAAATAGTTATTGATCACCTGATATATTGCCACAATTGTCAGCTATCTAGGGAGTATGTTGGATTTTCTATACATTTGCTTTATGTCAGGGTATAGATGGTAAAAGATAAAAACTATTTTTTTTATGTCCAGTTATAATTTTTTCCATAGCTAATTTAACCACTTCCTGCTGGCCGTACGACTTTGTACGGCCACAGTGTGGATGCCAATTGCCGGGAGGCCGTCTATATACGGCCTCCGGCCTCCAGCTACTGGGGGGCACACGAGCGGCAACAATGGCAGTGCGCGCGTGCCCGCCGCATCACTGAGATGCCAATGCGCGTGCCTAGTGGCCGCAATGTCCGCCAGGCACCTGCGATCAGCGGTTACACAGACAACAGACACAGACAACGGCGGTTACACACAGATCAACGTCCTGTCAGGGAGAGAGGAGACCAATCTTTGTCCCTTGTACATAGGGACATAGATCGGTCACCTCCTCCAGTCAGTCCCCTTCCCCCACAGTTAGAAACACTATGCAGGGTACACATTTAACCCCTTCCTCACCCCCTAGTGTTAACCCGTTCCCTGCCAGTCACATTTATACAGTAATTAGTGCATATTTATAGCACTGATCGCAGTATAAATGTGAATGGTGCCAAAAATGTGTCAAAAGTGTCCGATGTGTCCGCCATAATGTTGCAGTCCCAATAAAAATCGCAGATCGCCGACATTACTAGTCAAAAAAAAAAAATAATAATAATAATAATAATTCTGTCCCCTGTTTTGTAGGCGCTATAACTTTTGCGCAAACCAGTCTCTTATTGCGCTTTTTTTTTTTTTTTTTACCAAAAATATGTAGAAGAATATGTATCGGCCTACACTGAGGAAATTATTATTATTTTTTTTTAAATTGGCCTATTTATTATAGCAACAAGTAAAAAATATAGATATTTTTTTCAAAATTGTCGCTCTTTTTTTGTTTAACGCAAAAAATAAAAACTGCAGAGGTGATCAAATACCACCAAAAGAAAGCTCTACTTGTGGGGAAAAAAGGACGTCAACTTTGTTTGGGAGCCGCATCGCACAACTGCGCAATTGTCAGTTAAAGCGACGGAGGAGTGCGGGAAGCTGAAATTTCACTTGGGCAGGAGGGGGGTATATGTGCCCAGTAAGCAAGTGGTTAAAAAAGCAGTAGTTTGATTCCTTGGGGCTCATTTCCTAAATAGTGTATTGCATCTTGTAGTCACAGATCTTTACTCTGAACTTTCTGGGCTTTTAGTCACTTAACTGCATAAATTACAGAATCTATTTATCTAAGTGGGCCAATGGTTCTGTTATTTAGACACATAGGGCCAGATTCTCATACAAATTCCCCGGCGTAGCGTAATGCATTTACACTACGCCGCCGCATCGTACTAGAGCAAGTGCCGTATTCTTTAAGCATTTTCTCTGTAGTTTGCGTTGGCGTAGCGAAAATGGCCCAGCGTAAGCCCGCGTAATTTAAAGGGGGCAGCTTCTATTTAAATGAAGCGCGCCCCCCCGCGACGAACGAACTGCCAGGGAAAAAGCCCAGTGCGCATGCTCCAGCTCACGACGGAAAGCGTCGTTGAAACCACCGTCACTACGCAATGCCCTATTCGCGAACGAGTTAGTAAAACGACGTAAGTGACGGAAAAAAGCCGACGCTGACCCGACGCCATACTTAACATGGCATCCGATGGTACTTCGTAAGGTTACTCCTCATAGAAGCAGGGGTAACCTTACGCGAACGAAAACGACGTACGTGACGGTGCGGCGTAAAAGCGATCGGGAATCGGCGTAGTAGCCTCATTCGCATAGGCAAATGAGAAAACAACGTAAAGGCCACCTAGTGGCCGGAGTTGTCATTACAACTACGATCCGCAAGTGTAATGGTATTACACTTGTTGGATGTTCAAGCTTATCTATGCCAAAGTGATGCTAAGAATCACTCGCATAGATACGAGCCAAAAAAAACGGCGATACGATGGGGTATCTGAGATACTCCGTCGTAGCGCCTCTGAGAATCTGGCCCATAATGGGAGATTTTCTAAAACTTGTGCACTCGGAATCTGGTGCAGCTGTGTGTGGTAGCCAATCAGCTTCTAACTTCAGCCTGTTCAATTAAGCTTTGGCAATAAATTCTGGAAGTTGATTGGTTTCTATGCACAGTGGCACTAGATTTAGCATTCTCTGGTTTTATTAAATAACCCCCATAGTAGGTGCAGAAAATGATACATGGGTATACATCTTAATTGCCAGTGTCGATGAACAGGGTACTAAAACATAACATTACGTTACAGCTATTGGACAAGCTAATGACTTTATCCCAATCAAGTCCAACTGGGTAGTATTTAGCACTGTGACCTCACAGTTGAGTTGAGTTCCAACTGTTAAAACTACAAGGTAAACATTTTTAAAAGTTAATTCTAACCTCTAGACATTTAGTATAAATTAGTTAACATTCCACGTTGTGGAATGACAAATGCATAATTTGCATGACTCACATATCGTACATATGGGTCACAAATAAACTAACCAGCCAACACACTAGCAGCAAAGCCATCTTTAACTATAAGGGCTAATTTACCCAACACCAGTGTTGTCAGCTATCAGTATTTTTGATGACAGCCCATTAAAAAACTAGAACTTTTCTCCTGCCAGTAAATGCCAGTGATAGGAAAAGGTTGTCAGTAAAAAATATGACTTTGATGATCAGCTCAGAACTGCACATGCGCAGTTCTGGTCTGGAGCCGGTCAAGACGATCCAAGTGCCTGCTGCAGTGTGTTCGAGTGGCGCCGGCGGGGGGGGGGAGGTCTGGCAGAGGTGGTGCCTGAGTGTGTCGCATGATGTCATGGTGCAAGGGAGCTGAGAGGTGCGTCCGTAGCCTCGTATGCAGGTCTGTGGGATGGGGGCAAGACAAGCCTAGAGCAGGACTGTCAGTGCTGTTTGGACCTGAAAAGGCATGACAGGAGAAACAAAGGTTTCTTTAGGTGGCACTGGCATATGCAATAGAATAAATATATGATCTTTAAGAAACCATGTGTATGTTGCTCTATCTCCTATTATTTCCCACTACCACTAGCCACTACCCGGAAGCCGAGGGGGGGGGGGATAGCTATACAACGGTATGTACAGCGGGAAAAAAAAAGCATACTGTACATGTCGGCAGTATGCTGGATGGAATGGTATATACATGTTTTAGGGTGAACCTCCGCTTTAACCACTTGCTTACTGGGCACTTAAACCCCCCTCCTGCCCAGACCAATTTTCAGCTTTCAGTGCTCTCACAATTTGAATGACAAAAATACATACAATTTTGATTAAAAAATAAACATGTTTTATACTTTGAGTGATAGGTGAAACTCCTGCGCTGAAATGGGTGAAAAGGGATTGACCGTGGGAAAGGGGCCTGTGGGAAAGGGGCACGGAGGTATACTGCAGCAAACAAAGAATAGGTCTATCCAAATGGACAATAAAAGGTATACAAACAAGTGATATTGTTTGCGCTGTGGTGGTGATGCCTAAAGGGTGATGGGAAAGGGGAAGTGAAAGTAGTAAACTAGTGAATACAATAAGTGACAAAAATGTATAAATATATAGAAAAAATTCTATAAAACACAATGTGAACAAAGTAACAGTAAATAACAGTGACCGTGTCATCTATAAAGATGTGTGGTGGACATAATAGAATGCATGGTCAAACTCAGTCCTGCAGACAAAACCAAATAAAAAGAAGAGAGTCCAACTTAATCATGCAACTCGGTGCAGCAAGTGAAATCTGGTGTGAAGTCAAAAGGAGATGTTCCAGCAGCCAAATGAGTGAAGGTGCAATGGAGGATTCCAAAACGTGCAGCCCACACCTCTAGTGATCCTATCAGCTTACCTCAAGGCTATCTGATATAGCCAGAAAGATAGGGCATCAAACTCTTGAATGGAAGCCTCAAATCCGATGGTGCATGGAAGGGAAAGTACAAAAAAACAAACATAGAGTAGTCCCTGTCACCACTGGAGGGATTCCTGCTAGCAGTCAAAAGATGTGCACTTACACAGAGTGGTGAAAGGGGGTGCCTATCTCCACGAGCAGCGAGCTCGTCAGGTGCTTCTGCTGCCCGCTTTGGCTAGATGTTGATCCGCCGATACTCAAACGATGGTGTTTGAAACAAAAATAGGAGGGCACATCGCATAATACCGCAAAATAAAGATTTAATAAACAAAGCACAAAATAAAAACTCACATAAAGTCAGCTGAGGCGGTCATACATCCACGAGCAGCGAGCTCGTCTACCGTCCGTCAGGTGTAAAGGGTCCAGTGCTCCAATCCCGACGCGTATTCGTCACCACACCCACGTGACTTCATCAGGGGATAGCACTTGGATACTGGTCTGAGTTTAAATAGGGTCTGCGGAATAGGACGCCCGGCGGCCATTTTCCCGAAGTCAGCATGCAATTCAGCTAAGGACAGCAAGCACTCCTCCTCGTACCGTCCCACCCAGGTGGCATCTAATCAGAGATGTTCGTAGGTCTCACAATGGGAGGCGTCCTGGTCTAGGCAGACCCGAATACAAACCAGACTCAGAATTAACATAATATATAAAAAAAAGTGTGTAAAACGGATGATAAAATATGGATGATTTAAACCACAAACACGCTCAGACACCCTCCATGGGATCCCAGCATGTCTAAATGGTAAACAGAGCCAAACTGAAAAATAGTAAAAATGCCTCTAATAGAGGGTTGTGGGGGAAAAAAAAACCCCAATGGACATCCTCATTGGTGTAATGATGGATGGCAGGGATGATAGGAGATACAAAAAATAATACATAATAGTAAAATATGGGATAAAATATAAAAGGTAAAAAGTAAAAAATCTGTGAAATCAGATTAAGAATATACACATATATGCAAGTGACATACACATATATATATGGATATATACACATAGAGGGGAGCACTCTCCCTCTGCTCAGGGAAAATTCTAACAGTCCTCTACTGATGTAGAAAAGTAGTATGTATCGAGTAAAAAACCGAACAGAGCACTGTACACAGCTGCACCTGACACACGGGCTAACAAAGACCTACATGGAATAGTAAAAGACAGATCATGGCTAGGGATGAATGGAGCTAGGGAATATAACCTGGAAAGTCAAGAGGAAGGGGTCCTAGAAGTCACTCAGGAAGCAGTTAAGGTCGAACTCAATATTGAGTCCTTTGGGCCTGAGAGTATCCATACAAAAGATATATTTGGATTCGAGCTGGCTCAGGACCTAACTTTGTGACCCCCTCTCGCCATGGTCTGGAATAAGGAACTATCCCCCAAAAATTTTAAGCTGTGATGGATCTTTCGATGAACTTTGGCAAAGTGACGTGATACACTGTGGTTAGTGAACCCGCTTTCTATATTCTTAACGTGTTCTTTAATGCGGATTCGCAGAAGCCGCTTAGTACGGCCAATATATTGAAGGCCACAGCTGCATTCTAGGGCATAGACTGCACCCTCTGTGTTACATCCAATAAAGTCTCTTACTTCATATTGTGGGTCATTGCTATTAGACTTGAATGTAGTGACTTTAATATTTGGTCGTTTATTTTAGTATGTATGCAAGAGTAACATCTTTTACAAGGGTAAAATCCTTTGCCAGTAAAGAAAGAAGAAACAATTTTTTCGGGGGATCTATCACACTTTTGACCAGTTGGTCCCGCAAAGTGGGGGCCCTTTTATAGATGAAGCTCGTTTGTTCTGGTAATAGGGCTCGAAGGTCCTTGTCAGCCTTCAGAATATGCCAGTGACGTGAATAACCTTTTCTATCTTCTTAAACTGAACGCTGTATTCCATCATCACAGGTACCAAATCCTTCCTAATTGCCGGCTTCTTGTTTCCAGAAGGTTGCTTCTTGGTAACTTAGATACTTCATCTATTTTTTCCTTGATATACATATCGTTATATATCCCTTTTCAATAAATCTGTCGCCAATTTTTTTGGCCTGAACTTGAAACTCGTCTAGCCTGGTACAGTTGCGTCTTAGACGTACCAGCTGGCCCTTAGGTATATTGAAGAGCCAGTTTTTATGGTGGCAACTAGTGATGGGGAGGTAGCTATTGCGGTCTAATAACGTTTTTAAAGAAAGTCCTTGTGTTAAAAGTCCCATTATTCCTAGAAATTTCTAAGTCCAGGAAGGGTATGGTATGTCCTATCTGCCATGTCAATACGATATTTTTTGGAGTTGATGTTCAAACTCTCAAAAAAGGCAACAAGGGACTGGTGGTCTCCTTTCCATAAGATAAAGATATCGTCGATATACCTTTTATATAGCAAAAGGTCAGTAGGCTGGTTGGTGAAAATCGACTCCTCTTCCCATTTAGACATGAGACACCGCGACGCTGGGTGCGAATTTTGCCCCCATTGCCACCCGGTCTTTTGCTGGTAATATTGATTCTTGTACCAGAGTGGCTATGTTTAAGACAGAAGTCCAAGCATTTGATAATGTACTTCCTCTGTACACATGGGAGCTCTGTATAGTTGCGAAGCCCCCATTTGGTGGAATCGCAGGCTAGATATGGGGAATGATGGTGTAGAGTGACGATCATACGTCTGCTGTTGCCATCAAAAGTGGTCCGGCCTCATTCGTCCTCGTCCAGAAGTTGCAGCATGTCTTTCGTATCCTTAAGATAAGCGCGTGTATTCTGGACGGCCGGTTTGAAGAAACCGGTCTACATATTGCCCAAGTCTGGCTGTGATGGAATCTATCCCGTTCACTATAGGTCTAAAGGGAGGTTATCTTTATCTTTGTGGATCTGGGTAGGGCATAGATGATGGGGTTCTGCAAGCCTCGGGATCAGATATCTAGCCTCTTTTTTGTCAAGGACTCCCTTCTTCAGACCCAAATGTACTACTTGTTCAAGTTCTTTTTTCCATTTGAAAATCGGATTTTTGGGACATGGGGCAGTAGGTCTCAGAGTCATCAAGCAATTTCATCATGCCTGTGTGGTATTGTTCAGTGGTTAATAGAACAATCCCTCCACCCTTATCCGAGGGCCTAATCACAAGGTCTTTCTTTGCTCTGATTTTTTTGATCCCAATTTTCATGGATGTAGGTTCCTCAATTTTTTTTGAAAGTGAGTTTTTAATTTCTTCTGTTATCATATGTCTGAATACCTCTATGTGTTTACCATCTTTTACCTTGGGATTAAAAGTGGATTTATTCCTTAACTGACTGTGCACCACGGAATTGGTTTCCCTTATAATGGGCTTAGCAGGTATATCTTTGAGATACTTTTTAATGTTAAGTTTTCCCATCACTAGTTGCCACCATAAAAACTGGCTCTTCAATATACCTAAGGGCCAGCTGGTACGTCTAAGACGCAACTGTACCAGGCTAGACGAGTTTCAAGTTCAGGCCAAAAAAATTGGCGACAGATTTATTGAAAAGGGATATAACGATATGTATATCAAGGAAAAAATAGATGAAGTATCTAAGTTACCAAGAAGCAACCTTCTGGAAAACAAGAAGCCGGCAATTAGGAAGGATTTGGTACCTGTGATGATGGAATACAGCGTTCAGTTTAAGAAGATAGAAAAGGTTATTCAACGTCACTGGCATATTCTGAAGGCTGACAAGGACCTTTCGAGCCCTATTACCAGACAAACCGAGCTTCATCTATAAAAGGGCCCCCACTTTGCGGGACCAACTGGTCAAGAGTGTGATAGATCCCCCGAAAAATTGTTTTCTTTCTTTACTGGCAAAGGATTTTACCCTTGTAAAAGATGTTACTCTTGCATACATACTAAACGACCAAATATTAAAGTCACTACATTCAAATCTAATAGCAATGACACACAAATATGAAGTAAGAGACTTTATTGGATGTAACACAGAGGGTGCAGTCTATGCCCTAGAATGCAGCTGTGGCCTTCAATATATTGGCCGTACTAAGCGCTTCTGCGAATCCGCATTAAAGAACACGTTAAATATAGAAAGCGGGTTCACTAACCACAGTGTATCACGTCACTTTGCCAAAGTTCATCGGAAAGATCCATCACAGCTTAAATTTTGGGGGATAGTTCCTTATTCCAGACCATGGCGAGGGGGTCACAAAGTTAGGTCCCTGAGCCAGCTCGAATCCAAATATATCTTTTGTATGGATACTCTCAGGCCCAAAGGACTCAATATTGAGTTCGACCTTAACTGCTTCCTGAGTGACTTCTAGGACCCCTTCCTCTTGACTTTCCAGGTTATATTCCCTAGCTCCATTCATCCCTAGCCATGATCTGTCTTTTACTATTCCATGTAGGTCTTTGTTAGCCGTGTGTCAGGTGCAGCTGTGTACAGTGCTCTGTTCGGTTTTTTTACTCGATACATACTACTTTTCTACATCAGTAGAGGACTGTTAGAATTTTCCCTGAGACAGAGGGAGAGTGCTCCCCTCTATGTGTATATATCCATATATATATGTGTATGTCACTTGCATATATGTGTATATTCTTAATCTGATTTCACAGATTTTTTACTTTTTACCTTTTATATTTTATCCCATATTTTACTATTATGTATTATTTTTTGTATCTCCTATCATCCCTGCCATCCATCATTACACCCAATGAGGATGTCCATTGGGTTTTTTTTTCCCCCACAACCCTCTATTAGAGGCATTTTTTACTATTTTTCAGTTTGGCTCTGTTTACCATTTAGACATGCTGGGATCCCATGGAGGGTGTCTGAGCGTGTTTTGTGGTTTAAATCATCCATATTTTATCATTCCGTTTTACACACTTTTTTTTATATATTATGTTAATTCTGAGTCTGGTTTGTATTCGGGTCTGCCTAGACCAGGACGCCTCCCATTGTGAGACCTAACGACATCTCTGATTAGATGCCACCTGGGTGGGACGGTACGAGGAGTGAGTGCTTGCTGTCCTTAGCTGAATTGCATGCTGACTTCGGGAAAATGGCCGCCGGGCGTCCTATTCCGCAGACCCTATTTAAACTCAGATCAGTATCCAAGTGCTAATCCCCTGATGAAGTCACGTGGTGTGACGAATACGCGTCGGGATTGGGAGCACTGGACCCTTTACACCTGACGGACGGTAGACGAGCTCGCTGCTCGTGGATGTATGACCGCCTCAGCTGACTTTATGTGAGTTTTTATTTTGTGCTGTTGTTTATTAAATCTTTATTTTGCGGTATTATGCGATGTGCCCTCCTATTTTTGTTTCAAACACCATCGTTTGAGTATCGGCGGATCAACATCTAGCCAAACAGCGGCAGCAGAGCAGCACCTGACGAGCTCGCTGCTCGTGAGATAGGCACCCCCTTTCACCACTCTGTGTAAGTGCACATCTTTGACTGCTAGCAGGAATCCCTCCAGTGGTGACAGGACTACTCTATGTTTGTTTTTTTGTACTTTCCCCTTCCATGCACCATCGGATTTGAGGCTTCCATTCAAGAGTTTGATGCCCTATCTTTCTGGCTATATCAGATAGCCTTGAGGTAAGCTGATAGGATCACTAGAGGTGTGGGCTGCACGTTTTGGAATCCTCCATTGCACCTTCACTCATTTGCTGCTGGAACATCTCCTTTTGACTTCACACCAGATTTCACTTGCTGCACCGAGTTGCATGATTAAGTTGGACTCTCTTCTTTTATTGGTTTTGTCTGCAGGACTGAGTTTGACCATGCATTCTATTATGTCCACCACACATCTTTATAGATGACACGGTCACTGTTATTTACTGTTACTTTGTTCACATTGTGTTTTATAGAATTTTTTCTATATATTTATACATTTTTGTCACTTATTGTATTCACCTAGTTTACTACTTCACTTCCCCTTTCCCATCACCCTTTAGGCATCACCACCACACAGCGCAAACAATATCACTTGTTGTATATGTTTTATACTTTGTTACATTTTTTTTGCAATCAGGTAATTTTTTCTCCTTCATTAAAATGAGCTGATAAGGCTGCACTGATGGGCACTGATAGGCTGCACTGATGGGCACTGATAGGCACAGATAAAATGGCACTGATAGGCACAGATACAACAGCACTGATGGGTGGCACTGAGAGATGTCACTGATAGGTAGCACTGATAGGTGGCACTGATGAGCACTGGTAGGTCGCACTGGTAGGTGGCATTGATGGGCAGCACTGGTGATGAGGCACTGATTGGTGACATTGATAGGTGGCACTGTGGGCACTGATAGGTGGCATCGTGGGCACTGGAAGGTGTCGCTGGTGGGCACTGGTAGACGGCACTGTTATTCATTGGTAGGTGGCACTGGCAGGTGGCACTGGTGGGCACAGAAACTCCGCGCGCTGGATCCTTGATCAGGACCGATGTCCCCCCTGACAGCTGCCGGCGATCTGCTTTTTTTTCATAAGCTATAAGGCTATAGGCTGCTCGAGTACGGGGGATGTCTATTTACACCCTTCTGACAAAGTAGGTCCACACTGTAGCTGTCATTTGGCTATAGAGTGAACGGGAAGGAGTTACAGTATCCACCTTTCGAGGATGCTTTGTATATGTGTAATGGTACTCAGGTGACTTTTTTGATAAATATGAGTGATCATGCAAAGTGGTAATGATCACCATGGATGATATACATGAGGCGCCGTACACACGGCAGAGAACCTCGACGGGCAGAACACATCGTTCCGCCCGTCGAGGTTCTCTCCCGGCCGTCGAATTCGGCGACCCGCCCGTCGGGAATGGCAACCAGCCATTCTTCCAGGCGGGCCGTCGAGGAAATAGAGCGTGCTCTCTATTTCGGCTCGACGGGCTTCCCGACGGGAAGCTCGCCGAGAGCGTACACACGGCCGAGGTCCTCGCTGGAATGTGCATTCCAGCGAGGTTCTCGCTGGTTTTCAGCGAGATCCTCGGCCGTGTGTACGCCGCCTAAGGTTAGTTATGACTGTCAGGCGGCGTACACACGCCGAGGTTCTCGCTGAAAACCAGCGAGAACCTCGCTGGAATGCACATTCCAGCGAGGACCTCGGCCGTGTGTACGCTCTCGGCGAGCTTCCCGTCGGGAAGCCCGTCGAGCCGAAATAGAGAGCACGCTCTCTATTTCCTCGACGGCCCGCCTGGAAGAATGGCTGGTTGCCATTCCCGACGGGCGGGTCGCCGAATTCGACGGCCGGGAGAGAACCTCGACGGGCGGAACGATGTGTTCTGCCCGTCGAGGTTCTCTGCCCGTGTGTACGGCGCCTCAGAACTATTGAGGTTAAAAATAATTAATTTCTAAGGCCTATACATATTATTTTTATATATGGTTTCATGAACATCTTAGAAGCCATTTTGTTCTGTTTGTTAAAAGTTGAATGCCAGTTCAGTGCTTTTGGACAAAAATTCTTATATAGAAAACCTTTAGAGCCTCGTTTCATATTCTCCCTGGTCATAAATTGTGATGCCACGTACACACGATCATTTTTTCGGCATTAAAAAACGTTGTTTTTTGAAAAACTTCATTTAAAATGATTGTGTTGGGGCTACACATCATTTTGGAGGTTGTGAAAAACGACAAAAAATAATAATATTTGAACATGGTGTGTGTTTTAACGTTTTAATGTCGTTTTTCGGTTGTAAAAAATGATCGTGTGTGGGCTAGCGACGTTTTAAACCCGCGCATGCTCAGAAGCAAGTTATGAGATGGGAGCGCTCGTTCTGGTAAAACTACCGTACATAATGGAGTAAGCACATTCATCACGCTATAACCGACAGAAAAGCGCAAATCGTCTTTACTAATAACAAGAAATCAACTAAAGCAGCCCAAAGGCGAATAGAACTTCCCCTTTATAGTGCCGTCGTACGTGTTGTACGTCACCGCGTTTTGTTTATAATTTTTTTTAAACGATGGTGTGTGTGGGCAACGTCGTTTTTAATGATGAAGTTGGAAAAACTTGTTTTTTTTGGACATGCTGAAAAACAACGTTTTTTTCATGCTAAAAAATGATCGTGTGTACGCGGCATAAGTCCTAGACATCCAGATGAGATAAGGACCGACCATGGTGCTAGTATGTATATATCGAGACTGATGACTCATGTCTCCACTGAACATTAAACAGAGACTTTGATTTTTTTTTTTTTTTTACTGGAAAAAGGAAAATTTGGCTTATTTAAAATTGCCTTATTAACAAGTAATTATATAATTGCAAATAAATGTATGAGCAATCATTTCTATTGTATTAATATTACCTTAGATGGAGCAATTAATGCTTCTTGATCAAATAATCGCATATATTTTGGATTACTATGTATTATTATAATATCCCACATATACATTCAATATATTTTTTTTAAAGTACTCATTGAAACATATTAGTATATATATTAATAATATGAGGGGTGCATGGTTAACTATGAATAAGAATAAATGTACAACATTTCTGTCAGTGGAATTATACATGAACATCCATTATGCTTTTAGTACTAATGACCTAACTCTCTAGGGTATTTGGAAGTTGAATTTGCTGTGTATAGACTTACTTAAAGCAATATATTCTACATAGAGACTAGAAGTCTGAATGTAGGTCAGATAACAGTCCGAATCCTATTATATTCTTTGTTTCATTAAGGCTCAGTTCAAAGGTTATTTGAAGTGATACCTTGACATTTTAAATAAAGTTCCACATTTTTAATTCAATACTGCCCCCTTTTGGTAACTATGTCATGTGCACAATACTGCCCCCTAGGCAGTTGTGCCATGATTACATAGTAAAAAATGCGTCATTTGACGACATTGATTACTTGGAAAACACAGCCACGCCTGTTTTCCTTGGGGATAAGAGTGTGGGAACAGATTGAGAGTGGGAGCTAAACTAAATCTAAGAAGGGACAGATGTCCATCGGAATATACAGCTGACATCTCTCAGACAAAAGATTGTGATAGTTATGGAAAATAATAATTTATGTTTATCTGTAGGAAATACATTTGAACATATATCTGACTTTGTAGCATAAGATTGAAGTTGAGATATTTCTGACTGCAGCATGATATGTTTCTTTTTCAATTATAGAGAAAAATACACATTTGTATTAAAAAAAAATAAAAAATTTCAGTTTCTAGTAAATGGCATTATGATGTATTCTTAAACATACATTTCATTCAAGATTTATCTTTACCTTAAATACAAAGTGTAACGGAACATCCCACACTCCGCTTGAGTGCTTCCGTCATATACCGCTTCCTATCAGTCTGAATATAGATATCAGATATTCCAGCTGCTCTCAGGCACACAACAAGACGAGATTTGTTTGTCTGCTGAACATGGAGTCTTTATTAGAACCAAGAATACAATCTTTTATACAGTTAAAGAGGATGTAACCAGAACATAAATTAATATGAGCTAATTAACTAATCATTTACCCAGACTAGGTGACTCGTAGATATGACCTTTCAGGGTAGACGTCACTTACAATACACATTATCATTAGTGTAAACACAGGACATCTTCACACAATACCAGGGTCAATTAGCACAGAGAACAGACAGATGGCTGGAGGTGATGGCATTAGCAACTCCTTACACTGTATGTCCCAACAGTATGAATCAGTCACTCTAATATGGCATATACAGGGTCACCAGGCATACAGCTCACAAAGAGCACCGTTCCCCCAAATGCCAGGGCCCATGATCGCAAGGCAAGAGGCTAGCATTCAGTCACCTCCAAAAGCCTCTGTCCCGGGTGAGTCTGTCACACAAAGTCTGGTTAAAATCACCCACTCTGTACATTGGTATAACAAATTTGTCGTTGTGCCATTAACGTAATCTGAGCCTGTAGATATCTGTTGTCTTGGAGAGATCAGAATCAACACCTGTAATCACATTCTGCTGAGCTACTAAGAAGCTATTAATCACTCTTAAAAGAATTACCCAATTTGTGTTACATTGATATTTTTAAAACAATATTCTGTGGTTATATTCTCATCATTGGTATTGTCATATCATTAAAATGTTGATCCAAATTCTTTGTGTGTCACCAATTATATTTTGATATTATTTTGTACTGATTTTTAGTAATAAATATGAATATTTTTGCACGTTGTGTTCTTTTCATCATGAATAAACACATTTTTTTGGTTGATTTGTGGAAATAAGTAGAAATCTCCTAAAATATAGATCCTTACTTATATTCATAAATATAAACTGCTTAATATTTCAGTATAAACATTCTGACATGACATTATGGCGTTTAACTATGGGAGCAACCTCTTACAGGAATGGCTTGAAACTAATGGCTTCATTTAACCCAGGATACCTGGTAGCTGATAAATTATAAATCCATTTTGTCTCGCATTGCAGTAATGATTTATGTTGGGGATATATTCTAGGGCAAAAAAACTTCATCATAGATGCATTAAAATTATGGTAAAGACCTGAATGGTAACTGAAAGGAGTCTCCATTCTTTTTTTATTTATCAATGAGATATGATCACTAGGGATGAGCCAAACACCCCCACAGTTCGGTTTGCACCAGAACATGCGAACAGACAAAAGATTTGTGCGAACCCTATTAAAGTCTATGGGACACGAACAAAGTGCTAAAGTGCTAATTATAAAGGCTTATATGCAAGTTATTGTCAGGGCCGGTGCAAGGATTTTTGACACCCTAGGCGGAACCTCATTTTACCGCCCCCTCTGGCTCCACCCCTGACTCCACCCCCATTGCCACTGTTAAATTGTTTGATTCAACATGTGCAAGCCAGCTCATTCTTTTGAAAAGCAAACTTACTAGAAGGATCACCAGATATACAGAAGAGAATAAGAATAAGAAAACATAAAAACAAAACTAATGCAGCCACCCATCTAAGAATTGGTAAACTGTAGTATAATATTTTGCTTTAATACTGCTAATAAGTTGATAAAGTTAATTAAGTAATTATGTAATACATCAATGTATAGGCAGATGATGGGAAGGAAGGAGTTGAAACAGGAGATAAACAGACTGTTGGCAAGGAGAGAGAGGGAAAAGAGAGAGAGAGAGAGAGAGAGAGAGGCTCAGAGAGAGAGAGAGGGGGTTTAGAGAGAAAGAGGTGCTCAGAGAGAAAGAGAGAGGGGGCTCAGAGAGCGAGAGGGGGGCTGATGGAGAGAGAGGGGCTGAGAAAGAGAGAGAGAGAGAGAGAGGGGGGCTCAAAGTGAGAGAGAGAGGGGCTCAGAGTGAGAGGTGATGTGAGAGAGAGAGAGACTCTCAGAGAGAGCGGCTCAGAGAGAGAGAGGGGCTCAGAAAGAGAGAGAGGGAGAGAGAGAGAGGGAGAGAGAGAGAGAGAGAGGCTCAGAGAGAGAGAGAGAGGCTCCGAGAGAGAGAGAGGTTTAGAGAGAGAGAGAGAGGCTCAGAGAGAGAGAGAGAGGCAGGCTCAGAGAGAGAGAGAGAGAGAGAGGCTCAGAAAGAGAGAGGGGCTCAGAGAGGGAGAGAGAGAGAGGCTCAGAGAGAGAGAGAGAGGCTCAGAGAGAGAGAGAGGTTTAGAGAGAGAGAGAGGCTCAGAGAGAGAGAGAGAGGCAGGCTCAGAGAGAGAGAGAGAGAGAGAGAGGCTCAGAAAGAGAGAGGGGCTCAGAGAGAGAGAGAGAGACTCAGAGAGAGAGGGGCTGAGAGAGAGAGGGGGGGAGAGCGCAAGATAGAGGGAGGTCAGAGAGAGGGGTTGAGAGAAATCAGACACAGAAAGAGAAAGGTCAGAGAGGAGAGAGCAGGGTCTAGTCAGTGGAAGTGCTCACTTACTTGGCATTGTCCCCAGGGGCTGGTCCATTCAGCATTTTGTTAGCTGCTTATTTTAATCTTCCCGCCCACACCTTCCCTTCACAGACGAGCAAACACAGGAGGGAGAAGCATGAAACTGATTGGGACAGACATGCTGGAGGCAGATTGGATGGTGCACACACGAGGGGCGGGATACAGGAGAAGTGTGAAGCTGATTGGGACAGACATGCTGGAGGTGGATTAGATGGAGCACACACCTAGGGCAGGACTCGGGGAGTGATCTCAGAGCGGAGAGGGGATTGCTGGACATCAGAGAGGAGAGCGCCCTGTTGGGGGGGGGGGGCTGCTGCATGGTTTCTCAAAATGTCAGAGCGGAGAGCTGAGAGCCGTGCGGCATGGCTTTACACATGATGACAGCCTGGAGGTAAACAGCGGCCGAGCGCCTTAGGCAGCAGTGCGTTCTAGGCGGTTGCCTAATCCACCTAGTGGTAGCACCGACCCTGGTTATTGTCATAAAGACTGTAAAGGGATCTGGTTACTGCCCCAGGAGACATGTATCAATGCAAATAAAAGTTTTAGGAACAACCATTTTTTCAGGAGAAGTGTTTTGAATAATGCTTGAAGTGAAAAAAAAATAATGAAATATTCTGTTAAATATCACACCTGGGGGCCCCCTTAATCGGCATGTAAAGTAGCGCATCTTTCCAATGTTTATTACAGTACCGCAGCTAAATTACATTTCTAAAGGAAAAAATGTCATGTAAAATCCGTATGGATATTAAGGGGAACTCCACGCCAAAATCCTTACCAGACCCTTTGGCCAATCATGGCTCAGAGGGACTAAGCCCACACCCCACACTATTTAAGGCTGCATACATAGCGGCAGGCAGGTTAGACAGTGGCAGTGTATTTAATATATATACTTCTCCTGTTTCACACGCCAAGCGTAGGAACCAACCAGCAACAACGTGGACACCCCCGCCCATTCTGGGCAAAATCATCACCCCTAGCGCCAAAGTCAAAAGTCTTGGTGTCATCTTCGACTCCCACATGACAATGGACGCGCAAATAGGGTCAGTAGTCAGCGGATCTCACCATCTGCTGCGCCTACTACGCAGACTTATTCCTTTCATTCCTAAAGAAGACGTAGCAGTCGTGGTGGGAACAATTATTAACTCCAGACTGGACTATGCAAATGCCCTTTACCTCGGACTCCGAAGTACCAAATCGCTCATCTGCAAGTCGTTCAAAATACGGCCGCCAGACTTGTGACTGGGAAAAAACCTTGGGAATCCATCTCATCTTCACTGAGAGTCCATCACTGGTTGCCAGTGAAAGACAGAATTGCTTTTAAAGCACTTCATTCGGAACCTGGGGAGGGAGGAGGAAGGAGTCTACGATGGCGTGTTCCTCACACCAGGGCGGTTAGGACGGAGCTCCAGGAGAGGCCCCGCAACGCTGG